>CM053327.1:40219058-40876558 GCA_028583605.1 Dastarcus helophoroides | reverse complement strand
GTTTGTAGAAAGGTGGAAATTTTCAAAAATAAAAAAGGTAGAACATGAAGGTAGACACAACCAAGTTTATATAATAAATCAAAATTTTAAAAACTCCCAATTTTGAGAAAAGGTCATAATTTTATGTGACAATTGTCAAAAATTTCAAAAATAAATAATAATCTTAAAGAAAAGTTAAATTTTTCAAGTAACAGTCCAATTTACTATATAAAATAGGCCAAAACTTTGAGAAATACTCGAAATTCTGGAAAAAATCCAATATTTTTGCAAAAAAAAGGGCGCAATTCTCAAAAAACTTTCAAAACTTTGATTATTTGTCAAAAGTTTGTACAAAGGCGAAAATTTTCAAAAAAAAACGCAAAACATAAAGGTAGACATAATCAAATTTACATAAAAAATCAAAATTTTAAAAAAATACATATTTTAAGAAAAGGCCATAATTTTGTGTGACAATTGTCAAAAATTTCGAAAAGAAATCATAATCTTAAAGATTAGTTAAATTTTTCAAGTAAAAGTCCAATTTGCTACATAAACTAGTTCAAAACTTCGAAAAAAAGTCGAAATTTTTGAAAAAAAATTCAATATTTTGAAAAAACAGTTGAAATTCTCAAAAAACTTTCAAAACTTCAATTAATTGTCAAAAGTTCGTACAAAGGTGAAAATGTTAAAAAAAAAGATAGAACATGAAGGTAGACATAATCAAATTTACATAAAAAATCAAAATTTTAAAAACTCCCAATTTTGAGAAAAGGTGAAAAGGTATAATTTTGTGTAACAATTGTCAAAATTTTCGAAAATAAGTCATAATCTTAAAGATAAGTTAAATTTTTCAAGTAAAAGTCCAATTTGCTACATAAAATAGGACAAAACTTTGAGAAAAGGTCGAAATTTTTGAAAAAAAATTCAATATTTTTGAAAAATAAGTCTAAATTCTCAAAAAATTTTCAAAACTTTGATTAATTGTCAAAAGTTTGTAGAAAGGAGGAAATTTCTAATTTCTAAAAAAGGTAGAACATTAAGGTAGACATAATCAAATTTACATCAAAAATCAAAATTAAAAAAAATCCCAATATTGAGAAAAGGTCATAACGTTGAGTGACAATTGTGAAAAATTTCGAAAATAAATCATAATCTTAAAGAAAGGCGAAATTGTAAGTGTTGAAATTTATAAAATAAATAATAATAATAAACATAAAATAAACTAACATTAAAAAAAGTGCAAATTAAAAAAATTTTGATATTTGAAATTCGAAATTTTCAAAATATATAAAATCAAAATATTAAAAAAAGTTAAAATATTCGAAAAAGCCTTCATTTTAAAAAAAGTCAAAGTCGTGATTTTCAAGAAAGTCGTCATTTTTTCAAAAAGGCAAAATTTTTAGAAAAACCCAAAATTTTGAAAAGAAAAGTCGAATTTACCAAAAAACTCAAACACGAAAGTGTTTAACTCCCCTTTTCAAGAGAGATAGTTTGACTCTTTTGAATAAGAAAGTTAATGTTTTTAAATATTGAAACTTTCAAAAAATTTAAATTTTCAAAAAGAATTAAAATGGTTTGAAATAATCGAATTTAAAATGAGTCAGATTTGCAAAAACATTGAAATTTCGAGTGGAAATTTAAAAAATAGTCAACATTTTTCAAAATAAGTTCCAATATTTAAAAAAAGTCAACATTTTCCAAAAATTTCGTAACTTCGAGATAAGTCAAAATTTCAAAAATTTTTGAAACACTGAAAAAGGAATTTTCAAAAAAGTTGAAATTTCCAGAAAAGAACTTTTTGATAAAGAGAAAAATTATAAAAAACAAAGATTTCAAAAAAATCAAAATATATCCAAATAAACGGGAATTTCGAAATTTCAACTTTTTTCCAAATATTTATTTTATATTTTTTTTGAAAATGTCTACTTTTTTTTTAAATTAACACTTTTTTGAAAATGTGGATTTTTTAGATAGTGACATTCAAAATTTCGACATCTTTTCAAAATTTCACCTTTTTTGAAGAAATTTTGAGTTCAATCTTGAAGTTTTCGTTCTCTTTTAAGTTAGGATTTTGATTCGAAATTTTGATTAGAAATCCGAATTTAAAAAGAAAAATTAAAAAAATAGTCTAAAACCAAATTGAACATTAAAGTCAGATTCGCAAAAACATTTTGAGCCGACATTTCAAAAATGGTTAACCTTTTTCAGAATAAGATCCAACATTTGAAGAATATCAAAATTTTCAGAAAACTTCGAAACTTTCAAACTTTTCTGAATTCTACCCTTTTTTGAAAATTTTCTATTATTGAACATCTTAATTTTTCCAAAATTCTAACCTTCAAAATTTGCGATTTTTCAAAGTGGTTAGTTTTTAAAAAAGTTTGATCTTTTTTTTTCAATTTCCACCTTATTTGAAAGAATGAAATTCTTTTTTTAAAAAATATTGAATTTTGTTCGAAGTTTTAATTTTTTTGGAAAACCGGAACTTTTTTTCTAAATATTTTTATTTTTTTAGACGATACAATCGTTTTTCAAAATTTCTACTCTTTTTAAAGAATGTCACCTTTTCCAAATTTTGCCTTTTTGAATATATAAACTTTTTCATTCTACATTTTTGAAATTCCATTTTTTTTAAATCTGAAAAATGTCAAAATTTTCGGAAACTTCGAGATAGGCCAAAATATGCACAAATTTTTGAAATATTGAAAGAAGAATTTTCAAAAAAGTTGAAATTTTCAAAAAAAGAAAATATTTGATAATTATAAAAAATTACAAAGATTTCAAAATATATCCAAATAAATCAGAATTTCGGGTTTTTCGAAATTTCAACTTTTTCCAAAATTTATATTTTTTTAAAAATGTCTACTTTTTAAAAAAATTAACACTTTTTTGAAAATGTGGATTTTTTAGGTGGTGACTTGAAACGTTCGACATTTTTTCAAAATTTTATCTTTTTTGAAAATGTTGGCTTGTTTGACAATTTCTCCAAAAATAAATTAACATTTTCTTAAAATTTCGATTTTCTTTAAGCAGTAAAGTTTCAAAGAAAATCTCAGGAAAAAAGTATGTTCTTGCTTTAGTTCCATTTTGTGATAAAAATGTTTTTTCTAAATTTTTAACAAACGTTTTTAACAAAAACTTTGAGTTTATTCTTAAAGTTTTTGTTCTCTTTTAATTTAGGATTTTGATTCGACATTTTGAATAGAGATCCGAATTTAAAAAGAAAAATTACAAAAATAAAATAGTCTAAAAACCAAATTGAACATTAAAGAAATAATATTGAAAGTTTAGCAATTTGTAAATCTGGATTTCTTTAAAATAAATTTGGATTCAGACTTAAAATTTTTAATTTTTTTTTTCAAAAAATCAACCATCTTCTTGAAATTTGAATTTTGATTTGAAATTTTAAATTTAAATCGACATTTCGACTGATGAAATACAAATCTTGTTCTCTGAAACCAAGAAAGATTGAAAAACACATTAGAGGTTGCTCTAACACGTTTCGATAGGCAAGTTATCATCTTCAGAGAGATAGCCAAGCTATCATCTTCAGAGATCTCTCTGAAGATGGCTATCGAAACGCGTTAGAGCAACCTCTGTTGTGTTTTTTAATCTTTCTTGGTTTCAGAGGACAAGATTTGTATTTTAATTTTTGAAGATATCAAAGGACCAGGCCGTTCCACCAAAATTTTGACTGATCGAAATACGACGAAAAGAAATATTAATATTTGAATGCTAATGCATTCAGCAGGTTAAAAGCAAAATTGTAATTAATATTTTAAAAGGGTTTCCGGTCAGCTTCCCCATTTATAAAACTCACGACACACCATTGCTGTTTGTTGTATAACTGATTTGGTGGGACGGACTGGTCCTTGATTATCTTCAAAAATTTAAATACAGACCTTGTCCCCTGAAACCAAGAGAAACTGTTTCTCTCTGAAGATGACAGCTTGGCTGTCAAAACGCGTTAGAGCAACCTTTGTTGTGTTTTTTAATCTTCTTTGGTATGACTGGTAGGAATTTTACCATCTTAATTTACTTCCCAATGATCTATAGACTTGAAACCTTAAACAGAAAGCCCAGAAATGGATGGAAATGTAAAATTTTAATTCAATCATGATAATTAGCATTCTCAGAAGGCATAGACTGAAGACGAAGCTTGGAAAGGAAGACATTCAGCTGCAAGAACTAAATGAATATTCCTCTGATCATCGGATCAGTAGAAATCAAAAAAAAAATTAGATCAGTACTTTCATCATCTTCTATTGAAAAACTATTAATAATTTTGCTTTTTCCAAAAAGTGTGTTTTAGGAAGCAATTAGATGAAATGGCGATGATGACGATGATGAATTAGGTAATCAAGAAATTCAAGTGGCCTATAAAGATTTGCAATATCAAAGAAAATTTATTTATTGAACCAAATCCCAACCAGTAGTACACCAAGTAGGTATTCCCATAAATATTGCCAAGATAAAGTATTTCGTGTATACGTAATATTACCGATTAAGAGTCTTATCATAGATTAAATATGATTTATGAATCATTTAGAACCATTAACATTATTATGTACGCCAGTGGTAAATGCATAATATGCATAACAATTACAAGTATGGTGGGTTTCAACTCTTTCCATGCTTTATAATGGAACCTAATTGAAAAGTAGAACAAAAAAGGAAAGTTGTTGGATACGACACTGGTTCCAGAATAATGTGTAAGGATCATCAATTTGTTGCTCCTACATTTCTTCAAAGATTCTCCATTTTCAACAACTTTTCGTTTTGGCAAGCCTTTCAGGTTTAGATTTTTGTCATTTTTTCGATTTTTTCGATGTTACATTTAATCAGCAACATCTCTCAGTTTCGGTGTAATCCTTTGATTTCTTTTCAATTCATTGTAGTCACATTATTTGCGGGCTTCTAACTTGGTGACATTTTTATTTTTCCATATCCATTCACTATGTTTTATCCCCACTTTTGGCCTTCGAAATCTTCTGTTGTGTGCAATTGATGATTGTTAACAAATGTTTCCAGCAATGTTAGTGTGTGACTTTGCCACTACTGTTGAAAAAATACTGTTTCCAGGTTACTGTACTTTAATCCTACGGATGAATAAATCTTATCTATGCAAATCAAACACATACACTTTGACAATATATTTCAACATGCCAAGGTATTTCTGGGTAGCATGAATAATTTTTAAACAAGTTACACCTACTGTTAAATTCAGTTTTTCTTTATCGAACTCCACTCACTAGTGTCGATGCGACATGACTCATAGAAACATCTATAATTTCAGCCAAATTGATCAATAGTATCCATATGATTAAACGCCAAATATTGAAATATGGGCTTCTCCTACGCGTTTTTACACCATCTAACTCAAATCTAATAATAAATTAAGGAAGTTCAATGTGATTACCACACAGTCTGGTTGCTGATTTGATTTTTTTAGCACTCAAATATTTCACTGCATGCAAAATAGGGCGAGTAGGCTCTTGAAAGCGAAACAAACCCATAACTGTCAGGAATTTTTCGAAAAAACGTCGAGACAGGTTGATTTTTTCGTCGAAAAACGACATCTTTCCAAACAAATTTACACACTCTACCCCCCTACGAAGGCACGCAACTTTCCAAATATCTCAACAGCGATTTTAAGATTAATTTTCAATAACAAGCTGAGGTTTTTAATGTCACTAGAAGGCGGTGAAATGATGCTTACATCATATTTCCGTTTCTGGCACCCCGGTTAATCTTCTTTCTTCATCCTGTTCTTGTCGTTATTTTTTTTCCTTCTCCTCTGATTCGTTCTTGTAATTGCTAAAAACAAAGCTGATGAATTCTCTTCGTGTAAAAAATTCCTGACCTAAACTACCCTTCCGTTCAAATGCCCGGGTGAAGGGTGTGCGAGGAAGTCCAAAATCGTGCCGCAGGACACGTCTCTTTCAAATAATCGATTCAAAATTTAGTTCTGTAACATTCGGGGGTGAACTCAAATCCAAACTCGGTTCAAAATGAAAGACCCCATGTGCTGTCTCCGATAGAAACTTGAGCGTTTTTAAGAGTTAAGAGTTTTTTAAATCAAAATTTAAACTTTTCTTCGAAATAAAAAGGTCGCACTTATGTAGACTTCTTTTTAGAAATTTTATAAAGATATTTTTGTTATGCAATTTGCATTTTAGTTTAGAAATTAGTCCCGAAATGTTGGGATTTTTTATCTCTGTATTATTATCACCCCTTGCGATCGAAATTCGACCAAAATTAAATATGAGGGCGGTCCGATAAGTACTTACCCTCACCGACCGATGGCGCCACCATCGCAAGAGAAATTTGCTATCGTGTAGTACATTCTCGTAGACGGCTACTGTCGAAATTTCAGCCGAATCGGACTCGTAATTTTGTTTTTACCGCGTGTGTCCGCTGATTTTAGAAAACTGGGCAAAGAGCAATACCGGTCGGTGATTCGATTCTTGTTATTGGAAAAAAAATCGCGCAGCAAAATCAAAGAGCACTTGGATGTGTGTACGGTGACTCTTCTCCTTCGATGGCGACCGTCAAAAATTGGTTTAACGAGTTTCAGCGTGGTCGCACGTCGGTTTTTGATGAGCTAGGCCCAGATGCCGCGAAAACGGCTACTACGGAGGATAACGTGACAAAAATCCAGGATCTCGTATTAGCAGACCACCGATTGAAGGTACGCGAGATAGCTGAGACAGTATGCATCTCAAAAGACCACGTTGGTCATATCCTGAATGAAATTTTGGGCATGAGAAAGCTGTCGGCGCGATGGGTACCGCGTTTGCTCACTCCGAACAACAAGCGCAACCGTGAGACCACTTCAGAGCAGTGTTTGACGCTGTTTAAGGGGTTTCTGCGCCGTTTCGTGACCGTCGACGAAACATGGATCCATTGGTACACGCTAGAGACCAAGGAACAGTCGAAACAGTTGACTTCATCCGGTGAACGTGCTCCAAAGAAGGCGAAAACTGTCCTATCGGCCGGAAAGGTTTTCTGGAATTCACAAGGTGTGATCTACATCGACTACCTGGAGAAGGGCAAAACGATCACAGGGCCGAATTATTGGGCCGATTCGACCCCGAATTACAGAAAAAACGGCCCAATTTGGCGAAGAAAAGTGCTCTTCCATCAGTGGCTCACACCTCCGCCGTCGCCATGGCCAAATTGGTCGAATTGGGCTACGAACTGCTGCCCCATTCACCGTATTCTCCAGATTTGGTCCTGTGCGACTTCTATTTATTTCCAAATTTGAAAAAGTCATTCGCCGGGCAGAAATTTGAGTCGAATGAGGAGGTCATCGTCGCTACAGAGGCCTACTTTGCAGACCTTGAGAAAACGTATTTTTCAGACGGGCTAAAGAAGTTGGAAGATCGCTGGGTGAAGTGTATCGAGTTAAAAGGAGACTACGTGGAGAAATAAATCGCCACTTTTTCAAAATTTTCATTTCTCTTCTTTAGACAAAGTACTTTTCGGACCACCCTCGTATATGTATGTTTGTAGGCAATTTTCAATTCTTGCTTTAATAATTTGAGGAAAGGATTGTGAATATGAAAACTTCTACTCATTTTGAATATGTATGATTTTTTATCGAAAATTTTGACCTATTTAAAAATCTACTTTTTTTAAAAAATACCATTTTTTTCTCAGCAGTTCGAACTTTCCTCGAAATTTCGACTTTTTTTGAACATTACGACTTTTTATTGTTAAAAATTATTAACTTGCATCTTTTTTAAAATTTCAACTTAAGAAAAAGCAGAATCCTTGGTAACTTCGACTTTATATTTTAAAATTGAAATACCTTTTAAATTTTACATTCTTTTGAATATGTTCACTTTATAATTTGGCTTTTTATTGAAAATATTGATTTCTTTCCATATTTCGGCTTTGTCTCTTCGAAGGTTTCACTTTATTATAAATTTCGACTGTTTTTTGAAAAATTCCGCTTTTCAGAAAATCTCAATTTTTCTAAAAATGTCGACTTCGAAAATATCGATTCTTGAATTTTTGACTTTTTAAAAGTGGCGACTAAATTCTACTCTTTTTTGAAAATTTTTCCCTTTTGAACATTTTAACTTTTTTCAAAATTATAACCTTTAAAATTCGCGATTTTTCAAAATGGTTACTTTTTAAAAATGTCGATCTTTCTTTTTCAATTTTCACCTTATTTAAAAGATTGAAACTTTTTTTGCGTAATCCACTTTTTTTGAAAATATTGATTTTTCCAATATTTCGGATTTGTCTCTTCGAAAGTTTTATTTTGTCATAAATTTCGACTGTGTTTTGAAAAATTCGGCTTTTCAGAAAATCTCAAATTTCGATATTTTTGAAAATGTTGGCACTTCTATTGAACATTTCAAATTTCACAGCTTCCAGTTTTTTTCAACTTATCTAAATAAATTTATAAAATTTTAGATTTAAAAATGTTGATCTTCAATTTCAACTTTAATTTTTGAAAAACCTTATTTTTGAAAATTTCAAATTTATTGAAAACTTTTTCTTCAACTTTTTTGGTACAATTTTGAAAACTTCCATACAAAATGTCTCCCCACTTTGTCAAAATTTTGACTTTTTCGAAAAATTTAACATTTAAAAAAATAATAATTAATAATAATAATAATTTTTGGTTGAAATTTCGATTTTTTTAAATTCGAATTGAAATATAAGACATGTCCCCTGAAACCAAGAAAGATTAAAAAACCCAGCAAAGGTTGCTCTAACGCGTTTCGAGAGCCAAGGTATCATTTTCAGAGAGACACTGTATCTCTCTCTTCAATTTTTGAAGATAACCAAGAACCAGTCCGTTCCACCATAATTAAATTCGAATATTTCAAAATTTTGACCTCTTTCGGGATTTCGAAAATTTCAAAAAATTTTTATTTTCCTATAGTTTACTTTTTGGAGGAATTTGGTCTTTTAAGAATTTCCCGACCTTTTTTAGTAATTTCCACTGTTTTGAAATTTAAAACTAGTTTGAAAAACAAATTTTTTTCAGTTTTTACCTGAAGATTTTGACTTTTGAAAAATTCTACTTTTTTGGAAACTTTTGACCTTATTTACTTTTTGTAGAATTTTAACTTTTTTCTATAGATTTCGATTTCAGTTCTAATTTTCACATTTTTCCTAAAATTTCGATTTGAAACTTGAAATTTTACCTTTTCTTAGAAAGATTCAATTTTTCCTCAAAATAAAAATTTCATGTCTTTTGTAATGAGTGCAAATTATTTTTCAATTTGATATTATTCTGAAAATGTTGCCATTTTTTTATACATTAGGTAAATTACTTTTTTTTCCAAATATTGATTTTTTCCAGATTCTAATTTTACATTTTTTTTTTTTTTTTTGGTGGAACGGACTGATCCTTGGTTATCTTCAAAAAATGAAATACAAATCTTGTCCCCTGAAACCAAAAACACCTCTTGGCTGTCGAAACGCTGTTGTGTTTTTCATTCTTTTTTGGTTTCAGGGGACAAGATTTGTATATCAATTTTTCTAATTTTTCAGTTTTGATTTTAACGTTTCTCCCGAATTTAAATTGGTATTTTTGACTTTTTCAAATATGGACTATATTCTTGAAATTTAATTAATCCCAATTTGTCCATCTTTTATCAAAAAATTTTCAATTTGTCAAATTTCTATGTTTTTTCAAAACTTCTAGTTTAGTCTCGTTTAAAATGTAAATAACCTTAGAATTCTCAGAAGAAAAAAGTGAAAATTTCGGGAAAAATCTCGACATTTATGGAAAAACTTTCAAACTTTTTTTTAGTTTGTTTTTTCTTTTTCATGGATACCAAATAATCAAGAGTTATAAATTAATAAAAAAATATTAAAATGTCAATGGGAACCGTACTCAACTGAATGAGGAGCCGCATGCAGCGCGCTCAGTGCCGCATTTGCCCTTGACATTCAGCAATATAGAAAAGCGATGTTTAACAATTGAATAGCTCAAATTATATTTTGACTTCAAAAATTGAAATACAGAACTTGTCCCCTGAAACCAAGAAAGATTAAAAAACACAACAAAGGTTACTCTAACGCGTTTCGACAGCCAAGCTGCCATCTTCAGAAAGAAAACTCCCTCTCTGAAGATGACAGCTTGGCTGTCGAAACGCGTTAGAGCAACCTTTGTTGTGTTTTTTAATCTTTCTTGGTTTCAGGGGACAAGTTCTGTATTTCAATTTTTGAAGATAACCAAGGACCAGTCCGTTCCATCAAAAAAATATTTTGGCTTGGCTGCTTATGCCGCCTCCTTAAGGTGCCGTCTGGTGCGGTTGCCTCTTTGCACGGCCCTGGGCGGATGATTGGTGACTTATCTCTTTTCTATAATGCGAGATGCTCCCAGAAACTAATAGGATTGATCCTTCCAAGGGTAAGATTTTTAAGGCATACAAGACAGTCGGAGACAGCAAATTCCTGTGCGGACGAGCTTGACACAGTGAGTACTTCTGTGTCTGTGGAGACTTTTTCTATAGAACTTCCAAGCTGTGGAATTCGTTACCAAATGGAATTTTCCCCAAAAATTACAACCTTGAAATACAAGTACAAATCTTGTCCCCTGAAACCGAGAAAGTTTAAAAAACAGAACAGAGGTTGCTCTACGGACAAGATTTGTATTTCAGTTTTTGAAAATAGCCAAGGACCAGTCCGTTCCACAAAAAAAAACCTGTCCTTGTTTAAGAAGGCGGTTCATCGCCATCTATCCTTATCTCTTCATCCTACTCTTAGTGCTTTGAAGGCATAGTGGGATTGCCCTTTGCAAGGAAGGAATGAAAATGCAATATGTTGTAAATGTCTAATTAAATATTTCTTGTGATTTAGAGATTTTAAAAGCGATTTTCGTAGCGATTGATTAACCCTAATTATTTTATATTAATCCTTTTAAGGTAATCAGTTTTATGCAATATGCCAATATTAATACGCATTTTATAAGCAATAAATTCTGGAAAACCGTTCCATTTTTCTTAACTAAATATTAGTAAAATTGTTAATCAACTTAATATTCATGAAGACAACTACTTTCACTTAAAAGACCACCCACCTTGGTTCTAAATAATATTAGATTACGTTATTCAATTCAAGGTTATTTTTATTTAAAGGAGTTGGGTAGTCTTACGCACAATTAAATTTTTTTCTTATAAATGCGTTGAAAAGTTACCTTTATTGTCTGTCCATGTTTTAAATATTTAAAAGGAGTATATCATAGGCTAGAAATGCCGCAAACAATGACCATGTTGCTATATTAGTTATTTGTGTCAAGATTACTGTTTAACATTAAGTTCAGTTAAGAATTGCATATAGTTTATGACGTTTTAAAGATTTGCACTTGGGAATAAAGAAATAAATCAATTTTTAAAACGTTCCTATTATACGTCAATATCTCTAACGAAGCCATGCAAGAAGTAACTCAAGTATCCCAATTACATCAACTTGAGTCGATAATGTCTAAACGGATATATTTTTTCTGCATCCTCTCTGTGTTAACGTACAGCCAATATAAAAGTGATGGAAGTACTAAAAAATATAACAAACAATCTTCGATGTGTTTGAACTGTCAGCGACAAGTACCGGCCGTAACGACCAACCAACAAGATACATCTTTATTCAAATAACGAACTTGCCTCTATTAAAATTAATTAGGTGTTGTTTGTTTTTGCTTTCCGAAGAATCACGGTTGCTCATCAATTACCCAACCACACACGTTACCTTCACATAAATTATTACTTATTAAAGACATCGGACGCAATTTTGCATTACAAAGTTTACATAAATTATAGAAGAAGTTCATCGTAAAACATCGAAATAATTAGTAATTTAAATGATATTAGTTAAGCTGTGCGTTGAATAACTCTGAGACTGTGGAAAAGTAAATACTACACACTTCACAATTTTTTCCTAGAACCTTGACATCTCCTGCACTTTATTCAGTTTTTCTTCTTATTTTAAAAATGCTGAACATGTTAAATACTTTATAACTTGTTATTTGTTCCACAAATCTAAATCTTCGGATAATTTTTTTGTCTAGAAGTGACAACCGCTTAATTTTTAAGAAAAAAAACTGGTTGTTTTAATAGGCCAGATTTTCAGAGATAATCACTTTTGTTAAAATAGAAGCTGTGGTAGTTTATTAAAACTTACTCACCATCTTTTTAATTGTAAAAAGATGACCAGAAAGATTTTGCGTTAGGTTTGCTATAATATATAAATAGAATATTGATAGCAACGATAGCGTGGATTATTGATTAAAATAAACAAATTCAATTGCAGTGCTTCAAAGCTTCAGAATATTCAGGTCACGTAAAATCATCAACTGAATGGTTATTTTCGATCGAGTTATTTGTTTTAAATTAATAAAGTTATTTAAACGCACTTAATAAAGGGTTTATTAAACCACATAAATACTGATTATGTTTAACATAACAAAGAGAAAGGCGATATCAGTTTAACTAGTAAATTTTTTGCAAGCTGTAAGATTTTATTATTAAATTAAGATTAATTAGATCACTGCAGCTGCATCTCTTTGTTTTTACCAACTAATACCCGTGTCTTCGCCTCCGTTACTGTTTCCCAAACTTTCAATATATTTCTTTCTATAATTCCTGACATTAAGTACTCCTCATTAAAAAATTGCATCCTAACTAATATACACATCAGCAAAGTCAAACATTATCCATAGGAAGAATGTTAATGAGAGATTTAACATTGAGAACTAATAGTGGGATAGATGGGCGGCGCCTTGTATTCTCCTACACCGGTGTAAACAATTTTACGCAGAGCGCAGCGATCAGTGCTGGTGGAGATTTCAGTAGTATATCATAGTTTCTAACGTGTTTTGTTAAGGGATTGCTACTGGCAAGCGACAATTTTATTAAAATTTCCAAATCACATGCTGTTTGTTCTTTTAGTCCGTTGATGTAATCAACGTCTGAGGCAAAATAAAACTGATATTCTTTGATAACCAAAATAAATAAACGAGATTTCTTAAACAAAATAAATAATAAATCTAGTGAAGTATATAACATAATAACTTTTTAAACATTACAATATAAGGAATTCAAATAGGCCGCCAGACTGTGCTAAACAATATTCCAGTCTGTTGTAAAACTCTGCTTTTTCTAACATCCAAACTGCGTCATGCTGCGTCAAAGTAGGAGAATACGTTCAGGGAAAACTATGGAAGGGACCATTCTTAACGTTTTACATGGACAATGAAAATTTTTCCTTATCTGTATAAATAAGAAAGTGTGTTTGTTTGTCTGTCTGGTGAACGTATCAACGAATTTGAACAAAATATCATTCTGCAGTCTGCACCAACGAAGTTATGCAAACTGATTAAGTTAGTTTTATTACGTTTAACCAAACATTTAACTTTTAATTTTCACCTGAAGACACCCGATGCAGCGCATACTCCAGATGTCCAAAAAATATCCAGAAGCGATAAAATTGAACTTTGAGTTAAAAGTCAAATTTTGGAGAACAACATGAATTTTGGACTAGTAGAAATTGTCGGAAATAAAATTTTAAAAAATCAGAAAAAAAAAGAAAAAGGATGTTTGAAAATTACGTTACAAATTACAAAGAAATATTGAACTTTTTAGGAAACATTCCAAATTTCCAAAAGAAGGTCCAATTTAAAGAGGAGAATTTAAAAAGTTGAAATTTTCAATAAATCATATTGAAAATAAAACCCTAACCTTTCTCAAAAACTCGAGAAATGTGCAACATTTTTTAAAAAATCAAAATTTTCAAAGATCTAATTTTGTAAAAGACGCAATTTTCAAAAAAAAAGACCAACGCTGAGAAAGAAAAATCGCAAGATTCAAAAATATTCTCAAAATTTAAAATTCACTAAAGATGTTAAATTTACAAGAAATCTTCTTCTCGAAATCCCCAAAAATATTTTTCGCAACAACAGAAAACGGAACATTTTCAGAACCATAAAACCATTTGATCTAAAAGTCGTAGTTTATTGAAAAAAACAAATATTCAAGAAAATGACAACATTTTGAAATAAATAAACCATTTTTGAAAATTCCAAAAAGTAGGATTTTGAAAACAAAATCGAAATTTCGAAAAAGACAAATTTTGAGGAACAGGCGAATTTTAGGTAAAACACTATTTTAGAAAAATTCGAAATTTTGAAAAAAAAGACGAATTTACCAAAAAAAACAGAAAAAATTTATTGAAATATTAAATATCGGATATTCAGATAAAAATCAAGATTTCCTGAAAAAGGCAAATTTTAGGAAACCAGTCAGAATTTCTAAAAAAATCAGAATCTAAAAGATCGAAATTTTTAATAAATGTTCAGAAAAATATAGGAATTTGAGAAAAAAATTCGAGAAAACTTTGAAATGGACAAAAAATTGTCCAAAGAAAGTCAAATTAAAAAAAAAATCAAAAAAATAGTCAAAACCCCGAGAAAAAGACGATATTGTCGAGAAATTTTGCAAAAAAGATCTAAATTTCGAAAAAAGGCATTTAATCTTATTGAAACTTCGAAATTCAGAAAAAAAGGTAAATTTTAAGGGAAGAATCGAATATTTATTTTCTCTGGACACTCTGGACGAGTCAGAGAAAGACAGGCTCCCTACCTTGCCTCAACAGGCGTCAGAAAATGTCAAATATTGTGATAACACATCGAAATTTTAACAAAGAAGTTGAAACTACCAAAAATTTGGATTAAAAGAGGGTTGAAATTTACAAACAAATTTTTGTCCTTTCACAAAAATTTAAAATTTCTAAAAAATATACTCTTTTGTCAAAAGATCGACCAGATTTCGAAAAAAAGGCAAATTTTAATAAAAAAGCTGAAATTTTCAGAATCAAAAAAAAGCGAAATTTCCAGGAAGTCGAATTTCCAGAAATGACGAAATTTCAGAAAAAAAAAACGGGGAACTTTTAAATTCAAAATTTCGACAGTCATGTTTGATAAAAGAAGACAAATTTTATGAATAAATGCAAAATTTTAAAAGAAAAAGTAAAATTTTGCAAAACAATATAGAAAATTTGAGAAAAAGGTAGAAATTTCGAAAAAATGTTTCAAGGAAAGGATGAATTCTGAAGAACTGGAAAGTCGTCCAATTGAATATATACAAATTTTCAGTTTGCTGCATGAACCAGGAGGTGCAAGCGCCTCAACATTTATATTTTTTTCACGTGCGGCCCGCTCAAAATTTTTAGCTTTGTAATTGGTCCGCTGTAAAAAAAGTTTGCTCATCTCTGCCTTGAGTATAAAAATTTCGAATATTTATACTCTCTGGCCTCTCTGAACGAGTCAGAGGAAGACAGGCTCCCTACCTTGCCCCAACAGGCGTCAGAAAATGTCAAATATTGTGATAACACATCGAAATCTTGACAAACAAGTTAAAACTACCAGAAATTTGGATTAAAAAAGGGGTTGTAATTCACAAAGAAATTTTTATGCTTTCACAAAAATTTAAAATTTCTAAAAAATATACCTTTTTATCAAAAGATCGACTAGATTTCGAAAAAAAGGCAAATTTTAATAAACAAGCTGAAATTTTCAGAATCAAAAAAAGGCGAAGTTGTCAGGAAAAGTCGAATTTCGAGGAATGACAAAATTTCAGAAAAAAAAACGAGGAACTTTTAAATTCAAAATTTTGACAGTCATGTTTGATAAAAGAAGGCAAATTTTATAAATACATACAAAATTTTAGAAAAAGGTAGAAATTTCGAAAAAATGTTTCAAGGAAAGGCTGAATTCTGAAGAATTAGAAAGTCCTCCAATTGAATACAAACAAATTTTCAGTTTGTTGCATGAACCAGGGGGTGCAAGCGCCCCAGCATTCATATTTTTCTCATAGCGGCCCGCAAAAATTTTTAGCCTTGTTATTGGCCCGCTGTAAAAAAAAGGTTGCTCATCCCTGGTCTACGTGAAAGAAGTGAAAGTCTCTTGGGTCACCTTTATTAAAAATTTTCAAGGAATACGAATACGAATTTCTGAAGAATACGATGATTATTGAAAATTTCGACTTATTTCGAAAATTTCGAAAGAGGTTTTCTCATCCCTGGTCTACGTGAAAGAAGTGAAAGTCTCTTGGGTCACATTTATTAAAAATTTTCAACGAATACGAATACGAATTTCTGAAGAATACGATTATTATTGAAAATTTTGACTTATTTCGAAAATTTCGTCATTTCAAAATATGCACCCTTTCAATATCGACCTTTTCTCGACTTTCAACATTTTTACTGTCCAAATTTCATAAAGTTCCAAATTTTTAAGAATTGGATTTGTATCAAAATTTTAAGCAACCACATTAAGTATAATTATCTTTTTCATTTTATTCTTCGGTATTATTCATTTTATCTCTGATTGCATTGCAACTTGTTCTAGTTTAAATGAGCATTAATTAAACATCTGAGGAATTGATTAACTTTGTATGTAAAATTCTTCATTGATAGTCGACTAGGAAGTAGCAATTCTTTGTACACCTGCGTAATTATCGGTTGCAATAATAGTACCAGATACGTATATGTAGAAGCAAATATCCATATGGAACTCTACTGCAAATATAGGAGCATTTGTAGTTGAATTGTAATCCTGGAACAATGTAATCCTGGGGCAACTAATGCCTTTGGAATTCTACTCGTATGTAGGTAAACGTTTAAAACTTTGACACCTGCAGGTTTACGTGTTTAAATTCAGCTAAATATCTAAATTGTGGAAAGTATGAAAATAAACAAAGTATGAGAATAAATATATACTCTTCAAGAAATGCCTAAAGATAAAAATTATTACGGTTGAGTGATAACAAGAGTTGTTATATATTTACTTTGTTTGCCTCTTATCCTTATAAAGTATGTTTTCGGTTGGTTCCTTGATTTGGTTTGTTTTTTTCAATTTATTTAACATTTCTTCGGCCCAGTTTGGAAATATTTAAATTTTTTATGGTTTGTTGACAATTTTCTAAACAGTTTTTGAAATGCGACTACGTGTTTGTTTGTTTATTTTGATCTGTACAAAATTGTATGAGTCATAAATTGCATACATTATTCCAAGGTAGTTTGGGGATATCTGTCCAAATTTAGTTAATTTTAAGTATTTCGCAACTCCACTTTCAGTGATTTGCGTCTATTCTATGCCTCAGAAGTTTACAAATAGTTATTTTTTATTATTCTAGCAACTTACAGAACCAAACTCGAAAACACAATTTTTTTTAACTTGAAAGTTTAAATGTTGGGTAACAGTTTTAAAAAATATTGTGCTAACAATTAAATTTCAACAAAAAATTTGATAGTACAGGATATACTTGTTCCGGGATTGGACCGTGTCTAAAAGTGTTCGACGTTTCGCCCACCATCGTAGGGGGTTTCTTCAGAAGAGTTTCGCCTCTGGTATGGTGGACATACTGAATTACCGTGCACTTCTGTCTAAACTTTCTTATCCTTCGTACCAATTTTCAATTCAGAAGATTTCCTCCTCTGGTATAGTGAACATACTGAGTTACCGTCCTCTGATGTTTTGAAATTGGCCTTTTCATTCTTTCATTTTTGCATATTCCCTCATTTTCCTCTTTTCATTTATTGTTTCTTTTCTTTGTTCCCGAAGAAGCCCTCTACAATGGTGGGCGAAACGTCGAACACTTTTAGTAATTCATCCCCAGTAGTTCACCCCACCATCGTAGGAGGCTTCTTCAGAAGAGTTTCGTCTCTGGTATGGTGAACATACTGAGTTACCGTGCTCTGATGTTTTAAAATTGGCTTTTTCATTTTTTCATTTTTGCATATTCCCTCATTTTCCTCTTTTCATTTATTGTTTATTTTCTTTGATCCTGAAGAAGCCCCCTACGATGGTGGGCGAAACGTCAAACACTTTTAGTAGTTCTTTGACACGGTCCAATCCCGGAAGAAGTATATCCTGTACTGACTCTGACCGTGGAAGTCTTCGTTATCAAAAAATTTGATAGCATAAACCTACCAAAGTGCAGAAAGGACATCAATTTAAAAAAAAATTGGAAATTTTGAGTTTAAAGTCGACTTTTTTCTCGAAATTTCAACTTTAAACTCCCGAATTTCGACTTTTTTCGAAATTTCGACTTTTTCTCAAAATTTCGACTTTAATCTCGAAACTTCGACGTTAATCTTGCTCGCAATTTCGAGATTAAAGTCGAAATTTCCATACTCTAAGGCAGGGATGAGCAACTTTTTTTACAGCGCGGGACAATTACAAGGCTAAAAATATTGCGCGGGCCGCATGTGAGAAAATTATGAATGTTGGGGCGCTCGCACCCCCTCATGCAGCAAATTGAAAATTTGTATATATTCAATTGAAGGACTTTCCAATTCTTCAGAATTCATCCTTTCCTTGAAACATTTTTTCGAAATTTCTACCTTTTTCTCAAATTTTCTATATTGTTTTGCAAAATTTGACTTTTTCTTTTAAAATTTTGTATTTATTCATAAAATTTGTCTTCTTTTATCAAACATGACTGTCGAAATTTTGAATTTAAAAGTTCCTTGTTTTTTTTCTGAAATTTCGTCATTTCTGGAAATTCGACTTCCTGTAAATTTCGCCTTTTTTTGATTCTGAAAATTTCAGCTTATTTATTAAAATTTGCCTTTTTTCGAAATCTGGTCGATCTTTTGACAAAAAAGTATATTTCTTAGAAATTTTAAATTTTTGTGAAAGGACAAAAATTTCTTTGTAAATTTCAACCCTTTTTTGATCCAAATTCTGGTAGTTTCAACTTGTTTGTCAAAATTTCGATGTGTTATCACAATATTTGACATTTTCTGACGCCTGTTGGGGCAAGGTAGGAAGCCTGTCTTCCTCTGACTCGTCCAGAGAGTCCAGAGAGTATAAATATTCGAAATTTTTTTACTCTAAGGCAGAGATGAGCAAACTTTTTTACAGCGGACCAATTACAAAGCTAAAAATTTTGAGCGGGCCGCACGTGAAAAAAATCTAAATGTTGAGGCGCTTGCACCTCCTGGTTCATGCAGCAAACTGAAAATTTGTATATATTCAATTGGACGACTTTCCAATTCTTCAGAATTCATCCTTTCCTTGAAACAGTTTTTCGAAATTTTTACCTTTTTCACAAATTTTGTATATTTTTTTACAAAATTTGACTTTTTTTTTTAATTTTGCATTTATTCATAACATTTGCCTTCTTTTATCAAACATGACTATCAAAATTTTGAATTATGTTTTTTTTTCTGAAATTTCGTCATTTCTGGAAATTCGATTTTCCCGAAAATTTCAACATTTTTTGGTTCTGAAAAGTTCAGCTTGGTTAATAAAATTTGCCTTTTTTTCGAAATCTGGTTGATCTTTTGACAAAAAGGTATATTTTTTAGAAATTTAAAACTTTTGTGAAAGGACAAACATTTCTTTGTAAATTTCAACCTTTTTTAATCCAAATTCTGGTAGTTTCAACTTGTTTGTCAAAATTTCGATGTGTTATGACAATATTTGACATTTTCTGACACTTGTTGAGGCAAGGTAGGGAGCCTGTCTTCCTCTGACTCGTCCAGAGAGTCCAGAACAAATAAATATTCGATTTTTCCCTTAAAATTTACTCTTTTTCTGAATTTCGAAGTTTCAGTAAGATTAAATGCTTTTTCTTAAAATCTAGATCTTTTTGGCAAAATTTCTCCTACAATATCGTCTTTTTCTCAGGGTTTTGACTATTTTTTTGATTTTTTTTTAATTTGACTTTCTTTGGACAATTTTTTGTCCATTTCAAAGTTTTCTCGAATTTTTTTCTCAAATTCCGATATTTTTCTGAACATTTACTAAAAATTTCGATCTTTTAGATTCTGATTTTTTTAGAAATTCTGACTGGTTTCCTAAAATTTGCCTTTTTCAGGAAATCTTGATTTTTATCTGAATATCCGATATTTAATATTTCAATAAATTTTTTCTGTTTTTTTTTGGTAAATTCGTCGTTTTTTTCAAAATTTCGAATTTTTCTAAAATAGTCTTTTACCTAAAATTCGCCTGTTCCTCAAAATTTGTCTTTTTCGAAATTTCGATTTTGTTTTCAAAATCCTACTTTTTGGACTTTTTCAAAAATGGTTTATTTATTTCAAAATTTTGTCATTTTCTTGAATATTTGTCTTTTTCAATAAACTAGGACCTTTAGATTAAATGGTTTTATGGTTTTAAAAAAGTTCACTTTTCTGTTGTTGTGAAAAATACTTTTGGGAATTTCGAGAAAAAATTTCGTGTAAATTCAACATCTTTACTAAATTTTAAATTTTGAGACGAATGTTTTTGAATCTTGCAATTTTTCTTTCTCAGAGTTGGACTTTTTTTTTTGAAAATTGCGTCTTTTTACAACATTAGATCTTCGAAAATTTAGATTTTTTTGAATTTTGCACATTTCCCAAGTTTTTGAGAAAGGTTAGGTTTTTATTTTCACAATGATTTATTAAAAATTTCAACTTTTTCACTTTTCCTCTTAAAATTGGACCTCCTTTTGGAAATTTGGAATGTTTCCTAGAAAGTTCAATATTTTTTTGTAACTTGTAACGTAATTTTTAAAATATCCTGAATTTTTTTCGAAGTCTTTGTTTTCTCCGATTTTTTAAAAATTTTATTTCAGATAATTTCAACTTGTCCAAATTTTGATTTTTAACTTAAAATTCAATTTTATCTGTTTCTGTTGCCATTTAAAATGGAATTTTTTCCAAAGATTTAGACTTTGTCACAAAATTCGTTTACTATTTTTTTTAAATTGGATCGAAATTTTGATAGAAATCTAAGCAATCTGAGAAGAATATTTTTAGGAAATCTTGAATAAAAGATTTCTTAAAAAATTTCAAAAATATGACAAAATTGAAATAAAATAAAAATTCTGAAATCATTATTTTTAAAAGTTGCATTTTTTCACCTCAATTCGACTTGTTCTGGAAATTACAACTCTTTTTGCAAAAAATTTTGTATGGAAATTTCGTCTCTTTTACATTTCCACTTTTTCGAAATTTTGACATTTCTTAAAGTTCTCCAAAAGGTTATTTTTAAGATTGGGCTTTTTTCAAAATCTTGACTTTAATTTGAAAATGCGATGTCCCCAATTCTGTAGTTTTTAAGTAAAAATACACATTACTAAGCCAGAAGGTTTTCTTTTTTACTCATGAGATTTTTAGAAAGATTGTTGTTGTCCCCCCCCCCCCGGCATTAAAGAAAATCTTGCCTACGCTCATGTCCAAGATATTTCATGAATCGTGGAAATTTAGGTTCTTTTTTTTTCATCAAATTGTTTGACATTTCCTTTTCCAAAATGTTTACGTAAAACAGTAGAGCTTAGGCGGGCCCCAGAAAAATGTTAGGAGGGCCGCATGTGGTCCGCGGGCCACGTCTTGCTCATCCTTGCTCTAAGGTTAAATTAGACAGATGACAGTTGCGTCCAACCACACCCTTTACCCCACAATGTTGACAGTTGGCAGTAGGTGCGTATGACAGTAATTTCTATTTTTAGTTACCAACATTTCGAGAAAAAAGTCGAAATTTCGGGTTTAGGGTCGATATTCCAAGATTAAAGACGAAATTTCGAAAAAAAAGTCGTAATTTCGAGAAAAAAGTCGTAATTTCGAGAAAAAAGTCGAAATTTCGAGAAAAATCGAAATTTTGAGAAGTCGAACTTCTGAGTTTGAAGTCGACAATTCGGAATTTAAGTCGAAAGTTCGACAGAAAAGGTCGAAATTTCGAGCAAAAAGTCGAAATCTCGAGAAAAAAGTCGAAATCTCGAGAAAAAAGTCGAAATTTCGAGAAAAGTCGAAATTTCAAGAAAAGTCGAAATTCTGAGTTTAAAGTCGACATTTCGGAATTAAAGTCGAAAGTTCGACAAAAAAAATTGAAATTTTGGGAAAAAAGTCAAAATTTCGAGAAAAAACTCGAAATCTCGAGAAAAAAGTCGAAATCTCGAGAAGTTCGAAATCCCGAGGAAAAAGTCCAAATTGTTAAATGTTATTTTTTTAATCGATGTCCTTTCTACGTCTTCGTATAAACTAGGAACGCAATGGAAATTTTGAAACGTCTTCGAATAAAACTGACAATTTTGACAAAGTTGAGTTTGATGGAACGGACTGGTCCTTGGTTATCTTCAAAAATTGAAATACAGAACTTGTCCCCTGAAACCAAGAAAGATTAAAAAACACAACAAAGGTTGCTTTAACGCGTTTCGACAGCCAAGCTGTCATCTTCAGAGAGAAACAAAGTTGAAATTTGGGTTCCAATTTCGAGAACAACATTTTATTTTTTAGAAAATTTGGGGGCTGTGTTTCAAATTCAAATTTTGGATACCAATTATATTAAAAGTGTAAGCTCCCTTTTTTCTCTTCATCAAAGTTTTGTAGTTATTCTTGGTGTAAATGCTACATAATTCTGCATGATAAACCATTTATTTCAAACGTATGTACATATATCGTTAGATGCTTTTAGAGATAGGACGGTCGTATTAGACTTTTTGCGAATAGCGTTAGTCCTAATGGTATTTAGACATAATAATCTGTAAACAAGTCGTTAAGTGAAACTCATTTGTAGTGATATGCTTGGCACGGGTTACCGTTCATTTCAGTTATATAAACTTAATTGTTTGAGACGCCTTCAGCGGCATTGTATGCGAAAGTAAATACATAATGCATCTGTTAGTAGGATGAACGCTCTTTCACAACAAATGCAAATGAAATACATACATCCTTGGTAATTTTTCACGTTTATGTAGCTTTAAAAACCTAAGAGAGGTTTTTTGTGCAAAAAATTACATAAAATCCTAGAACTAGTGACTAGGATTAGTGGCGTAGAAGTTGTAATAGGAAAAACGGTCAGTATGCCCCAGATTGTAGCCTCTGGTGATGTTCGATGCTTTGTAATAGAAAAATATTAGCGCTCTACGTGTATTACTCATTTTATATAAATTATGTGGCTGTTTTTACCACTTTAGAGGCTGAATTTTGAAAAATCTTCTCTTAGTGCTCACCTATGTATTACGGGGAACATCTACGTGAAATTTTATGTTCATAGACCCGTCAGCTTAGGCAGTGCGTTGTTTGTCAGTCAGTGCTCATTTATTAAGTAGATGCAAAAGTCTATATACAATAGAAACCATTTAAACTTCTGAAATTAAATATCTTACATATTGTCGCCTTATAAATCTCTACACATTATACAGACCAGTAATACCCTATGACAGAAATCATCAAATCGTACTGATTTTACGTTACACCTGGGATATAATGACCATAAGAAAGGTAAAATGCGGAATGAATCGTGCCTCATGGTATGTAAGAAAGATTAACGTGGGCGAGCATAATTGAGCAGGTATACAGTATATAAAGGCGTCTTAAGTTACTATATACGTTGCATAATAAAATTTCAATTCTAACATGCAACTCATCATTTTAATCCTCCATATTATTGTACATTTCAGTATGTAAGTTGATGCATCCGACGATCTTATTATACTGACATTGACACTGAACAGACAACGCTTACTGAAACATTCGATGGGCTTCTTCAATGACCGGTTAGGTATTTTTGATTAGGATGCTACCACAATTATGTTTTACTCATTTATTTCAATTCAATGACACAGCAAGTAACCCAATAGGATTTACATCTTTTGAATACTTATATGACTGATTAGTGCCCTAAAGCACTGTATACTGTGGCTAGTGATTAAGTTCAAAGAAGGTTCCACCCCCTTACCACAGTAGCACACTCATGCGTAATTATTTATTTAATTTCCGATGTGGTAAAGGGGTAAAACCTTCTTTGGACTTGACTGATTAGTGACTTAACGTTGTAAGTGTTTATGACGACCGCACCGTACTGATGAGGTCAAGTTGTGGTTGTAAATATTTTCAACTTTGGCACGTTCAACTGTTCAATTACAGAACATTTAATTGGTCGTTTGTACAATAGATGAAATTAGTTGTGTAGAGCCAATGTAGAGCCAATAATTAAAAACTTTTTCACATCGCTTTTCTATATCAGACTATGTCAAAGGAAAATGCGGTTGTTCTTCAAATTTTAATGTTTTTTTTAATGCAGAAGATACAATTCTTTTTAAAAGTTAAAGCTAAAAATTAAATAAAATTCCAAAGTGTATAAACATTTTTTCGAAATTACAAAATTAAAATTATGATTTCCGAAAAGGTGCAGCAATCTTTAGGGACAAAATTTCGAACTTAAATTTGCGATTTTGCTGCAATAATTTAAAATTTAGATAAAATGCAAATTAGTAGATATAAAACTGACAAATATTCAAAAAACACTTCTTGAAATTAAAAAAAAAGTCGTCAGTTACGTCTCATCGTTCAAGACCCAAAATCACAAACAGTAGAAGAAAAAAAAGACGTCGTTTGATCAAAATTAAGAAAAATATAAATAAAACTTGAATGCTAACTAAAAAGGTTTAGAAAAAAGCCAAATTTTGAGATTAAATTGATATTCATGAAAAGGAAATAAAACTGAAAGAAAGATTGATCGTTTTTTCATAAATGTCGAGTTTTTTCTCGAAATTTTCGTTTTTTCTCAAAATTCTGAATTTTTAAATTTTTAGAAATTACAAAATTAAAATTATGATTTCCGAAAAGGTGCAGCAATCTTTAGGGACAAAATTTCGAACTTAAACTCGCGAGTTTGGCGAAATAATTTAAAATTTAGATAAATTGCAAGTTAGTATATATAAAACTGACAAATATTCAAAAAACACTTTTTGAAATTTAAAAAAAAGTCATCAGTTACGTTTCATCGTTCAAGACCCAAAATCACAAACAGAAGAAGAAAAAATAGACGTCGTTTGAGGAAATTTAGGAAAAATATAAACTAAACTTGAATGCTAACTAAAAAGGTTTAGAAAAAAGCTAAATTTTGAGATTAAATTGATATTCATGAAAAGGAAATAAAACTGAAAGAAAGTTTGATCGTTTTTTCATAAATGTCGATTTTTTTTTTCGAAATTTTCGTTTTTTCTCAAAATTCTGAGTTTATAAATTTTTCGAAATTACAAAATTAAAATTATGATTTCCAAAAAGGTGCAGCAATCTTTAGGGACAAAATTTCGAACTTAAACTCGCGTTTTGCTGAAATAATTTAAAATTTAGATAAAATGCAAATTAGTAGATATAAAACTGACAAATGTTCAAAAAACACTTCTTGAAATTAAAAAAAAAGTCATCAGTTACGTCTCATCGTTCAAAACTCAAAATCACAAACAAAATAATAAAAAAGAGACGTCGTTTGAGGAAAATTAAGAAAAATATAAATAAAACTTGAATGCTAACTAAAAAGGTTTAGAAAAAAGCCAAATTTTGAGATTAAATTGATATTCATGAAAAGGGAAAAAAATGAAAGAAAAATTGATCGTTTTTTCATAAATGTCGAGTTTTTTCTCGAATTTTTCGTTTTTTCTCAAAATTCTGAGCTTATAAATTTTTTGAAATTACAAAATTAAAATTATGATTTCCGAAAAGGTGCAGCAATCTTTAGGAGCAAAATTTCGAACTTAAACCCGCGGTTTTGCTGAAATAATTTAAAATTTAGATAAAATGCAAATTAGTAGACATAAAACTGACAAATATTCAAAAAACACTTCTTGAAATTAAAAAAAAAGTCATTAGTTACGTCTCATCGTTCAAGACCCAAAATCACAAACAGAAGAAGAAAAAAAGACGTCGTTTGAGGAAAATTAAGAAAAATATAAATAAAACTTGAATGCTAACTAAAAAGGTTTAGAAAAAAGCCAAATTTTGAGATTAAGTTGATATTCATGAAAAGGAAATAAAACTGAAAGAAAGATTGATCGTTTTTTCATAAATGTCGAGTTTTTTCTCGAAATTTTCGTTTTTTCTCAAAATTCTGAGTTTATAAATTTTTCGAAATTACAAAATTAAAATTATGATTTCCGAAAAGGTGCAGCAATCTTTAGGGACAAAATTTCGAACTTAAACTCGCGGTTTTGCTGAAATAATTTAAAATTTAGATAAAATGCAAATTAGTAGATATAAAACTGACAAATATTCAAAAAACACTTCTTGAAATTAAAAAAAAAGTCATCAGTTACGTCTCATCGTTTAAGACCCAAAATCACAAACAGAAGAAGAAAAAAAAGACGCCGTTTGAGGAAAATTAAGAAAAATATAAATAAAACTTGAATGCTAACTAAAAAGGTTTAGAAAAAAGCCAAATTTTGAGATTAAATTGATATTCATGAAAAGAAAAAAAAAACTGAAGGAAAGATTGATCGTTTTTTCATAAATGTCGAGTTTTTTCTCGAAATTTTCGTTTTCTCTCAAAATTCTGAGCTTATAAATTTTTCGAAATTACAAAATTAAAATTATGATTTCCGAAAAGGTGCAGCAATCTTTAGGGGCAAAATTTCGAACTTAAACCCGCGGTTTTGCTGAAATAATTTAAAATTTAGATAAAATGCAAATTAGTAGATATAAAACTGACAAATATTCAAAAAACACTTCTTGAAATTTAAAAAAAAATGTCATTAGTTACGTCTCATCGTTCAAAACTCAAAATCACAAACAAAAGAAGAAAAAAAAGACGTCGTTTGAGGAAAATTAAGAAAAATATAAATAAAACTTGAATGCTAACTAAAAAGGTTTAGAAAAAAGCCAAATTTTGAGATTAAATTGATATTTATGAAAAGAAAAAAAACTGAAAGAAAGTTTGATCGTTTTTTCATAAATGTCGAGTTTTTTCTCGAAATTTTCGTTTTTTCTCAAAATTCTGACTATAAATGTCGAGTTTTTTCCCGAAATTTTCGTTATATTTCAAAATTTTGAGTTTACATTTTACAATTCTTATATTTTCGAAACTAAACTAGAAATGTTGAAAAGGAATCGAAATTTGAAAATGTCTATGAGAATTTTAAGATAAAAGATGGACAAATCTGGATCAGATAAACAAGAAAACAGTTATTATTTTAAAAAGTCAAAAATTCAAGATTACAGTCAAAATTTCGGGAGCAACGTGAAAATTAAATTTTGGCTCCATTAGATTTTGAAAGATTGAAAAAACAGAAAATTCAAAAAATTTAGGAAAGACAAAATTAGGAAAAAAAGTAAGTTTAAAAAGGTGGCTTTTTAGAAAATTTGAAAATTATAAAACCAAGGAATTTTAAAAAGGGTTCAAACTTAAAAAAACCAAAATAATAAATGTTTTTTAAAAATTTAGAGTAAAAAGCGAAATTTCGAAAATAAGACACAACTTTAAAAAAAAAGTTTTAATTTTGAGAAGCAGTCGAAAATCTGAACAATGGTTGAAATTTTTGATAAAAGTAAAAATTATGAAAAAGAAAATTTTTTTAAATCGTCATTTTAAAAAAAAATTGTAAACAAAGTTGGAATTTTTGATAAAAATGAAAATTATGAATAAGAACCAAATTTTGAGTCAACAGTTTGAAAAAATAAAAAATTGCAAAAACTTATCAAGAAAAAATTTCAAAATTTGAAGAGAAATATGACATTTTGAAAAAAAAATCGAAATTTTTTAAAACGAATTAAAGTTTTGTCAATACAAAAAGACAAAAGTCTTTAAAATAAAGATAAATAATTTTAAAAAATTGTAATAATATTAAAGAATTCCACGAAGTAAGGGTCGGAAATGTCAATTTTAATAAGGTCAAAAGTTTCCAAAAAAGTAGAGAATTTTTCAAAATATAAAATCTTCAAGTAAACTAAAAATTGAGAGAACAAATCAAATTATTAAAACTCGATCGAAATTTAAAAAAAAAATGGAAATTATTCAAAAAGATCGTGAAATTTTTACAAGTCGAGTTCTTACGATAAAATCAAAAATTTTGAAAAAACATAAAATTGCAAAAACTTAACAAAAATAAATTTCAAAATTTGGAGAGAAATATGACATTTTGAAGAAAAAAATCGAAATTTTTTAAACATGTCAATAGAAAAAGACAAAATTTAAAAAAAAATAAGGACACATAATTTTAAAAAATTTTAACAAAGTCAAAAGTTTCCAAAAAAGTAGAAATTTTCAAAAGCTAAAATCTTCAAGTAAAAAAAAACTGAGAGAACAAATCAAAATTTTAAAACTCGATCGAAATTTTAAAAAACAAGTGGAAACTACTAAGATAGATCGTGAAAGTGAAATTTTTTCTAGTCGAATTCTTACGATAAAATTAAAAATCTCAGAACTAAGTAAACTATCAAAAAAAAATTTTGGAGAAAATTTGAAATGTTCAAAAAAACTCAGAATCTTAAAATAGGTCAAAATTTCAAATATTCGAACTTTAAAAAAAAATTGAATTTGAAACAAAAAATAAACACCTTTATTAATTTTTTTAAAAAGTAGAATTTTTTTAAAAAGTCAAAATTTTGGAAAAAGTAGATAGGAATTTTGAGTAGAAGTTTTGACAAAAGCATACAAAGAAAATCAGAAGCAAGAATTTTCAATAACGTCGAAATTTTTCCACAGGGAAGTTTTTCAAATGTTAAAATTTTTGATAGTTGAAATCGAAGCTCAAAATTTTTATAATAATCTAAAATTTAAGAAAAAGTCATATTTAAAAAAAGATAGAAATGTTGAAAAAACTGGAAACTGTGTTTGAAATTTTCAATAGAAGTGCCAACATTTTCAAAAAAATTCTTCATGGTAGACCCTTATTGACCGGAAATATTATGTTTTTTTCAATTTATTTAACATTTCTTCGGCTCAGTTTGGAAATATTTAAATTTTTATGGTTTGTTGACAATTTCTAAACAATTTTTGAAATGCGACTACGTGATATTTAAATTTATTTAAAACGTTACTTCAAGACAGTTCACAAATTAAGAGGTTAGTTTATTTTACATTTCAAAAATTGTTTAGAAAATTGTCAACAAACAATAATAATTTAAATATTTCCAAACTGGGCCGAAGAAATGTTAAATAAATTGAAAAAAACTTTAAAAAAAAAAATTCAAAATTTTCAAGTTGGATTTAAAAATAAAATGGAATTTTATAAATGTCGAATCAACAAAAGAAAATCGAAATATTCAAAAGGGAAAAATTTCCAAAAAAAATTAAATCTGGACAAGAGACGATGTTTCGAAAAAATCGAAAATTGCGAAAAAATCGAAAATTGCGAAAAAATCGAAAATTTCGAAAAAATCGAACATTTCAAATAAATAGAAATATTCAAAAAATATTACATTTTTCAAAATAAGTTGAAATTTTGAAAACAGTGTGGATCTTTTTAAAAAAAAGTGAAAACATTAAAATAAAGTCGCGGTTTTCCAAAAAGGCATAACTTCGAATAAAATTCAATATTTTCGAAACTTGACATTTTCAAAAAAAAGTAGAAGGTCGTCAAATCTTTCAAATATGGCGGAAATTGAGAAAAAAATATCATTTTTTTAAATCGCAATTTTTAAAGATTAAAATTTTGAAAAAAGTTGAAATAATTTAAAAGGGCAGAATTAAAAGAGTAGAATTTTAAAAAAGTCAAAACTTTTAAAAGGTCGAAGATTCGAGGGTCGAAAATTCGAGGGTCGAAGATTCGAGGGTCGAAAATTCGAGGATCGCAAATTCGAGGGTCGAAAATTCGAGGGTCGAAAATTCGAGGGTCGAAAATTCGAGGGTCGAAAATTCAAGAATCGAAATGTTCAAAGTCGACATTTATAAAAAACTTTTATTTTTAAAAACGCAGAATTCTCCGAAGAATATCGAAATTTATAACAAAATAAAAATTTTGAGAGAAAAACGAAACACTGAAAAAATCAAAATTTTCAAAAAGAACTCAATTATGTAATTTAGAAAGATTTAAAATTTTAAAGGTATTTAAATTTTGAAAAATAACGTCGAAGTGTTTCTGCTTAAGTTGAAATTCTAAAAAGGTCGCAAGTTCATAATTTTTAACAATGGAAATTCATAGTATTCAGTGGAAATTTTGAGGAAAGTTCGAAACTGTGAGAAAAAACTTAGATTTTGAAAAAATCAAGAAAACACTATTATGGGGGGGGGGGCAATTTGAAGAGATGCATCATACTGAGAAAATTTATCGTACGGCCCTGCAGACGCGTCACTTTCGCATTTGATGATGATTTTTCATTCATTTATGTGCTTCCATATTTAAGGTATGCTAAAGATAAAAGGAATTGTCGATGACATTTTGTGTCCATTTAAGGTAAAAACTGGAAAACGAATTTTTTGACACTTACCCTCTTTGGTATTTCCACTTTATATTTACTAATTTTTGCAAAAAAAAATATAAATTTCTGAATGAAAGTTGAAATACAAAAACCTCAATACTTGTAAGAAAAATTCTATATTTTGAAATGTAATTGAAAGTTTTGAATAGAAAATGTTTACATTTACTGAAAAAGTTAAAATTTCGAAAAGAAACTCAAAATTTATTAAAAAAAAAGTCGTTTTTAGATTAAAAGTGAAATTTTTCAAATACTAAAAGAGTCGAGTTTCAAAAACACCTTTAAATTAGAAAATTTTCCTCGAGTGTTTTATTGAGTATTTTTACAACACTTGCATCCATTTTTTAATATTCCGTAGTGTTCACGATTTCATATTAACTTGTAATGCGGGTCAGTGGCAGCCCGAAGTGGGGTTTGATTTCTGATTAGAAAATATTTTTTTTTTCAACGTAAAAATGTCTTTAAAAATTTGTTTATGTAAAATGGATGTATATAAAATATTTTCATTGCAAACAATGCATATACTAGTAGTTATTCTCGTGGTTAATTTTATTGTGAAACAATATTGCATTCGAGCATGTCAGCGTGTACGTATTAATTTTTTTGGTTACATTAATTCTCTTTAATAGCGAAGAAAATCTATAATAGCCGAGTATTTACTCGCAAAATTACCAAATCCTTTTAGCAAATAGTTAATTTTCTAAATATAAAATTCCTGTTAATTATTCAGCAACGAAATGTCTGCTAATGCGAGCTTGCAAATGTAGAAATACTTGACGATCATGTCGAAAACTTACATAATAATGAGATCGAAGATATGCTTCCCGATGGGGGATTTTGCATGCACAGCGATTGATGTAGACCAATTAATGATAAAATATGTATTTAAACAAATCACATTACCGTTAAATAACGACTATAATAGATTCGATATTTTGCCATATATGCCGCAAAAATAAAATGGCAAATTAAATTGCATGAACTCGCTTTTGCCGTATTTAAGATTTCTGATGTATTTGAAAATTTAGATCAAGGTATTTGAGTGGGAAAGTACATTTGTTAACGTGTCAGTTTGTTTATGTATGATGATGATTAATGGTAATAAGACGAACTACTTTTATTATCTTCGGGACGCTGTTTTGGTCATTTTTCTTTAACGCATACTAGGTGCCCCGCGTTTCTATTTAAATGATTCGATTTTCTATACTCCATGGATTACAGATCAATAAAACTGAATTACAGATTCAATAACATTGAAGTTGTCCGGCTGTCTTTCAAAAAAAAACTGACTCATATCGTTTCTTACATGTTATAGGGTGCGGCGGTTAAATCCGGACAAATTTCAATTTGAATTTCGCGCTATATCGTAGTTTCGTCAGAGGTCGCGTTTTCGAAGGCTATGGGTGTCTAGTAAACATATTGTTACGGTCTTATCGTGGTTCGAATTGATTAACACGTACAAATAATACCCACTTTATTACCAAACTAAACTTGGATCACCACAATTGAACAATTAACTCATTTATTATTGACTTCAACTAACTCACCAATTACACTGACTCTAACTGACTGACTCGAGCTGACCGCCTTATATAGTTTTGGCTCTGGGCTTCTAGAACTTTTCGGCAAATAAGGCTTATCGTTTGCCGAAATTTCTCGAACGCTTATCTGCCGTTTGTTTCGTTATCGGGGCCGCTTTCCCCTTATCAGATCCTTCTAGAAACTTTTTTTATTTACTAAATTCTACAATTTACATTTCGTTACAACATATAACCGAGATGCTGGGAACAAGTGCGGAGTACAACCGAATATTGAAAGCCTTCGCGCTGGGCGTTCGGCAGCCGAAATCATTCGATTCTTCGTGTACCCGAGATCGACCGTTTATGATGTTGTGGCGAAATACAAAGCTTCGGAAAAGTCCAAAGAAGGTTCCGCTGACCCGGCGAGAAGTTCCCATTCAAGGGAACGGTTGTCACGACGTCATGCCGCCACATTTCTTTGACAATGGATAAACTATCACAAAACAAGTTTATTTGAATGTTTTAAAGGATGTTGTGGTACCGTGGATGGTAACTGTGGCCTCGGGGAGGCAATAGGATGGTGCACCGGCTCACACAAGCCATTTAGTACAAAACTGGCTCTCAGACAATGTGGACATGTTCTGGTCCAAAGAGCTTTGGCCCCCGAATAGCCCGGATTTGAACCCTCTCGACTATTATGTTTGGAGCGTTGTTGAACGGGTTACCAATAAGCCACGGGACCCTAATATCGCGTCTCTACGCGCCGCTATCGAAGCAGCATTCGCCAATATGGACAGCGCTGCGTTACAGAGAGCGTGTGGGCGTTTCAGGAGAAGACAGGAGGCGATAATTGAGGCCAACGGCGGTTATATTGAGTGATTGTACTCCTGACAGGTTACACGAATATTGACTGAAAACATTTTCTTTTACATTTCTTCTTTGTGTCAATATATTTTTACGGGCTTTATCGGTTCGAATAGATTACCACGTGTGAATTACACCACTTTATTACCAAATTAACTCGTCACACTTCAACTGAACAGTAACTCACTTATTATTTACTAATTGCTAACCCACTAACTACACTGACTTCTAACTGACTGACTCGAGGGAAAGCTGACCGCCTTTTATAGTTTTGGCCCCCGGCTTCTAGAATTTTAGGCAGATAAGGCTTATCGTTTACCGAAATTTCTGGAACGCTTATCTGCCGTTTGTTTCGTTATCGCGGCCGCTTTCCCCTTATCAGGACCTTCTAGAAACTTTTTTTTTTATTTAATAAATTCTACAATTCTATTCTAACTATTTACATTGCGTTACAATATTATATTTGAAAACAAAGTTTTATTTGTCCGGATTTAACTGCCCTACCCTGTATAAATACTTTTAAAGATTCTAATGCACAGACCAATAGCTTTGAACATTTATTAGATGCGAAGTTTGGAAAACAAAGATTGGTTTTGATCGTGTTAGATCTCGTCAAACTGACGAGATCTAACAGCACTGAACCCGGATTGAAACCGAATGGAAACCGCTTTTTGGTTTCCAAACTTCGAATCTAATAAATGTTAAAACCTATTAGTCTGTGCATTAGAATTCTTGTCTTCTGGGAACTTTCCTAGAGAGCAACCGCTTCGCTAGGTGACAGTGTCTCAACTGTTGGTAGTACAGCTACCTATAATTCACTATACATTGCTGGAGGGTTGCATGAATTTGCAATCTAAGTTGTATTCTACTTGCATACTTTTAAAGATGTTTTTAGAATTTTTATTTACTCGAGAGATATTTTTGACGACGATTTTGCGTTTTGTGAATGTGTGGGAAACAGATGATGATGAAATTTGCTAAAACCAGTTCATAGACATCACAATCCTGAAATAGTTCCGCAAAACATACACTTGAATAAGTACAATGTAACAGGAATTCAGTTAATGGACGATTTTTCATTAATAATAACCTCACAGCCGACAAATCTTCACTCGAGATGAGGTTTGAACTAAACGTTATTGTGATACGGCATTACCAAAAATATCAAATAGATACTAGAATTTGGAATTAAATTTAAAGGATTTTTTTTCGAAATTTGAGGCTTTATTGAGCAAGAATGGTTACAAATCGATTATTCAAAGTATTGTCCATCGCTAGCTGTTTAGGAGCATTGAACCTGATTTGTCACGGCAATGGGATCAGGTACATTTTAGTGCATGTGGATAATTATTTACCCATTACCCTTATCCCATTGTCGGAAATCTTGTAATTCGGGCGAGCCTGATATTGGTTCCCAAGAACGGGGTTTTTCCCAGTCGTTAAAGTAATTCGTAAAATTCCTAATTTGGGATACGGATCCTATCTGGCTTCGTCATGGGCTCCTAGAAATTACTAATGCCTCCCATTACTGAGATTTATCGTAGGTATTTATTGCTGAAACCTTTATGCAGAAACGAGAGAAATAACAACTTACAACTTGAACGGGTGCGTTTCTTTTCACCCTTTACACTTTTACATTTCAGTTTACCCGAACGCAATTCATTACTTGCGCGTCGGGCTAAACTAACGATAGTTCAACTTCTACCAATCGTTAGTTTAAACACTAGCCACTACTTTTTCCCATCTTTCTGTCAATTTTCAGATACCAACTCGGAAGAACAGTTCATCTTTTGATGCGATCCATGTATCGATCCATTTTTTTCGTTTTCTCGTAAGTGCTGGTCAACCAAGCCATGTGCCATCGATCGGAACAAGTAGTAATCGGACGGCGCAATATCTGGGGAATACGGCGGATGCGGTAGAACATTTCAACGTTTCCGAGTACTTTTTGACGGGTTTTGTGACATGAGGACGAGCGTTGTTATGTTGCAAAATGACTTTGTCGTATCGCTGCTCGAAGTGCGGCCGTTTTTCCTTCAATGCCAGGCTCAAACGCATCAATTGTGTTCGGTAGAGGTCCCCGGTGATGGTTTCGTTCGGTTGGAGCAGCTCATAATAAATGACGCCCAGCTGATCCCACCAAATACAGAGCATGAGCTTGGATTCATGGATATTCCGTCTTGGCGTTGAAGACGATGTTTGGCCGGGGTATCCATACGTTTGGGGATATCGTAATGGATCCACTTTTCATCGCCAGTGACGATGCGATACAAAAAGCCTTTTCTTTTTTGACGCGCGAGCAGCTGTTCGCACGTCATAAGCCGCCTTTCCACGTCTCTCGGCTTCAGTTCGTATGGCACCCAATGTCCTTGCTTCTGAATCATACCCGTGGCTTCGAGACGTTTGCCGACTGTTAAGTCAACTCCCAATGATACGGACAATTCTTGGAGCGTTTGACACGAATCTTCGTCGAGTAACGCCTCCAATTCTTCGTCTTCAAACTTTTTCGGCTGACCGGGACGTTCCTTGTCATCGGTGTCAAAATCACCACTTTCGAAGCGTCGAAACCAGTACTCACATGTCGAAATCGATGGAGTATAATCCCCGTAAGCTTCCTCGAGCAGCAAACGACTCGCAGCAGCAGTTTACTTCAAATGGAATCAGAACAATAAAGCTTCCCGCAAATTGCGTTTATTCGGCACGAAAGTCGACATATTGAATGGTCTTGGAATGTACGTTGTTTACACTTGGGCAAGATGACACATATTGACAATCCAAGCTATAATATAGTGCTTTGGCGCGAATATAGTTTTGGAGTGCCCACATGCAACATACGTTTACAACGCCATCTCTTAGAAAACCTTTAAAACTAATTCCAACTCCTAATACATATTTTCATATTAGTTTCAAATGTATGGCTCAATAATTAGGGATCGCCAGTCTGCAGGGACTTCAAGAGCCAGGGCAAGTCCCAGGTTTTTTTACCTAGGTCCCCCTCCAACGAAATTCATCCCAACTTATAAGTGCAGACCCCTGCAGCAGACCCCGACTTGGGAGATTTTGAGCGCTTCATATTTTTGCCGCTGGCGATGTGATAACTGATTATGTAGCTACATTTACAGAAAATTACGAGAACCGTGTTCGGGGCAATTTATGCGCTCTTTATATTTTCATGGAATGGACTGGTCCTTGGTTATCTTCAAAAATTGAAATAAAAACCTTGTCCCTTGAAACCAAGAAAGATTAAGGTTGCTCTAAGGCGTTTCGATAGCCAAGCTCTCGGAGAGATATCTTCAGTTTTCGATCTAGGTCTTCTGAATACGTTACCAAAATTAATCACTGGGACAACCTCTCGAATAATATAACTTTGGTGTTTCACTAAGAAAAGTAGCAAAAGAACAACAGTTTAATGAAAAATATTAATAATTAGATTGACACAATTATCCTCAAGTGTGGACATCGTGGTCCAGATTGATAGTCCAATTTATATCATTGATTGAACAAGATTTGAATGGGTGTGTCCCATGTAACAAATTACCTATTTGCTTGATAAAATTTAGAATTAATTGGAATCAACTGGTGGAAAGAGGAATACAAAAAATATTTCTTTATATAAAAGGGTGTGTATTACTTTTAGTCTCTGGTATTACTAAACGTTTTTATGAGACTCATAAATTATGTTGACAAGTTCTTGATGGCGGAAGAATTATGATGCTGCTGGTAGATCAGGAAAGCTACTATTTTAATTAAGAACTACCTAGTTGCGATATTGTACACATGTTAGTTCAATAATTACGAACCACCTACTTGAAAATGACGTTCAAGTAATATTAATTGGTTCCTCTGCGAGCGATATAGATGATTACTCTATTTAGGATGATTGTAAATCATACTCTAATTAATTTTACAGCCCATTTACGTTATGACCAGACAAACAAAAAATAAAACCTGGTTTTATTGCAGATATAAATTATGTATGTTACTTAACGAAGACATTACTTTATGCAATATAATTAATTTCGCCATTTAAACATTAAACAATTATTTATTAGTTTAAGATCAGCGATGATTTAAACTTTACTTTTGTAATATTGAATACACTTGTATCTTATGAAAGTAGAATGCAACCTAGACTACAAATTCATGCAGCCCTGGCGAAGCGGTTGCTTTCTAGGAACAATTATTTTCCCCAGAAGACAAGGATTCTTAAATGCACAGACCAATAGGTTTGAAACATTTATTAGATTCGAAGTTTGGAAACCAAATACCGGTTTCGATCTTGTTAGATCTCGTTAGTTTGGTATATTCAACTCGAATGCTAATAAATGTTCCGACAAGTAAGCACTAAAACATTCACAGACGTCAAGCGAGTGACTCTTAGTACTACCACCTATTGGTCCATAGAGAGGTCTGTGCATTAAGAATCCTTGTCTTCTGGGAAATTGTTCCTAGGGAGCAACCGCTTCGCCAGGTGGCAGTGTTTCAACTGTTGGTAGTTCAGCTATCTATGATTCACTATACACGCCGCCTGGAGGGCTGCATGAATTTGTAGTCTACGTTGCATTCTTCTTGCATACGACATTGTTGGCGATGGCCGTAGTTTCTCTATGGACCAATAGGTGGTAGTACTAAGAGTCACTCGCTTAACGTCTGTGAATGTTTTAGTGCTTACTTGTCGGAACATTTAATAGCATTCCAGTTGGATATACCAAACTGACGAGATCTAACCAGATCGAATCCGGTATTTGGTTTCCAAACTTCAAATCTAATAAATGTTCAAAATGTTCTGTGTATTAAGAACACTTGTATCTTGCTTAAATTCGATGTCATAAGTTATTTTATGCAGACACATAAACAATTTCACAGAAATTTTTAATAAAAAGATCACTTCAAAAAATAATAAAATGTTACATGTCCAGATTACGTATAAAGACTCCAGTCTCAACACAATTTACATTCCCACTTCATCTGTAGAATAAAAAGGATCAGCGTTTTGAATACTTTGAATTTTTTTAAGAATTCGATTTTTATTGTTGGACTTATTTTGAAACTTTCGACATTTCAAAATATCCCCTATCTTCAAAAAGTCGACTTTCAAAATTTCAACTTTCTGGAAATTTCGAGCTGATTTGATTTTCAAAATGTCGTCTTTTTTCGAAATGACGATTTTTTTCGAAATTATGATTTATGTAGTCAATTCGACTTTTGAAAAATTTGACTCTTTTTTTTTGAGTATTTTCACTTTTTTCGATAATTACATTTCTTTCAAAATCTTATTATTAGGAGTTGGAATTAGTTTTGAAGGTTTTCTAAGAGATGGCGTTATAAACGTATGTTGCATGTGGGCACTCCAAAACTATATTCGCGCCAAAGCACTATATTATAGCTTGGATTGTCAGTATGTGTCATCTTGCGCATACATACATTCCAAGACCATTCAATATGTCGACTTTCGAGCTGAATAAACGCAATTTGCGGGAAGCTTTATTGTTCTTTTTCCATTTGAAGAAAACTGCTGCTGCGAGTCGTTTGCTGCTCGAGGAAGCTTAAGGGGGTTATACTCCATCGATTTCGACATGTGAGTACTGGTTACGACGCTTTAAAAGTGGTGATTTTGACACCGATGACAAGGAACGTCCCGCTCAGCCGAAAAAGTTTGAAGACGAAGAATTAGAGGCATTACTCGACGAAGATCCGTGTCAAACGCTCCAAGAATTGTCCGTATTATTGGGAGTTGACCTGTCAACAGTCGGCAAACGTCTCAAAGCCATGGGTATGATTCAGAAGCAAGGAAATTGGGTGCCATACGAACTGAAGCGGAGAGACGTGGAGAGGCGGCTTATGACGTGCGAACAGCTGCTCGCGCGTCAAAAAAGGAAAGGCTTTTGCATCGCATCGTCACTGGCGATGAAAAGTGGATCCATTACGACAACCCCAAACGTAAAAAATCGTATGGATACCCCGGCAACACATCGTCATCAACGCCAAGACCGAATATCCATGGATCCAAGCTCATGCTCTGTATTTGGTGGGATCAGCTGGGCGTCATTTATTATGAACTGCTCAAACCGAACGAAACCATCACCGGGGACCTCTACCGGACACAATTGATGCGTTTGAGCCGGACATTAAAGGAAAAACGGCCGCAATTCGAGCAGCGGCACGGCAAAGTCATTTTGCAACATGACAATGCTCGTCTTCATGTCGCAAAACCCGTCAAAAAATGCTTGGAAACGTTGAAATGAGATGTTCTACCGCACCCGCCATATTCCCCAGATATTGCCCGTCCGATTACTACTCGTTCCGATCGATGGCACATAGCTTGGCTGACCAGCACCTAACCTCTTACGAGGAAACGAAAAAATGGATCGATACATGGATCGCATCAAAAGACGAACTGTTCTTAGGAGCTGGTATCCCAAAATTGACAGAAAGATGGGAAAAAGTAGTGGCTAGCGATGGACAATACTTTGAATAATCGATTTGTAACCATTTTTGCTCAATAAAGCCTCAGATTTCGAAAAAAAAACCTTTAAAACTAATTCCAACTCCTAGTAGGTGTTTGACTTTTTTTTGTTGAAAATTTCAACCTTTTATCGTCAAAATTTCGACTTTTTTAAGAATTCAATTTTTCTTGAAATTTCGATTTTTTGAAACTTTCGAAATTGTTTTGGACGTTTCCATCTTTTATCAACAAAATATCAACCTTTTCTTGAAGTTATAACTTCTTTTATCGTTTTTTTTTAATTTCGAATTTTGATTTTGAATGTGACTTTCTAAATGGCGAATTTTAAAATGTTGAACTTTTTCTAGAAACGTCAAATTTTTGTAACTTCGACTTTTTAATAAGTTGCCTGTTCCTGAAGATGGAATTTTTTAAAGAATTTGACTTTCTAAATGACAATTTTTTTAAATGTTGAACGAATTGTATAAAACGAATTAGAGAACTAAAATTCGATTTTAAAGCTGGCATTTTAAAAAGGAGTAATTTTGAAGTTTAAGGTGAATAGATTAAAAGTCGAAATTTAAAAGAATTTTAGAAATATAAATAATTTTGAAAAAGCACAAAGCGAAGTATTGGCTTTAATTAAGAAATTGCGACGTTTAAATCCAAATGTAAAGGAATATTTTTTTTTAGATATTTTTCTCAAAATTTCAGCAACATATCCAAATATGTCTTTAAACGCAAAATTTGAACAAATTCAAAAGTTGTTTTGACCTTAATACCTTACTTTGGACTTAAGTCTAGATCAGGGGTCGGCGAACCGCAGCTCGCGAGCCGCATGCCGCTCTTTAAAAGACAATGGCGACTCTTTAAATTCCCCTAAAAAAATAAATAAATAACAGCTAGAGTGGACAGACACGCAAAAATGAGTACTCGTTAAACATCAGTCGAAATTTCCAAAAATACTCTTCTAGGAATTTTCACATTTTGCTTAAATTTTGACAAAAAAGTTGTGATTTGAAGAAGAATTTTTTCGAAATTTTTGATTGATTTGTATTAACATTTTGAAAAAACACATGAATTTTAAAATCTCTAGAAAACGACCAATTTGGAAAGTCGAAATTTCTAAAAATTACTTTTCTCATAATTTTTATTTTTTTCTTTGTAAGATTTCTACAGACTTGAAATTTCGTGAAAAAAGTTGAATTACTTTTGTGAAAAAAATCTAACAGCAAACAGCAAATGTCAAAGTTCAAAATAAAAGATGAAATTTCCAGAAAAAGCCGAATTTTGAGAAAAAGGAAGAGATTTCGGAAATATTGCGAAACAGAAGAGATTTTTGGTGGAACGGACTGGTCCTTGGTTATTTCAAAAATTGCAATACAGAACTTATTCCCTGGAACAGTTTCAGGGGACAAGTTCTGTATTTCAAAAGGAAGAGACTTTGAAAAGATTGAGAAAAAGAAGGATACTTTGAAAACATTGAGAAAGGGGAAGAGATTTCGAAAACAATTGAAATAAAGGAAGAAATTTCAAAGAAAGTGAATTTATCAGAAGTTCTTAAAAGAGGGTAAAATTTTAGAAAAAAAACGCCGGATATTGCCAATAGATTGACACCCACAACAAACCGAAAACTTGAAATTTTTACACAAATTTGAATTTTTTAAAAATGTAAAATATTAAAAAGAAAAATTATAAAAATAAACTGGACGCTTAAAAAAATTTGTGAAACTTTAAAAAAGTCGAAGTTTTTCAGGGAAGAAGAAGAAAATCCAATTTTAGAAAAAATTTCAAGGAAAAAGTCAAAATTTTAAGAAAAGCTCGAAATTTCGACAAAAAATTTGTAACAGTGAGATTTAAATTTTGAGAAGAAATTACAAATTTCGACAAGACGATTTGAAAAAATCCAAATCTTCGGATAAATTCGACTTTTGAGAAAATTGCCAAAATAATTTCGAAAGAAAAGAGAATATCGAAACAACTTCCAATTTCGAGAAAAGTATTGTATTTTAAAAGAAAGTGGAAATTTCCCCTAAGAAAGTTAAATTTAAGAAATAAATCAGATTTTGAGATTGGAAAATAAATGAATTTCGATCAAAATAAAAGCTGAAATTTCCAGAAAAAGCTTAATTGTGAAAAAATGAGATTTCGAATGAATTCGTCAAAAACTCTCAAAAAACGCAAAATTTTTGAAAACGTTAATTTTAACAATAAACTGAAATTCGCAGAACAAATTTAAAAACCTGACATGTTAAGACAAATTTAAATTTTGTGAAAAATTGTAAAATTTCGAAAAGAGAAATTTCGGAAAGAGAAATTTCGGAAAGAGAAATTTCAATGAATTAAAAGTTTAAAAAAAACCGTCGAACTTTTTCAGAAGTCGAAGTTTTCCAGAGAAGAAGAAAATAAAAAAATTTGCGATGTTCCATTGAAGGTTAAATTTTGAGAATAAATTGAAATTTCGAGAACAAAACGAATCAAAAAACCCCCAAATTTTTAGATAAATCGAATTTTAAGAAAATTGGTAAAATAATGTCGAAATAAAAGAAAACGTCGATAAAACTTCCAGTTTCGAGAAAAGTCTTGAATTTTAAAAGATCAAAATTTCCCAGAGAAATCACATTTCAAGAAAAAAATTAAACTTTAAGATTTAAAAATAGATGAATTTAGTTCGAAAAAAAGTTGAAATTTCCAGAAAGTACCGAATTTTGAAAACAAGATATTTCGAAAAAAATGAATTTGTCAAAGAAGGTCAAAATTTCTCAGAGAAAGCCAAATTAAAAAAAATCATACTTTGAGATTTGAAAATAGATGAATTTAGTTCGAAATAAAAGTTGAAATTTCCAGAAAACACCGAATTAAAAAAAAGAGATTTCGAAAAAAATGAGTTTGTCTCGAAAAAGATAAAATTTAAAAAGAACGTCGAATTTCGAGAATGGATTGGAACCTAGAACGAATCTAAAATCTGAAATTTTTAGACAAATTTGAATTTTGTGAAAAATTGTAAAATTTTGAAAAAAGAAATTGCAATAAATTAAAAGTTTAAAAAAACTATCGAACTTTTTCAGAAGTCGAAGTTTTTCAGAAAAGAAGAAAATAAAAAAATTTGCAATGTTCCATTGAAGGCTAAATTTTGAGAATAAATTGAAATTTCGAGAACAAAACGAATCAAAAAACCCCCAAATTTTTAAATAAATCGAATTTTAAGAAAATTGGTAAAATAATGTCGAAAGAAAAGAAAACGTCGATAAAACTTCCAGTTTAGAGAAAAGTATTTAATTTTAAAAGATCAAAATTTCCCAGAGAAATCAAATTTTAAGAAAAAAAATTAAACTATGAGATTTAAAAATAGATGAATTTAGTTCGAAGAAAAGTTGAAATTTCCAGAAAGTACCGAATTTTGAAAAAAAGAGATTTCGAAAAAAATGAATTTGTCAAAGAAGGTCAAAATTTCTCAGAGAAAGCCAAATTTAAAAAAAATCATACTTCGAGATTTGAAAATAGATGAATTTAGTTCCAAATAAAAGTTGAAATTTCCAGAAAACACCGAATTTTGAAAAAAAGAGATTTCGAAAAAAATGAATTTGTCTCGAAAAAGATAAAATTTAAAAAGAACGTCGAATTTCGAGAATGGATTGAAACCTAGAACAAATCTAAAATCTGAAATTTTTAGATAAATTTGAATTTTGTAAAAAATTGTAAAATTTTGAAAAGAACAATTATAAAAAAATTGAGAGCTTAGAAAAAATCGTCGAACTTTTAAAAAGTCGAAGTTTTTCTGAGCCGAGAAGAAAAATAATTTGCATTTTTCCAGAGAAGGTTAAATTTTGGGAATAAATTTGAAATTACGAGAACAAGACGAATTAAAAAACTCCAAATGTTCAAATAAATTCAAAATTTGATAGAATTGGTAAAATAATTTCGAAAGAAAAGACGATGTTGATACAACTTACAGTTTCGAACATAATGTTGAACTTTACAGAAAGTTCTTATTTTAAGAAAAAAATCAAATTTTGAGATTCGGTCAAACATTTTGAAAATTCACGAATTCGTCCGAAAACCGCAGCAGTAACAATAAAAAGTGGAATTTTTGAGGTCGAAATTTAAAAAAAACGAATTTTTGCGAACCAAGTCCAAATTTTTAGAAAATACATAAAAGTTTAAATGTTTTGTAAAAGTCAATATTTGGGCAAAATGACTAACTTTGGTAAAAGGACGAATTTTGAAAAGAATATTGTAACGCAATGTAAATAGATGAAATAGAATTTAGAATAGAATAGTAGAATTTAGTAAATAAAAAAGGTTTCTAGAAGGATCTGATAAGGGGAAAGCGACCGCGGTAAGGAAACAAAAGCTTTATCTGCCGAAAAGTTTTAGAAGCCGGGAGCCAAAACTATAAAAGACGGTCAGCTTTCCCTCGAGTCAGTCAGTTAGAGTCAGTGTAATTGGGGAGTTAGTAGAAGTCAATAAAAAGTGAGTTAATTGTTCAATGGTGGTGATCCAAGTTTAGTTTGGTAATAAAGTCGGTATTATTTTCAATTCACATGTTAATCAATTCGAACCACGATAAGCCAGTAACAATATAGAAATTTCGAAAAAAATGTTGAAGCGTTGCAGGTCACAATTTCCCAGAGAAACTCAAATTTTGAGATTAAGGTAAACATTTTGAAAATATGTAGATAAATTTCGTCAAAAAAAAATCGCAGTTTGCAAGTCAATAAAATATCGAATTTGAAAGGTCGAAATTTCGAAAAAAAAACCGAATTTTGCGTAAGAAGTCCAAATTTGTAGAAAACAAATAAAAGTTTAAATGTTTAGCGAAAGTCAAATTTGGGGAAAATGCCGAAATTTGGTCAAGGGACGATAAAATAGAAAGTCCTAGAAAAAATCCCGCAATTTAGAACAAAGTCGAAAAAAATTTTGGGAAAAGTGAAATTGCAGAATACATTTAAATTTCAAAAAAAAGAGAACTTTGAAAATGGGGTCGAAATCTTCAAAAATTACTTTACTTAACATCTCTAATTACTTCAAATTTTTACTTTTTTTATTGAAAAATCGACAAAAGGTGAATTTTTGAGAATTATGTCGAATCTCCCAGGGGTTAAATGTTTATATGCAACAGGATATACATCAATTTGCTTTGTGTTACGAAAATGTGCTTCACCATTTCAAAATCAAAAACACTGAAACGATTTTCCTGCCTTGCTCAGTTGTCGCGTTGTATATTTTATCTGAATCACGGAATCACCCTGTATACATATACATATATTATTATTACGTATATTAGGTACCCTGTGTAATGTTTTAAATTTGGTTTCTCATTTCTTGTATATTTTTCATGTATTTTATTTCAATTTTTATTTATTATTTATTTTTGTGTGACTTGGGGAGGCTAAGCCCCTCCAGAATTTTAATTAACACCCAAAACTATTTGAATGCTATCATCATACCCTTCTCACGCACATATACCTTTGTTTAGTCTTAGAAAGTGAAATATGAAAGATTTGCTGACGTTGCTTATAAAAACGAATTATTATTAAAGTAGTGGTTATCGAAATGATGAAATGAACATGTTTATTATAGCCCTTCTGCAAGGTTTCCTACTTATAATAACATGTTGCAGAGAAATTCTCAGCAGTCATAATTCGAAAAATAAACTATTCACACGATCTTTATATTGTCTAATAACACATTTAATAAGTTTATAAAATAAAAATAAACACATATGTATTTATGACACATGAAATTGATTTGCATATCTTTTTAAGCATTACAATCGGATAGGAAAATTAGTGAGTGTCCGCTGAATGATTACATGCATTTATTAAAATTACCAATTATTTCTAGTGTTTGTCAAGATATAATGAATCACGTTGTCTGTTATTGAATTGAAAGATAATGTAAGTTATTTTAGCAGTCCTTATAGGTTTAAAGGATAAGTATTTCTATTTAAAGACGACTGAAAATAAGCATTCTTGCTCTTAACAGGAGATAATGAAGTACATCGTGCTTTAAACTGCTTGTATGACTTACTTTCTAATTAAAGAGAAATATATGTTGTGTGATATTGGTGAGTATTGATTTGAAGAACGTGGGATAATTTTTTACCTAATAGTTATTCGGAAGCCATCATACGAATTCTTAATTTCACGACAAATTTCAAGGGAACTTAATATACTCATGCTACGAAATTAAATAAACCTTCTTTGAGCATCAATTCTGTAGATACGCGGTCATTTATTTCTTAGAATCCCTATTTCAAAATACTAAAATAGGACTTATAAAAAAAAAATAATTACCTATCCAGAAATATGTCAAGTTGGTGAATTATTTGCGTACAATTTTTACATCGTTTATTTTTCTTGCAATATCATTTTTCGCTAGGCCGGTTGATTAACGTAAATGTAAAGTAGACGCAATTATTTTCATATTAGTTTCAAGTGTATGTAAATACCAAGAAAATATTTGTTTGTCTACCAATTGATTGCTTTTCAAAATAACTGCTATTCAAAATGACTGCTATTCAAAATGACTGCTATTCAAAATGACTGCTATTCAAAATGACTGTTATTCAAGATGACTGCTATTCAAAATGACTGCTATTCAAAATGACTGCTATTCAAAATGACTGCTATTCAAAATGACATTTAGAATTCTAATCGTATCAGCAACCACGCGTAAATAACTCATCACATATCTTTTTATGTAATTCTTAAAACGAAACCAGCGCTAGTTGCGTAACGCTTAATCGAATGAACATAACATATCACTATTAAACATTACTCCAATCAATTACACCTAAATAAAAATCGTATTTTTTTTTGAAATAAATCTTTATTGCCAGTAGTAAACAAACAAGTAACGCAACAGGCAATGTACATCGTTTCATTTAATGAGCATAGTCGTAAAAAGAATATGTTATAGTCCTTGAATTATAAAATGCAAATTATATTTAGACGCCTAAAGTAATAAATTTTTATTTTCCATAAACGTAAACCGCACAGAAAAATATAATGCGCTGCAGAAGAACCCGCGGTGCCACCGGTGACACAATCCGAACATCCTTTTTTGGAAAATCAAGTAAATGAGTATGCCAGAGGATTGGTTGTCTATTTTTAAACGTTATTAGCATTTCAGAAGAAATTTGTAATAGCAGCTCTAATAAAACTTAAGCATCGAATGATTTAATTTTTTAACTTGTTGGATCTTATTCTGCATTTTACTCTTATTGGTTGAAGATATTTATTAATTTTATTTAACATTTCAGCAACCCAATTTGGAAATATTTAAATTTTTGTTAATGAAAGTTGACGATATTCTGAAACAATTTTTGAAATACGACCACTTGATATCTAAATTCTTAAAACGTCATCTCATGGCAGCTGACAAAAACTAGGTTAGTTTATTTTATACGGAATAGGGAAAAAATGAAATATAAAAGACCAAAATTGGACGTAAATTTTTTTTATATAAATTATGAAAATCTGCAAGTAGAATACAACCTAGACTGAAAATTCATGCAGCCCTCCAGGCGTGTAGGTAGCTGAACTACCAACAGTTAAAACACTGCCACCTATCGAAGCGGTTGCTCTCTAGGAAAGTTCCCTGAAGACAAGGATTCTAATGCACAGACCAATAGATTTGAACATTTATTAGATTCGAAGTTTAGAAACCAAAGATCGGTTTCGATGTTGTTAGATCTTGTCAGTTTGATATATCCAACTCGAATGCTAGCAAATGTTCCGACAAGTAGGTAATAAATGTAAAAAAGTTGTAGCATTGGATAGCGATGTTTCGCTCTCATTTGAGCTCGTCGACAAGGCATAACAAAAAAAGGGAACAATAAAGAAGGAAGAAGTACTTAAAAATAATAAATTTGAAATACATAGAAAAATTTTAACATCAATAGACGTTTCATCAATAATTTCCACAGTAAATTACTGATGAAATGACCATTCATGTTAAATTTTTTTTATAAATAAATAATAAATAATTTACCACCGACACTGGGTCGTAAAAATGTTAAATAAAATTAATAAATACTATTGTATCCTTTCAATCAGGCCCGTAACCAGGATTTTTTTTTCGGAGGGGGGCTGCGATCCTTCTAGTCTTTGTTTGCGTTTAGGTTAGAGCTAAGAAGCCACGGTCCAATACTACTTAACTATTAATATTATTATTGTCTAACTCTTCTAACACTCTAACAAAGTAATTTAACAACAACGTTGCCTATTTATCTTAATTTAATTTCCAAATAAAAGCAGATGTGTGGGTAAGATGATAAAATTACTCGAAAGATATTCCTTTTCTAAAATTTATCTTTCAACTGTCTTCTATAACCTGCACTTGTGTATAAAAAATGCCTCTAGAAAATACTCTATTTAAAGACATAGTTTGAAGTCAGCTGGAGAAAAACCTTTTTTTTAATTTTTTTTTTTTAATTTCAAATTCATAATTTTAACTTTTATCCCAAATTCAAAGTTTGCACTCGAACATTTAGAATTTGGATATTCTTTCTAAATTCTGGAAGATTAGATGTTTTTTTAGTTCAAGTTTTCTCTTAGATTCCAATTGTTTTTCTATCTGGCAACAACTTCAATTCCTACGTTTCTTATTTTGGGCAATTTTGGAAATTATTGTTGTTATCTGAATTTGCAATGTCGAAATGCATTTGATTCTTCCGAATTTCGAAAAAAAGTTTTTGCTATAAACTTCTTTATCGTTTTTTTGTAAGTTTTACCTTTCATCTTTCGACCTTTCGAAATTTATAATTTGAATTAGATTTTTTGTTAAATGCCAAGTATGCTAATACTTTTACTTTTTTTTTCTTAAAATTTAAAGTTTAAAATCTTAGTATTACTTTAGACCGACAAATATTTGTTTAAACTTCGATTTTTTTGGGAAATCTAAATATTTCGCCAAAATTTTTGTAAAAAATTCTGAACTTAATCTTGAGTTTTTTGAATTTAGAATTTTAATTCGAAATGTTCAGAAAAGTCTACATTTAGAGTGGACAAACTCGTTCTAAAAAAGTTTAATTACGACCTTGTTTATACTTAAAAATAACCAAAATTCATTATTAAACATTTCTGAAAATATTAACTGTTTTAAAAATGTTAATTTCCGAACAAAATTAGGATATGTTAATTCTTAATGTGACCTGTTCGAACTCGAAATTTTTGGTTTTTTAAATTCAAAATTTTGACATTTAATATTACTCTCTAAATCCGAAAAGAAAAGAAGCTATAATTTTTGAAAAAAAAAGTTTTGAAGTCATAATTTTCTAAAAAAAAATCTCTCATTTCCAAAAGATAAAATCTAATAACATTCGACATTTTGTCTTGAAACAAAATTCAAAAAATAAACTTTGATATTTCCTGAAACTGTTAGTGTTTTCTCAAAATGGCCAGGGGATTTTTTATAAATTAAATGTCTAGAAAGAAAGTCGAAATATTTTGAAAAAGTCTGGATTTTGAACCAATGCTAATGTAAAAATTTTGAAAAATAAATTTAAGTTATTAAGCTCCTTTTTGTTCAAAATTTCGACTTTAATCTTGACATTTTTAAACTAGTCGTAAAAAGTTTTTAAAATGATATAAATCAAGTTTTTCTAAAAATATGAATTTAAAGTTGAAATGTGATTAAAAGTACAATAAATTCTTAATTAAAGTTGATATTTGATAACTAGGACAGAAATTTCAATATTTTTTTGGAAGTTTTCACTTGGAATTCGAATTTTGGAGAAAAAAGTCGAATTTTTGAGATCGTAATCGAAATATAAACAAATCAACTTAATAAAAAAAAATTTCGAAATTTTTGATTATGAATTTTTTGAAAAAATTAAAAATTTCGAATTAAGCTGATGGGTTAAAGTTATTAAAAAAGTCCTGAATTTTCCAACTTAAAAATGCTCAAGTTTTGTGTAAAACTCGAAATTTATAAAAAAATCGACATTTTAGACATTTTTTTAAAGTTCAATCGCCATGTTAGAAAAATTATAGAGGAAATTCATAAAAATAACTATGTCTTCTCAAAATAATGGCTTATAAGATATTTTGATTTTTTAGTAAAGAGTCTAACATTCAAAATTTCCTTTAAAAACCGAATTTAAAATTTAATTTTTTAAAGTCCAAAACTGTAAAACTATTATTACAAAACCCAAGTTTTTCTCGAAATTTGGTGTTAAATCTCGAAAAATCGCTTGTATAAATTTCCAGTTCTTCTCAAAATTTGATTTTTTTTTCAAAATAGGGAGTTTAAGCTTAAAAAACTTGCAAATTAAACATTATTCTAATAAAATTCAAAACGTAATTTTTTAAATTCCAAAACTGTAAAACTATTATTACAAAACCCAAGTTTTTCTCAAAATTTAGTGTTAAATCTCAAAAAATTGCTTGTATAAATTTCCAGTTCTTCTCAAAATTTGAATTTTTTTTAAGTAGGGATTTGAAGCTTAAAAAACTTGCAAATTCAACATTATTTTAATAAAATTCAAAACGTAATTTTTTAAATTCCAAAACTGTAAAACTATTATTACAAAACCCAAGTTTTTTCTCAAAATTTGGTGTTAAATCTTGAAAAATCGCTTGTATAAATTTCCAGTTTTCTCAAAATTTGATTTTTTTTCAAAATAGGGAGTTTAAGCTTGAAAAACTTGCAAATTCAACATTATTTTAATAAAATTCAAAACGTAAGATTGAAATTTCAAATAAAAAGAGAAATTCAAATAAAAGTTTAAATTTTTCTCGAAACGAAATGTCAAACTTTTGGGAAAAATTCGAATGGGTTGAAGGTAAAAATTTGAAGGTTTTGGACGAAAATTCGAGAATGAACTCGAAATTTTAAGAACTTCTTCATTTGAAAATGTTATACTCTTTCTGAATATCCTGAGTATAACCTAAAATCTATTATTTTTTCTAACTTCGACTGAGATATTGAAATGTTTTTTCGTTAATTGTTAGTTTTGGCGTCTATAATGCACAGACCAATAGGTTTGAACATTTATTAGATTCGAAGTTTGGAAACCAAATACCGGTTTCGATCTTGTTAGATCTCGTCAGTTTGGTATATCCAACTCGAATGCTAATAAATGTTCCGACAAGTAAGTACTAAAACATTCACACGCGTCGAGCGAGTGACTTTTTAGTACTACCACCTATTGGTCCATAGAGAAACTATGGCCATCGCCAACAATGTCGTATGCAAGAAGAATGCAACCTAGACTACAAATTCATGCAGCCCTCTAGGCGTGTATAGTGGTGAATCATAGGTAGCTGAACTACCAACAGTTGAAACACTGCCACCTAGCGAAGCGGTTGCTCTCTAGGAACAATTTCCCAGAAGACAAGGATTCTATAATGCACAGACCAATAGGTTTGAACATTTATTAGATTCGAAGTTTGGAAACCAAATACCGGTTTCGATCTTGTTAGATCTCGTCAGTTTGGTATATCCAACTCGAATGCTAATAAATGTTCCGACAAGTAAGTACTAAAACATTCACACGCGTCGAGCGAGTGACTTTTTAGTACTACCACCTATTGGTCCATAGAGAAACTATGGCCATCGCCAACAATGTCGTATGCAAGAAGAATGCAACCTAGACTACAAATTCATGCAGCCCTCTAGGCGTGTATAGTGAATCATAGGTAGCTGAACTACCAACAGTTGAAACACTGCCACCTAGCGAAGCGGTTGCTCTCTAGGAACAATTTCCCAGAAGACAAAGTTTTGGCGTGTTAATGCCTTACAGTATTTTACATTTTTGGTGCCTTCTTTAGCTTTTCGTTTTTGCCTAATTTAACATTTTGCTCACCTTTTTACCTTGCTTGATTGTGCTTAAAATCGGGTCTCTAATAAAAAGAAATGGCGCCAAATTTGAAAAAGAACATCCTTGCATTTCAGTACCAAAACAAAATGATCCATTAAAAATGGTTTTTAAAAAAGTCGCACATCTGGAAAATTCAGTTCTATCTCTTGTGACGCCAAAAATTTCGGGGGGGGGGACTGCAGCCTCCTGTTAGCCCCCTGCAGCCACTGTTATTGTTAGGCCCCTGGTTACGAGCCTGATTTTAACAATATAGTAAAATTTCGAGAAAAAGATCGAAATTTTGAGATTAAAATCGAAATTTCGGGATTTAGGTCAAAAGTTTGATTTTGTCTTGGAATTTCGAGAAAAAATTTCTAGAAAAAGACAATATCTTAAAATGCAAGTCGAAATTTAGAAATTAAAGTCGAAATTTCCAGATTAGAGTTGAAATTTTTCATTTGTATCTTGGAATTTTGAGAAAAAGTCGAAATTTCTAGAAAAAAGTCAAAATTTTGAGAAAAAAGTCAAAATTTTGAGATTAAAGTCGAAATTCTGAGATTAGGGTCGAAATTTTGATTTTGTCTTGAAATTTCGAGAAAAAAGTCGAAATTTCTATAAAAAAGTCAAAATCGCAAAATTCAAGTCGAAATTTTAAAAACAAAGTCGAAGTTTCTAGATTAGAGTTGAAATTTTTATTTTTATCTTGAATGTTGAGAAGAAAGTCGAAATTTTTGGAAAAAAGTCAAAATTTTAAAATTCAACTCAAAATTTTGAAATTAAAGTCGAAGTTTCTGGATTGAAGTTGAAATTTTAATTTTTTATGATGAAATTTTGAGAAAAAGCTCTACATGTCTAGAAAACAGTCACAACTTTGAGAAAAAAATCGAAATTTTGAAGTTAGGGGGTTATAACTGTTTTCTATTTTTTTTAAATATTTATAAATAATACAAAAAAAACACTGTAATGCCATCGGAACGGCAGCAAGGCAGAAAAAACTGAAACAGGATTCTATAAACTCAATAATCTAACATTTCAGTTTCCTGTTGTAAATTAATCAAAGAATATTTTTTTAATGTAATACCATATTCATTTTATAAATTATATGACCAAAAATAAACCTTGATTTTTATAGACATACAAAAGCTGTCTTCGTAATTTTACATTTTATATAAATCATTTTAAATAAGTCAATAGTACGATAACAAATTTGTATTATTCACATTCTGTCAATATTAAATTTATTCTCATGTATGCGTAATTTGAGTTCCGTAATATAAAAGGCGTTAAAATTAACATTAAGCAATATTATGATTTATTCATGTGTTAAAATGTTCATTTGATATATGCTCATTAAATACCTGCCGAGCTCATAATAAATACTGACAAGGAACATGCAAGAAAATAATAATAAAAATTACTCTCATATTTCCCTTATTTTCTCCATTTCATACATAAATGAATTTCAAAGTAACCCAAAGGCCAGAGACGAGCTTAGAAACCATTCCACGAGGCCCACGAACTATTGCTATAGGAAAATAAAACAGTTTTACAATTTTGATAACATTTTTGAATATTGCGTTATGTTGTTGTTGAATATTGTGCTGCTTAATAATTTAGGCCAGTGTTTCCCAATCTTTTTTGGAAAGTGCCATACTTTCGTATCAGGTAAAAAAAAGCAATGCAGTTACACAACTTGTAGAAGCCTAAAAAACCGTTCTAATGACCGACCACAAATGTTAATGACTAAAAAGCCGTTCTCATGACCGGCCACAAATTCTAATGACTAAAAAACCGTTCTCGTGACCGGCCACAAATTTCAATGACTTAAGAAAACGTTCTGATGACCGACTACAAATTTTAATGACTACAAAGTCGTTCTCATGACCGGCTACACATTTTAATGACTAGAAAAGTCGTTCTCATTACCGGCTACACATTTTAATGACTAGAAAAGTCGTTCTTATCACCGGCTACACATTTTAATGACTAGAAAAAACGTTATTGCACGCGAGTAACAATTTGATATTTTAAACTTTGATATTTTGACGATACATCTGAGAACCTCAGACATATTAGCGTGTCGCGTCACACTAAACACTGATTTAGAACAGTCATCTTAACGGGTAGTTGCCATTATTCGCAGTAATAAGTTAATAAGAATGTGTGTTACCGTTTTGATGCATTGTTTAAACCAAGGACGAGCAACCTTTTTTTGCAGCGGGCGAATTACAAACCAACGAAAGCGCGGAAAGGACATCAATTTAAAAATTGGAAAATTTCAGTTAAATTTCATTTTTTCAGTTCAGTTTCTCTCTGAAGATGATAGCTTGACTATCGAAACGCGTTAGAGCAACCTTTGTTGTGTTTTTTAATCTTTCTTGGTTTCAGGGGACAAGTTCTATATTTCAATTTTGAGTTTAAAGTCGAAATTTCGACTTTTTTTCGACTTTAAACTTAAAATTTTAACTTTTTTCGAAATTTCAACTTTTTCTCAAAATTTCGACTTTAATCTCGAAACTTCGCTTTTAGTTCGAAACTTCGATTTTAATCTTGACTCTTTGACTTTAATTTCGAACCTTTTTGCTCGCAATTTCGAAATTAAAGTCGAAATTTCTATACTCTAAGGCAGGGATGAGCAACCTTTTTTTACAACGGACCAGTTACAAGGCTAAACATTTTGCGAAGGTCGCATATGAGAAAAATATGAATGCTGGGGCGCTTGCACCCCCTGGTTTATGCAGCAAACTGAAAATTTGTATGTATTCAATTGGAAGACTTTCCAATTCTTCAGAATTCATCCTTTTCTTGAAACATTTTTTCGAAATTTCCACCTTTTTCTCAAATTTTGTATATTTTTTTTACAAAACTTGACTTTTTCTTTTAAAAGTTTACATTTATTTATAAAATTTGCTTTCTTTTATTAAACATGACTGTCAAAATTTTGAATTTAAAAATTCCTAGTTTTTTTTCTGAAATTTCGTCATTTCTGGAAATTCGACTTTTCCTGGAAATATTTTTTCGAAATTTCCACCTTTTTGTCAAATTTTGTATATTTTATTACAAAATTTGACTCTTCTTTTAAAAGTTTCCATTTATTCATAAAATTTGTCTTCTTTTATCAAATATGACTGTCGAAATTTTGAATTTAAAAGTTGCTCGTTTTTTTCTGAATTTTCGTCATTTCTGGAAATTCGACTTTTCCTGGAAATTTCGCCTGTTTTAAATTCTGAAAATTTCAGCTTGTTTATTAAAATTTGCCTTCTTTTTTCGAAATTTTGTTGATCTTTTGACAAAAAGATATATTTTTTAGAAATTTAAAATTTTTGTGAAAAAACAAAAATTTCTTTGTAAATTTCAACCCTTTTTTAATACAAGTTTCTGGTAGTTTTAACTTGTTTGTCAAAATTTCGATGTGTTATCACAATATTTGACATTTTCTGACGTCTGTTGAGGCAAAGTAGGTAGCTTGTCTTCCTCTGACTCGTCGAGAGAGTTCAGAGAAAATAAATATTCGATTCTTCCCTTAAAATTTACTCTTTTTCTAAATTTCGAAGTTTCACTAAGATTAAATGCTTTTTCTCGAAATTTAGATCTTTTTTTGCAAAACTTCGCTTACAATATCGTCTTTTTCTCGGGGTTTTGACTATTTTTTTGACTTTTTTTTTAATTTGACTTTCTTTGGTCAATTTTTTGTCCATTTCAAAGTTTTCTCAACATTTTTTTTCAAATTCCGATATTTTTTTGAACATTTACTAAAAATTTCGATCGTTTAGATTCTGATTTTTTTTAGAAATTCTGACTGGTTTCCTAAAATTTGCTTTTTTTAGGAAATCTTGATTTTTATGTCAATATCCGATATTTAATATTTCAATAAATGTTTTCTTTTTTTTTTGTAAATTTGTCTTTTTTGTCAAAATTTCAAATTTTTCTATAATAGTCTTTTACCTAAAATGCGCCTGTTCCTCAAAATTTGTCTTTTTCAAAATTTCGATTTTGTTTTCAAAATCCTACTTTTTGGACTTTTTCTCAAAATTTAGATCTTTTTTTGCAAAATTTCTCCTACAATATCGTCTTTTTCTCGTGGTTTTGACTATTTTTTTTACTTTTTTTTTTTAATTTGACTTTCTTTGGTCAATTTTTTGTCCATTTCAAAGTTTTGTCAACATTTCTTTTCAAATTATGATATTTTTCTGAACATTTACTAAACATTTCGATCTTTTAGATTCTGATTTTTTTTTAGAAATTCTAAATGGTTTTCTAAAATTTGCCTTTTTTAGGTAATCTTGATTTTTGTCTCATCTCTCTCATCTTTCAATAATTTATTTCTTTTTTTTTTTGGTAAATTCGTCTTTTTTTTTCAAAATATCGAATTTTTCTAAAATAGTCTTTTACCTAAAATTCGCCTGTTCCTCAAAATTTGTCTTTTTCGAAAATTCGATTTTGTTTTCAAAATTCTACTCTTTCGACTTTTTCAAAAATGGTTCGTTTATTTTAAAATTTTGTCATTTTCTTGAATATTTGTCTTTTTCAATAAACTACGACTTTTAGATTAAATGGTTTTATGGTTCTAGAAATCTTCACTTTTCTGTTGTTGCGAAAAATATTTTTGGGGATTTCGACAAAAATATTTCTTGTAAATTCAACATCTTTACTAAGTTTTAAATTTTGAGAAAAATGTTTTGAATCTTGCGATTTTTTTTTATTCAGAGTTAAACCTTTTTTGAAAATTGCGTCTTTTCACAAAATTAGATCTTTGAAAATTTTGATTTTTTTTGAATTTGGACATTTCTCGAATTTTTGAGAAAGGTTCGGTTTTTATTTTCAAAATGATTTATTGAAAAGGTGAACTTTTTTAATTTTCCTCCTAAAATTGGACCTTCTTTTGGAAATTTGGAATGTTTCGTAGAAAGTTCAATACTTTTTTTTAATTTGTAACGTAATTTTCAAAAGTCCTGAATTTATTCGAAGTCTTTGTTTTTTCCGACTTTTTAAGATTTATTCCCATATTAATTTCAACTTATCCAAAATTCATGTTATTCTCCAAATTTTGACTTTTAACTCAAAATTCAATTTTATCTGTTACTGGACATTTCCATTTAAAATGAAATTTTTTCCAAAGATTTAGACTTTGTCACAAAATTTGTTTATTTTATTTTAAATTGGATCGAAATTTTAATAGAAATCTAAAGAATCTGAAAAGAATATTTTTAGAGAATCTTGAAAAAAAAAGATTTCTTGAAAATTTTCAAAAATATGACAAAATTGAAATAAAATAAAAATTCTGAAAATCATTATTTTTAAAAGTTGCATTTATTTACCTGAATTCGACTTGTCCTGCAAATTAAAACTCTTTTTACAAAAATTTCTTTTTAAAAATTTTGTCCCTTTTTTACATTTCCACTTTTTCAAAATTTCGACATTTCCCAATTCCCCAAAAGGTTTTTTTATTAAGATTGGGCTTTTTTCAAAATTTTTACTTTGATTTGAAAATGCGATGTTCCCAATTCTGTAGTTTTTAAGTAAAAATATACATTACTAAGCCAGAAGGTTTTCTTTTTAATCCACGAGTTTTTTAGAATGATTGTTGTCCCCCCCCCCTTAAAGAAAATCTTGCCTACGCCCAAGATATTTCATGAATCGTGGAAATTTATGTTCTTTTTTTTTCATCAAATTGTTAGACATTTTCTTTTCCAAAATTTTTACGTAAAACAGTAGAGCTTAGGCGGGCCGCAGAAAAATGTTAGGAGGGCCGCATGTGGTCCGCGGGCGACGTTTTGCTCATCCCTGCTCTAAGGTTAAGTTAGACAGATGACAGTTGCGTCCAACCATATATGTAATAATACTTCTATATGGCGTGTTTTGTACCTTCGATTGTGTTCAAAAGACGCGATGGATATATATGTCTTTATGGAGGACAAAATTTATTAACCAATCCCGCTTCTCGTCAGTTATCTTTGTTGTCATTCATTAGTGTTCCCGCCCATCTTGTCACCTGTTCCCGCTATAATTGAATGAATGCTTGTCCTCCAAAGAGTACGACATATACTTTCATCTCACCTTTTTGACAACGCATTTTTTAGTGGCGATTATACACAACACGCCATATAGAAGTATTACATATATGCGTCCAACTACTCCCATTTCCCAACAATGTTGACAGTTGGCAGTAGGGTGCGTTCAGTAATTTCTATTTTTAGTTACCAACACTTCAAGAAAAGAGTCAAAATTTCGAGTTTAGAGTAGACATTCCGTGACGAAATTTCGAGAAAAAAATCGAAATTTCAAGAAAAAGGTCGAAATTTCGGGATGAAAGTCAAAATTTTGGAAAAAAGACAAAATTTGGGGTTTAAAGTCGACATTTTCGGGATGTTCGACAAAAAAGTCGAAATTTCGGGAAAAAAGTGGAAATTTCCAGAAAAAGAATCGAAATCTCGAGAAAAAAGTCGAAATCTCGAGAAAAAAGTCGAAATCTCGAGAAAAAAGTCAAAATTTCGAGGAAAGTCGAAACTTTGAGTTTAAAATCGACGTTTCGGGATTAAAGTCGAAAATACGACAAAGAAGGTCGAAATTTCGAGAAAAAAGTCAAAATCTCAAGAAAAAAGTCGAAATCTCGAGAAAAAAGTCGAAATCTCGAGAAAAAAGTCGAAATCTCGAGCAAAAGTCGAAATTCCTTAAAGTGTTATTTTCTTAATTGATGTCCTTTCTACGTCTTCGTATAAACTAAAAACCCAGTGAAAATTTTGAAACGTCTTCGAATAAAACTGACAATTTCGATAAACAAAGTTGAAATTTGGGTTCCAATTTCGAGAATATCAACATTTTTTTAGAAAATTTGGAAGTTGTGTTCCAAATTCAAATTCTGGATACAAATTATATTGAAAGTGTAAGCTCCCTTTCTTCTGTAGTTATTCGTGGTTTAAATGCTATATAATTCTGCACCATTCATTTTAGATGTATGTACATTAGGGTGGTCCTTATTTAGGAAATGTTCGAATTTTTTTCCACGATAGTCCTAAATCGGTTCCAAATATATAAAAAAAAATTCATGCCAAGTTAGAGCTCTTAATTTTAATATCAACCCGGCCCCCCCGATAGCCAAAGTTTTAAATGGAAATAACATAGGAAAAGTTCTGTTAATACTTTGGAATTTTTTATCCCATAAACCAATAAATATATCATGTCGACAAATGATTATTTTTATAGAAAATTTACCGCTCTACAAAAAAGGTCTCTTATGATTTTTGGCTAACTTGACTGGTTTAAAAGTTATTCGAGGTCAAAATCAAGGTTCTAGTCAATCTAATGGTTTTTTTCGTTTTTACCATTATTTTATGATTCAAAAATGAAAAAAGGGTTATAATTTTTAATCTTGATGATTTTTTTCCAGAAAAATTCCAAGGTGACCGTGACCCTAAAATAATAGTTACACTAATTTTTTTTTATTTTTGAACTGTCATAAGTTTCAACTATATTTCCAATTTCAAAATACACAAAATATTTTTGGCAAATTATTAAACGATTTTAATTTTGATTGATAAAAATATTGATACAATCTGGTTTCAAATTTAAATTTCAAGATAAAAACATTTCAGAAACTGATTATGCCGCCATCTATTAGATTTTACTTCAACTTTTCACATCACAATTTATTCTAAAGTACTCATAACCTATATTTATTATCTCAACTCTATTAAAATCGTTCACGAATATTTACTAATAGTTATGCTTTCTCGTTGTTTAATTAAATCCTTAAATTTCATCAATTCGATTTTAAAGTCATCAGACAAATATGGAACTATCACGTTTACGTCAAAACATCTTTTTAATTGGTGATGTTGACGTCCAAATAGTGGGTAATAAATTACCATCGAAACTGCAAGCTCTAAAAGTGTTCTTTTTTCATACACGTATTTTAAATACTTCTGTACCAGAAAGTATCGCTGCAGTAATTGATGAAATTATTGTGTTTTGGAAAAAAGCTCAAATTCCCGTTCAAGATATGCAAAGATGCCGAGATAAATTGAAAAAATTGTACGATGAGTGGCGCATACTTGTCAAACACAAAAATCGGAGTGACGTGGCTGTAAAAAAACAAAATGAATTTGTTTGTTCATTAAAAAAATTATTTGACATTGCACCATCAAATGTATTTGAAGTTATTGATGAAAATTCTAAAGAATTCTTAATTAATCAGAGATCAGATGAACGAATTGGTTTTATTGCAAATATTAAAACAAAATATGATGACGATGATAATAATTCTAATATATTAAACAAAAAAACTCATTTTGAAAAACGAAAAAAAAAAGAGTGATGAAGAAAAAGCATTATTGGGTAAATTATGAGAATCAAATAATCAATTGATTTTTTATTACTTATTCACGTTCATATTTTATTCGTCATATTATTGTCCTTATTTGTTTTAGACAAAAATGTTGAACTTTTATCTAGCCAGGGAAGTGCTCTATCTGCATCTAGTGGAGAAATATACTTTCCTACTACTGCCGGATCATCAGAATCAAAAAAAACAAGAGGAAGTTATAATATTCTCAGTGATAGAGTTGTAGCTACTTTCGATCGATGTAAAGTAAGTGACAGAGATGCTGTATTTATAATAACTGCTATCTGTCAATCACTTATTGATATAAACCTACTAGATGTGGATATTAACTCTTTGATTATTAATCGATCATCTATTCGAAGACAACGACAAACTCTGCGAGAGTCAAAATCAATAGAAATAAAAAAACACTTCCAAGCCTTGAATTTATCATCTATTGTTGTACACTGGGACGGAAAATTATTACCTAATTTGTTAAATACCGAAACCGTTCATCGATTACCAGTGATAATTACGTCAGAGGGCAAAGAAATTATGTTAGGTGTACCAACGAGTGAAGATGGGACTGGAAAGGCACAAGCTACTATTATTCACGAAACATTGCTGGATTGGGGATTCGACACTTCTGTCAAAGCGGTATCCTGTGATACTACTGCTTCAAATTTAGGCATTCGAAATGGTGCTGCTGCATTACTGGAGAAATTATTAGAGAGAGATTTATTATATCTTCCGTGTAGGCATCACATTTTCGAAATTGTCCTAAGATATGTGTTCGAAGCTGTTTTTCCAAATACTGTTGGGCCAAATGTTCCACTTTTTATCAGATTTCAAAAGCAATGGGAAACTTTGAATAAACTGAATTAGATGATCCAAGAAATAAAAACGAGTTAACAGTAGAAAAAATTAGGTCTATAAAAACTTTTGCCACTGAAGTTCTGACAACAAAGCTGCCTCGTGATGATTACAAAGAGTTTTTGGAGCTTACTCTAGTCTTCATTGGTGTTATCCCAGAAAAATTTAGTTTTCGTAAGCCAGGAGCTTGCCATCATGCACGGTGAATGGCAAAAGCTATTTACGTGATGAAAATGTACCTGTTTCGTGAACAGTTATCGTTGAAAAAAGGTGAAGACAATAAACTTCGACAAATATGTGTTTTTGTGACAACTATTTATGTTAAAGCTTGGTATTTATCATCTAATAGTGTAAAAGCTCCGTACCATGATCTACAATTTATAAAAGATCTACACAACTTTAAGGCGATCAACAGTAATCTTGCTACTGTAGCAATTAATAGATTTATGAATCATCTATGGTACTTATCGCCAGAGTTAGCGATCATCGCAATTTTCGATGAAGATGTTCCATTAGAAACCAAATTAAAAATTGTGGCTAAGCTGCATACAGAAGAAGACAAGATTTCAATTGATATTATTCCGGAAGAAGAGCTGGATTATACTAGTGAAAAATGTAGCGTAAAACGCTTTCAAAGCACGAATATAAACGATTTATTGTACAACGATATCGATTTTTTTGTAACTGCAGAATTTATCAAATTTTTTGAAAGATTTGAGTTACAAACAGAATTTTTACAAATTCATCCTTCTGAATGGGCTGAAAATGAAAGCTACAAAACTGCATTACGGTTTGTCGAAAAACTATCGGTTGTAAATGACTGTGCTGAGAGAGGAGTTAAACCAGTGCAAGATTTTTGTAAACATTATACCAAAGATGAAAAACAAATGCAATTTGTATTACAATTAGTTAAAGATCATCGTCAAATGTTTTCTGATGCGCTAAAGAAAACTAATGTAACAACTTCATAAAAGTATGTGACTAAAAAAAAAAAAAATGATAATATTGGTATTTTCTTTCAAGTCATTGAAATTTTAATAATAAATTTTTTCAATTCATTAATACTTTTCTTTCAGAGCATACGTCAAGGTAAGAAAATTTGTTTGAAATATAAATTATAACTCTTTTTTCATTTTTGAATCATAAAATGACGATAAAAACGAAAAAAACCATTAGATTGACTAGAACTTTTATTTTAACCTCGAATAACTTTTAAACCAGTCAAGTTAGCCAAAAATCACAAGAGACCTTTTTTGTAGAGCGGTAAATTTTCTATAAAAATAATTATTTGTCGACATGATATGTTTATTGGTTTATGAAATAAAAAATTCCAAAGTATTAACAGAACTTTTCCTATGTTATTTCCATTTAAAACTTTGGCTATCGGGGGGGCCGGGTTGATATTAAAATTAAGAGCTATAACTTGGCATGAATTTTTTTTTATATATTTGGAACCGATTTAGGACTATCGTGGAAAAAAATTCGAACATTTTCTAAATAAGGACCACCCTAATGTACATATATCGTTAGATTCTTTTAGAGATAGGACGTTTGTATTAGACTTTTTGCGAATAGCGTTAGTCCTAATGGTATTTAGACATAATAATCCGTAAATAAGTCGTTAAGTGAAACTCAAACCAAATTGTTTGATATTTTCTTTTCCAAAATTTTTACGTAAAATCCTTCAGAAATTTGACCCATTTGATAATCGTTATAAATTTAAGGCCCACATTGTATAACAATCATTATAACTACACAAGAAACAAATACGTCCTAATTTCTCCATAAATAACTACAAATTTGGGAATGCAATATCCTCAGAAAGCTGGACTAGAAGGATGAGGTAAGAAAATGACAAGACACTTTATCTTCGCTTTTAAAGTGAATTTTACATGATTCTCACATTAAACATTTTGCGGTGACACACTTTGCTTATAAAGCGATGCAATTGAATATACAAATATTTTTACTCTTGAACTAAATAAATCTAGACATTAAAGTTAAGTACGTACTCTTTGGTATTCTGTTCTAGATGCTAACAAAAGCCTTATATCTCTATCTGCTAATGCTTAATAGATGTAAATGGGCTCTTAACGCTGAATTTATTTTATTTTGGTTGAAGTGGGGCTTTCATTTCAAGATAAATACACTTTTGAATGATGTATTTGTGAGAATGTGGAGACAGATTGCAGTGTGCACCAAATTAATTTATCAAAGAAGGTGGCCGGTATTATTGATGTCTTTAAAGCTTAGATTGTTTAAATTTAAGACTAATACTGAAATTGCTTTAAAGTTTAGATTGTCCAAGCTTTAAAGCAATTTCAGTATTAGTCTCAAGACTTAACCATCCCGCTCAGCAATAAGTTCTCCAGGGGCGGCCTTAGCCATTGCGAGGCTTCGGGCGGAGATCTTTAAGAGGCCCTCGCCTTTGTGGAATTAGTTTTAACATAAACGTAGTGTCAGAATAGGGCAGGGTAGGGCGCTGCCCCCCCTCCCTCTCTTCAGCTCGTGTGGTTAACGAAAACTTATATTGAACTGAGGAACTTTCTCTAAAAAATTTCCATTCGACAAAAGTCGACCTTGTTTAAACTATTGATATTTTCTCGAAATTTCGACTTATTGCACGAAATTCGTCTTTTTTTATAAATGTCTTTGGAAATTTTAAATGTATTCCTAAAATTCGATTTATTTTATCAGAATCCAACTTAACTAAAAATTTTGAATTTTTATCTTAAAATTCATCGTTTTATTTTTCGAAATTCTATCATTTCTCAAAATTAGTTTTTTCCGGAAACTTCGACTTCTCTTTAAACTTTGATTTTCTGAAAATTTCGACTTTTTTTTATCAAGATTTACCCTTTTGCTTAAAACTTGATCGATTTTTTGATAATAATATTTATCTGGAAATTTTTATAATGATTTTTTTAGAAATTTTGTAAAAAGACAAATATTCCGAGTAAATTTCCCCTGGAATGGGGAAATACAACTTGTTTCTCAAAATTTCGACGATTATTTCAATATTGGACACTTTCTGACTCGAGGTAGGGCAGAACAGGGCGCATCTCTGCTTCTGATTCAAGAGCTCAAGAGAAAAATGTAGAAATTACATTTTTCTCAAAATTTGTCCTTTTTCCAAAATTTCGACAAAATTTGACTCTCTCTCTCTCTCTCTCTGAAGAATTTCCATTGTTTACTAAGTTTTGACTTTTTTCTCAAAATTTCGATCTTTTTTTTGTTTTTCAAGGAAAAAAATCGAAATTTCCAAAAAAAACAAATTTAGAAAAATCGAAGCTTTGATTTTTTTCTCAAAATCCGCCTTTTTTCGCAAATTTAAAATTATCCTGAAATCCCATCCTGTATGTTCCCGGAAAACTGAATATTTTTCCTGGAAATTCGTATCTTTCTTAAAATATTGACTTTTTTTAAGGCTCGTTTTTTCCACAAACGGACGGCGATTCTCAAAGTTGCACTTTTTCTTTAAGATTGAATTTTTTCTGGAAAATTTCGATCTTTGATGCTTCATTTGGTAGTTTTTCTAGAAATGTCGACTGCTTTTCAGAAATTTCGTTTTTTTTTTAATTCCTTTATTTTTATTAAAATCGGGTATTTCTGAAGATTTTGATCATTTGGAATTTGATTTTTCAGAACTTTTAACAGGTTTCTTAAAATTTGCCCTTTTCCCGATATTTTTATATCAAAATTCGATATTCAACAAAAATTTTGAATTTCTCTTAAAATTAGTTTAATTTCGTCTTTTCAAAAATTTCCACTTTATTCTCAAAATTCCACTTTTTGGGCTCTTCTTTCGGAAATCATTTTTTCTATCAAAATTAGGCCACTTTTCTAAATATTTGACTTTTCTTTAAATTTTGACTTTTTTAAATTTGACTAGAAATTTCATCTTCATATTTCGTCTTATTTTCGAAATATTGACTTTAATTTCAAAATGCCACGTTTTAGTTTAGGTACTTTCTGGACTTTTTCCTTAAAATTGGCTTTTCCTTTAAATTTCAGTTTTCTCGAAATACGTCTGTTTTCTCTAAATTAGGTCAGCATATTATTAAAAATTAAAAATGTTGCGAAAAATATTTTTGGCTAATTTCGAGAAAAAGATTTCTTATAGATTCAATTTCTTTATTGAAATTTAAATATTATGTCAAAATTAGAATAAAAAAGTAAACATTTCGAGAAAAGCGTTTTTGCAAATTGCAAATTTTTTCACAACATTTGGTCTTTGGAAATATTTTGGCATATTTAGAAATTTCGAGTTCTTCTGAAAAGTTGGGTTTTTTCAATTTCGGTTTTCTAAAAAATCCTTTCCCAAAATAGGGTTTTTTTAAAAAAATTGATCGCTTTGGAAATTAGGACTTTATTCTACATTTTTCTCTCAAAATTGAACTTTCATTTTTTTAATATTCGTTTTTTTCTGTTTTTTTTTTCAAATTTATGTTTCCGAAAACTTCATGTTTCTCAAAAGTTGTCTTATTCTGGAAATTTTAACTCATACTAGAAATACTACAAATAGGGATATTTTATGCTTCTGAAAATTTCCGTTTACAGTGAAAAAATTTTCTCAAAGTTCCAACTTTTTTTGAAAATTACATCTTTTTTCACAAAATTCCACCTTTAAAAATATAATTTTTTCAAATTTTCAACAATTTTTGAGATTTTTCGAAAGGTTAGAATTTTATTTTAAACACGAATTTCTAAACATTCCAACTTTTTCCCAAAATTCGTTTTTCCTCGTCTCTTTCAAAATTAAAATTTCTCTTAAAAATGTTCACTTTTCTTTAAGAGATTTCAACCTTTTTCTCGACATTTCGACGGTATTTTTTAAAATCGTTATTTTTTGAAATCTTCGAAATTTGGATAGTTTTTAAAGTTTTCCGAAAGGATCGGTTTTTATTTTAGATTCAATTTTCTGACTGTTTTCGCAAAGTTCGACTCTATTTCCAAATTTCAAAGTTAATCTGAAAATTCGATTACTCAGTTCATGTAGTTAAATGAAAATATACATATACTCGGAACGTTTTCCGGTTTTCTTTTTTATCAATTTTTCAAAATGATTCTTGTCCCTCCCTGAACTAAATCCTGCCTACGCTTATGAATTTCAATGATAATGCTTGACTAGAAATGCAAAATCATAAATAAATATATCTGGACTTTTAAAATCGTTTATTGGAAACTAGGAAAAATTAATAAACACAAAGATTTTTTTTTGTTGGAACGACCGGTCCTTGGATATCTTCAAAAAAAACCTTCTTAGCTTCAGGGGACAAGTTTTGTCCTTCAACTTTTAAACACAAGGATAACAAATTATTAATTATGATAAATAAGGTGCATTAATGTCAAAAAAGGATCAGGGATTTAAAAATGATGACGACTGCTCTAATATAAAAGCATAATCCGATGACAGTTGACAGCTAAAATGAAACACGGGAATTCCCCGAATCGTAAACACGAAGAAAATGGAGTACTATCAGATTTTGTTAAGCCCTTGCAGTTGGCAGCACTTGTGACACTGGCCGTCAATGTGAAAGAGAAGGAAATGAACATTCATTGGAGCGAATGAGACAGATATCAGCGCGATAACTACCACGCAAGGGAGCAGCGAGTCCAGTTTTATAATGCGCGGTTAAGGCTCGAAATTCAAATAAACATTAGAATTCTTGCTATTGCGCGAGTGCGTAAGGCCCCCTACAAGAGCGAGGCCCCGGGCCGTTGCCCTGCTTGCCACCCATAAAGGCCGCCCCTGAAGTTCTATTAAAAAGCTCTTACAGTCAACATTTTTTAGAGTCTGACATCTTCCTTGGATTTTTCTAAGGTTAATCCACTAGCAAAGGCAACCTCGTTATGCCTTCAAAGCATTGAGAGTAGGATGGGGAAACAAGCAATACGTTTTTTTAAAGAGCTCTTACAGTGAACATTTTTTAGAGTCTGACATCTTCCTTGGTTTTTTCTAAGGTTAATCCACTAGCAGGGGCAAAGGGTAATCTCATTAGGGCTTCAAAGCATTGAGAGTAGGATGGGGAAACAAGCAAGTTCTCTTAAAGAGCTCTTACTTAGAGTCTGACATCGGGAGTCAGAAAGTTAGCATTATGTTAACATAAAGATTTCTCATGCTAAAAACATCAATCAAAATTATCTTGTAGGTATCTGTTAGATGTTCGTAATCTAACGACTAAGAAAAGTTATCTAAATGTTAATGTAGTTCTTAAAGTTATAGCTCTAATGATATCTTTAAGATATCTTTCTGATTTAGCTGCTGTGCGGGATGGGAATATCATGACTTGAATTTAAAGAATTCCTTTAATTTTAGGCAAGTTAATATTTCACTTGTTTTTATTTTGTTATGTCAAAATAAGGGTAAAGAATATTTGTTCCTATTTTGCAAAGTTTCGTTGATTGTCTTATCAGTTGTTTCCTTTTTTTGTTGGAACGGACTGGTCCTTGGTTATCTTTAAAAATTGACTTGTCCCCTGAAACCAAGAAAGATTAAAAAACACAACAAGGGTGGCTCTGACGCGTTTCGATAGCTAAGCTATCATCTTCAGAGAGATAACTCTCTGCATATGCAAATACGGTCTCTAATTATAAGGGTTCCATTTTTTTATCCTAAGGTACGGAACCCTAAAAAGTGATTTAAAGGAAATTTGTTTGCAATAACTATGTATAATAGCATGCAATCAATTATAATTAATATACAAACGAGAAAGTGTGTTTGTCTGTCTGTTTGCTCACCGCTTTTTACTGCTCAATTACTGGACTTTTTCCAACGAAAATTACTATAGATGTTCCTTGTGACCTGCAATAGTTAGACGGCTGCATTTTACCCCGAAAAACTTAGAGATAATTCCAAAGTAATATTATTTACAGGAAGCACAGGTTAGGTTAAATCTGGCGGCGTCAGGATGATTGACTTTGTCATGGTATTTGATCTTGACTTTGTACTAAATTCTGGGGACGAAGTCGCCACTAATAGCTAGTCTGCTAGAAGGGTTCATTTTTTATAAAGCAATCTCGTTGTTTTACAAATTGAAATATAAAAATTGTCCCCTGAAACCAAGAAAGATTAAAAAACACAACAAAGGCTGCTCTAACGCGTTTCGACAGCCAAGCTCTCATCTTCAGAGAGATACTCTTGTTATACGTTGTTTTGTTGTTGTTGATACATTGTTTTAGATCATAGTTCATTCCGAAACTCTAGTTCTTCTGTCGAACATTGTCTTCCGCTATAATTACAAATATGACTAATAACAATGTTCATTTATCATGATATAGTCAATAAGGCTGGTAAGCATCAACCAAGAAAAGTGGTAAGTGGCAGACAATTTCATTACGCTTAGTGAGCAGAGAGGATATGAGCAATTTAAGTATGCAGTCTCACCAACAAACCACATGCGTATTAATCAGTTAAGCGAGACCTGAAAGATTGGAGCTTAACGGACGAAAATTAACACATGCCACATATGAACATCCTAAGAAATCAGCTTGCGTATCATTTGTATAAGTTGGAAATGATAAGTACAGATCAAGCGATAGAGATCTAAACTAGAACTTGCTTAAGCTAGTTCACCAGTCCATTTTAGTACCATAAATTTTCTTTAAAATTTTGTCGCAGGTTATTAACAGTGTTATCCATACACCTGCGCAATTAAAAGATTCTTGCTGGTACAGAAGCCAAAATATTCAATGTCAAACTTCCGATTTTTAACATGTAAACCGCAGAAAAAGATTATTTATTACCTACAGTGAATTAATATTGATAAAACTGAATACCTAATTTTCTTTTTGATGGAACGGACTGGTCCTTGGTTATCTTCAAAAATTGAGATACAAACATTGTCTCCTGAAACCAAGAAAGATTAAAAAAAATACAACAAAGGTTGCTCTAACGCGTTTCGACAGCCAAGCCATCATCTTCAGAGAGATACTGAGTATCTCTTATAAAACTAGTAGAAAAAAACTAGATACTTAGGAGTTACCATCACTAAAAAAGGGACAGGACATGCAGAAATTAAAAACCGAATAGAAGAGAGTAGAAAGATCTTGGAAACACTCAATCCAGTATGGTGGGATAAAAACATATCTAAGCAAACAAAAGTTCAAATGATGGAACCAGTACTACTGTATGGAAGTGAAATTCGAACTCTAATGCGGAATGGAAGAGAAGGTTCAACACCATTAAGATGGATTATCTAAGAAGAAACGCCAGGATATCACGATTAGAAAGAAAAAGGAACAAGGTCACTTGAAATATAATGAACGCAAAGGAAACCATAGTGGATAGAGTCGAAAAAAGAGGGCTAAAATGGTTCGGACACGTACTTCGAATGGATGAAGAAAGGTGACCACATCGAATACTTAAATGGAAACCCACGTCCTTGTGGGTCCCGTTCTCCTAAAAGGAGAAGGGGACGTCCGAGATGATCATGAAATAAAGAAATGAGGAAAGCCATGGAAAGCAGACAGTTTGAAGACGAAGATGCACAAGAAAGAAGTAGATGGTGTTCAGGTGTAATGGGAATGCAAATATAATTTGTTTGAAAATCCTAAAAAAAAGGAAAAAAGCTATAGGGGGAGAAGGGGACGTCCGAAATGATCATGGAATAAAGATGAAAATGAGGAAAGCCATGGAAAGCAGACAGTTAGAAGACGAAGACGCACAAGACAGAAGTAGATGGCATTCAGGTGTAATAGGAATGCAAATATAATTTGTTTGAAAACCCTAAAAAAAAAGAAAAAAAAAGCTATAGGGTAGTACAGCGGTCGGCAAACTTTTAATCCGAAAGAGCCGACCGCAATAAAAAAATTGATTTCGTGAATTTCAAAGAGCCACAAATTTTTATTTCTGCTTTTACATTTTATTTCAAAATTAAATCAGGTAAATCAGACAAAATATGGGACAGAGAGAGACTTCTCTGACTCATGTAGTCAAATAAAAATATATTCAGCCTAAAAGACTTTTTATTTTTCAAAATTTAAACCTTTACTTCAAAATTTACCTTTTTTTTTCGCAATTTCGACTTCTTTAGTTTTTCTCTATCCGAAAGAGCCGACCGCAATAAAAAAATTGATTTCGTGAATTTCAAAGAGCCACAAATTTTTATTTCTGCTTTTACATTTTATTTCAAAATTAAATTAGATAAATCAGACCAAATATGGGACAAAAAGAGACTTCTGTGACTCATGTAGTCAAATGAAAATATATTCAGCCCAAAAGACTTTTTATTTCTCAAAATTTAGACCTTTACTTCAAAATTAACTTTTTTTTCGCAATTTTGACTTCTTTAACTTTTCTCTATATTAATCTTCTTTTTTAATATCTATTCCCTTCCTAAGGTTAGACTTGCTCCGAATCTTCCTTTCTTCTCAAAACTCGACAATTTGTGAAGATGTTTACTTTTTTCTAATTCAACTTACTGGAAGATTCGACTTATTTTTCAAAAATTCATCTTTTGCTGATTTTTTAATAAAAAAGTAAAAATTTGAAGTAATTGGAAATGTTAAGTAAAATAGTTTTTAAAGATCTCGATCTTTTTTTCAAAGTTTTCTTTTTTCGAAATTTGGATCTATTTTCAAATTTGGATCCATTTTCAAATTTAACTTTTTTCCAAAATTATATTTTTTCGATTTTTGTTCTAAATTGCAGCTTTTTTCTAGAACTTTCTACATTTTTTTTAACATTCGTCTTTTTACCAAATGTTGGCACTTTCCCCAAAATTGACTTTTACTAAACGTTTAAACTTTGGACTTGTTACGCAAAATTCATTTTTGTTTTCGAAATTTCGATTTTTAAAATTCGACATTTTATTGTTTCTGTAAATTGCGATTTTTTCGACGAAATTTGTCAACATATTTTCAAAATGTTAGACTTAATCTCAAAATTTGACTTTCTCTGGGAAATTTTAACCTTCAACACCTCAACACTTTCCTCGAAATTTCTATATATTTTTTTTTTCATTCATCAAATTTAGCCAATTTGCCCAAATATTAACTTTTACTAAACATTTAACTTTTATTTATTTTCTACAAATTTGGACTTGTTTTACTAGACTCAGTTTTTTTCGAAATTTTGACTAAAAACTAAACATTTTATTGTTTCTGCAAGCTGCGATTTCTTCGACCAAATTGTCAATTTTCAAAATCTTTGACCTAATCTCAAAATTTGATTTTTTTTCTTAAAATTTAACCTTTATTGAAAGTTCAACCTTTATTTAAAGTTCGACATTTTTCTCGAAACTGGAAGTTGAATCAACATTGTCTTTTCTTTCAAAACTTATCAATTTTAACAAATTTTCAATTTTTCTAAACATTTGGAGTTTTTTTAATTCGTGTTATTCTCGAAATTTTAGTTTTATTCTCAAAACTTAACTTTCTTTGGAAAAGTGCAATTTTTTTATTTTCTTCTTCTCTGAAAAACTTCGACTTCTGAAAAAGTTCCACAATTTTTTTTAAGATTTTGATTTTTACAATTTTTTACAAAATTTAAATTTGTCTAAACAGTTCAGGTTTTTAAATATGTTTTGCGAATTTCAATCTATTGTCAAAATTCAAAGTCTTTTTCATAAAATTTTGCTTTTTTCGAAACTTTTGACGAAATCACGAATTTTTTTTTATCAAAATTAAGCTTTTTCTGGAAATTTCAATCATAATTTCGACAAAATTTATCAATCTTCAAATCTCAAAATTTGAGTTTTTTCTTAAAATTTGGCTTTCCCTGGGATATTATGACCATTTTTTAAAATTCAATACTTTTCTTAAAACTGAAAGTTTTTTCGACATTCTTTTTTCTTTCGAAATTATAAACCAATTTTCTCAAAATTCGTATTTATCAGAAAATTTGGATTTTTTTTTAATTGTCCTGTTCTCGAATTTTCAAATTTCTTTTCAAAATTGTATTTTCTCTGGAAAATTGCAAATTTTTTGTCAAAATTTCGCGTTTTTCTTAAAATTTTGACTTTTTCCTTGAAAATTTTCCAAAAATTTGACTTTTTTCGTCATCCCTGAAAAACTTCGACTTTTTCAAAATTCGACAATTTTTTTAAGCCTCCAGTTTATTTTTACAATTTATCTTTTTGATATTTTATAGTTTTTCAAATTTGTCTATAAATTTCAGGTTTTTAATTTGTTGTAGGTTTTAATCTATTGTCGAAATTCGACTATTTTTTTCTAAAATATTACCTTCTTTTTAGAACTCTTGATAAATTCATTTTTTTCGATATTTTTTCCCTTTTCCCAATTTGTTTGAAATCTCTTCCATTTTTTTTCAATTTTTTCGAAGTCTCTTTTTCTCAATTTTTTCAAAGTCCCTTTTTCTCAATTTCTTCAAAATATCTTCATTTTTCTCAATTTTTTCGAAGTCTCTTTTTCTCAATGTTTTCGAAACCTCTTCCATTTTCTGAAAATTCAACTTTTTCTCGAAATTTCAGCTTTTATTTTGATATTTGCTGTTTCTGTAAATTTAGATTTTTTTCTCACAAAAGCCACTCAACTTTTTTTCACGAAATTTCAAGGCTGCAGGAAATTTACAAATAAAAAAAGTAAATATCATAAGAAACATATTTTTTAGAAATTTCGACTCTCCAAATTGGTCTTTTTTTAGATATTTCAAATTTTTATGTCTTTGTCCAACTTGTTAATACAAATTAAGCAAAAATTGCGAAAAATTACTTCTTGAAATTTTAGCAAAACGTAAAAATTCCTAGAAAAGTATTTTTGGAAATTTCGACTTCTGTGGGATACTTTAATGAGTACACATTTTCAGAGTGTCTGTTCATTTAAGCTTTATAGGAGAATTTAAAGAGCCGCAATTGTCTTTTTAAAGAGCCGCATACAGCTCGCGAGCCGCGGTTTGCCGGCCCTTGGGGTAATATAAGCGAAAGAATGTTTTCGATGAGATTTTAATTTATTGTGGCCAAATCTTTCTATGGATTTTAAAAAAATTATATATTTTGTATTATGTATTGCTATTTATTATTATTATGTATTATTATTATTATGTATTAAAGTAATATTGCGAATAAAATAGTAAAATATTAGGAGTTCAAGCGGTACTATTTTTACCTAATCGCAATTTGAAGTCACACATCTCACGGAATTTCGATGCTTCATTCCGCATGTTAGGGAAATATCTTAAAGTAATGGCAATGTAGCAGCGCTAATACTCCGCACAGATGCCTTTGGCCATATATTAATTATGCCTTTGGCTAAAGCTTGCGGAAATTTTATCGTCTAAGCAATGCAGTGTTTCGTCTTAAAAAATCTTCTGCAACGTGCCTATTTGGCTCTTGTTATCACGTAGACAGTTCACGCTTAAAACGGATTCGTGGTGTCAGTCTGACGTTTACGTCTCACGCAGCGAAGATCTAACGTTCTAAAATTTTTTTAATATGATTACTACCTCAAATACTAATAGGTACTGTAAAAAAAATTATAATGTGGTAATGGTTCATTTATAATTTAGGTTTTTTTTCTTACATATCTGTTAGTCTGCTACATAAAATGTTTTCAGAATTTTTTTTCATTTACTGATGTTTACATAAAAGTATCTAATTTTAATTAAATGCTTTTAATAATTTCTAAAAATTTAGTGCACTGCTGGTTGCTTCTATATTTTGCTAGCATCAGTGAACTCTATAAGAACTCACTGGCTAGCATACAAAATAACTTTGTTGATATTAGTCTCTATTAACCTATTCAAGTTTCAGTGAGACGCTTGGCATTGCAAACAGATTTAAACTTGCATGCTTTTACTGTGATTTCATCTCTTATTGATTTTATGTCCTCTCATAAACTGTCTGAGACTTTTAGAGACAAACGACCTTCTAGTCTGTTTCCGCGAATGCGTTAATAAATTCTATCTTCTAAAATGCATCCTTTGATATGGCATATCCATTATTCACATGTTGTGTCGAGCATAAAAGGATAACTTGTTACAGTAGTTGCAATGAGAATAAAGTACTATACATATCATTATTTAAATTGCTTGTGATTTTCAAATTTGTTTCATCGTCGCCTTTTTCTGCATACATTTAAATCAGACAAGCATACAAAATTATTCTAAAGCGAGGGGTAAATATCTGGTGATTTTTATATGACGTACGTGTACAGGCTGAAGGATTTCAGATGATTTACTATAATATTTATTTCGACAAATGACCAATTAAGTGTTCTGTAATTAAACAGTTAAACGTTTGGAGAAACGGACTGGTCCTTGGCTATCTTCAAAAATTGAAATACAGAACTTGTCCCCTGAAACCAAGAAAAATTAAAAAACAAAACAAAGGTTGCTCTAACGCGTTTCGATAGCCAAGTTATCACCTTCAGAGTTAAACGTGCTTAAAAATGAAAATATGTACAACCGCAACCACAGACTAGTTTCGGCCTTCCTTGGCCTCATCAGTATGATATAGTGGTTGTAAACACTTCCAACTTAAAGCGGCTAGTCTGTCGTATAAGTATCCAAAAGAGTAAACCCCCATTGGGTGACTTGTAACTGACTTTTAATTGTTTATTACATTTTCGCTACATGCTAATTGAAGCATTCTTTTCTGCTGAGATAATAAGTTTGTATATGCGAATATACACAAGTTTATCACGATGCAATTGAAATCTAATTTCATTAGAATCTAATGAAAACTAGATTGCAATCGCAAAGTTCACGTATATGAGGCAAAGCTTGTATCACGGGTTGCATCGCAACATCCATTGATACAAACATCCTCGGCGTAACTTTATTTTACTTTCATCTATCTATATCAATGACATTAACAAGGATTAACGATGATTTGCAATGAATTATCCAGAATTGACGATAATATATCGATGATTTACGATGATTTGCAGGGAATTTGCAATGAATTTAAAAGAGCTGTTGCATATCGCGCTTGCATGTAACACCGCGTAACATATCCAGCAGGGTTTCTTAATCATGGGACCCCAAGTGATTCATGGGGTTCATGACTGACGTACCTAACAACATTTATTAAAATATTAATTAATGTAGGAATCTGTTCAGTCCTACGTAATAAAAATGTTTTTTAAATTCCCTTTTTTTTTCCTACAAACTAGGCTAGGGTAGGCTGGGGCGATTGCCCCCTTTTTGCATATGCACCCAACCAAAAATTTATATTCTCAACTGTGGAAACGTTTTCGAAAATTCCGACTATTTTCTTCAAAATTCGTCTCCTCTTTGAAATTGCGATATTTTCTATTTCTAAAAATTCGTCTTTCTTAAAAAAAATTATCTTTTTCTTTTGAAGATTTGAAGAAGACATCGACAAAACAAGAATTCGACATTTTGAGAATGTCAGATTTTGATAAAGGAAGTCGAATTTTAGAATTTTGAAATTTTAGAAATTGGAAATTTTCGAAAATCGACTTGTTTTATCAAAAATTGAAATACAAAACTTGTCCCTTGAAACCAAGAAAGATATCTGTCTTGGTTTCAGGGGACAAGTTTTGTATTTCAATTTTTGAAGATAATCAAGGACCAAAAAAAAATTGTTTTACCAAAATCTGACATTCTCAAAATGTCGAATTTTTATCTTAAAACATGTCGTTGTTTTTTCGAAATTACTCCATTACTCATAATTTGATTTTTCTGAAAATTGGGACTTTTTTAAAACTCGAAATTTGCAGAAAATTTCGACTTGTTTATCAAAATTTGCCTTTCCCTCGAAATTTCGTCGATTTTTTGACAAAAAAAGAAAGTTTTTGAGAATATTCATCTAAGCAAATAGAATGCAGAATCTCATAATTCACTGTAAACACCTAGAGAGCTGCATGCTGTAGTTCAAGTTGCATTATAATTACACAAGACTTTTCTCTATGCATAAGACACTTGTTGGAGTTGGCCATACTTTCTCTATGGGTCACTAGGTGGCGGTAGTATTAAGAATCACACGGGTGATGTCAGTTAATTCTCTATAGTACGTATTTACTTGCCGGATCATTTGTTGTCATTCGAGTTGGATATATCCAAGTGGCGAGATCTAACAAGATCGAAACTGGTCTTTAGTTTCCAAACTTCGAATGTTCAAACATATTAGTCTGTACATTAGAATATTTATCTAGTTTAAAAAAGTATTTTTTTGCAAATTTTGAAGTTTTATAAAGAAACAAAAATTGGAGGAAATTGTCTTTAAAAGCTTCAAATTAAACCCTACTTTTTGGAAGTTCCAACTTATTTCTCAAAATTTTGACGTTTATTTCAATTTTGGACATTTTCTGGAGCAGGGCGTGTGGCTTATACTCCTTGATTCAAGCAGTTATTAAAAAATAAATATCCAGTCAAAAAATTTAGACTTTTTTCCTAAAATTTCTATTTTTTTTTTCTCAAAATTAGCATCATTTTGAAATTTTGACAAAATTTAACTCCCTTTGGGAACTTTCGAATTTTTACTAAATTTCAACCTTTTCTTTTGAAATTGCGACCTTTTTTTTTGAAATTTCGACCTTTTTTTTCAAAATTTCGATATTTTTCTAAAAATGACGACCTTTTTTCCCAAAATGTCATTTTTTTAACTGGTTTCGATTTTTGGAAATTCTACCTCGAAAATAGTCTTTTTCGCGAAATTCGCCTTTTTTCCGAAATTTTGACATATCTCTAAATCTGATCCTTTATGTTTCAAGAAAATAAATCATTTCTTAAAATTTGACCATTTTCCTCTCTTGGAATATCCATTTTATTCTCGAAATTTCCCGTTATTTTGTCGTCGAAATTCATCTTTTTGGAACTCAGACCTTTTTTTTTAAATTTCTTCTTTTTTTATTTAGACTTTATTCGCATTTTTTAATTCAAGCTATTCGTAAAATTCCATTTTTTTTTTCTTATAAATTGGAAAATTTCTGGTTTTTTTTTCAAAATTTCGACCACTTTCTCGAAATTTCACACTTTTCACACTTTCGTTATTTTTCGTAATATTGACCTTTTTGAAATACAAATCTTGTCCCCTAAAACCAATAAAGATTTAAAAAAAAAACACAACAAAGGTTGCTCTAACTCGTTTCGGTAGCCAAGCTTTCATCTTCAGAGAAATACTCATCTTGTCCCCTGAAATTAAGAAGGATTAAAAAACACAACAAAGGTTGATCTAGAGCAACCTTTGTTGTGTTTTCCTTTTTGAAATACAAATCTTGTCCCCTGAAATCAAGAAAGATTTAAAAAAAAACACAACAAAGGTTGCTCTAACGCGTTGCGATAGCCAAGCTATCATCTGCAGAGATATATTCATCTTATCCCCTAGAGCAACCTTTGTTATGTTTTTTAATCTTTCTTGGTTTCAGGGGACAAGATTTGTATTTCAATTTTTGAATATAACCAAGGACTAGTCCGCTCAACCAAAATTGACTTTTTTGGAAAATTATGCAAGTAATTAATTTTTTCAAGCTGGTTTTTTTAAGTTTGCGTTTTTAGCGAAACTCTGATTTTTATCTCGAAATTCGATATTTAATATTTCTGGTTATTTCGACTTTTTCAGAAAAATTCGTCCTTTTATCGAAATTTTGACTTTTTTCTAAAAATTAGTCTCTCTTCCTAAAATTCTCCTTTTCCTCAAAATCGACTTTTTCGAAATTTCGACTTTATTCTAAAAATTCTACTTTTTCGACGCCTGTTTCAAAGAAAGATCTTTTTTTTGAAAATTCGGCCTTTTTCCTAACTTTTGAAAATTTCCACGTATTTCTTAAAATTTCGACTTTTATCTCATTTTTGGACATTTTCTGGAACAACTTGGGGAGCTTATCCCGCTTCACTCAAGCAGTCACTAAAAGAATAAACGTCCATCTGAAAAGTTTAAACTTTTTTCTTGAATAATTGAAATACAAAAGTTGTCCCCTGAAACCAAGAAAGATTAAAAAACACAACAGAGGTTGCTCTAACGCGTTTGGACAGCCAAGCTATCATCTTCAGAGAGATACTTCTTTTCTTCTTTCTTGGTTTCAGGGGACAAGTTTTTTATTTCAATTTTTGAAGATAACCAAGGACCAGCCCGTTCCACCAAATTTTTTTCTTGAAATTTCGATTTTATCTCAAAATTCGCTTTCTTCTAAATTTCGACAGAATTCGACTGCATCTGGGAAATTTCGAATTTTTACTAAATTTCGACTATTCGATATTTCGATCTTTTTCCCAAAATGTCGAACTTTTTCTCGAAATTTTGATTATTTTTGAAAATATCGTCTTTGAATATTTAGCCCTTTTTTGAAAATTTCGATTGGTTGACAATTTCGTTTCGGTTTTTGGAAGTTTTACCGCCAAAATCGTCTTTTTCTCAAAATTTGTTTTTTTTTGAAATATCAACAAAGCTCCAAATATGATCCTTCATGTTTCAGGAAGTTTTTAGTCAAAATTTGACTATTTTCTCAAAATTTGACTATTTTCTCAAAATTTGACTTCCTGGGAATATCCATTTCGTTCTTGAAATTTCGCTTTTGTCGTCTAAATTTGTATTTTTCTCAATTCGTATTTTTTCGGAATTTTCGGACAATTTTTAAAATTCCGTCTTTTTTTCTTAATTTAAATTTTATTCGCAGCTTTTAATTTAGACTGTTCCTGAAATTCTATTTATTTTTTGTCAAAATGTGACTTTCTCTGAAAAATTTCGAATTTTTTCTCAAAATTTCGACCACTTTCTCGAAGTTTAGATTTTTTTTTCGAAATTTCGTTATTTTTCTTAACATTGACCTTTTTATGAAAATTACTTAAGTAATTAATTTCTTAAAACTGTTTTTTTTAAGTTTGCATTTTTGGCAAAATTTTTATCTCAAAATTTAATTTTGGTGGAACGGAACTTGGTTATCTTCAAAATTTCAACAAAATAGTTTAAAATTTTGCATTTGACGTAAAAATTCAGAAATTTGTAGTCACTGTATCGAAATTTTGAGCTAAAAGGTGGAATTGTTTCAGAAAAATCTTGACAGAAAGATCGAATTTTGGTGGAACGGACTAATCTTTGGTTATCTTCAAAAATTGAAATACAAATTTTGTCCCCTGAAACCAAGAAAAATTAAAAAACACAACAAAGGTTCCAACCGTTGGTTTCAGGGGACAAGATTTGTATTGCAATTTTCAAAATATAATATTTAATATTTCTGGCAAGTTCAAATTCGTCTTTTTCTTGAAATTTTGACTTTCCCTCTTAAAATTAGTCTTCTTTTCTAAAATTCGCCTTTTCTTTAAAACCATTTTTTTCGAAATTCCGACGTTATTCTGAACATTCTACTTTTTGGACGACTCTTCCAAAAAGTCTTTTTTTTTCGCACATCCTGCGCATTTTTCTTCATACTCGTATTCATCTAAAAACCTCCACTTTTTTAAATTTGTTTTTCCGGAAATGGCAACTTGTGTCTCAAATTTCGCCTCATTTTGGATGACTTTTACCTCAAAAAGCGATGTTTTGTTTTTCCATGCAATGGGCTTTTTCCTGAAATTTTAACATTTCGAAATTTGTTTTTTTTTCTCTAAATTAGATAACATTATTTGATTTAGAGGAAATAAATGAATTTGAAATTGTTAAAATTTCAGAAAAAAGCCAGTTGCGGGGAAAAACAAAACATCGCTTTTTGAGGTGAAAGTCAAAATTTCCAAAATGAGGCGATGTTTGAAAAATATTAAAAACTACGTAAAAATGTTGGCAAAAATATTTTTGGAAAATGTTGAGAACAAGATTCTTATAAATTCAGCTTCTTTAGTGAAATATAAATATTCAAAATTTAAATTAAGTAAAAATAAAAAAAAATTGCGAAGAATATTTTTGGGATTAGGGATTTTTTTATCAAAATTCGACGCTTTTGTTTTTCACAAAATTCAACCTGTGGAAATTTTAACTTTTTTCAAATCTTCGACGTTTTTCGAGTTATCTATTTATTATTTTAAAATTTATTTTATGAAAATTTCGACTTTTTCCCAACATTTTTTATCGTGAATCGTATTTTTCTAAATAACGAATTTGTACTCAAAATTCGACTTTTTCCTCTCAAAGTTGGACTACGCTTTGGAAATTTTAAATATTTTCTCAAAATTTCGACTTTATCTGAAATTTTCGACTTTTTTGAAAATATCAACTTGTTTGAGTATTTGGCCGTTTTCAAAATTTCGATTTTTTGACAATTAGCAGCTCTAATAAAACGTAGGCATCGAATGATTTGATTTTTCAACTTGTTGCATCTTATTCTGCATTTTAGACTCTTACTGGACGGAAACATTATGTTTATTAATTTTATTTAATATTTCATGAACCTAGTTTGGAAATATTTAAATTTTTGTTAATGAAAATTGACAATATAGTCAAACATTTTTTGAAATACGACCACGTGATATCCAAATTCTTAAAACGTCACCTCATGACCGCTGACAAAAACTAGGTTAGTTCATTTCACATGGAATAGAGAAAAAATGAAATATAGAAGACCAAAATTGGACATGATTTTTTTTTAATAAATTATGCAGATATGCAAGTAAAATACAACCTAGACTGCAGATTCATGTAGCCTTCCAGGCGTGTAGGTAGGTGAACTACCAACAGTTGAAACACTGTCACCTAGCGAAGCGGTGGCTCTCTAGGAAAGTTCCCAGAAGACAAGGATTCTAATGCACAGACCAACGTTGATTGAACATTTATTAGATTCGAAGTTTCGAAATCAAAGATCGGTTTCGATCTTGTTTTTTTTCCTTGAAATTTCGATCTTTTCTCGTCATAACTTTAAAAAGGTAAAGAAGAACTAATGAAGCTGCTATGTTGCCATTACTTCAAGATGTTTCCCTAACCTGCGGAACGAAGCATCGAAATCCCGTGAAACGTATACAATAACCGAAATCGTATTTTTCTAAATAACGAATTTGTACTCAAAATTTGACTTTTTCCTCTCAAAGTTGGACTGCGCCTTGGGAATTTTGAATATTTCCTAGAAATTTCGACCTTCTTGTCGAGAATTCGACCTTTATGTCGAAATTTTGACCTTTATGTCGAAATTTTCAAAAGAATCTTTTTTCCCGAAATCCCATTTTCGTAATGTTGGACTTTTTCCGAGAACTTTGTCTTATTCTCGAACTTTTTATCCCAAAATTCAATATCTGTTATTTCTGGACATTACAATTGAAAATTTGACTGTTTCTTCAAATTTCAAATTCAAAATTTCGACTTTTTCTCAAAATTTCGACTTCTATGAAAATATCAACTTTTTTAAATATTTGTTTATTTTCAAAATTTCGATTTTTTGACAATGTCCATTTTTTCTAATGCACAGAGCATAAACATTTATTAAATTCGAAGTTTGGAGATCAAAGACCGGTTTGGATTTTGTTAGATATCGTCAGTTTAGTATTTCCAACTCGAATACTCAAATGTTCCGACCTTTTGACAAAATTTCTATATTTTGTGAAAAAAAATCACTAATTAAGTAATGAAACAATCGATTCAAAACGGTCGCTGAAAAATGATGATGCAGTCATTCTCTGAAGGCCACTGTCATCATATTTTCAAAAATGGGTTCTTTTAAAGTGATAAATGAAGTTGAATGTTATTCCCAACTTCAGCATCATTTTTTATATTAATCTTGAATTAACTGCCTCTGGACATTATGAGGATTTGCGGTGGGGATTTACGAGAGGATTTATTTGCCCAAAAAGACGTATGGTGTAAAATTTTTTTGCCAAATATTTACCCTTCGTTTTTAAGTAAATCAAAATGAAATAAAAACCTGATTTCAAATCTACAACCAACATTTCAGAGAACTATAAAACCCTAAAGTATGTCAGACGTCAGCAACTCTCCTTCGGGACTGATAAGAGATGAAGCTTTGAAATGACAACAAAAGTAGCGTTCGCAAGACAAAGCGTTCTGAACAAATATGACACCTATACCGGCTAAATGTCAAAATTTACCATGAGAACGTCAAAATTTTCTATGAAAACGTCAAAATTTACTATGAAAATGTCAAATAGCAACGTCAATCAGTCTTGCCAATTCCAGATAGGAATTTTCACTTCTTTGTCTTATTTTCAATTAAGTTTTTGCCGCTCTCTTTCAATAAATCGCCTTTTATTGTAGTCATAAACCAAAAGGACAATAAATATGACTTTATGGCCAACATTGATATTTATTGAAAACTGCTTCAACCTTTAATAATTACATGGTAAATAATCTTTATTCCTAGGGCAACCTATTTTCATTCAATAAAGTTATCTTTTATTGTTACAGAAACAAGGTGGAAATAATCAGGTCTATTATGATGTAAGTACCACAATTATTTCTACAATAGAATAGAATGTAGTGAAGGAAGAATGAATGCATTTCAGAAGTGCACATAATTGTTACCCACCCGAGCCAGTGATCTATGATTCGAGTTTATTGAGCAATAATGTATTCAAGTTGAAAGATCACGAAATTGATAATTCTCACATTTGTACCTACAGCGGTTTTAATATTTCATTAAATAACTCGATATGTATCCAGTTTTTAAAATAATTTACATACTGTTTAATCGATAGGAGAATATCGTTTCCTATCCTCATCAATCTAAAGCTGTCATGTTGCGCAAACAATTGGGGCGCACGATATCCAGTGTCTTGTTTAAAGGAAATGCTTATTAGTATCATATCATATTCCTGAAAAACAATGAAATCACTGGAAAAAAAATAGTTAAGTTCGTGGCTCTTTCTAAAGGTAAACAAAAATTTTGAAAAAAATTGCGTCCAGCCCATGGTTTCTTTGTAATTAATCCAAAACCGCCGAAGCAAAAAAATGTTATACTCAAGCTCTGAACACTATTGAAGGTTTAATTTGTTTTTTTTTTGGTATTTTGTCTACGACTATTTTTCTTTGAATCACAGCGTCTTGAAAATCGACAAAAATGTGGGTATATCAAAAGAAAATCATAAAATTCATTAATTGAAATACATTCTCCCTTGAAACCAAGAAAAATTAAAAAAAACTAACACGTTTCGACAGCCAAGCTATCATCTTTAGAGAGATACTAAAAAAAAATTCATTAAAGCAACGTAATACCATCCATCAACGCCATCGCTGCTTGAGGCAATCTATAAGAGATGTTAGATAGACACAAAATAAATAATGTTTTCCTAGCTCTCTCATAAATACTTTGAAGAAAAAAAATGCAAATGAGGTGCTATACATTTTGCTACAAAAAGCTGTAGGTCGTTCAATAATTGAAAACTAAATAACTGTAAACCTTACATCTTTAAAGAGGTATTCCGTGATATTATCACTTTTTCAAAATAAAAGCTCTAAAACTTTTTATATCTAAATAAATTTTGTCATGTGACAAAAATTAAAAGAATATTCAACGACATTAGTTTATTGCAAATAGTTAATTTATGTAAATAGCAAGCACTTCCAGTAAATGATTGCACTCTGGCCGAGTTGTTATATGTCACATAAATTTGCTTGACCTTTTACAGTTCATATTCATTATTAAACCCCTTTTCATGAATATAATTAATTCTGGGAAAAATATAATAAAGATAATCACAAGAATTAATATTGTGGTTGTTCTAGTTCTAAAGCGATGAATTTTAATCTCTAAAAGTCAAACGACGAATTGAGAAGAGAATAATTTCAATTTCAATAGTAACGATTACTGTGCCAGTCTCTTGTGCGTGCAAATTTGTGTTAGATTTTTTTATCTGCTTTGCTGTTTTTATATAAACTTTAAAATTGATCACAAAAGTGATCTGTAACTAAGAACAGTTAGTATCTCTCTGAAGATGAAAGCTTGGCGGTCGAAACGCGTTAGAGCCACCTTTGTTGTGTTTTTTAATCTTTCTTGGTTTCAGGGGACAAGATTTGTATTTCGATTAATGAATTTTGTGATTTTTTTCTTTCGATATACCCAAAAATTTGACTTTCTATGCAAAATTTTAATTTTTTCAGAATTCGTTTTGTTTTTTCGAAATCTTGACTTTCCCCTTTTCAGAATTCGTTTTTTCTTTAATTTCGCTTCATAAAACTTAACTTTTTTTGTAAGACATGACTTGCTCCCAAAATTTACTTTCTCAATTTTAAGGTTTTTCTCGAAATTCCATTATTTTTCTCAACGGTAGATTCTGTTTAGGATTTTCTACCTACAAGAATCAGAACCTTCAAATATTTTCGTCTATTTGCTTGAAATTTTCATGTTTCAAAATTCGATATTTAATATTTCTTTTTTTTTGGTGGAACGGACTAGTCCTTGGTTATCTTCAAAAATGCAAACACAATCTTGTCCCCTGAAACCAAAAAATATTTAAACAAAATAGAGAAACCTCTGTTGTAATTTTTAATTTTTCTTGGTTTCAGGGGACAAGATTTGTATTTCAATATTTCTTGAAATGACGGAATTTTTTTCAAAATTGGTCTTTGACATTTCGAACTTCCTATTTTTGTTCAAAGTTTGTTTTTGGAAATATAATTTTTTTTGGAAATTTAATTTTTTTTGGAAATTCGCCTGTTTTTCGAAATTTCAACATTTTTCTTAAAATCGCCTTTTCGAAATTTCTACTTTTATGATCCTACAACATCGACTTTTTTTCGAAGTTCGTGTTTTTCTTAAAATTTCAATTTTTTTTTGTTTGAAATTCGTCTTTTTTATAGACAACTATTGTCAAAATTTGATTATTTTTTTCAAAATTTAAGCTTCTGTGGGAAATTCTCATCGTTTTCCTGAAGTTTCTTTAAGTTTTGACTTTTAAAATTTCAATTTTTCTCCACATCTTACCTTTTTTTGAAAATCTTGACCTGAAATTTCGATTTTGTTAATGAAATTTCATCTCTTTTTTTTAATCCGACTTTTAGTTAGTAATTTGGCTTCGACATCTCAAAAGTAATCCATTTTTTTTTTCAAAATTTTTGACTTTTTCTCGAAATTCCAATTTACTGTGATGAAAATTTCGATCTTTTTAAAAAGAAACTTTTAACAAGATTTAAAAAAAGCAATATTTTTCAAAATTGTGATTGATTTTATGTTCTTCTGCTGAAAATTTGAACTTTTTTTTGAAAAATTCGGTTTTTTTAAATTTCGAATATTCTGAAAATTTTTAGATTTTGAAGTTTCTGTTTTTTTCAAAGTTTGTTTTTGATAATTTAGAATTTGTTCTTGAAATTCGCCTGTTTTTCGAAATTTCAACATTTTTCTTAAAATCGTCTTTTGGAAATTTCTACTTTTATGATCCTACAACCTCAACTTTTTTCGAAGTTCGTGTTTTTCTCAAAATTTCGATTTTTTTTGTTAAAAATTTGTCCTTTTTATAGATAACTATTCTTAAAATTTGACTATTTTTTTCAAAATTTAATCTTCTGTGGGAAATTCCTATCGTTTTCTTGAACTTTCTACTTTTTGCTGTAAATACCTCTTTTTCGGGGTTTTTGATTAGTTTCATTCGTTCTCAAATTTCCATTTCATTCTAAAATTCGACTTTCTCTTAAAAGCAGTGGCGTATTCTTTATGAAAGCTAGGGAAGCACAGCTTCCCTTACAAAATGAAAACATCCACGTTCATTTTATTTAAAAACCTCAGCTGCAGCTGCTCTCTCTTCGTGCGACCACTATTTATTAATATTAATAACGTTTATGATTGAAGTGTAACAATTATGTTTGTAAAGTAACAAATTCAGTAACAAAAGAAACACAAACAAGTATAGCAGACAGCGGATACCGAGAGGGTACGTTGTGTGAGATGAATGAGTGGAGTTAAGAGTAGTGGTGGCGATGGCTCCGTGGTTAGGTGTCTGGCATGTAACGTGACGGTCCTGGGTTCGACCCCCAGTCGCTGATCCCATATTTTTAACTATACAAACGTTATCTATGCTGCCCAGTGTCCACTAAACTATAAACAAAACAAAAGAGGGATCCGCGCAATGCAAATCGAAACATGTCCTGCCTGTCACGCAAAGCGTCAAGTGGCGCTACCGTGTCAAGATCTCGCGCACAGACAACGATTGAGTACAGTACGCGGCGCTAAATATTGGAAAGAGAAGATCCGTATCCGCGGATCTTGAGACCAAATATCCGTATTCAGATCCGTATCCGCGGATATACATTTTTAACGATCCGGCACATCACTAGCTGTCAGGAATGGCCGGGCTGTAGCAGTCAGCGGGTACCGAGGGGGTACATTATGTGAAATATTCAAAGTTGAGAGTAGTGGTGGCGATGGCTCCGTGGTTAGGTATCTGGCATGTAACGTGACGGTCCTGGGTTCGACCCCCAGTCGCAGATCACATATTTTTAACTCTACCACTCAAGAAAACTTATTTTTAATGTAATTAATCAGAGTTTATTTGTGTACAAATTATTAAGGCGTGGTAGAACTTCAACATTTCGAGTTTTATTGAAAACGTCGACCTTTTTCAAAATTGTCTTCTTTTAATGTCGAATGTTTTCAAAAGATTAGCTCTTTTTGAAAAATCCGACTTTTTATAATTCAATTTACTATTGACAATTTCGATTCTTGAAAATTTACTCTTCAAAACTTTGACATTTCAAAATTTTGCCTTTTTCAAAAATTCCATTTTTAAAATTTTGCCTTATTCAAAAATCCCATTTTCAAAATTTTGACTTTTAAAATCTCAATTTTTCTCGAAATCTTACCTTTTTTGAAAATCTTGATCTGAAATTTCGATTTTTTTAATGAAATTTTATCTGTTTTTTAAATCCGACTTTTAGTTAATAGTTTGGCTTCGACATTTTAAAAATAATCCGTTTATTTTTCAAAATCTTTGAATTTTTCTTGAAATTCCAATTTACTTTATTGAAAATTTCGATCTTTTTAAAATTATGATTGATTTTATGTTCTTAGTTGAAAACGTGACCTTTTTTTTTGAAAAATTCGGGTTTTTTTTTTGAAATTTTCGAATATTCTGAAAATCATGACTTTTGTCAGAAATTGCGACTTTCGCAAATTTAGATAACAAAATTGAAAATTTCGATTTTTAAAAAGAAACTTTTAACAAGTTTTAAAAAAGTTATACTTTTCAAAATTGTGATTGATTTTATGTTCTTCTGCTGAAAATTGGACCTTTTTTTTGAAAAATTCGGTTTTTTTTTAATTTCGCATATTCTGAAAATTTTGCATTGTACCAGAAATTGCGACTTTCGCAAATTTAGATAACAAAATTGACACTTTTTCCAAATTTAGCACTTTTCTTGAAATCCTGACTGAATATTTGTACTTTTTTAAAATAATGACTGCTTAATTTTCGTCTTTTTCTCCAAATTCGACTTTTTGTGGTTAAACTTTTTTTGAAATATTACACTTTGTTAAAAACTTCAACTACTCAAGATTTTTCAAAATATCAATTTTACCTCCGAAATATATCAAAATACCTTTTTTTACATTTTATTGAACTTTTTTGAAAATTAAGACCAACATATTGAAATTATTTAAAATTTTGGCTTCTTTTTGAAATTTTACAGGAAATTTTGTGTAAATTTTAATTGTTACGTTTTTTTATAAAATTTTGAACTCTTGTTCAAAACATGTTATGTTAAAAATTGCGAACTTTTTTTAAAGTTTGTTCGAAGATCCAGTTTTTCTCGTGACGTTTTGACCTCTCTAAAAATCTCAAAGTGGTTCTAAAATTCAACTCCTTCTGAAAATTTGAATTATCTTTGAAAATATTGATTAAAACATTTCGATATTTTTCGAAAATTGGGCTTTTTTCGAAAATTGGGCTTTTTTTCGAAAAATTAAGACTTTTTGGTCAGAAATTGGATTTTTTTCTAAAAATTTCAATTTTTCGCCGAATTACAAATTTTTCTCGAAATTTCGATTTTCTGTAATTTTTAAATTATTTTAGAAAATTCCACTTTTGTTGTAAAGTTGAATTTTTTTTATAATTGGGCTTTCAAATTTCGATTTATCATTTAGAATTTCGACTTTTTTAAAATGAAGATATTGACTTAATGTCGACTTTTTAAAAAAATTGAAAGAGCAGAGAGCGAGAAAGAAGCAAAATTTAAGCAAATAGTTCAAATATTTAAAAGTTCTGATTCTAGCAGGTAGACAATTCTAAAAAGAATCTACCGTCAAAAAAAAAATAACGAAATTTCGAGAGAAGCCTCGAAATTGAGAAAGAAAATTTTGGGAGAGTCATATTTTAAGAAAAAAGTCAAGTTTTATGAATAAAAGCAAAATTAAAGAAAAGACGAATTCTGAAAAGAGAAAAGTCAAAATTTCGAAAAAAAGACGAATTCTGAAAAAAATATGAAATTTTGCATAGAAAGTCAAATTTTCAGGACAGATGTTTATAAATTTGAAAATTTTGTTCCCTGAAACCAAGAAAGATTAAGAAACACAACAAACGTTGCTCTAACGCGTTTCGACAGTCAATCTGTCATCTTCAGAGAGATACTGAATTCGGAAATTAGAAAATTCGATTTTTCTTTGAAGATTTTGTTTTTATGTTTAAATTTTGAATGTTTCTCGAAATTTTTAATTACGATGAAAATTTCGACTTTTTAAAAATTTCTTTTTTTACACACTTTAAATTTTTTCCCCAAATTTTGACTATTTTTTAATTTTTTCGAGATTTCTACTTTTGGTGGAAATTTCGACTTTCTTGAAATATTGACTTAATCTATTTCCCCATTTATAAAAGTCACGACACGCCACTGCTTAAAAGTGACTTTCTTTGGATAATTTCGACTGTCAATCGTCGGAATTTCGACTGTCAATCGTCGGAATTTCGACTGTCAATCGTCGGAATTTCGACCCTTTTTCCCGAAATGTCACATTTTTTGAAATGTCGTTATTTTAGGTTTATTTTTCTAAAAATGTCGATATTTTGGTATCTCAGTGTCTAGAAATTTTGATTTGATTTCTTAAGTTTTTGGAAATTTAGACTCTCTCCTCAAAATTTATCCTTTTTCTAAAAATTTCGATCTTTTCTTTTAAAATGGGTGTTCCTCCAACTTTCGGTTTTAATCTCAAACTTCTGCTTTTTGCTATTTTCATTCAAAAATATTTTTTGGGGTCCCATCATTTTTTCCTTAAATAATAATTAACAGCATTATTATTTAAAGTTGCATATTTTGACACTTTTGGGGCATATTTTGACACTTTTGGGGCATATTTTGACACTTTTGGGGCATATTTGACTCTTTTGGAGCATATTTTGACTCTTTTGGAGCTTCTTTTAACACTTTTGGTGCATATTTTGAACTTTTACTTGCATATTTGCATGCATATTTTAAGCCTTTTATGTTGCATAGAATCCGGACTCTACATGATGAATTAGATGGAAAATTTGAACTGCAACCGTGGTTAATAAAGCATCATAAAGCTCTTAAACGAATGTTTATTTATAGCGCAATCTCCGTTAACAAAAAAATCGAATGTCACGTTCTAGGTACTGAATGATGAACATTTTATCGTGTTTGTTTCTTATTGTCATTCTGCAGCTTCCCACATCATTCATTTTCAGGGTCGGTATCTCAGATATTATAATGAGTATTAGATTGAACAACTGCCGTTGCTAATGATCAACTTGAGCTTAAAATAAAAGATATGTGCCTTAAGGAGGTCCATTAATTTAAAATGTTTTTTTATAGGATTGTCGACGTACAATGTAGGGACTTGGTTGTCGAACATTAATAGAAAAATTATGCCGAAGCTTTGACAGGAGTATAGTGTCATTCCCAAAAAAAAAAAAGTATTTACACGATGTAATAAATTATGATTAGTTCAAGTTGCTACTTTTTTACCATTAATTTTAGTGGAACGGACTGGTCCTTGGTTATCTTCAAAAATTGAAATACAAATCTTGTCCCCTGAAACCAAGAAAGATTAAAAACACAACAAAGTTTGCTCCTTTGTTGGAGGAGCAAACTTTGTTGTGTTTTTAATATTTCTTTGTTTCTTCTTCTTGCTCCTCCAACAAAGGAGCAAACTTTGTTGTGTTTTTAATCTTTCTTGGTTTCAGGGGGCAAGATTTGTATTTCAATTTTTTTACCATTAATTATCATCATGACCATCAAAGAGTGGTAGATGTTATCTGTTATCTATTATCGTAAACAAGTAAAAACTGTCGTCGTTTAATATGGAAATCTGAAAATAGTTGTTAAAGGTTTAAGCTTTTTTTAAATGCTGCGCAGGTTTTTTTTTTTCAAAATTTCAGCTTTGTACAAAATTTCAGCTTTGTACAAAATTTCAGCTTTATACAAAATTTCAGCTTTGTACAAAATTTCAGCTTTGTACAATATTTCAGCCTTGTACAAAATTTCCTCTGTTTTCAAAATTTTAACGCTTTGAAAAAGGTCGAAATTTCTAAAAGATGGAACTTTTGAAATAAAAAGGATAAGATTTAGAGAAAAAGTCGAAAATTTGAGACTGAATTTCAAATATTAGGAAAGAAATTTAAAAACTGAAACTTTGTTTTTGGCAAAAGAGTTTCAAAAACAAGCTGTGTGGGTCTTTTTGAGACGTTTTTTTCTTAAATTTCTATTAAGTGCTGCCTTAAAAACGCGAAGTTTGAGACTACATATTTTGAAATTAAAGTAGAAATTTCAATACGAACAAAAATTAACAGTTTACAGCTGAAATGCTTACGAGAAATGTTGATTTTTCAAGTTAATTCGTCTAATTTTGACATGGAAATTTTGAAAATGTAACAGATACCGAGAGCACGATATGTCAAATGAATGAGTAGAGTCGATACTAGTGGTGGCGATCGAAGTCCGCCTGTAACGTGAAAGTCCTGGGTCGCTGATGACACATTTTTAACTCTACGGCAATTTCAGAAATAAGATTAGGGATTCACCTGACAGCAGAGCACGTTTCCCAGGTGTCGCATTATGGCCGACAACCGAGGACGGCTGTGTCATTAGGAATGGACGAGCTGTAGCAGACACCGAGACTACTATGTGAAGTGAAGGAGCAAAGTTGAGAGTAGTGGTGGCGATAGCTTCGTGGTGAGGATGTGTGCCTGAAACGTTAAGGCTCTCGGTTCGACTCCTGGTCGCTGATCACACATTTTTAACTCTACTACAAAAAAAATCGTTTGTAGAAGTTAGAAATTTGAAAAAGGAGTTCCAAAAAAGGTAGAAGGATATACTTCTTCCGGGATTGGACCGTGTCAAAGAACTACTAAAAGTGTTCGACGTTTTGCCCACCATCGTAGGGGGCTTCTTCAGGAACAAAGAAAAGAAAAATTGAAAAGAGGAATATGAGGGAATATGCAAAAAATGAAAGAATGAAAAGTTATGCATATTCCCTATGTTCCCCTTTTCATTTTTTCTTTTCTTTGTTCCTGAAGAAGCCCCCTACGATGGTGGGGGCTTCTTCAGGAACAAAAAAAAGAAAAATTGAAAAGAGGAATATGAGGGAATATGCAAAAAATGAAAGAATGAAAAGTTATGCATATTCCCTCATATTCCTCTTTTCATTTTTTCTTTTCTTTGTTCCTGAAGAAGCCTCCTACGATGGTGGGCGAAACGTCGAACACTTTTAGTAGTTCTTTGATACGGTCCAATCCCGGAAGAAGTATATCCTGTACTGACTCTGGCCGTGGAAGCCTTTGTTATCAAAAAAGGTAGAAATTTGGAACAACCGCAACTTTGGAAAAAATATAAAAACTGAAAGGGTTATTTCTCATTTTAGAAGTTTTAACAAAAGAAAATTGAATTTTGTGTTTAGTATATTCGAAATTTCGAGAAAAATAACTGGAAAATTTGGGAATTTTTCAAAAGTAGAAAGTTACAAAAAATAGAATTTTCAGAAAAAGTGGATTTGTTGTTACATGTAAAATAAAATAAAAATTAAAAGAATGAAGTTGGAATTTCAAAAAAAATTGAAATTTCTAAAAATAATCTAGTAATAAAAAAACTTCGCATTATTTTACCGAATTTATGAAAAAATTTAAACTAAAACTAAAGGTTCCCGGTCGCAGATCACGCATTTTTACCTCTACTACAAAAAAAGTCAAAGATCCAACAGCTCCTCCCATCTCCCATAGATAAAATTTCATCCCTTTGTTCTAATGGTGTGTACAGGGTTCCTTTTTCTTCTGGTTCAGTATACATCGGAGAAACGGGGCGATCATTTAAGACGCGAATATCCGAGCACCAAAGATGTCTTAGGTGTGGTTTATTTTCGCAGTCAGCCATTACGGAACATCAACATGGGACCGGGCATAAGATTCTCTTTGATAATATTTCAATTATATCCAATATTCCCAATTACTATAATAGGCAGATAGGCGAGGCCATTGAAATCCAAAAATTCCCCAAAAACCAACAGAGACGACGGTTACATGCTTTCCTTCATCTGGAAACCAACCATCGGAAATCTTCGGGAGTGATCGCGCAGACGAATGGTGTATAAAGTTTCCATTTCCCTCTTTCCTCTCAGAAGAGTTTCGCCATTGGTATGGTGGACATATTGAGTTACCGTGCTCTGATGTTTTGAAATTGGCCTTTTTTCATTTTTCATTTTATATTTCCTTGTATTTCATTTTTCATTTATTGTTTCTTTGTTCCTGAAGAAGCCCCATACGATTATGGGGTGAAACGTCGAACACTTTTAGTAGTTGTTTGACACGGTCCAATTCCGGAAGAAGTATATCCTGTACTGGCTCTGGCCGTGGAAGCTTTCGTTATCATATTCGTTTATAGAAGTTAGAAATTTGAAAAAAGAGTTTCAAAAAAAGTAGCAGACACCAAGACTACTATGTGAAGTGAACGAGCAGAGTTGAGAGTAGTGGTGAGGATGTCCGCCTGTAACGTTAAGGTTCTCGGTTCGACCCCCGCTCGCTGATCACATATTTTTAACTCTACTACAAAAAAAAAATCGTTTATAGAAGTTAGAAATTTGAAAAAACAGTTCCAAAAAGAGTAACAGACACCGAGACTACTATGTGAAGTGAACGAGCAGAGTACTGCAAAAAAAATCGTTTATAACGGTTAGAAATTTAAAAAAAGACTTCCAAAAAAAGTAGCAGACACCAAGACTACTATGTGAAATGAACGAGCAGAGTTGAGAGTAGTGGTGAGGATGTCCGCCTGTAACGTTAAGGTTCTCGGTTCGACCCCCGCTCGCTGATCACATATTTTTAACTCTACTACAAAAAAAAATCGTTTATAGAAGTTAGAAATTTGAAAAAACAGTTCCAAAAAGAGTAACAGACACCGAGACTACTATGTGAAGTGAACGAGCAGAGTACTGCAAAAAAATCATTTATAACGGTTAGAAATTTAAAAAAAGACTTCCAAAAAAAGTAGCAGACACCGATACTACTATGTGAAGTGAACGAGCAGAGTTGAGAGTAGTGGTGGCCACAGCTTCGTGGTGAGGAGGTCCGCCTGTAACGTTAAGGTTCTTGGTTCGACTCCCGGTCGCTGATCACGCATTTTTAACTATATTACAAAAAAAGTCGTTTATAGAAGTTAGAAATTTGAAAAAAGAGTTCCAAAAAAACTAGCAGATACCGAGACTACTATGTGAAGTGAACGAGCAGAGTTGAGGGTAGTGGTGGCGACAGCTTCGTGCTGAGGATGTGTGCCTGTAACGTTAAGGTTCTCGGTTCGACTTCTGATCGCTGGTCACACATTTTTGACTCAATTACAAAAAAAGTCGTTTATAGAAGTTAGAAATTTAAAAAAAGAGTTCCAAAAAAAGTAGCTGACACCGAGACTACTATGTGAGGTGAACGAGCAGAATACTGCAAAAAAAAAATCGTTTATAACAGAAATTTAAAAAAAGACTTCCAAAAAAAGTAGCAGACACCGAGACTACTATGTGAAGTGAACAAGCAGAATTGAGAGCAGCGCTGGCGATAGCTTCGTGGTGAGGATGTCCGCCTGTAACGTTAAGGTTCTCGATGCGACTCCCAGTCGCTGATCTCGCTTTTTTATCTCTACTACACAAAATCGTTTATAGAAGTTAGAAATTTGAAAAAAAGGTTCCAGAAAAAGTAGAAATTTTGAACAACCCCAACTTTGGAAAAAATATATAAACTGAAAGTGTAATTTCTAATTTCAGAAGTTTTAATAAAAGAAAATTGAATTTATTGTTTAGTACATTCGAAATGCTGAGAAAAACAACTTAAAAATTTCAGTTATCAAAAGTATAAAGCTGGAAAAAAAAGAATTTTCAGAAAAAGTGGATTTGATGTTACATTTAAAATAAAATAAAAATTAAAGCAATGAAGTTGGAATTTCAACAACAAAATTGACATCTCTAAAAAAAAGTAATCTAGTACTAAAAAAACTTCCCATTATTTTACCGAATTTATGAAAAAATTCAATCTCAAACTAAAAGGTTTTTGGTTCAAAGAGAGCCAACATTTGGAAATTAAATTTTAAATTTTCGCAAATTATTGAGCAAAAAAAATGACCGTGAAAACTCAATATTTTGATAAAAAGAAAGTTTCGATTAAACAAATTGAAATTTTAATAAAAAAATAAGAAATCAATTGATTTTAAATGACTGCTCTAAATAGAGAGGAATACTAGAAATACCAGGGATTAAGAACTAGTTACAGATAATCGATGTACTAAAATAAATACTTATAAATCTCAGACTACTATTATTAATATTTAATTTTAATAAATTCTACGTCATACATAAGAAATGGTGTCCAAAAAAGGATAACACGTGGGATTATTTACTGTATTAAATTTCACACATATATCTTGTTAATATTAATAGCTAAACCTATTTTTAATTCATACATACAATTTAGAGAGGATTAAATAATATATTGTTCTATTTTAATTAGTAACTCATGTCGCGAATTCGTTACGATTATATTCATTAAATACTTAAGTAATGCTAATCTGTAATATGTCTCAAAGCGTGACGATGAACGCATTAAAACATGTTTTACATACATAATTAATGTCATCTTGTATCGAATGTTCAAATGAAAAAGTCATGAAATGGGCTTCTAAACTGTATGGTGCTTTTGAACTAGACACTTTATTCTGTACATATCTCTTTGACATACAATACCAGGTCGTTCAATAAGTCCGTAGGATAAGTAAGAAAAAAGCAAAATTTTGCCTAAACTTGATTTTATTATTCAACATAGTTGCCTTCGAGGGCGATACAAGGATTTTCCAACTTTTCGATACCTCTTTTATAGTACGATTTCTCTTTCTCGTCAAAATAGGCCTCAGTTTCAGCGATTACTTCATCATTGGACTTAAATTTCTTTCCAACAAGCATTCTCCTGAGATCTGAAAGCAAAATAAAGTCACTGGGGGCTAAATCTGGAGAATAGGGTGGGTGGGTAAGCAATTGGAAGCCCAATTCATTCAATTTTCTTTTCATCGATTTGTGATAGGGTGCATTGTCTTGGTGAAAGAACATTTTTTTTTCTTTTGCAAATGTGGCCGATATTCCTTTTCTAAAATTTATCTTTGAACTGTCTTCTACAACCCACAGTTGTGTATGAAAAATGCCTATAGAAAGTGCTCTATTTAAAGACATAGTTTGAAGTCAGCTGGAGAAAAGCCTTTTTTTTAAATTTTTTTCAAATTTTGATTAAATTCATAATTTTAACTTTTATCTCAAATTTAAAGTTTGCACCGAACATTTAGAATTTGGATATTCTTTCTAAATTCTGGAAGATTAGATGTTTTTAAGTTCAAGTTTCCTCTTAGCGTCCAACTCTTTTTCTAACTGGCAACAACTTTAATTCCTACGTTTTTTATTTTGGGCAATTTTGGGAATTATTGTTGATATCTGAATTTGCAATGTCGAAGTGCATTTGATTCTTCCGAATTTCGAAAAAAAGTTTTTGCTATAGAGTTATTTATCGTTTGTTTTTTTGTAAGTTTTACATTTAATCTCAAAATTTCGACCTTTTTTGGAAATTTTCAATTTCTATTAATTTTTTTTGCTAAATGAGAAGTATGTTAATACTTTTACTTTTTTTTTCTCAAAATTCAAAGTCAAATCTTGGTATTTACTGCAAACCCACAAATATTTTTTTAAACATCAAATATTTCTATAAACCCGAAAATTTCGCCAAAAATTTTGTGAAAAATGTCTGATATCGAAATTCTGAACTTAATCTTGAGTTTTTTGAATTGGGAATTTGCTAGAAAAGTCTACATTTAGAGTGAACAAACTCGTTCTAGAAAAAGTTTAATTACGACCGTGTTTATACTTAAAAATAACCAGAATTCATTATTAAACATTTCCGAAAATATTAACATTTTTAAAAATTTGGAATTTCCGAACAAAATTACGATATGTTAATTCTTAATGTGGCCTGTTCGAACTCGAAATTTTTAGTTTTTTAAATTCGAAATTTTAGAAATAAGTTGACATTTACAATTACTCTCTAAATCCGAAGAAAAAAGAAGCGATAATTTTTGAAAAAAAAAAAGGTTTGAAGTCAAAATTTTCTAAAAAAAAATCTCTCATTTCCAAAAGATAAAATCTATTAACAAAAACTAATAACACTCAACATTTTGTCTTGAAACAAAATTTAAAAATAAACTTTAATATTTCCTGAAACTTTTAGTGTTTTCTCTAAAGCACTGAACTAAACACTGTGGCTTGTGATTAAGTCCAAAGAAGGTTTCACCCCTTTACTACATCGGCAATTAAATTTAATTGCCGATGTGGTAAAGGGGTGAAACCTTCTTTGGACTTTTAGTGTTTTCTCAAAATGGCCAGGAGATTTTCTATAAATTCAATGTCTAGAAAGAAAGTCAAAATATTTTGAAGAAATCTGAATTTTGAATTAGAGCTAATGTAAAAATTTTGAAAAATGAACTAAAGTCATTAAGCTCATTTTTTTTTCAAACTTTCGACTTGACATTTTTAAACTCGTGGTAAAAAGTTGTAAAAATGTTATAAATCAAGTTTTTTTAAAAATATGAATTTAAAAGTGATTAAAAGTACAATAAATTCTTAATCAAAGTTGAAATTTGATAACTAAGATAGAAATGTGATTAAAAGTACAATAAATTCTTAATTGAAGTTGAAATTTGATAACTAAGATGAGAAATTTCAATATTTTTTTGGAAGTTTTCACTTGGAATTCAAATTTTGGAGAAAAAAGTCGAATTTGCGTCGAAATCGTAATCGAAATATAAACAAATCAACTTCATAACAAAAAATTTCGAAATTTTCTGTTATGAAGTTAAAACTTTTTGAAAGAATTAAATATTTCGAATTAAGCTGATGGGTTAAGGTTATTAAAAAATTCCTAAATATCTCAACTTAAAAATGCTCAAGTTTTCTGTAAAACTCGAAATTTATAAAAGAATCGACATTTTAGACATTTTTTAAAAGTTCAATCGCCATGTTAGAAAAATTATAGAAGAAATTCATAAAAATAACTTATTAAAAAATGTCTTCTCAAAATAATGGCTTATAAGATATTTTGATTTTTTATTAAAGGGCCTAAAATTCAAAATTTTATTCAAAAACTGAATTTAAAATTTAAATTTTTAAATTCCAAAATTGTAAAACTATTATTACAAAATCCAAGTTTTTCTCAAAATTTGTTGATAAATCTCGAAAAATCGCTTGTATAAATTTCCAATTCTTCTCAAAATTTTAATTTTTTTTCAAAATAAAGAGTTTAAGCTTGAAAAACTTGCAAATTCAACATTATTTTAATAAAATTCAAAACGTAATTTTTTAAATTCTAAAACTGTAAAACTATTATTACAAAATCCAACTTTTTCTCAAAATTTAGTGTTAAATCTGGAAAAATTGCTTGTATAAATTTCTAGTTCTTTCCAAAATTTGATCTTTTTTTCAAAATAGGTAGTTTAAGCTTGAAAAACTTGCAAAATCAACATTATTTTAAGAAAATTCAACACGTAAGACTGTTTTTCAAAAATAAAAAGAAATTTCAAGTTTAAATTTTTCTAGAAACGAAATCTCAGATTTAAATGTCAAAATATTGGAAAAAAATCGAATGAGTTTAAGGTAAAAATTTCAAGATTTAGGGCGAAAATTCGAGAATAAACTCGAAATTGTAAGAACTTCTTCACTTGAAAATATTATCTCCTTCTGAATATTCTGAGTATAACCTAAAATCTATTATTTTTTTTAATTTCGACTGAGATGTCAAAATGTTTTTTTTTGTTAATTGTGTGTTTTGGCCTGTCAATGCCTTTTTTTTAGAGTATTTTACCTTTTTGGTGTCTTCTTTAGCTTTTCGTTTCTGCCTCATTTAACATTTTGCTCACCTTTTTACCTTACTTGACTGTGCTTAGAATCCGGTCTCTAATAATAAGAAATGGCGCCAAATTTGAAAAATAAAACATGCTTGCATTTCAGTACGAAAACAAAATGATCCATTAAAAATGGTTTTTAAAAAGGTCGCACATCTAGAAAATTCAGTTTTATCTAGTTTGAAGCCAAACAATTTCTAGCCCCCCTCCCCCCCCTGGTTACGGGCCTGCTACCAACTGATATCTTTACAATGTCAGCTAGCTTGTGCACCTTCAATTTGCGACTGTTCATAACCAGTTTGTGGATTTTTTCAATGTTTTCTGGAATAACAGCCTCATTTGGGCGTCTACTGCCCCCTGCATCATTTGTGCTGGTACGACCACGTTTAAATTCAGCAATCTGTTTCTTTACCATTTGTCTCGATAGAGCAGAGTTCGGATAATGTTTATCAAGCCATTGTTTGGTTTCCACTGTACTTTTTTTCATCAAAAAGCAATGCTTTATCAAAACTCGAAATTCACTTTTTTCCATTTTTTTTCAATAACAAAAGTTGCTTCACACAAAATGCTATAACTCACGAATCAATAGTCAGATTGCTGTCAAATTTATACACCTATCGTTTGAAGGTTTGTACTAAATAAAAATCATATGGAAAAAATTCTAATAGCGCCATCTATGTGTCATCCTATGGACTTTTTGAATGGGTTCCGAAATAAAGTGTTTGCAATTCACGAAGTTTTAATTTTCAAACCGATACCACTTAACAATATTTTGAAGGTAATCTTCCTAAATTGTTAAAGGCATAACAGCAGCACGTTTTGAAATTCCCAGTTGAGAAATATAGGATTAGAAGATTTTACGCTATAATCTTTCGAAATTATTTTTCATCAGTTACGAGAAACAGAAGGTCAGTACGTCCTGAAAGTTATACCAAATAACATTCTCTAGTTATTCGTTAAAGTTGTTAGGATCACAAGAGCAAAAAACTATATGTATATACAGGGTGTTACAAAAGTCCGGGACGCTACTTCAGGAGCATATTCTACACATTAAAATATGAAAAATGTTGAAATACATTTTTTTCTTTAAATTACCTCCTAACGGAGATATGACCATTTAAAGATGGCGCCCCTAAAGTGGTTTTTTTACTACAAAAAGTTAACGGTTAGTAGCAAAGTCATGAAATTGGGCAAGCAGTTAAAGAATTGGATTAGGCATATTCTCATGTAACATATTTTTTAAATAAGCAGTAGCGTGGTGTGTAGGGGGTTGCCCGCGACTATTTTTTGCCGTAACTTTTTTGTATTGCAATATTTCAACACAAAAGTGCCATAATCGTAAAAAGCAACATTTCTTATACAAAAAAGGTACTCTTTCTCAAAGTCGCTAAAAGTAAACGTTTCCGAGAAAAAAAGCGTTTAAACAAAATTGTTGCATTTATTAGAATTCGTTTTGCAAATTTCTAATTTATCCACTACTAACTGCATTGATATAAAAATAGTACAAAATTAAGAAAAAAAAAATCAAAGCAAGTGTTCGAAATTACTGCCCCCTGCAGCAATACATTGCTCGGCTGGTCTTCTAAGGGAACTCCTTACTCTTTCGCAAATGCCTGGTGTATTGTGAATCTGGTTGAACCCATTTTCAATTCGTTCACGAAGATCATTGATATTGTCAGCTGGTGTGGAGTAGACGATCTGCTTTAGATGTCCCCATAAGTAGAAATCGAGTGGGTTGAGGTCAGGAGACCTAGCTGGCCATGGTATCGGACCTCCTCGACCTATCCATCGTTGATGATAGTTGTTATTCAAAAATTCCCTAGCAACTGCACTAAAATGGGCAGGTACCCCATCGTGCATTATCCACATTCGCTGTCTTGTTATGAGTGGAACATTTTCAAGTAACGGGTAACTCTGTTTGCAAAAAATGTCTATATGATGCTCCTGTTAACCTATGAGGTAAAAAAAACGGTCCAATTATAGAGTCCCCTATTATTCCTCCCCAAATATTAAGTGAAAAATGTTGCTGATGTCTCGACTGAATAACTGCATTGGGATTTTCAACTTGCCACTGATGCATGTTGTGAAAGTTAAGTATCCCGTTTCTGGTAAAACCCGCTTCGTCCGTAAATAATATGAGCAATGGAAAGTTCTCATTTTCAGCGATCTTATGCAATAGCCAGTTGCAAAATTCTATTCTTGGAGGATAATCAGCAGCAAGTAACCCTTGCACTCTTTGAAAATGATAGGGGTAAAATTGGTAAAATTTCAAAATTCGCCAGATAGTTACGTGATCTACTCCTTCGGCTAAAGCAAGTTGTCTAGTGTTGACACATGGATCTTCTTCAACTCGCTGAAGCACACTCTCCTCTAAATTAGCAACTTCTGCGTTTGGCCTTCCAACACGTTCGCCTTTGAAAACAAAATTTCCTGTTTCACATAAACGAGCATGAATTTTCGGGAACAATTTTTCTCCTGGTAGGTGTCTATTAGGAAAACGTTCAGCATAAAGCCGTCTTGCTTCAGCACGATTACAATTTGCAAGCCCGTACATTAAATGCATATCGGCCATTTCTTGATTTGAATAGTCCATTTTATCAAAATAATGAAAAGTTAAAAAACTACTACACTTACTATTGACAACAAAAACTGCTAAAGTTTACAGCTTACGACCAAATTTTATCAGTGACACAACGTCAATCTCTGGCAGATATTGTCAGGTACAATTGTTTTCTTTACGATCAGTTTGCATGACCAACTTATTTTATCTTATACAAATTAGTTAGAATTTCGAAGACGGGATAGGATTATTTAAACGCCTTTTTCTCGGAAACGGTTACTTTTAGCCACTTTGAGAAAGAGTACCTTTTTTGTATAAAAAATGTTGCATTTTACGATTATGGCACTTTTGTGTCGAAATATTGCAATACAAAAAAGTTACGGCAAAAAATAATCGCGGGCAACCCCCTACACACCACGCTACTGCTTATTTAAAAAATATGTTACATGAGAATATGCCTAATCCAATTCTTTAACTGCTTGCCCAATTTCATGACTTGGCTACTAACCGTTAACTTTTTGTAGTAAAAAAACCACTTTAGGGGCGCCATCTTTAAATGGTCATATCTCCGTTAGGAGGCAATTTAAAGAAAAAAATGTATTTCAACATTTTTCATATTTTAATATGTAGAATATGCTTCTGAAGTAGCGGCCCGGACTTTTGTAACACCCTGTATTGTATGTCTCTCTGACATAAAATATATTTCTCTTTGACATACAATATATTTCTCTCTGACATACAATATATTTCTCTCTGACATAAATGTGCACTGCCCTGAAAGAAGCTATCCGACTCCCAGCTGTATAGATAAGTCTCCGATAGCTTCTCTCAGGATAGTTGACACTTAGATCAGAGAGAAATGTACGGAATAATCTAGTAAAAACGCACCCTTAGACAGTTATTTTCTTTGATGAAATATGCTTGAAATTAGACTCCTTTAGATACCAGAGGATTTTCTTTTACCTTAATAATGTTTAATATTTTTGCATAAATAAGATGTCAAAGTGACACATCAACCAAAACAATCCATAAGTAAGAGCATGCCTTTTTCGTTCCTTACTTTTCTAACAAAAAGTCATATTACACTTGATGACTTTTTCATTTAACCACGCGATATTTGGCAAAGTAAAATTATAGAAATTTCTTTTCCAAAATAATTCATGCTTTATTGGCTTTTTCTTCGCCAGTTACACCTTTCACAGTTCTATAGATTTTCAGTAACCTTCGAAGAACTGTCGAAGAAAAAGCCAATAAAACGTGTATGTGAAAATAACACTACTTTACAAAAAAGAGAATTTCCAAAAGAAGTAAAATGATAGAAGTTTCTTTTCCAAAATCATTCATGTTTTATTGGCTTTTTCTTCGCCAGTTACATCTTTGACAGTTCTATAGATTTTCAGTAACCTTCGAAGAACTGTCGAAGAAAAAGCCAATAAAACATGTATGAAAATAACACTACTTCACAAAGAAGAGAATTTCCAAAAGAAGTAAAATGATAGAAGTTTCTTTTCCAAAATCATACATGTTTTATTGGCTTTTTCTTCGCCAGTTTCACAGTTCTATAGATTTTCAGTAACCTTCGAAAAACTGTCGAAGAAAAAGCCAATAAAACATGTATGAAAATAACACTACTTCACAAAGAAGAGAATTTCCAAAAGAAGTAAAATGATAGAAGTTTCTTTTCCAAAATCATTCATGTTTTATTGGCTTTTTCTTTGCCAGTTACACAGTTCTATAGATTTTCAGGAATCTTCGAAGAAAAAGCCAATAAAACATGTATGAAAATAACACTACTTCACAAAGAAGAGAATTTCCAAAAGAAGTAAAATGATAGAAGTTTCTTTTCCAAAATCATTCATGTTTTATTGGCTTTTTCTTTGCCAGTTACACAGTTTTATAGATTTTCAGGAACCTTCGAAGAACTGTCGAAGAAAAAGCCAATAAAACATGTATGAAAATAACACTACTTCACAAAGAAGAGAATTTCCAAAAGAAGTAAAATGATAGAAGTTTCTTTTCCAAAATCATACATGTTTTATTGGCTTTTTCTTCGCCAGTTTCACAGTTCTATAGATTTTCAGTAACCTTCGAAGAACTGTCGAAGAAAAAGCCAATAAAATATATATGAAAATCAATGAAAATAAAACTACTTCACAAAGAAGAGAATTTCCAAAAGAAGTAAAATGATAGAAGTTTCTTTTCCAAAATCATTCATGTTTTATTGGCTTTTTCTTCGCCAGTTACACCTTTGACAGTTCTATAGATTTTCAGTAACCTTCGAAGAACTGTCGAAGAAAAAGCCAATAAAACGTATGTTAAAATTACACTACTTTGCAAAGAAGAGAATTTCTACAATTATATTCCTACTTTAGTTTTATTACAATAAATATAGACTCTTGGACAATTTTGACGTCAGAAAAAATACAATTATCGATTATAAATACCTTAGATTTTCCTAGAAATAATAAATGTTGGAAATTATATGTAGGCGGAAATTGTTTAACAGAGGAAATATTATAAAACATTTTTTTTACATACACCCACTGTTTATTACTTTTTAAATCGATCAGGTTTGAATTTAGAGAACTATCATCTCTCGATCAATAATTTATTGAATAAATTTATGGTTTAGGAATCGAAATAAATTATAATATTGCTAGACCAACTAAATTCATAAGACGCATATTAAAATATGCAGAAATAAATTCCAAGGGTCCTGCAGGATAATCAGTTCTGCAGGACAATCATGGCGGATAATCATGGCGGAATGTCCCCCCAATGGGAACCTATAACAGTGAAATTTCAGGCAAATTAAGCGCGTCATGTGAACCAATTTTAGGTGTATTTGGACTCGCTATTTCAACGGGACTTTGGAGATATACGCTTTGGCGCTAATAAGTTTAAATATACAACAAATAATAAAGATATATAAAAGGTTATTAAGTTGAACGATCCACGAGAGTGTTAATGGTACTTGGACAGTTCGCATGTAGGCTATAAAATTCGCAATTATTTTAAACGAGCTAATTTAAAATGCAGAATGTAAAAAAAAAATAAAAGACCGAAACGAATACAAAGAAACGTTATTTGCTTTTCAAACTTCCCAGCTAAAAATAGGTTCACTATTTCAGATGCTTTAATTCGGTATTTGTGAACCCATTCAATTGGGTGGAATTAAAATTATTTTACGATTTTTTACTGGCGATGACGAATAATTTTTAATATGTAACCATTCATCATGATTAAAGTCGTTATGTGCTTTTATTAAAACGACTAATTAGAGGTTATTCATTAAATACATTGCTGAATATTAATGGTTGTTGAAGTGTCGTAAATTCCGAATTTTATTATTAAGAGCTAAACAATCACTGCCTCAACTTATTTGTCTTAATTACCCGCCGACGAATCGTGACGTAACGTTTCAATTGATATTTATGCATCGTTTTAATATCCTAACTTGAAAATTTTATTAATGGGAACAGGAAGCTTTAAAAGCAAATTTGGGTAGGATGGTTACACGAATTTATTTTTACCATGATATTAGAATAAATAAATACAATTTCGACCTTTTTTTTTAAGTTTAATCCACTCGCAAAGAGTAACCCCACTATGCCTTCGTAGGATGCGGAAACAAGGAGAGGTGGCAATAAACCGCCTTCTTAAACGAGGATAGGTTGCAATTTTGGGGGAAAATTCCTTTCGGTAACGCGTTCCATAGCTTGGAAGTTCTATAGAACAAAGAGTCTCCGTAGACAGAAGTCCTTACTGTGTCAAGCTGGACGCACAGGAATTTACTACTTCTTCGACTGTCTTGTATGCCTCAAGAATCTTGCCCTTGGGGGGATCAATCCTATTAGTTCCTGCGAGCATCTTTATGATAGTACTTATAGAAAAGGGACATAATCGCCTTGAAGTGAATGATCGCTCTCAGTGGAAGTGCGCAGTTGCGTCAAGTTGTTGAATGATTTCTGACTTCTCGTACACTTTGTAATATGGAATATTGTATATAGTCCAGGATAGATAATTTTTGAAACCAAAAAAAATTGTAGTAGGATGAAACCTATTAGAAAAGAAAGATAATGCAAGAAAAATGAAAGGAAAAATAAATTACGGGCGATCTGAGGTCGGGAAGAGGTAGGGGGTGAGTTTTTAAGGGTAAAAAACGGTTTATCTTGATTTCTGGCAAAACTACAAATCCTATAAAAAAAGTTAAATAGCAAAGTTGTAGGTAATAAGAAGGTCTACAACTTTTGTATCCACACTTTTTTAACATAACCTCAAAATTCACGTGAAAAATTCAAAAAACCAGGTTTATGGTTTTTTATTTTTATCTTATACAAAAAAATTTTTTTTTCACGAAATCTGATGAAAACTTACCTTTTTATATTCCAAAGACACTGTAATTTTTTTGATTCAAAATATTTATTTTTTTACCTTATTTTGACTCAATATCGAAAAAGCACCCTAATTTTCAATCGAAAAATCTCACGTTAAAATTTTAGCTTTTTCAAAAAACTCGGTGGGCTTTTTGTTCGTTGAAATGTCTACTTTCTGATGGTGAAAGATGAAAAAATCTGTCTTGGTTTTTAGAGGACAAATTTTGTATTTCAATTCTTGGGGGAATTAATCATAGTTCCTGAGAGCATCTTCCATGATAGTTCTTGTAGAAAAGAGACAAGTCACCAACCATACGTCTGCGTTCTGGCGTTTAAAAATTGCAACTGGGACTAAAACCCAAAATATCGAGAATGTTTTAAACGTTTGAAAGATTCAAAAATCTTTCTTGGTTTCAGGTAACAAATTTTGTATTTCAATTCTTGGGGGGATTAATCACATTAGTTCCTGCGAGCATCCTCCATGATAGAACTTGTTCAAAAGAGACAAGTCACCAACCATACGTCTGTGTTCTAGTATTTAAAAATTACTGGAGCTAAAACCCAAAATATCGAGAATGTTTTCCTTAAATTTCGAAAAGTTTAGTGATTTGGGAATCTAGTAATTTTAAGCCGTGACCTCGTACTCAAATTTCCATTTTTTTAGAAACGTTGACTCTTAAATTTCATAGAAATTTCTCTTTTCTCGAAAGCTATTACAATTTCGACTTTCAAAATTGTATTTTTTTGAACTCATTATTTTTTTACTAAAGTTCCCATTTGCTTTATCGACATTTCTTTTTTTATTAAGATTTTGGGTTTGCAGCAAATGTTTTACCAAATGTTAACTTTTTTTGGACAAAAACCCACAAGTTAGAGTTTGAATTTTTTTATAAATTCAGTAAAATAACGCGATTTTTTTTATTTAGATTGTTTTTTTTTGGAAATTTCAATTTTTTTTGCAATTCCTACTTCATTCTTTTAGTTTTTATTTTACTTTAAATACCATCAAATCCATTTTATTTGAAAATCCTGTTTTTTCTAACTTTCTACCTTTTCGAAATTTCGAATGTTTTCAGTTGTCTTTTTCGAAATTTTGAACGTACTAACACAAAATTCAATTTTCTTTTGTTCAAGTTTCTGGAATTCTAATGCACAGACCAATCCTTTTTTTTTCTAACTTTCTACCTTTTCGAAATTTCAAATGTGTTTAGTTGTCTTTCTCAAAACATCGAACGTACTAAATACAGAATTCAATTTTCTTTTGTTAAAAATTCTAATGCACAGACCAATCCTTTTTTTCTAACTTTCTACCTTCTACCCTCACTTTTTTTGAAAATCCTGTTTTTTTTTTCAACTTTCTACCTTTTCGAAATTTCGAATGTTTTCAGTTGTCTTTCTCAAAATTTCGAACGTACTAGCACAAAATTTAATTTTCTTTTGTTCAAGTTTCTGAAATTCCAATGCATAAACCAATTCCTTTTTTCTAACTTTCTACCTTTTCGAAATTTCCAATGTTTTCAGTTGTCTTTCTTAAGATATCGAACGTACTAAACACAAAATTCAATTTTCTTTTGTTCAAGTTTGTAAAATTCTGCTGCACAGATCAATAGGTTTGAACGTTTATTAGATTCGAAGTTTGGAAACCAAAGACCGGTTTCGATCTTGTTAGATCTCGTCGTCAGTTTGGTATATCCATCTCGAATGCTAACAAATGTTACGACAAGTCCTAAAGAATCTACGTACGTCAAGCGTGTGACTCTCAGTACTACCGCCAGCTATTGGTCCGCAGAGAAACTATGGTCATCGCCAACAATGTCGTATGCAAGTACAATGCAACCTAGACTGCAAATTGATCCAGCCCTCCAGGCGTGTATAGTGAATCATCATAGGTAGCTGAACTACCAACAGTTGAAACACTGCCACCTAGCGAAGCGGTTGATCTCTAGGAAAAAGTTCCCAGAAGCGTTGATAAATATCACTCAACGCCAGAAGACAAGAATTCTAATGCACATACCAATAGATTTGAACATTTATTAGATTCGAAGTTTGGAAACCAAATACCGGTTTCGATCTTGTTAGATCTCGTCAATTTGGTTATATCCAACTAGAATGCTAACAAATTTTACCACAAGTAAGTACTAAAGAATCAATGTACGTCAAGCGTATGACTCTCAGTACTACCGCCACCTATTGGTCGATAGAGAAACTATAGCAATCAAATCCATGCATCTCTCTCAGAAAGTTAAATTTTCTTTTGTTAAAGCTTCTGAAATGAGAAATTACCCTTTCAATTTTTATTTTTGTTCTAAAGCTGCGATTGTCCAAAATTTCTACCTTTCCTGGAATTCTTTTTTCTAATTTCTAACTTCTACGAACAAATTTTTTTGTAGTACAGTTAAAAAACTGTGATCGGTGACCGGGAGTCGAAACCTGGACCTTCACGTTACGGGCAGATTTCCTAACCATGAAGTTATCGCCACCACTAGTCTCCACTCCACTCATTTGCTTCACATAGCGGGCTATTGCTCGGCCATTCCTGACGAGGCGGTCGTCCTCGGCCGTAATCGACACCTTGGTAAACATTTCTTGAATTTGAAGTCGACGTTCGTGAAAAAGCTCGTGGAGTTTTAGGAAAAAGTTGACAGTTATAGAAAAAATTTGATATGCAATTACTGCTAGATTTCTAAATGTGTTGAATGTATTCGTCATTGAAAATAAACTTTTTCAGTTTCTAGAACTATCTAAATTTATAGGTTATCGAATTTGATTGATACAAGGGCGCAAAAAGGCAGAATACCAAAAGGATGGGACAGCTTTATTCTAAACATTTAACTATGACTAATCCTATCCTCTTTAAGATGCATTGTTGCGTTACTTCACGGTTTAATTAAATGCAAGACAATTTGTGTTACAGATGATTGTTTAAATGAGCGGGAGGCGCCAACCTTCCATATGGTTGCGAGCACAATGCAGCAAATGGAACTAATTTATTTAAAACACCTTGGACTTATTTTTCCACATTTGGTGTTAATTTGCTCAATCGCACAATAACTGAAATCATCGCGAATAATCACTTACACTAATTTAACTGATCACTCTCAAGTGAAATGTACTAATTTCATTTATTTCTTTTTTTTTGTGGAACGGACTAGTCCTTGGTTATCTTCAAATTCTGTTGGTTTCAGATAAGATTTGTATTTCAATTTCATTTATTGCTAAGCTACTGAAGACTTTTTTTTTAAGTTTAATCCACTCGCAAAGGGTGACCCCATTATACCTTCAAAGCACTGGGAGTAGGATGCGGAAACAAGGATAGATGGCGAGGAACCGCCTTCTTAAACAAGAATAGGTTGTAATTTTTGGGGAAAATTCTTTTGGGTAACGCGTTCCATAGCTTGGAAATTCTATAGAAATAAGAGTCTTCGTAGACAGAAGTCCTCACTGTGTCAAGCTGGACCGCACAGGAATTTGCTGTCTCCGACTGTCTTGTATGCCTCAAAAATCTTGCCATTGGGGGGATCAATCCTCTTAGTCCCTGCGAGCATCTTCCATGGTAGTACTGTGTACTGTGTACTGTGTACTGTGTGCTGTGTACTGTGTAAAAAAGGGACAAGTCACCAACCATCCGCCTATGCTCTAGTGTTTCGAGAGAATCGGTCAAACTCTCGTCATCAATTAGGCGAATCGCTCTTTTTTGAATTGAATCCAAAAAAGCTAAAGTGTGCTTTGAGGCTGAACTCCAAACATGAGAACAGTATTCTAGTGTTGACCCCCTTCTAGTGTTTACCCAAAAAAAAAAAACGTTCTGCAGCATAACTTGATTAAAAAAATTTTATGAACAGAATGCAAATAGGTCTTTCAAACGGTAGTACAGTTGAGGTAGTACAGTTACTGCGTAACCAAACGTAATCAACCGATGTCTCTTCGATGCTTCACTGCGCACGTTAGGAATACATCTTGAAGTAATGGTAACATATGCACTACTTCTTCTAGATGATGTTTCGCTTGAAACTCCGTCGCGAAAATCTTATCGCTGAGCAGTGCGTGTTGTCGGCTCGGGAAATCTACTGCAAAGCGGCTTGAGGATTTGTTATTATATCCACGCGGCCAGTCTATGCTAAAAGTCGAGTAGTGGTGCTAGTTTGGTGTTTACGCCAACGCACTAAAAACTTTTTGCTGCGATTGCTGCCGGTGAACCATCTTTAATGAATTTTTCATGTATCGGTTAAATAATTGGTTGTTTGAGCCAATTTAAATATTGTCATGCTGAAGAATGTCTCCGCGTCACTTTTTTTTTGAAGCGCACACTAGGTCTTTGTAGCATTGGAATCGATTGCATATTTTCTCGAACTGTTCAATTATCAAACTATTAATACGGTTCAAACCCAAACTTAAAAACATTAGGAACAGAAGGTATGCTAATACAAATCATGAGCAATTTAAAAAATCGTCTTTACGTCATATTATAAGTCATATAATATACACTATACGACACTACCACATCGAATTAAATTTTTGGGAATATTTCAAGCAACTGGTACGTTTCTGTCATATCAGAATCGTTCATAAATCGAAGTGACATATCGTACACTTAAAAATAATTTTATGGTCTATCTGTAGAGCAAGTAGCAGTTGACAAGGTCGCGCATTTTCGCAATTAAATCAAGAGCAAAAAATTGTGGAACATTACGCTAAACTAATGCTTATTCCATATTTGGATTACCATTTGCGTAATTTATCCTATTTCTGCAAGCAAGAAAACGTAAATTTAAGACTTTAATTGAAAGAACAATTACTCATATTAGTATGATTAATAACCTGGTCATTAATTCATAGCATTCGAGCTATTACGACAATTATTGATTGAAATATGTCAATCATAAAAACCTAGCATTGGAAATGTATACTCGATTTCGTTAAAGCAAGTTGATGTATTTGCTAGATACGGTGTGGCGACTTTACTGGGACTTCACTGCGACTTTACTAGGACTTCACTGAGACTTTACTCGAACTTCACTGCGACTTCACTGGAACTTTACTGGGACTTCACTAAAACTGATCCAGAATCCTTTTTTAGCAAACTGAAACTCGATTTATGTTTAAACTTTGGCGCATTTTGTGAAATTTTGTCTAGAACCAATCCACAATTTTCTTTTTTTTTTTTAAAGAAATATTTTCACCTTTCGCTGAAATGATTTCTAAAGCCGAATCTTTGTAATGAAGTGAAATAAGAGACCTTGAGTTTCAAGTAGATATTTCGAGAGATTGCAGTCAAACATTTTAATTTTAATTTGATTTTAATGGTCCAAAAATGAAAAAAAATAACATCGACACTTCTACATTGAGATTAATTTGAAGTTTAAAAAAATACTTCAAAATATCAACTTGCAATTACAAAGTTTTTAAAAAGTAGCAGTTTCGAGTTCCTGGTCCCATTTTCGATCTTCGTTCCTGAAATGTTGGAATAAATTTCGAAAATTTGAGAATTGAAATTCCAAAAAAGTCCTTTCTTACGCCCAACTCCCAAATTGGCCTTTTCATTCTTTCATTTTTGCATAGTCCCTTATATTTCCCCTATTTATTTATTGTTTCTTTTCTTTGTTCCTGAAGAAGCCCCCTACGATGGTGGGCTTTTTTTTTGTTAAAGTAGGGGAAAATGCTTTACGCACATCTGGGAAGATAACCCAGATAGTGTCGGACTTCCGCTCAAACTACGGGTACCGACTAAAAACCCCTGCTTCTTCGGGCCGGGCCCTTGGCCTCCAATCCCTCCGTCGGAACAGTACAATAGTGCTGGAGCACTGTTGTAAGCTGTTTTGCCTGAAACATAAGAACAAACAAAACAGAAAATTTTCGAAATGGAAGTCTTAGCCTAGAGGACCATCCTTGGTCTTCTAATCCTGGTTGGGATGTTTGGATTGTAATCCACTGCCTGTCGAACTAGTTCGTTGGGATGCGTTTCCGCTCTCACCATCGCCCTGGAATTAATTTCCCTGAGAAATTCTCTTACCAAAGGTAGTTCAGCTTCTCTGTGGAGCTGATTGTTTCTCACAAACCATGGAGCGTCCATGGCTTGTCTTAGAAAGACGTTCTGGAACACCTGGAGTTTCTTCATCTGATTATCCGTCGCCTGTGACCAAGCTACAGATGCGTAGGTCATCGCTGGTCTTATGATTGATTTGTATAGTAACACTTTAAGTCCAATGGACAGGTTACTATTTCTACCAATCATCTCTTGCAGCAGTCCCTTCAGCATTTTAGCTTTGGACACTGCATAATCGATGTGTGCCTGGAATGTTAGTCTTTTGTCTAGAATGACACCTAGATACTTTGCCTGAAGTCTCCAGTCGACGTTTTGCCCATGAACATTTACATGTCCATATGGTTGGAGTCTTTTTCGAGTGAAAAAGACTGCTTGGGTCTTGTCTGCGTTGACTTGGATTCTCCATTGGCCGAAGTAATCTAGTAGACTGTATGTTATCTCCTGAAGTCGTCTGGTGACCACCTCTGGACTGAAAGAGTACGCCACTAAAGCTGTGTCGTCTGGGTAAGTTGCCAATAAGGTGTGGTCGATTGTTGGATTGGTTCTCGGAATGTCTGCTGTGAACAGAGAATACAGCAGAGGTGACAAGGCAGAGCCTTGAGGCACCCCATACTGTAGCCTAAACTGGTTTGATAGTTCCTGTCCCACCTTTGCTCTGAATGAGCGCTGGTCCAGGAACGAGCTTACCATTTGAACCATTGTTAGAGGTATTCCAAACTGGTGCATCTTGTAGACCAATCCTTGGTGCCAAACTGTGTCAAGTGCCTTGGAGATATCGAAGAAAATAGTTCCCACGACCTGGTTCCAGTTCATGCGTTGAGTAATTGTTTCAACCACTCTCAGCAGTTGGTCTGAGGTAGAGTGCATAGGTTGGAACCCAAATTGTTCCTTAGGAATTATGTCGCGATCGCTGATAATATTCTGCAGACGTTTTCTTAAAATCCTTTCCGCCACCTTACCCAAATTGGATAAGAGGCTGATTGGCCTGTAATTTTGGGAAAATTTTCCATCCTTACCTGGCTTAGGAATGAAGATAACGTTTGCAGTTTTCCATCTTGTTGGAAAATACCGGAATTTAAACATGGAATTGACTATTGCTCCAAAGTATTTGACAGCTTGGTCCGGAAGAGACTTCAGAGCTTGGTTTGGAATGCCATCTGGACCTGGAGACTTTTTGACATTTAGCTTGCGCAGAAAGCTTTGGATTTCCCCCTCGTTAGTCGGCTGGATGACGTCGTCTTCTTCTGGCACTTCCTCCTGAAGAATTTGAACCTTTCCTTCCACCTCATTTTCAAAGTCTAAGTCCACTTCTTCAAGTGTGGCCTGACAGTGTCGTTCAAAGGTCTCAGCAAAAGCTGCGGCCTTTTCCTGATCTGAGTAAGCCATTCCTTGAGGTCCGTGTATCGGAGGGAAAGGTTTCCTAACTCCTCTTAGAGCTTTGGCTGTGCGCCAGAGATCTGATGAAGTTTCGAGGTTGCAACTTTTTAGGTGTTCCTGAAATTTAGAAGTTTTGTGCTCTCTGAGTTCATACCTGAGCTCGTGGATGTGCCTGTTGACTTTCGCCTTATCTGCTTGCAGATTGGTCCGTCTTGCTCTCTTCCTGGCACGATTTTTCCTTCTAATCAGCTCCACCAAGTGATTTGGCAGTGGTTCCCTTCCTTCTATACGCCGGAAAGTTTTGGTCGCTGCCAGAATTGAATCTGTTATGGTGATTTCCAGTCTTTCCACCGCTGCGTTGATGTCATCGTTTGTATTGATCTCTCCAGGCTCTTCCAGGTTTTCTGCTAGATACTCCCTGAACTGTGTCCAGTTTGTTTTCTTGCAGTTGTCTGGAGGCTTGGGTCCACGATCATCTCCGATGGTCATCATTACTGGGTTGTGGTCTGAACTGAGCTCACTAACTGATGTTAACTCAACAGTGTATCAAACATCCTTCATCAGTGCAACGTCCAGGACATCTGGAATTCCTGTGGCGTGATGATGATGGGTTGGTTCTTCTGGAGCCATTACATCGATTCCGTTCTGTGCTGTGAACCTTTGAAGTGTCCTCCGGTTTTTGTTGTTGACTCTGCTGCCCCACTCGACGTTTTTGGCAACGATGGTGGGCGAAATGTCGAACACTTTTAGTAGTTCTTTGACACGGTCCAATTCCGGAAGAAGTATATTTTATATTCACTGTTTTATTTACAAGTTGTAGGTGGAATAAATCGGACATATCAGTCTGCTAAACGGATATAATTTAAAATTGACCAATCATGGCGTCTGATAAGGATGAATTCAAAATTAGAACATAAAATCTAAAATATTAAAATACAAATCTGGTCCCCTGAAACCAAAAAAGATTAGAAAACATAACATGCTTTAATGCATTCCTATAGCCAAACTATCATCTTCAGAGAGAAACAGAGAGATCAGTATCTCTGACGATGATAGCTTGGCTGTCGAAACGCGTTAAAGCAACCTTTGTTGCGTTTTTTAATCTTTCTTGGTTTCAGTGGACAAGATTTGTATTTCAATTTTCAGTAATTGTATACGTTTCGAGGGATTTCGATGCTTCGTTTCCCAGGTTAGGAAAACATCTTGAAGTAATGGCAGCATAGCAGCTCCATTAGTTCTTCTTTACTTTTTTGAAGTGATGACGAGAAAAGATCGAAATTTCAAGGAAAAAACCAGATCGAAATCGGTTTTTAATTTCGAAACTTCGAATCTAATAAATGTTCAAACCTATTGGTCTGTGCATTAGAATCCTTGTCTTCTGGGAACTTTCCTAGAGAGCCACCCCTTCGCTAGATGACAGTGTTTTAACTGTTGGTAGTTCACCTACCTACACGCCTGGAGGGCTACATGAATTTGCAGTCTAGGTTCTACTGGCATATTTGCATAATTTATTTAAAAAAAATTTATGTCCAATTTTGGTCTTCTATATTTCATTTTTTCCCTATTTCGTGTAAAATGAACTAACCTAGTTTTTGTCAGCTGTCATGAGGTGACGTTTTAAGAATCACGTGGTCGTATTTCAAAGAATGTTTTAGAATATTGTCAACTTTCATTAACAAAAACTTAAATATTTCCAAACTGGGTTCCTTAAATGTTAAATAAAATTAATAAACATAATGTCTTCGTCCAATAAGAGTCTAAAATGCAGAATAAGATGCAACAAGTTGAAAAATCAAATCATTCGATGTTTACGTTTTATTGGAACTGCTAATTGTCAAAAAAACGAAACTTTGAAAACGGCCAAATACTCAAACAAGTTAATATTTTCAAAAAAAGTCGACATTTTAAGAAAAAGTCGAAATTTTGAGAGAAATACGAAATTTGAAGAAACTGTCCAATTCTAAGTTGTAATGTCCAGAAATAACAGACATTGAATTTTGGGGTCAAACAGTTCGAGAATAAGACGAAATTCTCGAAAAAAGTTTAATATTGCGAAAATGGGATTTCGAAAAGAAAAATATCTTCTGAAAATTTCGATTTTCGACATAAAGGTCGAAATTTCGACATAAAAGTCGAAATAAATTTCTAGGAATTATTCAAAATTTCCAAAGTGCAGTCCAACTTCGAGAGGAAAAAGTCAAATTTTGAGTACAAATTCGTTATTTAGAAAAATACGATTCACGATAATTTTGAGAAAAAGTCCAAATTTTCATAAAATCAATTTTAAAATAATAAATGAATAACTCGAAAAACGTCGAAGATTTGAAAAAAGTTAAAATTTCCAAAGATCGAATTTTGTCAAAAAGAAAAGCGTCGAATTTTGATAAAAAAAAACCCAAATCCCAAAAATATTCGTCGCAATGTTTTTTAATTTTCACTTAATTTAAATTTTGAATATTTATTTTCACTAAAGAAGCTGAATTTACGAGAATCTTGTTATTAACATTTTCGACAATTTAACAATTTAGACGACAAAAGCAAAATTTCAAGAACGAAATGGATATTCCCAGGAAGTCAAATTTTGAGAAAATACTCAAATTTTGAGTAAAAACTTCCTTAAACATAAAGGATCATATTTTGAACTTTTGAAATTTCAACAAAAAAAGACTAATTTTAAGAAAGTCAAAATTTCAAGAAAAAGACGAATTTCTAGAAAAAAGTTGAAATTGCCAGAAATATTAAATATTGAATTTTGAGATAAAAATTATGCGAAAAATGCAAACTTTAAAAATAAACAGTTTTAAGTAATTAATTACCTAAGTAATTTTCATAAAAAGGTCAATGTTCAATGTTCAAAAAAAAAAATTGAAATTTCGGGAAAGTGGTCGAGATTTTGAGAAAAAATTCGAAATTTTTCAAAGAAAGTCACATTTTCAGAAAAAATAAATAGAATTTTAAGAACAGTCTAAATTAAAAGCTGCGAAATAAATTTGAATTAAAAAAAAAGACTGAGTTTTAAAATTGTTGTAATTCTTTGTTTATTTTTACTTAACTTAAATGTTGAATATTTATATTTCACTAAAGAAGCTGAATTTACGAGAATTTTATTCTTAATATTTTCCAAAAATATTTTTGCCCAACATTTTTACGTAATTTGCAATATTTTTCAAACACGCTTCATTTTGGAAATTTTGTTTTTCACCTCAAAAAGCAATGTTTTGTTTTTCCCCGCAATTGGCTTTTTCCTTAAATTTCAACAATTCCAAATTCATTTATTAATTTAGAGGAAATAAACAAATTTCGAATTGTTAAAATTTCAGGAAAAAGCGAATTTCGAGAAAAAACAAAACATCGCTTTTTGAGGTAAAAGTCATCCAAAATGAGGCGAAATTTGCGGAAGTTGCAATTTCCGGAAAGACAAATTTAAAAAAGTCGAGGTTTTTAGATAAATACGAGTATAAAGTAAAATGCAGGATTTGCAAAGAAAAAACTGTTTTTGGAAAAGTGGTCCAAAAAATAGAATTTTTAGAATAACGTCCGAATTTCGCAAAAAATGGTTTTGAAGAAAAGGCGAACTTTAGAAAAGAAGACTAATTTTAAGAGAGAAAATCAAAATTTCGAGAAAAAGACGAATTTGTAGAAAAAAGTTGAAATTGCATATAATATTAAATATTAAATTTTGAAAATTGCAATAGAAATCTTGTCCCCTGAAACCAAGAAAGATTAAAAAACACAACAAAGGTTGCAACCTTTGTTTTGTTTTTTAAACTTTCTTGGTTTTAGGGGCCAAGATTTGTATTTCAATTTTTGAAGATAACCAAGGACCAGTCCGTTCCACAAAAACTATAAAGTCTGTCAAATTGACAACTATTTGGCGAAGAAAATATTGAAAGTGAGTGAACTTAGTACAGAATCAATAAATTGTATCCCAGCTGACATTCCATAAGCGGCAACTGAAACATTATTAGGTCAGATTTTTTTTGGTGGAACGACTGCTCCTTGATTAACTTCAAAAATTGATATACAAATCTTGCCCCCTGAAACCCGATATTTGGTTATCGACACGCGTTAGAGCAACTGTTTTTGTATTTTTTAATCTTTATTGATTTTAGGGAACAAGATTTGTATATCAGTTACCTGCGAAATCAAATCGCAAAAATATGGATTTTGTTGCGATAAATTTATGACGTTTTATTGATGCTTGGTACATTTTGCAATAATATATCAAAAAATTTAAATGTCATATGAAAAATTATTGATTTTTTCAAACCTTATTTTTGTTTTAATGGATGATGCATCTCAGTCGTAGGAAAAATTCGCTGTACAACTCGAGAGGACCTCATATTCGCTCTTATTGTACAGACAACTAGTCTAGATTGAATCAAATTTAAAATATAATGTATGTATCTCTCTGAAGATGATAGCTTGGCTGTCGAAACGCGTTAGAGCAACCTTTGTTGTGTTTTTTAATCTTTCTTGGTTTCAGGGGACAAATTTTGTATTTCAATTTTTGAAAATAACCAAGAACCAGTCCGTTCCACCAAAAAAAAAATGAATCAAACTTGGCATTGAAAACTGGACATTAAGAAAGACATGTTATAAGTCCAAGGTTCGACAAAACCAGTCCGTTTCACAAAAAAAAATGAATCAAACTTAGCATTGAAAACTGGACATTTAGAAAGACATGTTAAAAGTCCAAAGTTCGACGAAACCAGTCCGTTCCACCAAAAAAAAAAAAAGTATCAAACTTGGCATTGAAAACTGGACATTTAGAAAAACATGGGAATTTTGTTAAAAGTCCAAGGTTCGACGAAATTTTAAATTTGTAGTGAAGACTTGGGGATTTTAGTCGAAATTCTAAAACTGAAGTTAAAGTTAAGTCGAGTAACTTCGAAATTGATTTAAAAGTTTGACTAAACTCGAACTTCAATTTAATTTTCAAACTGGAAAAAACAATAAAAAAAACTGAGTTTGGAGTCGAATCAACTTCTGGATTTTTCCCAAAAGTAGTTTAAAGTCGAAACGAGTTTAAAAATTCTAGAATGAATTTAAAAAGATGTACAAAATTTCGCAGAGTGTACATTTTTGTTTTTAGCAACGATTTATTACTTTCACTTGAATAAATTAAACGTTTTCCTATTGTACGGTTATTTTGATATAAATGGAAGCAGCAGCATTGGCTTTTGCAGCGATCGCTTATACTAATTTTTTTTCTTTCTATTGCAGATGATGCCTCCTATAACCTTCAATAAAGGGTAAGATTGATAACTAAAACTAATTCAAGATATTTTAATTCTCTTTAAATAAATATTTTGATTTTTGTACATTCTTGTGGTGCATTCTTTTTTTTCTATTTTGAAAAAATATGCAGCTACAATCATAGCTGCTACCCGAGACTTCGTCAGCGAGATTGAATAAATAACTACAAAATAATTTTACATTTAAGTAAAATTTTATATTCATTTCAATTTAAATTGCAGGCTGGTAACGTAATATTACTAAAATCGATAATACAGATTTCTACTTCTATGGTAATAGTTCGGGGAGCTAAAAAGAGAGGTCGCTGTCAAAATAAAGTTCACTCTTCTTACTTTTCTTTAAGCTTTCTGGATATAAGTTTGTGATAGATTGTAGCCTACCATATATGTAATACTTTGCATATATGTAGCCTACTAACTATTAGAAAGTACAAGCAAGGATACCAGACGTAAGTATATACACGGATGGATCGAAAACAAATACGGGCACTGGAACAGGAATCTTCTCGGAAGACCTGAACCTAAGTGTAAGTATTAAGCTAGATAAATACCCAACAATCTTTCAAGCGGAGATGTTGGGAATTTTATATAGCGCCGAACAAATGACGCCACTGAACATTACAGGAAAATATATCCAAATAAAGACGGACAGCCCTTAAGGCCCTGAGGAATGTGAAAACAAACTCAGTGCTGGTATGGAATTGCCACCTAGCTCTAGAACGTCTATCACAAGAGAATGCAATTGATCTAATATGGATCAAAGGACATTCTGGGAAAGAGGGAAACGAACGCGCTGACAAACTGGCGAGGAAGGGTTCGGAGGGACAATTCGTTGGACCAGAACCAACCCTTCCCCTGGCAAGATCAACCATAAGATCCCTATTTAACGAAGAAACTTATCGTAAACACAAAGCCTTATGGGCATCAATAACAACATGCCGACAAACTCACGCATTCATTAGAATGCCGTGCAGGGAAAGGGCAAAACTATGCGTACAACTCTCAAGGAATAATCTCAGGAAACTTGTAGGGACATGGACAGGTCACTGTCGATTAAACAAACACCTCCACAGAATGGGAATTATAAACGACCCGAGCTGCAGAGGGTGTTTAGAAGAAGATGAGAGTGTCGAGCACGTGATGTGTCACTGCCCGGCACTAGCATCAATCAGAGGATCCACGCTGGGGGACTTCTGGCCTAGTGTGGCCAGTTTGAGAGAGGCGCATCCAAGGGACGTTCTTCAGTTTCTCAACAAGGTTGGGTGGCTGAATGAATGACCAAGGACACCTCAATCACGGGGATAGCACAATGGGCCCGGAAAGGGTGGCCTAAGTGCTGGCCTAAATTTTTAGGCAACCCACAACGAATCCAGAATCCAGAATCCTACTAACTATTCCATACTAGAAGTATAATGTCTACACCAATTTTCGTCGAAATCGCCTCAGTCATTGAACCCTGAAGACCTAAGAAGATATGGAAGGGCAAAATAGTGAAAGTTCTGAAAAAACGCAATATGGAATGGAAAGAAGCGAAGAAACTAGTGGAAAATAAAAAAGAATGGGCTTGAATTGTATATCAAACAAGATAATATGAGTTACCTTTACAGCTATCAGCGTTAGAAAAGGATTTGATTATATATAATTGAACCCTGAAAAACGAACACATACATACACCTTTGGATTTATAATATTTTAGTAAGGATTAATCAGCTCGGTTTGTGAAGAACAAAATAAATATTACATAATTCCGTAAGAACAGAGGAAGGTTATAATGTGCAGTATTTGGAAAATTGCAAACACACTGAGATGCGCAATGTGTAGATCATTTTTTTGAAGCGAAAACCAAGAATATGATCTTACTGATGGCAAACAAATTTTATATTATTTCGCCATATAATTATACCATGTACTTGAAACTAATATGAATTTAAAGTGATTACTTCTGTATCTTCGGTTTTTGTCGATCTAATCGAAACAAATAACAGGAATTCTCAAAAATAAATGGACGTCAAAAATGTACGGAAATAATTAGACAGTTTGACGAAAAGTACAGCAGAAAAAAATAAGAAATGACGCATCTACAAAATTAATGTTCAATACATTTGTCGTCAGTTAAGTTTTCTTTTAGGAAAATTAAAAAAAGTTCCAATTACGCTGCAAGTAGTCATTCTTTTAGACCAGGGGTCGGCTCTTTTAAAAGGCAGTTGCGGCTCTTTAAATTCCCCTAGAAAAATAAATAAATATAAGCTAGAGTGCACAGACACACCGAAAATAAGTACTCATTAAACAAGTGACCTACAGAAGTCGAAATTTCCAATATTTTTCTAGGAATTTTTATGTTTTGTTTAAATTTTGACAAAAAACTTATGATTTCAAGAAGTATTTTTTCGAATTTTTTGATTGATTTGTATTAAATTTTAAAAAAGCACATGAAATTTGAAATATGTAGAAAAAGATTAATTTGGGGAGCCGAAATTTCTAAAAATATTTTACTCATGATTTATACTTTTATATTTTTAGATTTTCTACAGGCTTGAAATTTCGTGAAAAAAAGTTGGATTACTTTTGTGGGAAAAAAATCTAAATTTACAGAAACAGCAAATATCAAAGTTCAAAATAGAAGCTGAAATTTCCAGAAAAAGCCGAATTTTGAAAAAAGGGAAGAGATTTCGAAAAAATTGAGAAAGAAAAGATTTCGAAAAAATTGAGAAAAAAGAAGAGATTTCGAAAAAATTGAAAAAAATAAGATTTCGAAAAAAATGTATTTATCAAAAGGTAAAATTTAAAAAAAAAACATTAAACGACAATAAATTGACATTTAAAAAAACTGAAAACCTAAAATTTCTAGACAAATTTGAATTTTGAAAAACTGTAAAATGGAGTAGTTCCCAAAAATTACAACCTATCCTTGTTTAAGAAGGCGGTTCATTGCCATCTATTCTTGTTTCCGCATCCTTTGAAGGCTTTGAAGGCATAATAGGGTTGCCCTTTGCTAGTGGATTAAACTTTAAAAAAAAGAAATTGTAAAAACAAACTTAAAGCTTAAAAAAAATTGTCGAACTTGAAAAAAGTCGAAGTTTTTCGGAGAAGAAAAAAGTCAAATTTTAGGAAAAATTTCATGGAAAAAGCCAAAATTTTAAGAAAAGCTTGTGATTTCGACAAAAAATTTGCATTTTCCAGAGAAATTTAAACTTTGAGAAGAAATATGAAATTTCGAGACCAAGACAATTTAGAAAAAAATCCAAATTTTCTGATAAATTCAAATTTTGGAAAAATTGGTGTAATAATTTCGACAGAAAAGAGACTGTTGATAAAAATTCCAGGTTCAAGAAAAGTATTGAATTTTATAAAATAATGAAAATTTCTTAGAGAAAGTCAAATTTTGAGAAAAAAATCCAATTTTGAGCTTTAAAAATCGACAATTTATTTCGAAATAAAAGTTGAAATTTCCAGTAAATACCGAATTTTAAATAAGAAAGATTTCAAAAATATGAATTTGTCAAAAGTTCTCAAAAAAGATAAAATTTAAAAAAAAACGTCGAATTTGAGAATAAATTAAAATTTCGAATTGAATATTGAGGAAATTGATAAAATAATTTCAAAAGGAAAGAAAATATCGATAAATCTTCCACTTTTGAGAAAAGTATAACATTTGAAAAGAACGTCAAAATTTCCCAGAGGGCGTCAAATGTTAAGAAAAAAATCAAATTTTGAGATTTGAAAATAGATGAATTTAGTTTAAAATAAAAGTTGAAATTTCCAAGAAAAATCGATTTTTGAAAAAAAGATTTCGAAACAAATTAATTTGTTAAAAGTTTTTAAAAAAGATACAATTTTTTAAAAAATGTCGAATTTCGATAAAAGATTGAAGCCCAGCACCAATATTAAACCTGAAATTTTTAGACAAATTTAAATTTTGTGAAAAATTGTAAAATTTCGAAAAGAGAAATTGACACCTTAGAAAAATTGTCGAATTTTTAAAAAGTCGAAGTTTTTCAGAGAAGAAGAGAATCTGCATTTTTCCTGAGAACGTCAAATTTTGAGAATAAATTTGAAATTTCGAGAACAAGACGAATTAAAAATAAAACGCCAAATGTTCAGATAAATTCCAATTTTGATAAAATTAGTAAAATAAATTCGAAAGAAAAGACAATGTAGATTCAATTTCCAGTTTAAACAAAAATGTAGAACTTTAAAGAAAGGTTAAATTTTAAGGAAAAAATCTAATTTTGAGACTAAGTCAAACATTTTGAAAATTGACGAATTTCGTTAAAAAATCGCAGTTTGCAGAAACAATAAAATATCGAATTTTAAAAGTCGAAAATTAAAAAAATTTACCAAAACAAGTTCAAATTTCTAGAAAATAAATAAAAGTGTAAATGTTTAATAAAAAACAATTTTGAGGAAAATGCCGAAATTCGATAAAAGGACGAATTTTAAACGAATGTAGATAGTTCTAGAAAAAAGCCGCAATTTAGAACAAAGTCGAAAAAATGAAAAAAAGTCAATATTCGAGTAAAATGGCTTAATTTGGAAAAAGGACAAATTTTAAAAAGAATATAGAAATTTGTAGACAAGTGTTGAAGTATTGAAGGTCAAAATTAAATGAATCATTTTGAAAATATGTTTATACATTTTTTCAAAATATCGCAATTTACAAAAATATGAAATGTCAAATTTTAAAAGTCGAAATTTCGAGCTAAATACCGAATTTTGCGCAGCAAGCCCAAATTTGTAGAAAATAAGTAAAAGTTTAAATGTTTAGTAAAAGTCAAATTTGGGAAAATGCCGAAATTCAGTAAAAGGACGAATTTCAAAAAGAATGTAGAAAGTTCTAGAAAAAAGCCGCAATTTAAAACAAAGTTGAAAAAATGTAATTTTGGAAAAAAGTTAACTCTAAGAGTAGATCTAAATTTCGAAAAAAAAAACTTTGAAAAAAGGTAAAAATCTTCAAAAACTATTTGACCTAACATCTCCAATTACTTTCAAGTTTTACTTTTTTTGTTAAAAAAGTCGATAAAAAATGAATTTCAGAGAAATAAGTCAGATCTTCCAGTAAGTCGAATTAGAAAAAGGTAAATATTTTCACAAACTGTCAAGTTTTGAAAATAATGCAAGATTTGGGGTAAAAATTTAATTTTAGGAACAAAATCGATATTAAAAAAGAAGACTAATAAATAAGAGTTGAAAAAGTCGAAATTGCGGAAAAAGGGCAAATTTTGAAGTAAAGATCTAAATTTTGAGGTATAAAAAGTCTTTTGGGCTAAATATATTTTCGTTTGACTACATGAATTAGGGGGATCTCTCTCGGTCCCATATTTTGTCTGATTTATCTGATTTAATTTTGAAATTATATGTAAAATCAGAAATAAAAATGTGTGGCTCTTTGAAATTCACGAAATCAATTTTTTTATTGCGGCTGGCTTTTTCGGTTTAAAAGTTTGCCGACCCCTGTTTTAGACCAGTACCCAATGAACATTTGTTGAATAATTTGAATCACAACGATTTATTTGAATTGTATATTCTTGACAATCATTGGAATCATACGTAACAGTAGAAACGATGGATTTATTACTGTTACGTACGATTCTGGTGACTGTGTAGCGTATACTTACTTTTAGATAAATCGTCGTGATTCAAATCATTTCTTAGAATATGAAAGAAGAAATATATGAATGAATACCTACCTGTCTTTAAAATATGTGCTATCTCGATGGAAAATCTTATGATTGTACTACCAGTTCGCCTACTCATGTTCTAGAACTGCATACTTTGAGCAGATTTATTAAAAAACGAAATATGGAATGTCTCGTTGAATATTAATAACAGAGAACAGTAAAAAAAAAGATGCTGATAAAATTGTACTTTTAATGCCAAACTGTCAACTGATTAGGCCCAATAATTGTCTCGCTATCATAGCTAGAAATAATACCAAAAAATAAAACAGAAATGTAAACCCTTTGAATCCTAATTAAGTGTGTTGCTAAAAAAAAATGATGTATGATGCATACAAACTCTAATTTAAATGTTTAGTCTATAACATTTTATTTACTTTGAAGCTTTTTAAATTCAGGGCTTTGAACCGGAACTGAATCGAAACCGAAAACCGAAAAAAAACGTTATTTTCGCCGGAACGAAAACCGGAACGAAATCGAAAAAAAATATCGGTTTATTTTGGTTCGTCGAATTTATATACTTAAAATATTTTTTATTTTATACTTAAGATTGGAAATTTTTTTGAAATTTCAATTTTTATTTCAAAATTGTACACAATTCCATGCAACTTTTATCTCGTCTTCATCTCTCATTTCTGATTAGATTAGATTAGATTAAAAACATACAATTTTCACATTTTCCACCCAAATAAAAATTTTAAGTTTTGACTTGAATCTTTTATCAAGATTTTTAACTTTTTCTTGAAATTTGAACTTTTATCTGGAAATTACTCGAAATATTTCTTTTCTTCTTCTAAAATTTCGAGTTTGAAATGAAAAAAATGTCCTCTGTTGTATCTTTGGAATAAAGTAGTAGCATGTTTTTCATTGAAGCTAGAAAAACTTGGTTTTCCTTACAATTTTTTTGAAAATTCGAGTTTTTCTAGAAATTATTCTGGAATATTTTTTAATTCTTTCAATTTTCTTTTCTTAATTTGATACCTCTATTTTTTGAAATTATTAATCACATTTTTTTTTCGTAAATTTTTTTCTTTCAAAATCCACTTCGACTTTAGTATTTCATATGCAAGAAGAATGCAACCTAGACTACAAATTCATGCAGCCCTCCAGGCGTGTATAGTGAATCATAGGTAGCTCACTATACACGCCTGGAGGGCTGCATGAATTTGTAGTCTAGGTTGCATTCTTCTTGCATACGTCATTGTTGGCGATGGCCATAGTTTCTCTATGGACCAATAGGTGGTAGTACTAAAGAGTCACTCGCTCGACGCCTGTGATTGTTTTAGTACTTACTTGTCGGAACATTTATTAGCATTCGAGTTGGATATACCAAACTGACGAGATCTAACAAGATCGAAACCGGTATTTGGTTTCCAAACTTCGAATCTAATAAATGTTCAAACCTATTGGTCTGTGCATTATAGAATTTAGTATTTCATTTTTTTTTTAAATCCCAAATTTAAATTCCTGCTGCCGACTTCCTAATTCTTCCAAAAATTCCAAAATATAATTTTTTCTCAAACATTTTGCTAAAATTTCGCAATTTCAAATTTAACCTAAACATTTTTTAATTTCAAGACAAAATTTTAGCAAAAAATCCAACATGATATTCCAATTTAAAGCCGAGATCTTGGCGTTGGGGTCGAAATTTTTATAGTAAACTTGAAATGGTGACATGTTAGAAAATATATAACTTAAAGTTGCAATAATTTTGCTTACGTTAAAATAGTAATTTTGATTCTGAAAGCTTTGATTTTTTCCTCAAGCCTCAAAACTGCGATTTGTTTAGAATTTAGAAGTCAAAATTGTGTGTTCTCTTAAATATTATATAATTACTTTCGCTAAACCTCTGGTATACATTCGAAAATTTGGTCCTTTGCAAGTTCGACCCTTTGCTACTTGAACTTTTGTGTCAAAAATCTATTATAAAAATGTTAAATATTTTTACAAATTTCACAAAATTTCGTCCTTAAAATTGAAAACTTGTTGTTGATATTAAAATTTAAATTTTTTTCATAGAAAATTGAACTTTACAAATAATTCAAATTAAACTTTTTATGGAATGTTTTACTTTTATTCTCAAAATTTACATTTCTATTAAAAATTTCAAATTTTTGCACAAAATGTTAGCAGAAGATAAATTTCAAACGCAAAAGTGCTTACTTGGATTTAAAAATTGTATGGTAATTTTTATTTTGAATATTTATATTCAAAATCTCGAAAGAGTATTCAAATTTCAAGAACAAAGACAACATTTTTGAAAAAGTCTAAATTTTAAGAAAAACAAACTTAATTTTTGACAAACGATTTTTCAAAATTAATCCCAAAATTTCGAGTTCTGAAAATACTGTTCTTTTAAAATTTGACCTTTTTTAGCTTTTTTTAAAGATTTTGTTTTTTTTTTTGAAGAATTCGACTCTTTCAAACTACCTATTTTCAAAATTCGACTTTTTCTTACTTTCGAATTTTTTGAAAACCTCCAATTTTTGAAAATTTGGATTTTTTTTTTAGAAAATTTGGCACTTTTTTGAAAACTTCAGCTTTTCTTCGAAAATTTTAACTTTTTTAGAAAATTGCTGATTTATTTGGAAATTGCGTTTTCCATGACAATTTTCGCTTCCTTCAAAATTTCGGCTATTTTGAAATTTCCATCTATTCAAAATTTCGAATTTCTTGAAGTTTTGTTTTTTTTTTGAGAATTTCGACGTTCGTTAAAAATCTCGACTTCGTTAAAAAATTATGAATTTATTTTAAAAAGTTTAGACTTATTTCAAAGTTTCGATTTTTTGAAAATATTGTTTTTTTTTTCAAAACGGCGACTTTAGAAATGTTGAATATTTGAAAATCTCTATATTTTTTGGAAATTTGACTCTTTTTTAATATCTCGACCTTTTGCACGTTTAGTTTTTTGAAAATGTAGCTTTAAAAAATTCTTTATATAAGAATTTGGACCTTTATGAAAATCTAAACATTTTTTAAAATCCCCGACTTTTTTCAATATTTCTCCACTTTTTAAAAATTATGACCTTTTCATTAGACTTTCATTAACGATTTTAATCATTTAAGTTTTAAATTTCGAAATGTTGGCTCTGGGCCTTTTTAGAATATAAAAATTAAAACCTCTTTAAAAATTTCGGCTCTCTTTAAAAATGTCTAGCTTTGACTTTTAAATTTGGATATTTTTTTGATATGTTTGATTTTTTTCGTAAATCTGAACCTATTTTAGAAATTAAAAATTTGGACTTTTGTGAAAATTTGTTTTCTTTTTGACTGTCGACTTTTGAAAATTTCAACTTTCATTCAAAATTTCCCCTTTTTTAAAAATTTGACTTTTTTCAAGATTTTGATTTTTTTTTGAGGAATTCGACCTTTCTGGATTCTGGATTCGTTGTGGGTTGCCTAAAAATTTAGGCCAGCACTTAGGCCACCCTTTCCGGGCCCATTGTGCTATCCCCGTGATTGAGGTGTCCTTGGTCATTCATTCAGCCACCCAACCTTGTTGAGAAACTGAAGAACGTCCCTTGAATGCGCCTCTCTCAAACTGGCCACACTAGGCCAGAAGTCCCCCAGCGTGGATCCTCTGATTGATGCTAGTGCCGGGCAGTGACACATCACGTGCTCGACACTCTCATCTTCTTCTAAGCACCCTCTGCAGCTCGGGTCGTTTATGATTCCCATTCAGTGGAGGTGTTTGTTTAATCGACAGTGACCTGTCCATATCCCTACAAGTTTCCTGAGATTATTTCTTGAGTCTTGTAGGCATAGTTTTGTCATTTCCCTGCACGGCATTCTAATGAATGCGTGAGTTTGTCGGCATGTTGTTATTGATGCCCATAAGGCTTTCGACCTTTTTCAAACTATCTATTTTCAAATTCCACTTTTCCTTAATTTCAAATTTTTTAAAAACTTCGACTTTTGAACATTTGGAAATTTTTAGAAAATTTGGCACTTTTTTGAAAAATTTCGATTTTTACGACAATTTCAACATCTTTCAAAATTTCAGCTTTTTTAAAAATTCCATGTATTCAAAATTGTGATTTTCTTGAAATTCTGATTCTTTGAAAGTTTAGACTTTCGTAAAGAATCTCGACTTTATTGAAAAATTACGAATTCATTTCAAAATTTTTGACTTTCAAATTTTCGATTTTTTTAAAAATATGGAATCTTGTTTTCAAAACGACGACTTTCAAAATATGAATGAATATTTGAAAATTTCTATATTTTTTTAAATTTTACTTTTTCTTGATATTTCAACTTCGTGAACATTTTGTCTTTTCAAAAATTAGTTTTAAAATATTCTTTATTTGAAAATTTGGATCTTTGTTGAAAATCATAACTTTTTTTTAATCTCTGACTTTTTCAAAATTTCTCCAGTTTCTAAAAATTAGAACCTTTTGATAATTTCAAAAAAAAATCGGCTCTTTTTCGGAAATTTTGAATTTTTTGGAAAAATCGTTGAGTTTTTTTAAAAAAAAACTTCATTTCTATGACAATTTCAGCTTCCTTCAAAATGTTGGCTATTTTGAAAATTCCATTTATTCAAAATTCTGATTTTTTGAAAGCTTCGATTTTCGCTTAAAATCTCGACTTTATTAAAACATTACGAATTAATTTTAAGATATTTGACTTCAACCTCGAAACTTCGATTTTTTTGAAAATTTGGAGATTTTTTTAAAAACAGCGCTTTTCGAAAAGTAGAATATTTGAAAAGTTCTATATTGCTACGGGCTTATCGGTTCGATTGATTACACTTATCGAATAAGACCCACTTTATTACTGAACTCAACTTGGATCACCACAATTGACAATTAACTCACTTATTATTGACTTCTACTAACTCATTAATTACACTGACTCTAACTGACTGACTCGAGGGAAAGCTGACCGCCTTTTTATAGTTTCGGCCCGCGTCTTCCAGAATTTTCGGCAGATAAGGCTTATCGAATGCCGAAATTTCTGGAACGCTTATCTCCCGTTTGTTTCGTTATCGCGGCCGCTTTCCCCTTATGAGAACCTTCTAGAAACTTTTTTTATTTACTAAATTCCACAATTCTATTCTAAATCCTATTTCATCTAATTACATTGCGTTACAAAATTTTTTCAAACTTCGACTCTCTCTTTATATTTCGATTTGTTGAAAATTTTGCCTTTTGAAAATATAGGTTTAAAAAATTTTCTGCTTGAACATCTGAACCTTGTTGGACCTTTTTTTAAAATCTCCGAGTTTTTTAAAATCTCTTGAAAATTTCGATTTTCATGACAATTTCAAGTTCCTTCAAAAGCTGAACTTTTTTGAAAATCGTTCTCAAATTATCGTTATTCGTTGAAAATATCTATTTTTTTTGTGCAAGGGACAGGTCCTTGGTTATCTTCTAAAATTGAAATACAAATATTGTCCGCGAAACCAAGAACGGTTAAAAAACTATTCCAAATTTAAATTTATATTTGTCAATTTCTTATAGTTCAAGTCGCAACTCATAATTTCGAGAAAAATATCTATAATTAAAGAATAAAAGTCAACAGGTCGATAAAAAGTGTTAAGAGGTTGCTAGAGAAAGAGAGAGAGAAAGACTATACTTTGTTTAAAGTCGACATTTTAAAAAAATTAATAATGGAAAGTACTACAAGTTTAAATTTAAAACTTCAAAAGAAAAAAGTTAGAATATCGAAAAAAGGTAAATACATTAAACAAAACTCGAAAATTTTTACTTTTTTTGGAAATTTTGAAGTTTTCAGCAACATTTCCAGGAACAAAATCGAATATTTGGGTTTAAAGTCAAGACTGAATTAGGGTAGAAAATTTAAAAACTTTTTTCTGAATTAAAAGTTCTTTTTTTGAAATTGTGGCTGGTCTTAATATTTTCGTTTATTTTTTTAATTTGTTCTTTTTAATCGACAGTTCTAGAAAACACAGTCGACACAGTAAAAATCAATTTTATTATAAAATGGAAATCAAAGTGTCAAAACTTCCATAGAGAACCAAAATTATGAAAGAAAAAGGTCTCTCAAAGTTTCGATTTTAATCGCCAAGTTCGTATATTCTAAAAGTTTTTAGCTCTAGGGTATATAATTTGGGATTTTTATGAAAATTCCGAGTTTAAATTTGAAATATCTAACTAAACCCGAAATGTCTATTTCGTTTTTTATTAACTTTAGGTTTTTCTTGAAATTTGAATCCAAATTGAACTAAAAACTCGGAGTTTCACCATGAAAAGTTTAAACTTGAACAATATAAAATGTTTTCCTTCAATTTTGGGCAAGGTTGTAATTTTAAAGTAAAAAAGACATCACATTTTCTAAATTATGTCCAAAAATCAATTTTTAAAGACTTTTAAAAATCAAAAAAAGAGTCACCTGGAACTGAAGTGAAAACCAAAAACCTGAAAAAAAAAGTCGGAACGAAAACCGAAACTGAACCGATGTAATTTTTTTGCCAGAACGAAAACCGAGAACCGGAACGAAAAATATGGCGGTTCGAAGCCCTGTTTAAAATTATTACTATTAAGAAGTGTGTAACTGAATTAAGTAATTATTCTCAACTAAATACACCAAACCATTTTATACTCTTAATATTCTCGATAATGATTGATAACTAAGTTGTAAAATGTACAGAAATTAAATGATTTTACATAAAAATTACATTTCATCGAATTGATTTTGGCTGCATTTACATCGTTGTTTATATATAACTTTGAAAACTAACAAAAAAAAAGTAAAAGACGTTATTTTTTTGCCGTTGCTTACACAAGTAGCTTTACTTTTATCCTACGAAAAATACATTACCAACGCTGTATTATAAACATAGTTGATAGTTGACAAAACCAGATTCATATCTGTCTCTCCTTAATTAAATTTAGAAACTGGCCACAAAAAATATGAAATGAACATCTTAAATGTAAGCTTCCCCGAATCAGCACTTGGCTTGAAGGTTATTCCTAATGGAACCCGACAAGCTTCTTGCAAAAAAAGTGCGAGTTACATTGAAAACGTGATATAGCAAACACATGTGCATAACTTCGAATGCTTCGTACGCTTTTTTTTCAAGCACAGATCTCTTTAAATTAAGGAACAAAAACATGCACATAATGTAAGTAATGTTTGCCAATTTAGTAATGTGTAGTTTTCAATGTAATAGAGTTTCAATTAATAAAGTTTTCTTCAAATGTTGTACAAGGATCAACGCTGCAATGAGCACTTAAAAAGCAGAATTAGTCATTTGGTTTATTGTTATATAAAAGCTTTTAACTTGAGATTATTCGTGGTAAAAATTGAAATACAAATCTTGTCCCCTGACACCAAGAAAGAAAATAAGTTGCTCTAACGCATTTCGGTAACCAAGCTATCATCTTCAGAGAGATACTAACGATGCAACAACCTCTGCTATGTTTTTTAATATTTCTTGATTTCAGGGAACAAGATTTGTATTTTAATTTTTGAAGATAACCAAGGATTGTGCAGTTAATAAATTCATTGCTTCCTCTGACCAGTTAATATTCTTTCAGATGAATAATTCAAAGTATGGACGCTAAGGTGGGACTGGATTTTATTGTCGAGAACCCTGAATACATAAGGAAACTGGCGGCGGCTTTGGATACAAATAATGTAATTGTGAAGAAACAAGTGTTCGAACTACTTTCAGCACTTTGTGTACATAATGAAGAAGGGCGGGCGCGTGCATTAGACACTTTAGACGACTATAGAGTAAGTACTTAGTTATTACGACTTAAAAAAAAAGTGTTAGATGTTATGGTCAATGTAATAGACAGTACATTAGTACGTCTGATAAGGGGATTAATTCTCGGTTTCATTTTATTAAATTGACTCCAGCTTAACCCGAACTTAGAGTTTAAAATGATTTAAAACAAATTTATCTATCAACTAATAGAAGTGCTGACACTTTCAATTCGTTTGCTAGACATTTATTTAAAAATGGCATTGCATTGATTATATGATTGTTTTAAGAGGGACCTCACGGGATCCTTAGTAACGTGACAAATGGTAAATTACCTGCTTATACTTAAGGAATCATGTACATGTTCAATCAACAAATAAACTGCACAGATATTTTATAATTTGTCGATTTGTAGATAAATTGATGACAAAACTAATGAAAGGAAGGCCAATAGCGTCTTCAGAAAGCACTGTTGTTGTAATAAGCACTGAGGTAGTAAATGATGAGATGCATAGGCAGCTTTAAATACAATCGTGTGCATTATGCATTACATACAATTCGGGTAGTTTTTAATGCACATTTTTACCCTTTTAGAGGCTAAACTTTTAAAACTCCTTTCCTACTGCTCATCTATACAAGACGCTCAATTCGTGGGCCAAATTTTATACTTCTAGCCCCGTTCGTCAGCCGCTGCTTAGAGATTTATTAAGAAGATTTCCGTGCCCTAAATTCTAAAAGCAGTAACTGTGTATATGCATTAGAAGTTTCCCCTATTTTATTTTGTTATTGTTAAAATATACATTTAATTTAAAAAGTAAAACAATTATCGTTTTTTTTTTAGAAATTGAAAGGTGAGAGATATAGACTGACACTTTTAGTCCAGGAGCTTGACCGAGCAACTGTAGTAGAATACCAAACAGCCCTTGTAGCTTTCATCAACTGCCTTATCATATCCACACCTAGATTGAGCGACAGAACGAGACTGAGAAATGAATTTATCGGTGAGTATTTTTCCTCTTAAGTTTCCCATGCAGATTCCTATTTGCTAATTCAGATGCTATCGTTAAACAAGGTTAGTCTTACATAAGCAAACGTTATACAGTTATTACATTTTATATGTAATTAGACTTAACTTCAAATTATAAAGGCTTATATAGTAGTAATTCCTAAAGTAGCTGAAACAATTTATGACTTAAAAGGATATAGCAATATAAACATCTACAAAAGTCATGCTGGAACTTATTTATTTATTAGCTTCGAAGCTGTTATCCCACGCATTAGTTATGCAAAATTTTGCATTGCTCAATCTTCTGTGACAGATTACATACATCTCTCGTTCCATTTAGTGCGCACGTGAGGTAGATAATCAATTAAACAAAACTATTTTGCTCTTGCGATTTGACTTTCCAGAAACTAACGGTAAATTGAAATAGCAGAACAAAAAACGTAATTTGACCATTAGGCAACAAAATGAAAAACAGTTTGATAAATGGACTCATAATTTTAGTAAGCATTTTCGATTAATAGCAAATAGGACATTCGTTTGATAAGAGATACTACAAGATGTTTTAACTATCTTGCTTCTGAAAATTTGGACCACATTTCGAGGTTATAAGTCAAAATTTCGTCTTTTCTATGATTTTATAATTATCCTTTCTCAAAATTTCGACTTCAACCCAAAATTTTGCTTTGAAATCCCGAGTTGGACCAATCTTAAAACTAGACTTTTTCTCCTTGTTGAGTTTCTCTTAAAATGTCAGTACTTTCGAAAACTTTTTCGAATACATTTGATTCTTTATATTTTTCTAAAATTTCGAGACATTTTTCTGAAAAATCGAGAGACTTTTTTCTCAAAATTTCGACTTAAACCCAAAATTTTTGCTTCGAAATCCCAAGTTAGACGAATCTTAAAATTAGACTTTTTCTCCTTGTTGAGTTTCTCTTAAAATTTCGTTACTTTCTAAAACTTTTTCGAATACTTTTGATTCTTTATATTTTTCTAAAAATTCGAAAGACTTTTTTCTCCAAATTTCGACTTATACCCAAAATTTTGCTTTGAAATCCCGAGTTAGACCAATCTTAAAACTAGACTTTTTCTCCTTGTTGAGTTTCTCTCAATATTTCAGCACTGTTCAAGACTTTTTTGAATATATTTAATTCTTTATGTTTTTCTAAAAAATCGAGAGAATTTTTTCTCAAAATTTCGGCTTAAACACAAAATTTCGCTTTCAAATCCCGAGTTGGACCAATCTTAAAACTAAACTTTTTCTCCTTGTTGAGTTTCTCTTAAAATTTCGTTACTTTCGAAAACTTATTCGAATACATTTGCTTCTTTATATTTTTCTAAAATATTGAGACATTTTTCTAAAAAATCGAGAAACCTTTTTCTCAAACTTCGACTTAAATCCAAAATTTTGCTGTGAAATCCCGAGTTGGACCAACCTTAAAACTAGACTTTTTCTCCTTGTTGATTTCCTCTTAAAATTTCAGTACTGTCTGAAACGTTTTCGAATACATTTAATTCTTTATATTTTTCTGAAAAATTGAGAGAGTTTTTCTCAAAATTTCGACTTGAACCCAAAATTTTGCTTCGAAATTCCGAGTTAGACAAATCTTAAAACTAGACTTTTTCTCGTTGTTGAGTTTCTCTTAAAATGTCAGTACTTTCGAAAACTTTTTCGAATACATTTGATTCTTTATATTTTTCTAAAATTTCGAGACATTTTTCTGAAAAATTAAGAGACTTTTTTCTTAAAATTTCGACTTAAACCCAAAATTTTTGCTTCGAAATCTCAAGTTAGACAAATCTTAAAACTAGACGTTTTCTCCTTGTTGAGTTTCTCTTAAAATTTCAGCACTGTTCAAGATTTTTTCGAATACATTTGATTCTTTATATTTTTTTAAAAAATCGAAAGACTTTTTTCTCAAAATTTCGACTTAACCCAAAATTTTGCTTTGAAATCCCGAGTTAGACCAATCTTAAAACTAGACTTTTTCTCCTTGTTGAGTTTCTCTTCAAATTTCAGTACTTTCTAAAACTTTTTTTTTCATTTGATTCTTTATATTTTTCTAAAAAAATCGAGAGACTTTTATCGCAAAATTTCGACTTGAACCCAAAATAAATTTTACTTTGAAATCCCGAGTTGGACCAATCTTAAAACTAAACTTTTTCTCCTTGTTGAGTTTCTCTCAATATTTCAGCACTGTTCAAGACTTTTTTGAATATATTTAATTCTTTATGTTTTTCTAAAAAATCAAGAGACTTTTTCCCAAAATTTTGGCTTAAACACAAAATTTCGCTTTCAAATCCCGAGTTGGACCAATCTTAAAACTAAACTTTTTCTCCTTGTTGAGTTACTCTTAAAATTTCGTTACTTTCGAAAACTTATTCGAATACATTTGCTTCTTTATATTTTTCTAAAATATTGAGACATTTTTCTAAAAAATCGTGAAACCTTTTTCTCAAACTTCGACTTAAATCCAAAATTTTGCTGTGAAATCCCGAGTTGGACCAACCTTAAAACTAGACTTTTTCTCCTTGTTGATTTTCTTTTAAAATTTCAGTACTTTCTGAAACGTTTTCGAATACATTTAATTCTTTATATTTTTCTGAAAAATTAAGAGAGTTTTTCTCAAAATTTCGACTTGAACCAAAAATTTTGCTTCGAAATTCCGAGTTAGACAAATCTTAAAACTAGACTTTTTCTCGTTGTTGAGTTTCTCTTAAAATGTCAGTACTTTTTCGAAATAACATTTGATTCTTTATATTTTTCTAAAATATCGAGACATTTTTCTGAAACTTCGAGAGACTTTTTTCTCAAAATTTCGACTTAAACCCAAAATTTTTGCTTCGAAATCTCAAGTAGACCGAATCTTAAAACCTAGACTTTTTCTCCTTGTTGAGTTTCTCTTAAAATGTCAGTACTGTTCTAAGACTGTTTTCGCATATATTTGACTCTTTATATTTTTCTAAAAAATCGAGAAGACTATTTTTCTCAAAATTTCGACTTGAACCCAAAATTTTGCTTTGAAATCCCGAGTTAGACCAATCTTAAAACCAGACGTTTTCTCCTTGTTGAGTTTCTCTTAAAATATCAATACTTTCGAAAATTTTGCGAATACATTTGATTCTTTATGTTTATCTAAAATATCGAGACATTTTTCTGAAAAATCGAGAGACTTTTTTCTCAAAATTTCGACTTAAAACCCAAAATTTTGCTTTGAAATCCGAGTTAGACCAATCTTAAATCTAGATTTTTTCTCCTTGTTGAGTTTCTCTTAAAATGTCAGTACTGTCCAAAACTTTTTCGAATACATTTTATTCTTTATATTTTTCTAGAAATTGAGACTTTTTTCTCAAAATTTGGACTTAAACCTAAATTTTGCTTTGAAAATCCTAAGTTAGACCTAACTTAAAATTAGACTTTTTCTCCTTGTTGAGTTTCTCTTCAAATTTCAGTCCTTTCTAAAACTTTTTCGAATACATTTGATTCTTTATATTTTTCTAAAATATTGAGACATTTTTCTAAAAAATCGTGAAACCTTTTTCTCAAACTTCGACTTAAATCCAAAATTTTGCTGTGAAATCCCGAGTTGGACCAACCTTAAAACTAGACTTTTTCTCCTTGTTGATTTTCTTTTAAAATTTCAGTACTTTCTGAAACGTTTTCGAATACATTTAATTCTTTATATTTTTCTGAAAAATTAAGAGAGTTTTTCTCAAAATTTCGACTTGAACCAAAAATTTTGCTTCGAAATTCCGAGTTAGACAAATCTTAAAACTAGACTTTTTCTCGTTGTTGAGTTTCTCTTAAAATTTCAGTACTTTTTCGAATACATTTGATTCTTTATATTTTTCTAAAATATCGAGACATTTTTCTGAAACTTCGAGAGACTTTTTTCTCAAAATTTCGACTTAAACCCAAAATTTTTGCTTCGAAATCCCGTAAACCGATCTTAAAACCAGACTTTTGCTCCTTGTTGAGTTTCTCTTAAAATGTCAGTACTTTCTAAAACTGTTTCGCATATATTTGACTCTTTATATTTTTCTAAAAAATCGAGAGACTATTTTTCAAAATTTCGACTTGAACCCAAAATTTTGCTTTGAAATCCCGAGTTAGACCAATCTTAAAACCAGACGTTTTCTCCTTGTTGAGTTTCTCTTAAAATATCAATACTTTCGAAAATTTTGCGAATACATTTGATTCTTTATGTTTATCTAAAATATCGAGACATTTTTCTGAAAAATCGAGAGACTTTTTTCTCAAAATTTCGACTTAAACCCAAAATTTTGCTTTGAAATCCCGAGTTAGACCAATCTTAAATCTAGATTTTTTCTCCTTGTTGAGTTTCTCTTAAAATGTCAGTACTGTCCAAAACTTTTTCGAATACATTTTATTCTTTATATTTTTCTAGAAATTGAGACTTTTTTCTCAAAATTTGGACTTAAACCTAAATTTTGCTTTGAAATCCTAAGTTAGACCTAACTTAAAATTAGACTTTTTCTCCTTGTTGAGTTTCTCTTCAAATTTCAGTCCTTTCTAAAACTTTTTCGAATACATTTGATTCTTTATATTTTTCTAAAATATCGAGACATTTCTCTGAAAAACCGAGAGACTCTTTTCTCAAAATTTCAAAGTAAACCCAAAATTTTGCTTTGAAATTCCGAGCTAGACCAATCTTAAAACTAGACTTTTTCTCCTTGTCGAGTTTCTCTTAAAATTTCAGTACTTTCTAAAACGTTTTCGAATACATTTTATTCTTTATATTTTTCTAGAAATTGAGACTTTTTTCTCAAAATTTTGACTTAAACCTAAATTTTGCTTTGAAATCCTAAGTTAGACCTAACTTAAAATTAGACTTTTTCTCCTTGTTGAGTTTCTCTTCAAATTTCAGTCCTTTCTAAAACTTTTTCGAATACATTTGATTCTTTATATTTTTCTAAAATATCGAGACATTTCTCTGAAAAACCGAGAGACTCTTTTCTCAAAATTTCGAAGTAAACCCAAAATTTTGCTTTGAAATTCCGAGCTAGACCAATCTTAAAACTAGACTTTTTCTCCTTGTCGAGTTTCTCTTAAAATTTCAGTACTTTCTAAAACGTTTTCGAATACATTTTATTCTTTATATTTTTCTAGAAATTGAGACTTTTTTCTCAAAATTTTGACTTAAACCTAAATTTTGCTTTGAAATCCTGAGTAGACCAAACTTAAAATTAGACTTTTTCTCCTTGTTGAGTTTCTCTTCAAATTTCAGTCCTCTCGAAAACTTTTTCGAATACATTTGATTCTTTATATTTTTCTAAAATATCGAGACATTTCTCTGAAAAACCGACAGACTCTTTCCTCAAAATTCTCAAAAGTAAACCCAAAATTTTGCTTTGAAATTCCGAGCTAGACCAATCTTAAAACTAGACTTTTTCTCCTTGTCGAGTTTCTCTTAAAATTTCAGTACTTTCTAAAACGTTTTCGAATACATTTGACTCTTTATATTTTTCTAAAAAAGTGAGGCACTTTTTTCTCAAAATTTCGACTTAAAACCTAAGATTTGCTTCGAAATCCCGAGTTAGACCAATCTTAAAACTAGACTTTTTCTCCTTGTTGAGTTTCCCTTAAAATTTCAGTACTTTCTAAAACTTTTTCGAATACTTTCTAAAACTTTTTCGAACACAACTAATTTTTTATATTTTTCTAAAAAATCGAGAGACTTTTTTCTCAAAACTTTGACTTTAACCCAAAATTTTGCTGTGAAATCCTGAGTTAGACCAATCTTAAAACTAGACTTTTTCTCGTTGTTGAGTTTCTCTTAAAATTTTAGTCCTTTCTAAAACTTTTTCAAATAAATTTGATTCTTTTTTTTTCTAATATATTGAGACATTTTTTTGAAAAATCAAGAGACTTTTTCCTCAAAATTTTAACGTAAACCCAAAATTTTTCTTCGAAATCCCAATTTAGACCAACCTTAAATCTAGACCTTTTTTCCTTGTTGAGTTTCTCGTAAAATGTCAGTACTTTCTAAAATATTGTCGAATACATTTGATTTTTTATATTTCTCTTAAATGTCCAGAGACTTTTTTCTCAAAATTTCGACTTGAACCCAAAATTTTGCTTCGAAATTCCGAGTTAGACAAATCTTAAAACTAAACTTTTTCTCCTTGTTGAGTTTCTCTTAAAATTTCAGCACTGTTCAAGACTCTTTCGAATACATTTAATTCCTTATATTTTTCTAAAAAATCGATAGACTTTTTTCTCAAAATTTTAACTTAAAGCCAAAGTTTTGCTTTGAAATCCCGAGTTAGACCAATCTTACAACTAGACTTTTTCTCCTTGTTGGGTTTCCCTTAAAATGTCACTACTTTCTAAAACTTTTTCGAATATATTTGATTCTTTATATTTTTCTAAAAAATCGAGAGACTTTTTTCTTAAAATTTCGACTTGAACCCAAATTTTTTCTTTAAAATCCCGAGTTAGACCAATCTTAAAACTAAACATTTTTTCCTTGCTGAGTTTCTCTTAAAATGTCAGTACTTTCTAAAACTTTTATGAATACATTTGATTGTTTATATTTTTCTAAAATATCAAGACATTTTTCTAAAAATCGAGAGACTTTTTTCTCAATATTTCGACTTAAACCCAAAATTTTGCTTTGAAATCCCGAGTTAGACCAATCTTCAAACTAGACTTCTTCTCCTTGTTGAGTTTCTCTTAAAATTTCAGCACTGTTCAAAACTTTTTCGACTACATTTGATTCTTTATATTTTTCTAAAAAATCGAGAAATTTTTTTTTCAAAATTTCGACCTAAACCTAAAATTTTGCTTCGAAATCCCGAGTTAAACCAATCTTAAAACTAGACTTTTTCTCCTTGAATTTCTCTTAAAATTTTAGCACTATCCAAAACTTTTTTGAATACATTTGATTCTTTATATTTTTCTAAAAAATCGAGAGACTTTTTCTGAAAAATCGAGAGACTCTTTTCTCAAAATTTAGACTTAAACCCAAAATTTTGCTTCGAAATCCCGAGTTAGATCAATCTTAAAACTAGACTTTTTCTCCTTGTTGAGTTTCTCTTAAAATTTCAGCACTGTCCAAAACTTTTTCAAATACATTTGATTCTTGATATTTTTCTAAAAAATCGAGAGACTTTTTTCTCAAAATTACGACTTAAACCCAAAATTTTGCTTTGAAATCCCGAGTTGGACCAATCTTGAAACTAGACTTTTTCTCCTTGTTGAGTTTCTCTTAAAATTTCAGTACTTTGTAAAACGTTTTCGAATACATTTGGTTCTTTATATATTTCTAAAAAATCAAAAGACTTTTTTCTCAAAATTTCAATTAAAATCTTGTTGTTTTCAATTTCAAAATCAAATTTCGAATAAAAAGTAGAATATTCTGATGTTATAGCTAAAAGCCGAAAAATAAGGTCAAACTTTTGAAAGGCAACACGAAGTGGTAAAACTTTTCAAAAAATTTCCTTTCAATTTTATTTCGACTTTTTTTTCTAAAGATTTCGACTTTAATAATGGTAAGGTTTTCTTTTCAGATTCTTTGTTAATTAAAGTTAAGATGTCAATTTCTTACGTATCTTTAACACAAACGTTTAATTTTTTTTCGAAATTCTGTTCTAAACTCGATCTCGTCTTTTCCCAAAAGCTAATTTTAACTAGAATTATTCGCAACATCGAAATCAATTGACACTGATTTTCCACAACTTTTAGTGGACATTGAAAATTTTTGTAAACCTAAGATATCGACTTTAAAATAGAAATTGAGACTTTTTTCTTGAAATTTATTTAAATTATAAGTAATAATAATTGAGTTAACTTTTTAAAACTTATCGTCATTTATCTCAAAATTTCCATTTGAATTACAAAAGTGGATTTTGAATTATAAATGGAAACAAAATAGGAGCAGCTTAAACGTGGAATTTTGGCTCTTTTATTTTAACACCAGCATTTAAATTCATATCAATATTCTAAATTTAAATCCTTAATTTCTATTCTAATGCATAGACCAATAGGTTTGAACATTTATTAGATACGAAGTTTGGAAACCGATCTTTGGTTTCCAAACTTCGAATCTAGTAAATGTTCAAACCTATTGGTCTGTGCATTAGAATCCTTGTCTTCTGGGAACGTTTTCCTAGAGAACAACCGCTTCACCAGGTGGCAGTGTTTCAACTGTTGATAATTCAGCTACCTATGATTCTCTATACATGCCTGGAGGGCTGCATGAATTTGTAGTCTAGGTTGCATGCCTTAATTTCTAATTTCTATGAGTTTATACCAGCAATTTTGTGAAAAATATCAAAAGGATGTTAAAAGTTCGAAAAAAGTGGGAATCCTTAATATAAATCATATTTTTAAATAGGAGGGAGTCATTACTCGATACTCTTTCGCAGTTAAGACTTTTAGGTATTTTTGGAAGTTGGAAATTTCGATCCTCGTCGAAGTTCATCTTTTCTAAATTATATCTTTTTTCTGAACACTTCATTTTCTCAAAATTACGCCGAAATTTGATGATGTGTTGTATTGATTGTATTGATGTATAGAAAATAGTCTTTTGGTAATTTCGAGAGACGTATTTCTTGGATTTTTTAATTTTTTTCTCAAAATGTTAAAGGTTTATTCGGTTTAGCCACTTATTGTTAGGTGTCACAAACTCACAGAGCATGGTAGTACTTTTTGACTGAAAAATTGTACTATAGTACAATACACTACAGTGTCCACTCAAGCAATATCCAATGGGGACAATTTCCACCTGCTAAACTTCCAAAGTTCTTTTGCATTGTAGCAGTTTATTGTAATCTTAATGGGCGATCATTAAATGCGTGTTGAGACAAGTTAATCCGACTTTTGTCGTTTTTCTCTGTAAAGATGACAAGTAAATAACTACCAACTCATTCATGTTTTCTACTACTTCCGTCTATAATCGATTTATCTTCTAGTCGTTTCTTTATCAAACTCGACGAACTGGAAAATCTATAAACTATGAAATAAAACAGTTTAGTTTTTACTATCGAGACTTCAGGCTTAAACCGAACAGCAAATAAATTTAGATTGCCGTGCCTTGAGGCAGTTAAGATTTCGATTTATATCGCAGATGCTTTTCTTTATGTAACCATTTGAGTCCTAGAAAATTTACCATTTTTCGGTCATCCACCTTTATTTTTGTTGAATGAAAATAGTCATAAATTTAGATGTTCCACGTAATTTATAGGTGCAGTTTCGTATTGAAAATAATGCAAATTAAATTACAAGTTTAGTATTGGCAATGAACAATTATTATATTTTACAATATTCGTTTTGAAGCAACAAAAGAATAATTTAAATATGTTTGGCAAGAAAACAAAGTTTGTCCGCCTTGTTATGGTGAAACGAACCAACATCGGTTAGAATAGCTATAGATGTTTGCTTTGGGTGTAATAAGTATGTTTGTATAATTCAGGAGAAACCTAATTAAACAAAGCAAAAAACTAATAACACTTAATACAAACATTCAGTTTGTCAACAATGAAGCTATTTTTGCCATTCTATATCTTACAATCTCCTCACTATTGAAGTGGGTTATTTTTAAATAATTTTAATGTTTGTGAGATATTTAAAATGTTTTTGAAATGTTTTGAATGTTTTGAACGTTTTGAATTAGTATTTTTCGTCTCTTGAACTTAACATGGAGAGTAAAAAAACTCTGTATGTTAAATTCAAGATATTAGTAGTACAGTAGCTGGACGTTTATTTTTTAGTGACTGCTTGAGTAAAGCAAGGTAAGCTCCCCAAGCTGCTCCAGAAAATGTTCAAAATTGAGATAAAGTTCAAAATTTTTAGAAATAAATTAAAATTTCCCGAAGTTAGAAAAATGCCGGATTTTCGAAAAAAGACTATTTTTGAAAGAGACGTCGAAAAAGTAGAATTTTCTGAATAAAGTCGAAATTTCGAAAAAATCGATTTTGGAGAAAAGGCGAATTTTAGGAAAAGGCGAATTTTAGGAAAAGAGACTAATTTTAATAAAAAAAGTCACAATTTCGATAAAAGGACGAATTTTTCTGAAATGGTCGAAATTACCAGAAATATTAAATATCGAATGTTGAGATAAAAATAAAAATTTCGCCAAAAACGCAAACTTTAAAAAACCAGTTTTAAAAAATTAATTGCTTACATAATTTTCCAAAAAGGTCAATTTTGGTTGAACGGACTGGTCCTTGGTTACCTTCAAAAATTGAAATATAAATCTTGTCCCCTGAAACCAAGAAAGATTAAAAAAACACAACAATTTTAAGTCAGAGAAATATCTCTCAAGCTGACAGCTTTGCTATCGAAACGCGTTAGAGCAACCTTTGTCGTATTTTTTAATATTTCTTGGTTTAGGGGACAAGATTTATATTTCAATTTTTGAAAATAACCAAGGACCAGTAAGTAGTATAGTACTATAAGATAATCGGGTTAAACTTTCATTTGAAATTCTTATCAAAAATGCACCATCAAATGGTCTTTAATTATTACTGAAATTTCATAGGTGCATTAAGTCTGGCAAATTCGAAGCCTCTATTTTCATAAATAAAGAAGAAATAAGAGGTGTTACACCTAATGAGAAATTAAAAAATATCAGATTTTTTAGGTAATGAAGTTATACGTTATAATGTGAACCAGTAAAATTATTGTGAATTTTTAGGAATTAGATTGTGAAGAATAACAATTAATATTTTATAAAACATTAGAATTAAACGTGTATAAATAATTAAAGACATAATACTTATGTCCATGCTTGAATGTCTACTGGTAATTTACCCTTTAATCTACCTAATTAAATTTTTGCCCCACAACTTATTTACGAATGACTGATGAATAACAAAGCAAATGCAATTTCTCTGTAAACATCAACTGCCATGTTAAAGAGTTATTAACCTTTTACCCTTTAAATAGATTTAGTATTCATTGTGATTTTCTTTTCAGGATGTCATCTACTTCCTGTGCTAAACAACTTAAGGTAAGTACATAAAAGAAAAGAATAACCTATTGTTGACTTAGTGCACTTGTATTACGTTTCTTGGGTACATATGTGTTAACGATGAACTTTAGGAAATAGTCATTAATCATTACAGTTTCGCTTTATAGTTTTCTATTCTCGGTTGATACAACAAACAATCTTATTCATTTTCTTAAGAGCCGCATTCGTAGAAGGCGGAAGAAATAAAAGGATTTATTTTTAAAATATTTTCTTTTTCCCAAATTTCATAAGCGTTTAAAACGTTAAAATTTAAAACATGAACTTAACTTTTAACAAGGTTAGCACAAATTCATCAAAATCAATCATTACTTCGATTGATTGAGAAGATTGGGGATTGTTTGTCAGGCTACAAAATAACTACGAATCCGTTTTAGAAATTTCGATTTTCTCGACTTTTTTCCTAATTCCGAATTTAGAATCATTGCTACGATTGATTGGGAACTGTTTGTCAGGCTACATAATAACTACGAATCCGTTTTAGAAATTTTGATTTTCTCGACTTTTTTTCTAATTCCAAATTTGGGCTTTTAAATTTTAATGTTTGTTTTCCTAAAATTTCTATCTTTAAACACGAACCTTCCTAATAAATATATTATATTACTAGCCGTGTACTCAATGAAATTACATTTCAGGAATCATTGGATTTTTCTCAAACGTTAAGGAGTTAATTTTTAGGTAACTTGCTCTGCGCATATCCTCCTTTTCGTGTCTTAAATCTTCCCCGGCCGGCATTTCTATTATGATACGTCAAAACCCTTAAATCAGTCAAATTGTAGTTAAAACGACGTCATGTATTATCAACGTTTTTCGTTCTGCAGCAGAATAAAGACTCTCAGTTTTACCGCCTCATAGCTATAACAGAAATTCTATACGCAAAGTAAATACTGCCGCGCCGTGGCGAGAATATGTCGTCATACAGTCAAAGTGATGAATTAATACCAAATACTTTAAGTATATGGTTAACACTTACAGGCAACTTTAAATATTTACTTTAAAATATTTACACTTGATAAATGTGTATCTTGTTTAGGATTTCAACTTCCATTTTTAGGCCCTTGGAAGTTGAATTTTGAAAAATCCTTTCTTAGGGCTCACCTACGTTAAACGTAATCTTCGTGTGCAAAATTTCGTTTTCATAGAGCCACCTGTTTAAGCTGTACGTTGTCTATAAGTCAGAGTTTTATTAAATAGATTATTTTTGAAATACTGATTTCTTCTTAATATTTCGCTTAAATTTAATTTACATTTATTTTTTTTTTACAATTGTCATTTATTTTCCACAACATTTCCTTCTTAAACTCAACTTCCATCTTTTTCTAGAATTTTTTACTTTTATTTCGTATTTCAATCTATTCTGAAAATCCAAACTGTGGAGAATTTTTTAATAAACTTTTCAAAATATTAACCCTTTTCTTAAGATTGCAGAATTACACTTTTACTTTTTTTAGATTTTTGCTATAAACTAAAGACTTCGAATTGAGAAAGTATGAGAACAAGTTGAGAATTAAAAGCAAAATTATATCGATAAAAAAAATTCTAGAAAAATATTTAAATATGAACAGTTTCTCAAATCCATGGAATTAAGTAATTTTCCAATGTTGTCAGAATCAGATTGCCTACAAATAAGAAATAATGTTTCAGAAAATGTGCGGAAGCAGAACCGGATCTCGCCGTTCAGTTGGACGTGTTCGACGAACAAAGAGAAAGCGACGACGCTCAAAGTCTACAAGGACCTCATGGAGTTGATCTAAATTCCCCCTTAGACGTCTTCTATGCCATTCTGAAGCAGGTAAGTAACAGAAGACACCTTTATGTAAGTGCTGATATTCCTCTAATTTACTTTAAGGTAGCGGAGACCCCCCAAGAGATTCCATTTTTAAGTATTCTTCAGCATCTACTGCGAATAGACCCTAAAGAGGCAATAAGCGACATAATCTGGGATACAGCAGAACGCTTGGTCCACCGGGCGACTTTATTAGAAAACAGGGATGATGCTGCCAAGCTACTTAGAGCTCCAAGTGTACAAAATAGACTCTTTTGCCATTGCCAGCATAAATCTGACAGTAGTTTAAGTAGAAAACATTCTCTAAATTCAATACCTTTAAGTCCTCCTCCTGGACCAGCTCCTTCGATACCTCTAGGTAATTATTCTGTATTTTACAGCTTCAATCGGTTGTCAATATTCTTTTATAGGTCATCCTCTACCTCCACCACCTCCACCCCCGCCAAACATACCACAGCCTCCTGTTATTCCACCACCTGCCCCAATACCTCCCGCACCGCAGCAAAGGCTAGCTGCTGTAGTGCCATCTACTGAAACAACACCTGTGATAGAAAAGTTACCCCAACAAGAAATACCGGCACCAAAAAGTAAAATGAAGACTATTAATTGGAATAAAATACCTAGTAATAAGGTAAGTAAGCAAGGAAGCATTCTTCTTTTAATATATGACAATTACTATCAATATTATAGTGTCGCAGTTGAGAGTTTTGAAAAGTAGAGAAAATTATTTCCTGGAAGTCCAAAAAAACGTAGAATTTCGAATTCTTATGAAATGTCACAGATTCTGCCCTAGGAAGCTAAATAGTTACAAAAACTCATTAGTTTCAAATTAATGTGGGCATGAAGTATTTTTTTATACAAATTCTGCCAATTCTGTCAGTTTTAATAAAGACTTACTAAATTGCCTCATATCTTATTAGATTACCCAATAAACAAACCTTTCCTAATGATTGCAGTCATCCAATTTGGAAAAATAATAAGAATTCTTCTAAAGTAGTAACTTGAAATACAAATCTTATCCCCTGAAACCAAAAAAGGTTCAAAAAAACACAACAGAGGTTGTGTTTCTTAATTTTCTTGGTTTCAGGGGACAAGATTTGTATTTCAATTTTTAAAGATAACCAAGGGCCACTAAAAAAAAAATTAGAGTGGTAACATTTGTTTTTTAGAAATTTATGCACAAATCTTCTCTCCTGAGACCAAAAAATGATTAAAAACCTTAACAACAGTTGCTCTTTTTTTCTAGGTAGTTGGAAAAAATAACATATGGACTCAGGTAGCGTACAGCCATCAGCACTCGCCGATGGCTTATATGGATTGGTCTGAAATGGAAGGATTATTTTGTCAACAAGCTCCTCCCTCAGCTCATTCATCGCCAAAATTAGGAAACAGAGATTTAACAAGTGGAACGATCGAACGACGAATAAGAAAAGATAACTCAGAAGTAAGTCATCTTGATTATATTTTTTTTTTAATTTCTGATCACTGATATGGTTGCAGATAACATTATTAGATGCCAAAAGAAGTTTAAATGTTAACATATTTTTAAAACAATTTAGGAGGTAAGTCGAAGCGAGTAATTAGCTCATAAACTAATCAGTTTTCATTAGTTCGAACGAAGATATAATTCATCTGATAAAAGAAGGGGAACACAGCGAAATAGGTGCTGAAAAATTGAAAGGTCTCCTCAAGATTTTACCAGAAGTTGACGAATTGGATATGTTAAAATCATTTGATGGAGATTACGAAAAATTGGGGAACGCCGAAAAATTTTTAGTTCAATTGACGAATTTATCGAAGTAAGTGGTAACCACCCATCTATTTAATTATAAGTCGAGAGATTTTAAAAAATAATTATTTTTAGTTACAAATTACGAATCGAAAGTATGTTACTTAAAGAAGAATTCGCTTCGAATATGAGCTACCTTCAACCCAGTATTAATTCCATGATTGTAGCTGCTGAAGGTAACAGATTTTAACGATAACAAAGTGCTAAAGCACTGTGGCTTGTGATTAAGTCTAAAGAAGGTTTCGCCCTTTTATTACCACATCGGCAATTAAATAAATAATTTTTTTTAAGTTGAATCCACTGGCAAAGGTAACCCCATTATGCTTTCAAAGCACTGCGAGTAGGATGCGGAAACAAAGATAGATGGCGATGAAACGCCTTCTTAAACAAGGATAGGTTGTAATTTTTGGGAAAAATTTCTTTCGGTAACAAGTTCCATAACTTGGAAATTCTATAGAAAAATTCACAGATTTCGCAATCCTTGCAACCAACGGAGACATTGGAAATGATAACACCAAATAGAAACATAATTAACACTTTATTTAACATACAAGGTTATACAGGGTATTTACAAATTTCAAAGACAACGTTGGCAGTTGATTCGGAATGATAAATAAATACGAATTACGAAAAAAAATTAATAAAAAATGTTTACTTTTCGAATTGCAGACTTTCAAAGTTGTTATAAAAAATAATTTAATTAATAATTTCATAACCTCTTTACCAATCGTGTTGAAATATGAAACCTTTATTTATTTAGATTATTAAGGCTAGAATTTTAGTGACGAAAAGCCTTGTTTTATCCGACATCCCTTGTAATTCACCACGACAACTATCTATGTATCTTCGAAGTAGTAAATAATAATAATTACATAAAATATGTATTGATTTACAACAATACGTATTACGTTAATTCTGTAATAAACCTTGTGTTATTTATTATTATTATTTTGTTGTTGCTTAATTCGTGAAGTTTAATATTGTATAATCTTAAGTATAGATTTTATCTGATCATTTTTATATGTAATTATTCAGATTACAAGATGCTCTTTTTCAAAAAGTTTCGGACTATAAGGGAAAAGTACTCTGTAGTTCGCCAAAATTGATTTTCGGATACCACGTTCCAAACATTTTTACACGGGTCTACTGCATTCCGAATATTGGGCTAGAAATCTGAACTGCCGATGCCGATCACTATTCGGGTATTTAAATTGATTGTTGTTAAATATTCGAAGGACCAGTACACTATGAGGCGCCGTTCACAACATAATTATTTTTCATGAATATTTAATAAATCAAACAATATATGTAAAATTTTAAATTATATATTGTTTCGTTCTTAAAATATACTTCATTTCTGTAAAAATGAATATTTATATTCTCCTGATAGAAATTTTACATAGATCTATTTAAATATTTTATATGAAAGTTTTATGTGGTTTTAAAAATATTTATATAAACTGTGATACATGAAATGACCGTGAGAGGCGATAGTAGCCGCACGAATCGGGCATGGAGTATGGTATTATTTATATATCAATTTTATTTTTCGTTGTCGCCACCTGAATCTTGATTATATTTACATATTTATCAATAGCACTAAAATCTGACATAAAAAGTGACAGCATGCTAATAATAATAATAATAATAATAATAATAATAATAATAATAATAATAACAAAATAATAATAAATAAATAAGTAAATAATAAAATAAAAAAGTTTCAAACCTTAATTTAAGTTCCAGCGCTTCTAGCGCCCGCTACGGTGGTTTGATATATCACACTTTATATAAATATTTTTGAAATCACATAAAATCTTTATAAGAGATATTTACGAATATTTATATAAAATTTTTAACAGAAGATTAAAATATCCATATTCATTGAAATTAAATATACTGCAAGAAAGAAATAATATATAATTTCAAATTTAATATAAATGGTTTGATTTATTAAATATTCATAAAAAATTATTATGTCCTGAACGGCACCTCATACTACACAGTGGTTAAAAAATAGGTTTCCTGTTTATGGTCTATTGACTACTTTATATTGAAGTCAGTTAGCTACCGCTTACAAACAAGATATATGATCTACTTATCACAGGGGCATGATTTAGAAGTAAGAGGTCGACAATCCCTTAGCAGGTAAAGAATTTATAAAGAAATCGGAACATTCCAGCCCCCTTGAAATCTTGCAGCTTCAATAAAATCCTAATAATATAATAAATAGCAAACCAATGCAAGAAATGATCAAAATTACAGATATAAAGCTTAAGAATAGACTTATAATTACGGGGATCTTACATTATTACTCAGTAGTACTGAAATTAGAATTGATCCAAACAAAATTTTAAATAATATACAGGCTCTTTTAGTTAACATTTCCACAGCCGATATCTCTGAAAATAAAAAGGACCTATATATTGTATTATAAGTTTAGCATTGTAATGATCAGATGAATTAACCCTAAGGGTGCGTTTAGATTAGAGATTTATTTTATAATAGAAATCTCAGGTATCTGAGACTAAATTTCCTTGCCCGTTTACACTAGGACACAAATATAGCTGAATAAAATTACTAACACTTTTAGCTGAGATCAAATCTGTTGATAAGTCGTTCATATAAAAATTGCGACTGATTATTTTACTTTCTAATGGGAATTGTTCTTCAGCTTCTTTTGCTATTTTAAGAAACGGGCTGCAAAAAAGGGTGCACAAGTGGTGCCGTAAGTTACCATTATTAAACAGAAAGTTTAAATAAGTCCTTCTTTGCTGATGCCATAAAACTCTAAATTTGTGGGTTGCCTAATACCCTTTTTATCATTCTGTACATTTTGGTGATCTTACTTGACAGTACAATAGGATAAATTAGAAACGGAACGGAAATCTTCTTGTATTATTGCTTGGGCGATTAAAATGACGTTAAGACTGACTGCAGATGTGTCTTACACCACATGAATTTTATGCTCCTTCAGAGTTTGTTTGAACCCCCTGGTTGGATAAGTAGTACAATTCAGAAATTTGTCATTTCGACAAGTGGTTCACATTCTTCATGGTAGACCCTTATTGACCGGAAATATTATTTTTTTTTTCAATTTATTAAAAAAAAAAAAGGGGTTCACACGTGTCATCCCTATTTTTTACAAGTTTAAGAATCATTTTATTGACATTGAATGTGCCTCGCCCATTTTTCTTTCGTTTTTGAAAGGCAACGTTACAATGAAGAGATCACAGGGTGCTCGTAAGTAGTAATTGTCGTAAAAGTGTTATTCCAGGTCTTTTCTTCTTGGGATAAAAGTATTTTGTTTTCAGTTTCCTCTTGATCCTAAAATTTATTGCCCCGGTCATGTAATTGTTCTTCCCGACAAGAAGTTATGGTCTTTGAATTGCATGTCATATTTTTGTTTCTTTGAATGGACTTTTAAATGACCAGGTGCATTCAAACCAATTTGTTTTCTTGAAAATGAAGTTGATTTTTTCAAATTTCAATGGAATTTCTAATTACTCCCAAAATAAATTTGTTTCAGTTAATAAATCTATTTAGATTATTTCGCACTGAAATCAGGATCATCGAAAAAAACATTAGAGGGCAGTTGAATGGCAAATTTATCAATCTTAAAAATTGAGGTTGGTTCTGTGATTTTGTTTATCTTATTCCAGATCACACGTGAATTCGTTTAGATGTGATTTGATCCATATGGTACATTACTTCAAACTCTTTTAAAGAAAATTACAATTTTTTAACTAATGCTGAAGTAATGATGTTAGCTTGACACCCTGGATTTAACAACGCTGGACATTGTTTAAAGTTACTGTACCTATTTCTAATTAAAACTAGAGCTGTACTGATTGCCATTTTCGCTTTGCATGATCGTTTAATTTTTCGGCTATTATGGGAATAAATAAAATTAATTCCTTTTTTTGCCGAAAGCTCTAAAACCTTTAATACAGCTAATTAGTTGTCTTAGACCGGGTTGTGTGGTTTTTGTGAATTAAAAAATGTTTAGGACGGTTGGACCTGTTCTTTTATTTTAAAGCGGTCTTGCATAATTAATTAATAATAATAATTAGCTGATACTGACAATGATTCAATAACGTCACTTGAATCTCCCTCCACAGAATCGCAAAGATAATGAAATTTCTTAATATCAAAAATACGCTTGTCGTAATGAACTCAACACTTAGATGAATCTAAAAACGAAAATGGGAAGCGATAAGGGCTTTAAATTAGAAACAGATATGGTATTTAATTATACTCGCGCCGTTTAATAATAATACATTTCAATTTATGTCAGTTACAATTTTATCGGATGTTCAAATGTATCAAGTGTGCTCTACTTTTTTTTTAGAAGAGAACGTAGCGAACCCGGCACTCGATTACTTATTGATTATTTTGGTTGATCCCTCAAGGGTAATTTTGACGTCTTATTTATCCAGTGAGGTTAAAATTTTCTAATCTAAAGAAAATCCGTCAGAAATCTATTTTCTTTCACGTTTTTACGATGATTTGAATTACTAAGATACACAAATTTATAAAACAGACAGTATAGAGCAGTAACAATTTCCATTCTACATCCAAAAAATGAGAATTTTCCATCAGAAGGTTTGTTATGATAGCAATTTAAATGTATTAAAATCTTGCAGTTGTCAATCACTGATAATTTCTTTGGGATTTACGTTCCTAAAAAATTTTCACTGTCAACTTATTGACTTTTTCATTTGAACGAAACTCAAAATGTCGAAAATTTGTCAAAAATAGATTTGGAGTACTCTCTCCAAATTTTTACTCTTCTTTACAAAATTATGCGTTTATGCTTTCAAAATAATTATAAACACAAATTTTGGACTTTTCCGAAATTTAATAAATTTTTTTCACAATTTAGACTTTTTTAAATTTTTACATCAAACTTGCAATTTTTGTGTTTTTTCTTAAAACTTCGGATTTCAAACGGATTCAAAATTTGAACATCAGTCTTGCGAGTATAACCCAAGTTATTGCGTTAAAAAAATAAATATAGCGTATTTTCTTGAAATTATGACTTTTTCACAAAATTCCTTAACCTTTCAAAATGTCATTTATTTTAATTGAACTGTCAATAAATATTTATGTTTTGTTTAAAATTTTTATGTTAAATAATAAATTCTAAATATTTCTAAAGATTTTGACTTATTTTCGAAATTTTGACCTCAGACTAAAAAATTCTTTAAATTACAAATATATAAAATCGAAAACTCAAGATTTTTTATCGAAATTTTGTAATGTCAACTTTTTTTTCGAAATTTAAAATCCCCTTTTTTATTAAATCATGAGTGGTGGGTTTCCTCAAATTTTAAAATCCCAAAATTCAAACTTTACTTTCTACTCTTACAATAAAGGTTTCAACCAGTGTTAAAGCTTTAATTTTTTATTTTTAAGGTTTTAAATTTAATCAAAACTCTTTTTTTAAGAACACAAGTCATTTATTTAAAATCTTGATTTTACATGAAATATTTTAATTTTTTTCAAATGATTTTGATTTAGTTGCAAAATTTTATCTTTAACCTCAAAATGTTGACATATGTTTTGAAATTTTAGAACATTATGAATTTTTTGAAATCCTGGAATATTTTCCTAAAATTGTCTATTTTTTTTACTATTTTTCTTGCAACTTTTCTGAATTCAAAATGTTGGCCTTATTTAGCTATTTTTTTTTATTTTCTACCTTAATATCGAAGTATTCGACTTGAGATTTCGAGTGAAAACTTGAATATTCAAATATTTTTCTTTCGACTTTTTTCTATTTTTAAGGTTATTTCTGCAATGTTTATCTTTTCTAAATTTACAGTTTCCATTAGCCAAGTTTCTTCTGAAAGATTATTTTTTTAAATTGAAATATATTCGTATAATCAAATAGACTGCGAAATTATTTAAATCAAAATAATATTAAGGCATCTATGCTCATGGCTCCTGAAAGAAATATTTTAGTACAAAGCGAAAACAATGAAATATTAAAATATATTTCATCTACAAGCAAAAATTTGTCAACTTTATTGTAAAAGTAATTTACATTTATTTGAGCCCTAAAAATTATAAGTGCAGATATTTTACCACATTCGTTTACTGAGTACTTCAAGACAATACGTGAATTGGATTTAGGGTAAGATTTAACATCATAATAATGGAATTATAACCCCTCAGTTAAGGGCCGCTGACTTGGGTAGTCCGTGTAAACTTCAGAACCTCAAGTATGCGCATCTTTACATGCTCACGATACCGCCTATTGTGTTCAGTTTTTGTTAGCGGTGTTTTCGTACTTAACTCACTCGTAAACGTTTTTTACGCTCTCAATATGTCTTACACTTTTCGCTATTTTTCATACTCTTAATATCCATAGCTGGTAGCCTTATCCAATGAAGCGTCACTGGATTAAACGAATATGGTGCACTGCGGTGAACTGTAAACTTAACATTCTCTCAGTTTTGATGCCGGCCTCTCGACGCCGAGAGCGCTCGACTGGCGATTCGAGTATGTCCGACCGACCGACACCTTGTTCTTCAAGCTTGAACGAAAACCCGAAACTTCACCCCATATCTCAACATAAACATTTCCAATGTTAAAAAGAGTCTCCGTAGACAGACGTCCTCACTGTGTCAAGCTGGACCGCACAGGAATTTGCTGTCTCCGACTGTCTAGTACGCCTCAAGAATCTTGCCCTTGAGGGGATCAATCCTATTAGTTCCTGCGAGCATCTTCCATGATAGTATTTGTGGAAAAAGTCACCAACCATACGCCTGTGCTCTAGTGTTTCAAGAGAATCGGTCAAACTCTCGTCATCAATTAGGCGAATCGCTCTTTGAATTGGATCCAAGAGAGCTAAAGTGTGTTTTGGGGCTGAACTCCAAACATGAGAACAGTATTGGCTAGTGTTGGCCTAACTTGAGCTTTGTATAGTGTTAATAGCTGATGAGATATGAAGTACTTTTTAGCTCTAAAAAGAAAGCCTAGCTTCTGAGAGACGGATTTGGCAATGGAGCGCACATGATCGTCCCAAAAGAAGTTAGTGCTCGCATTCACTCCTAGGATAGATAAATTAGATCCCATCGGAAGGATTTTGCCGCCCATTAGTATGTTTGTTGCATTATCCCTTGGTGTTTTCTTAGAGAAAACCGCGGCCCGAGTTTCTGAAGCATTGAAGTCGACCAAATTGTTCTTACCCCATTCCAGAATCATCTCGAGATCTCGATTAATTGTCTGTATCTGCTGTTCCCTTAGTCGATCCGAAGCAGAGATAGATAATGGTTTGTCGGAGAAAAAAGATGACACAAGGTTACTATCATCTGTGTAGCTGTATATAGGATTGGAAGTTGAAGCTAAGAGATCGTTTATGTGTAACAGAAATAGAGTAGGAGACAGAAGAGACCCCTGAGGCACCCCTGCGTTAATCGCAAATGTCTCGGATGAGATGCCATCGACGACGATCTGAAGAGATCTGTCAGCGAGAAAATTGGATATCAAATGACAGAGTGTCCAGGAGGAAGACCATAAGATGTTAATTTGGCGAGAAGAGATCGGTGCCAGACTCTGTCGAAAGCCTTTGAGATATCCAATGCCACAATCCTAGCCTCACCATGTTTTTCCATAGCTGAGATACAGATATGAGTAACATATGCCAGTAGATCGCCAGTGGAACGTAATTGATTTAAATAAATCTTACAAGTTATTTACTATAATTCAGCTTCATTGGCATCCAGTTTTGCTAGTTGATAGTGATTTTTGAAATTTCATACGTATTGTGTATTTGACACTTCAAAAAAAAAATCTCACTCTGAATTCGAAAATATTAGGATTTCAAATTTAATGTTGAAATGATCAGGTCAAAGACGAAATTTTAAGTTTGAAGATGAAATTAAGAGACCTCAATAAAAATTTCAGTTCCAAATTTGTAATTTCGAACTTTTATCAGAATATTGACTTTAATTTCGTTAACTCTAGTTTGAATTTAACATTTTTGGAAGCAAAAACAGAAAATTTTTGCTAAAGGTTATCATTATAGAGAGAAAAAGAAAAAAAAATGAATTTCAAGTCGACATTTTAGGAGAAACAATGAAATGTTAGACCACAATTTTGAGAGAAGAGTAAAATTTTCAAGAATACCAAAATTGGCAAAGAAAAAAATACTGATAAAAATGCCGAATGTTAAACTTCAAACTTTGAAAAAAGTCTAGAGAATATCAAAATTTATACAAAAAAACGTGTTGATACAATTTTCTAGGGTAAACGTGAAATATTAAAAAAGTGAAATTTTAAGATGTAAGTTTGTTTTTCTGTTTTATGGTGCTGCCACTCAGTGGCGGCTGGCGTATAGGCACTGTGGAACTGCAGCACCCCCAATTTCGCTCACGAGTTTTTTCTCAACATTTTCTGAACACTTTTTATTACACAATTTGTGGTAGAAATTTTTAATTTTCTCTGTTTTGTTTTCAAATAAATTTTAGGTTTCTTTCACGAAGTGAAACCTATTTTATTTTTAATTTTGATCAAAATCACATTTTCGTAAACTAATTTTTGTAAAAGTTTTAAAAAAGAAATCAATATTTCGAGCGTGAATTAAACTGTTAAGAAAAAAATCAAATTTCCTTGAAAATGTCAGCATTTTAGGAAAATAATTACAAGTTTAAGAAAAATTCTAAATCCAACTCATCTCGCATTTTACTATTTCTCTAAAAAATAGGTTAATACGGTATCTTCAAATTTTTACCTCAAATCACATTTCGTATAAAAATGTTGAGTTTTTTTCAAATATTTCGAGTTTTTTTATAAAATTTTGATTTTTTCTGCAAAGTTTATAAAAAGAAATTTTCTCCAAATTTTCATTTTTCCTGAAAGTGTAGTTATTAAAATTTCTTTTAGAAATTATAACTTCTCCCGATTTTTCTTTGTGTTCCTCTAATTTGCTTCAAAAATGTCAAGTTTTTCACTGCACTTTAACAATTTAAAGTTCATTTCATTTTGTAGTTTTGACAACAAATTGTTGAAAAAAACCCTGAAAGCTCTATAAAAATTTTAACATTTTGTAAAAAACAAAAAATTTCGACTGTTTTGCAAAGATATTTCAATTTTTTTTTTCAAGTTTCGATTTTTTCTCTAAGAAATTTTGCTTTTCTTTTCTATGAAATTTGTGTTTTTCTCTGAACATTTTATACAAAGAATTTTTTTGAAATTTCGACTATCCCTGGAGATTTTCTCTTTAAAATATTTTTTCTAGTAGAAATTTTGATTTCTCTAACAAATTTTTAAATTTCCAAAACAAATTTTGGCAATTCAAAAACCTTTTTAACAAAATTTTGATATTTTAAAATTCATTTTATTTTGTAATTTTGATAAAAAACTGAAAATTATTAGGTATACATTTAGAAAAAATAAACTTCAAATTTGCATAAAAATAAGAAAACTTTGGGAAAAATATTAACATTTCAAGTAAAAATGAACCTTGTACGTTTTAACGTTTTCTACAATTTGATATTTCTCTAAAAATTTGCTACTGCTATAGGACCAAAGAGAATTCTGAATTGGAATTTCCAATTTTCCTAAAAATGTTAAATTTTTTCTTGAAATTCCCAAGTTCGACTTTAGAATTTACATTTCGATAAAAAAACGAAATTTAAAGACTAAACTTAAATTTTTAAGAGAACGCGGATCACATTTCTAGAAAAAGTTTTCTGTAAACAATATTTTTCAAAAAAAAAAACATTTTAGAAATTAAATAAAGAAATTTATTCGCAATAAATTAATTGTCAAAATTATTTTTATAATTTTGACTTTTAAAGTGGGAACTATTGTTAATTTTTTAGAAAATGAGTTAACATTTCTAAAAGAGTCTCAAAATTTCGAAATTAAAATTAATCAAAATGTCGAACAAAATTCATTAACAATTTACTGTTCTAATTTAATTTTTTTCTAGAAATTTTGAAGTTCCAGAGAAATTTCAAAAATTAAATATTTCAGCTTGAAGCCAATTTTTTGTGATTAAAATTCAAATTTTGGCAATTTATTTGTCTATAAAATGTAATTTTTTTTGGAAATTTGTTTCAAAACTTTGCACAATTTTAAAAATACATAATTTTGTTATTAATTTTTTCAAATTCGAGTGTTATTTCGAAATTTTTCTTGAAAAATGTAAATTTAAAATGAAAAATATTACCACCAAAACCAAAAGTTATCAGAAAATGCAAATTTTTGAAAAAAAGGCAATTATTTTGCAATTTTCATAGAAAGTCAAATTTTTGAAAGAAACCAAGGATTTCGAAAAAAATCTTTAATTTTTAAGATGGTCGACATTTTAAATAATTTTGGGAATGTGAATAAAAGACGACTTTTTGGAAAAATATGGACATTTAAAATAAATTGTCGAGTTTTTAATTAAATTTTCAAAGAAGCTGAATTTTTTGAATATTGGAGAAAACTCAAAATTATCAAAAATTTCGTAATTATCGAAAAAGTTGAAATTTTGAAAAAAAGTTTTAAAAAAAGTCGAAATTTTCGATAGTTCAAGTTTGAAAACAATCTTTTTTTTAAATCAAAGATTTAATTGAAAATGTTTAAAAAAATGGATGAACAAAATTTAAAAAAATAGAACTTTTTAAAAAGAGTCGAAATTTTGAAAAAAAGTCGAAATTTTGAAAAAAGTCGAAGTTATGAAATGGAATCGAAATTTTACGAAATATTAGTCGAAGTGTCAATAAAAGATTTTAAGAAATGTCTGACTAAAAAAAATCATAATTTTCAAATAAAGAAAAAGGTAAAGTTTTGCAAAATAGTCGAAAATTTCAATAGTTCAAGTTTGAAAACAATCTTTTCTTTTAAGTCGAAGATTTAATTGGAAATGTTTAAAAAAAATATATAAACAAAATTTAAAAAAACAGAACTTTTTTAAAAAAAAAGTCAAGTTTTCAAAAAGAGTCGAAATTTTGAAAAAAAAATCGAAGTTTTGAAACGGAATCGAAATTTTACGAAATATTAGTCGAAAATGTCAAAAAAAGATTTTAAAAAATGTCTGACTTAAAAAAAATCACAATTTTTAAATAAACGATCGACAGTTTGCAAAAAATGTCAAAATTTTGAAATTAGTGGAAAAAAATAGTGAAAATTTTTGAATGTGAAAAATTTTAAATTCTGGAAAATGACTAAAATTTTGAAAAATTTAAACATTTAAAAAAGGCTGGAATTTGCAACAAAGTGGGAATTAAAATAAAAGGTTGAACATTTCCAAAAAGTGCAGATTTAAGAGAGGTTAAAATTTTTAATAAAGAAAGTCGGAATTTGTTGGCAAGGCAAAAATGTTCAAAATCTTTCAAATTTCCAAAAGAAGTCAAAATTTTGGAAAAGAAGAAATTTTCAAAAGAAAAGGGTCGAAATTTATAGTCGTAATTAAAAAAATCTCAAAATTTGCACAAGATTCGAGAATTTTTATCGAATTTAAGAAATAATTCGAAATTTTAAAAAAGTGTAAATTTGAATAGTTGGGAAATTTGCACTCAAATCTTCAATAAAAACCAAATTTTTCGAAACGGAATATTGAAAACAAGTGAAAATTATCATGTAGATCGAGGTTTTGAAAACTCGAAATATTGAGAAATTAAAATTTTGGAAAAAGTTTAAATTTTTGGTAGTTAAAATTTTGAATCAAAGTGGAACATTTTTTAAAAAGTTGAAATTTTAGGTCAAAGCCATTAAAATTTTGAAAACATGTCAAACATTTTATAAAGTTTCAATATTTTCAAAAAAAATCGAAATTTTGAAAGAATTTCGAAAATTAAGAAGTAACGAAATTTTCAACAAAAAAAATCAAAAAATAATCGAAACTTTGCAAAAAAATTAGTTGAAATTATTAAAAATCGAAATTTTCAATAAAGAAATTATGTTTTCAAAAAAAATTATTAAGAAAGATGAAATTTAGAAGAAAGTCAAATATTTAAAATATCAATAATATCAAAATTGAAAATTTACATTTTCATAAACATTAGGAATTTTCAAATGGTAAAAATTACAAAAAATGTAATAAATAATTTAAAAAAATTACGATAAGGCTGAAAATCGAAAAATCCAAATATTTACGAAAACACGGAAATTTTTAAATGAGTATTCACAGTTTTTTAAAAAAGTCAATGCTTCAAAATAAGATAAGGTTGAGATTACAAAAAAAAATCTAAATTTTTATTACAGTCGAAATTTGGAAAAACAATCCAACCTTTCAAAAAACGCGACATTTTTAAGTTTTTCTTGTCAAGTAATCAAAGAAATCTAAAATTTTCGAAAAGTAACGTTTTGAAAATGTCGAAATCTTAAAAATCTTAAAACGCTAAGCATTGTCGCAGCACCCTCATTAGTTTTGACTACGAGCCGCCACTGCTGCCACTAATATTCTCGGAATCTGAAGCTGATATTTCCATCCCATGTGATTCAATAAACCGTCGGTCATCTTGCTCTTTCGCTAGGATTTCGAAAATATTCAGAGTAACAGCCCTAAATATTTAAAATATTTAAGTCGCCTTCCCCATTTAGGCAAGATTTTTAGAAGAAGAATAATATACACATGGGCGTATGGGCGTAGACAGGATTTCAGAAGATCTTCAGCTGAATATATTGTATATTTTTTTCTCAACTGCGCGAGCTTGGGGGATCAAACTTCCAAATTAGAGTCTAAATTTCGAAAAAGAAGGAATTTTGAGAAAAAAACGGAAAATTGAATGTGAAATAAAACCTGAATCTTTTAAAATTCTTCGAAAAATGCTGGAATTTCTAAAAAAAGTCGAAATTTCTAAAAAACAAATTTTGTACAAAAAGTCACAATTTCCAGAATAAATCAAATTTGGGGAAAAAAACTGAAATAACCAACAATATTTTCCTCAGAATTTTACTTTGTTTAAATTTTAACATAATCGAAAAGCTTTTTTTTGAAATATTCTATAAATATTTTTCTCAAAATTATGACGTTTGTTCCGATTTTGAAAGAAACCAATTTTGAGAAAAAGTCGAAATTTGGAGGAGGTAGAAATTTCCACAAACAAAACGTCAAATTTTGGGATATATCCTGTTCCGAGAATAAAACGAATTTGGAGAAACAAGTGGATTTTTTTTGGTGGAACGGACTTGTCCTTGGCTATCTTTCAAACTTGATGTACAAATCTTGTCCCCTGAAATCAAGAAAGATTAAAAAATACAACAAAAATTGCTCTAACGCTTTTCGATAGCCAAGCTATCATCTTTAGATACTGATATCTCGAAAGATGATAGCTTGGTTATCGAAACGCCTTATTGTATTTTTTATCTGTCTTGGTTTCAGAGGACAAGATTGGTATAACAAGTGAAAATCCACAAAGTCAAATTTAAAAAAAATCGGGAAAAACCGAACATTAATAAAAACGAATTTCCAAAAAAACCGTCAAAATCTCGAGAAAATGATAGACATTTATAAAAAAATTTCAAAACAAGAAGAGAAAAGAAAGAGCGGAAAAAGTAGAATTCGGAAAAAGTTATAGTTTCGAGAAAAGGTCAAAATCTTCAGAAAATCAAATTCCCTTTTGGAAAAATTTGAAAACTGTCGAAAAATCAAAAAAAGGCAAAAAAAATTGTAAATTGGGAAATGTTAACATAATATTTAAAGTTCCGTAAAGAAATTCAATTCTATTCTCTAAATACAAACATATTTTCTCAATATGGTTGCTTTTCTATTAACATTCCGATCGAATTTAGAGAACAAATTAATTTAGAGAAAGTAGAAAGAGCCAATTTCGGGGAAAAAGTCTGCAACTCTGGAAACATAAAGTATTTCGAGATAAAAATTAAAATGTGGAAAATAAGACATATTTTGTGAGATAGGTGCAATTTGAAATTTCCGGAGAGTGTAATTTGAAAAAGTCGAAATATGTAGATGAAAAAAGAGAATATTAAGGAAAATAGCAGAATTTCCAAACAACATGAATACGTATTGAGAAAAATGATGAAATTTCAAAAAAAAACGATTTGTGGAAGAACATTTCAAAAAATAAGAATTTTGAGAATAAAAGCGAAATTTCGAATTTTTTGATGATGAGGAAACGTTTAAGAAAAAGACAGATTTGAAGAAGAAAAGTCAAGATTTCGAAAAAAAAAACAATTTCAAGCAAAGAGTTGAAACTATAGAAAATATTTAGTATCAAATTTTAAGACAACAGTTAAAATTTCGAAAAAAAAACAAACTCTAAGAAACTAGGATTCTAATGCACAGACCAATAGGTTTGAACATTTATTAGATTCGAAGTTTGGAAACCAAATACCGGTTTCGTACTAAGAAACTATTTTTGGAAAATTAGATTCTATAAATTTTCATAAAAATTCAGATGTTAAGAAAAATAAAGAAATTTGTAGAAATAGGCGAAATTTTGAAAAATCGGTTCGAAATATTCAAGTGAACCTTCAAAATTGAGAGGAAACTCGAACTTTTTCAAAGAACGTCGATAAAATTGGCAATTTCGCTCATAAAGTTGATTTGATGAAAGTTAAATTTTGATAAAATGGTTTGATTTTGAAAATTTTTGTTTATAAAAAGATAAATTTTGAAAAAAAAATCAAAATTGAAAAAAGAAACTTGGACGAAAATATTGAGAGGATTGGATTTGAAATAGAATTAGAATTAAAAAAAAACAATTTTGAGAAAACTATGGACATTTCGAAAAAAATCAGAAAACAGATTTTAAGAAAAATTTGAAATTTCGAGAAAAAGATCGAAATTTCCAAAAAAATTCAAAATTATATAAAAATTCAAAAATACTCCACATTTCTTGAAAAGGAAATTCTAATTCTTTAAGATAAAAGTAGTCTAAATTTGAAGAGAAAAGGATCAACATTTTTTTGAAATAGTCTATATTTCGATTGAAAAACGTTTGTCAAAATTTAAACTTAATAACCAATGAGATTTCCATTTAATATTGAGATTTTCAGGAACATAAAGGATTGGATTTGAAATAGAATTAGAATTTAAAAAAAAACAATTTTGAGAAAACTATGGACATTTCGAAAAAAATCAGAAAACAGATTTTAGGAAAAATTTGAAATTTCGAGAAAAAGATCGAAATTTCCAAAAAAATTTAAAATTATATAAAAATTCAAAAATACGCGTCAAAAATACTCCACATTTCTTGAAAAGGAAATTCTAATTCTTTAAGATAAAAGTAGTCTAAATTTGAAGAGAAAAAGATCAACATTTTTTTGAAATAGTCTATATTTTGATTGAAAAACGTTTGTCAAAATTTAAACTTAATAACCAATGAGATTTCCATTTAATATTGAGATTTTCAGGAACATAAAGGATTGGATTTGAAATAGAATTAGAATTTAAAAAAAAAACAATTTTGAGAAAACTATGGACATTTCGAAAAAAATCAGAAAACAGATTTTAAGAAAAATATTGAAATTTCGAGAAAAAGATCGAAATTTCCAAAAAATTCAAAATTATATAAAAATTCAAAAATACGCGTCAAAAATACTCCACATTTCTTGAAAAGGAAATTCTAATTCTTTAAGATAAAAGTAGTCTAAATTTGAAGAGAAAAGGATCAACATTTTTTTGAAATTGTCTATATTTTGATTGAAAAACGTTTGTCAAAATTTAAACTTAATAACCAATGAGATTTCCATTTAATATTGAGATTTTCAGGAACATAAAGGATTGGATTTGAAATAGAATTAGAATTAAAAAAAACAATTTTGAGAAAACTATGGACATTTCGAAAAAAATCAGAAAACAGATTTTAAGAAAAGTATTGAAATTTCGAGAAAAAGATCGAAATTTCCAAAAAAATTCAAAATTATATAAAAATTCAAAAATACTCCACATTTCTTGAAAAGGAAATTCTAATTCTTTAAGATAAAAGTAGTCTAAATTTGAAGAGAAAAGGATCAACATTTTTTTGAAATAGTCTATATTTTGATTGAAAAACGTTTGTCAAAATTTAAACTTAATAACCAATGAGATTTCCATTTTTTAGAAACTTTGATTTTTTAAGCAAATGTTGAGAATTCCAAATTTTATCGAATATCCGAGTTAGCCCTTTTAATTGATAAACATTTTTAATAAACTGTTAGGTTTTTTACAAAAACTTTTTTATTCTTCATGGGAGACCCTTATTGACCGGAAAATGTTAAATAAATTGGAAAAAACAAAAACTTTTTTCTCGAAATGTGGCGATTAAAAATTTAAATATTTCCAAACTGGGTCGCAGAAATGTTAAATAAAATTAATAAACCTGACGACTAAAGTCGGAAATTCGATAACACGTCGAAGGAAACGTTACGCCCGTTTTTGTAGGGAAAAATCGAAAAATAAAGTTATTTAATAATAAGTTGATTAATGCAGCAATCAAGCTGAACACTTCTCACTGAAATTTTTTTTTGGGTAATTTTATTTAGAGCAACTTTCCACAAATGGATTATCGAAATCGTCATTTCAAATTTAAATTACCTTTATTTTGTACATTTTGTCATTTTTCAGGGGCTAGGCCCCCCTTTGAAAAAAATAGCAGATACGCCAATATATTGTTACGGGCTTATCGGTTCGATTGATTACACTTATCGAATAAGACCCACTTTATTACTGAACTCAACAATTTACAATTAACTCACTAATTGCACTGATTCTAACTGACTGACTCGCGGGAAAACTGACCGCCTTTTTATAGTTTCGGCCCGCGGCTTCCAGAATTTTCGGCAGATAAGGCTTATCGAATGCCGAAATTTCTGGAACGCTTATCTGCCGTTTGTTTCGTTATCGCGGCCGCTTTCCCCTTATCAGAACCTTCTAGAAACTTTTTTTATTCACTAAATTCTACAATTCTATTCTAAATCCTATTTCATCTATTTACAATGCGTTACACTGCCTCCCCCTTAGGAATGATCGTCCCGATCAGTTCCAATCAGTCACTTCGCCACTAAATTTGCATAGTCTGTTCAGGTGTACCACTTTCATTTTACTCCTGGAGCTACGCTGGATCCTGTATACCAAGTCGTTGATCCTCTTCAGCACTTTGTACGGCCCTTTCCAGGATGGCGTAAACTTTGGCGAAACTCCTTTCTTTCGCTGAGGGTTGTATAGCCATACCAATTCGCCCTCATTGAGACCACCATGATTGGCATTCACGTCATACCTGGCCTTCATCCGGTCCGTCGCCAAGTTGATCTTCGTCCGCACCAGAGCATGCGTCTCCAGTATCGCTTCCCTCAAGTCATCTACGAAACCCATCGTTTCCCTGGGGACCTCCCTTGGTGATCCAAACACCAAGTCACACGGAAGCGGCAGTTCCCTCCCGAAGATCACTTTTCCCGGAGTCTGACTTGTAGTTTCATGAGTTGCCGCGCGATAGGCCATCAGAAACAGTGGTAGATGTCGGTCCCAGTCGGTCTGATGTTTGGAAACGACCTTCGAAAGATGTTCCTCTAAGGTCCTGTTAAATCTCTCCACCATTCCGTCAAACTGTGGATGAAGAGGTGTTGTTCGAGTTTTCCTTATTCCAAGAAGACGACACACCTCTTGGAAAACCCCCGATTCAAAGTTCCTTCCCTGGTCCGAGTGTAGTTCAAAGGGAACACCAAATCGACAGATGAAGTTGTCCACAAGAACCCTTGCGACTGTGGTGGCTTTCTGGTTCGGGATGGCATAAGCTTCAGGCCATTTACTGAAATAATCCATGGCTACCAGGATGTACTTGTTTCCCTCGCCTGAAACTGGGAATGGTCCTGCCACATCGATTGCAATTCTTTCAAATGGAGCTCCCACATTATATTGCTTCAGGGCCCCTTTGGTTCTCGTACGGGGACCCTTAGATGCAGCACAGGTGACACATTTCCGACACCACCGCTCGACGTCCTCCCTGCAGTTAACCCAATAGAACCGTTTTCGAACCTTCTCCGGGGTCTTGTTCATCCCTAGGTGTCCACCAGAGGTCCCATTGTGCACCTCCCACAAGACCTGTGGAATCTTCTCCTGAAGCACCACCAACTGCAAGTTGACACGCTTTCCATCCGCGCTTTCCCATGCTCTCGTCCTCGACCTGAAGGGATTTCCATTGAGCCCACAAATTCTTAAGAGCTGGACTTCTGTCGGAAACCTCTTGCCATTCCGGTCTGTCTCCAGCTTCTTTCCATTCCAATATGGGTCCGATATCAGCGTCGCTCCTCTGTAGCTTCCGAAGACCTTCAACAGTCCATTCGTCTTCTGGCTGGACAGAAGTGACCCTTATATCTCCACCATGTCCTCATGGTCCTCAACTCGTTTGCAGTGTTTGCAATCAGCACAGGGTCTTCTGGACAAAGCGTCAGCGTTGTTATGCTGTCGTCCCGGTCGATGATGCACCTTGAAGTGATACTGCTGAAGCCTTTCTAACCATCTAGCCGTCTGTCCCTCCGCGTTCTTCATTCGGAGTAACCAAGAAAGTGCCGAATGATCTGTCCTGATAAGGAATTCTTGCCCATACAAGTATTTGTGGAAGTGTTCCACGGCCTTCACTATCGCAAGCAGTTCCTTCCTGGTGGTGCAATAGTTCCTCTCTGGCTTCGTCAGGATCTTGCTGTAATATTCGATGACTCTTTCTTCACCGCCTTGAACTTGGGACAGCACAGCCCCAATGCCGATGTTACTGGCATCAGTGTCTAACACGAACTTCCCATTCTGCTGAGGATACGCCAAGATAGGGCTTGTAGGCGGACTTCAATTTTCGGAAAGCGGTATCACAGTCTGGAGTCCAGACGTACGGCCTTCTTCCTTCCGTTAGTTGATGCAACGGCGCAGCGATGTTGGCGAAACCTTTCACAAATCTTCTGTAATAGGTACACAGCCCCAAGAAACTCCTCAGTTCATGTTTGTCTTTGGGTCTTGGCCAGTCACGAATTGCTTGAGTCTTGCTGATATTTGTTTCAACTCCTGCGGCTGATACAGTGCGACCCAAAAATTCTACTTTCCTTTGGAACAAAGAGCACTTCTTTGGATTCAGCTTTAAGTTGGCTTGCTTTAATCTGTCGAAAACTTCTTGAAGATTTTCCAAATGTTCTTGAAAGCTCTTGCCCATCACCATGACGTCATCTAGGTAAACCAAGCAGGTTTTCCAAGTGAGTCCTCGAAGTACCAGTTCCATTAGACGTTCGAAAGTAGCCGGTGCGTTGCATAGTCCAAAAGGCATAACCGTGAACTGATATAATCCACTCCCAGATGAAAAGGCCGTCTTTTCTTTGTCGTCGGGGTCTATGCTCACTTGCCAATATCCACTTTTCAAGTCCAAAGTTGAAAACCAGGTGGACCCAGACAAGGTCGTTAGGGTGTCATCAATTCTTGGCAAGGGGTAGCTGTCCTTTTTAGTGACGTCGTTTAATTTCCGGTAGTCGACACAGAATCTTGTTGACCCGTCCTTCTTTGTAACCAAGACTACAGGGGAAGACCGTGGACTATTGGACTCCTCGATGACTCCATCCTTCATCATCTTCTTGACCAGTCCCGCGACTTCCTCTTGCTTGGCCACCGGTAATCTTCTAGGGGGTTGACGAATAGGTGTTGCATCGCCGGTGTTGATTTTGTGTCGAACTACGTCGGTCCTTCCTAGTGGTTTTTCTTTAGAAATGACCTAGCCAGAACTACTTCTTCCTTGGACAAGTGTTTCAAGTCCACTTCCAATCTTACTCGCCCAATCTTCGTTTCCTGTACTGGCGCACAACTGTCTCCCAAGGAGCTTATTGAGGCTACCGGGGTACAGACTGCCAGAGTAGTACCCTTTTTGATTGAGCGTGCTGTTGGGAACACATTGGCAACTCTCACAGGTACCTTCTGAGATGCTTTAACCACGGATCTCGCCACTAGCAAATTCTTGGAAATGTCATAAGTCGGTTCCACTAATCCAACGCAGCAGCCCAAATTTCCTTCCATCACAGCCATAATCGTCTTCTCGCTGCTTCCCTACACTACAGCTGTTTCCCAGGCAAACAGTCTTACCTCCTTTGGTGCAGTCAGGACAATATGTATTTCGTCAGCAGAACTGGCATCTTCAAGCGGACTAAACAATTAGAAATAGGAAAGAAAGCAAAAAACCGCCAGTATCGATTTGAATCTCAATGTAGATAACGTCGATGCATCATTTGCTAATCTTTTTGGATTACTACGTTTGAAAATGCCAGTTTTGCTGGCGAAATACCGCGTATTATTTATTTAATTGCCGATGTGGTAAAGGGGCGGAACCTTCTTTGGAATTGAATAACAAAGTGTTTTAATTTTTTAATGATTTGTTTCGCTTTAGATTTAATGACGAATAAACCATTACAAGAAGTATTATATATGATCTTAGTGGCAGGAAATTTTCTAAACTCTGTAAGTAAATGATTTTTTTTCGTATTAGTTTCAAAGCAATCCTTGTTAACTAGGGGGGTTATGCTGGTGATGCCGCCGGAGTAAAATTATCTTCACTGCAAAAAATAACTGATATTAGAGCAAACAAACCTAATATGAATCTCATACACTTTGTAGCACTGGTAAGTCAATTTGACAACATATTCTTCGTATCTTACCAAATATATTTCAGCAAGCAGAAAAGAGAGATAAAAGTTTAATACGTTTTACGGGTAATATTAACGTTTTAGAAGACGCTGCAAAGTAAGCAAGTTTTATTATCATTTAAAAACCGTAGAAAACGTTTTCGATGTTTTAGGACCACTGTGGAACAACTTCAAAACGAAATTAATATTCTGGATAGTCGAATAAAAAAGATAAAAAAACAAATCGAAACACCAGGAACTGAAGTCGAGATCAAATATCAAATGACGGATTTTTTAAAAGTAATACAATTCGCCCATTATATAAATTATCGATGAAAATATAAGATCATCATTTTTCATTGGTTTTTGCTTCACCAGTTCCTACTTCCACTTTTAAAGATTACCAATTCTTTTGATGGAACGGACTGGTCCTTGGTTATCTTCAAAAATTGAAATACAGAACTTGACAAGAAAGATTCTTTCTTGGTTTCAGGGGACAAATTCTGTATTTCAGTTACCAATTCTTAACAAAATGTGACTGAAAAATCGTTAATTTTGGAAGAAGGAATTGGCAAAAAAACCAATAAAAACTGAATGAAATTAACACTTCGCAAGGAAGAAACAGGGAATATCTATCATCATTAAGGTTGACTGAGGAGGGAATGCCTCCAAGTAATTCTTATCAATCAATATAATCATTAATATTTTCATCAGATCATCAGTGACACCAATTTCACTTGAAAGAAAAAGTTAGAGCTAATTAGAACTAAATATACTTTTGTTTGTAGATGGCAGAAAGAGAAGTGGCCAATTTGCAAAGAGGTATGGGTGAATTGGACAGAGTTAGGGCACAACTAGCCGAATTCTTTTGCGAAGACTTAAATTCTTTTAAACTTGAGGAATGTTTTCGAATATTTCACAGTTTTTATTTCAAATTTAAACAAGCCGTATCCGAAAACGAAAGGAGGCGAATTCAAGAAGAACAGGCTAACGCGAGAAGAAAACAAAGAGAAGAGCTATTAGCTACAAAACGGCGACAAAGTAAGTTGAAATTTAATCTAAAATGACCAATTACGCTTAAACAAATCAACGATTTATTTCGTTTTAAATTCGTTTAAATTTTAGTGGAAAGTATGGCAGGCACAGGAGATGCTGAGAGTTCATTTATTGATATGCAATTCTATGAACCAAAAGGATATTCTACAAAGAAGGTAATAACAAAACAACATTATAATGTACAGTGCTTCGAACCGTTATTATTTTCGTTCCGGTTTTCGGTTTTCGTTCCGAAAAAAAATTATATCGGTTTAGTTCCGGTTTTCGTTACGACAGAAATAACGGTTTTTTCCGGTTTCGGTTTTCGGTTCAGCTCCGAGTGACTAATTTTTAATTTAAAAGAAAGAAAATATTTCGAGTAATTTCGAAACAAAAGTCCGACTTTCAAAAAAATAAACCCTGAAATTTAGGGTATAATTCAAGTTGAAATTTTGAGTATAAAATCAATTTTATTAGAAAATGCAGAAATTGTAAGTTTAGAATAAATAGAATAAAAAACATTAACATGATTGAAGTGATGACAAAATAAGGATGAATCGCAGCAAACATCTTTTAATATAAAACTTATGATCATTATGTATTACAAAATATTGAGTTTAAACTATTTAGAAATCTTAAAACCTATTAAGTTTAAATCATGTTCAGAAAATAATATATAAAACAGAGTTAGTATTGCTACGAAATTGAATTTGAAGTATAATTTTCAGAAAACAACTAGCAATTGCAGAATTTTGCAAAAAATTCAAGATTAAAAAAGTATTAATTTGCAAAATTTCGACTTATACTAGAGATTTTAAGAGAAAATACTCGAACAATCCAGTTAAAAGTCAAAATATTATGATTAAAATAAAAAAAAAGTTAAACCTTGATATTGTAAGTTAAATTTTGACATCTCTTTCATTTCGTGTTTTAATTCGACATTCTGAGGAAAACGTTCAAATTTGAGGAAAACAATTTGAGAGTTCTAGAAAGAAATCTAAATTTTAATTCAATCAAAGATCAAAGTTCGAAAAAACAAACTAAATTCTCAAATAAAAATATCTCAAGATTTCAACTTTTCAACATTCGAATTTGAGATTTAAGTCTAACATAGAAAAGTCATAATTTTGGAAAACGACTACATTTCGTGTTTCAAATTGAAATTTTAGAAAAAAAAACACAAAAAAAACAAAAATTGCAATTTTTATATCAAATTTTCAGACAAATGAAAAAATTAAAAAAAAGAACAAATATATTAAAAAAAACTGTATCCAAATTCTGAATTCCTTTTAAGCATTTTGAAGTTTTCAGGAAATTTGAATAAGACATTTTCAAGTTCTTTTCGAAATTTTATTATATTCTGAAGATCAAAAGTTCAAATTGGAAATTCGAATTTTTTTAAGATAAAAGTAGCCTAAATTTGAAGAGAAAAATATCAAATTTTTTTGAAATAGTCTATATTTTGATTGAAAAACGTTTGTCAAAATTTAAACTTAATAACCAATGAGATCTCCATTTTTTAGAAACTTTGATTTTGTAAGCAAATGTTAAGAATTCCAAATTTTATCGAAAATTCGAGTTGGCACTTTTAATTGATAAAAATTTTTAATAAACTGTTAGGTTTTTTACAAAAACTTTTTCTCGAAATGTGGCGATTAAAAATTTAAATATTTCCAAACTGGGTCGCAGAAATGTTAAATAAAATTAATAAACCTAACGACTAAAGTTAGAAATTCCATATACAAGCTAAAATAGCGAGTTTATATTCGAAATTTCCCGATTAAACTCAAATTACGTAAATAATGAAGATCGAAATTTACCTATTAAGTTGAAATTTTTTGATTGCGGAGAAAAATTAAAAAAAAAAATTTTTTGAAGCTTTTACCTCAGAATATCGAATCAAAAAATTTCAACTTCAAATAATTTTGGGTTCTAACTCAAAATTTCACGAAAACCCGAGTGTTTAAAATAAAAGTCGAAATAAAGTCAATATTTTGATTCTAAAGTTGAAATTTTCGGAAAAATGTAAACATTTAAAATTTAAGTTAAAAATTTTGACAGAAAACTCGAAATTTGAACAATAACCACGGATTTTAAGAAAGTTCTGGTGTTTTCGATTTTGAAAATTTGAAGTTATTAACGTCGTAGGTAAAATGCAAATTTATAAAAAAAATTCGTTTTACCCCAAAACTTCGAAAAAAACTACGGTTTCTTAGAAATTTCGTATCAAAATATAAACATTATTTATTTTAAAAAAGGAGGATGGTGATGGTGCGTGCATAAGCAGCTGCTAAATATATGCTCCATTAATAAACCCAAATTCTACGGGAATTAATGAGCGATTATTTCTGAAAATTGTGGTAAACCGAAGGTGTAAACAATAAGAACAGTGTAGTGATTAAAACAACACTAGAGACAAGCAGGTTAGTGAAATAATTAGTAATTTAAGGTAAGACCCTGCATTTGTATTAGCTCTGATAAGAGATAAGAAACCGTGACCTTCGAGGAGATAGTCCGGGGAACGGTTTCTTTCGTGGAAAAGACGCGCAGCACAACATATAGTAATCAGATTAGGAATTAGCGCTAAAATAAAGAAATAAACATGGACAAGAATTATATGAGAGACGCCGACATGGAGGAGTCCTCCACAGACGAAGGAGGCAAGAGAAAAAGGGTACAAGAAGAAACCTTAGCGAGAACAAAAAAAATGTGGAGAACGCCAATAAAAACAAAAACAATTGATAACGAGGATAAGCTTGATCTTATACTAAGTATGATGCAGGATATAAGAGAAGAAATGCAAGAAATAAAAAATGAACAGAAAAAATACAATAACGACATTAGAAAAATCCAAATCGAAAACATCAAACTAAGAGAAGAAAACGAGAGAATTATAAAAGAAAACGAGAAAATGAAAAGGGATATAAAAATAATAAGCAATAATTTGGAGTGGATCGAAAAAGATAAAAGGAAAAATAACATAATTGTCAACGGTGTAACAGTAAATAGAAACGACAATGCAATTTTAATTACAGAAATGGAAAATTTCTTTAAAGAAAAATTAGAAATACAAACCAAAGTTGAAGAAACTTACAACATTGGTAGGAATATATATCTTGTGAAACTGCAAAATGAAAATGAAAAGAAACAGATTATGAAAAACAAATCAAAGCTTAGAAAAATTAATGAAAAAATTTTCATAAATGAAGACTTGACGCATAAAGAAAGGGAGAAGCAGAGACAACTAAAAAATAAAGCAGAAGAGGAGAAACGCATGGGTAAGAATATCAAAATGGGATATAACAAGATAATAGTTGATGGAGAAACTTGGAAATGGAACAAAATCAAGGAAAAATTAGAAAATACAAATTCAAAAAACTGAGCAATAAATCTAAAGAGGTAAATAGTATGATGACGAACAAGGCAATGAAAATGGATACGAAAACACATAAAAACACAACAATAGAAAAAATAAATAAAAAGGGAAAAACAGAAAAAGAAATTTGGAAAGTGGGAACATGGAATGTTAGAGGACTAAGGGGAAAAGAGGAGGAACTAATAGAAGAATTTGAAATGACAGGGATCCAAATATTAACAATAACAGAAACGAAGAAGAAGGGGCAAGGGGAACTAGTGCTAGAAAATGGACACCTTTTAATATACAGTGGAGTAGAACAAAATAAACATGCTGCTGCAGGGGTTGGGTGCATAATAGAGAAAGGATTAGTAGATAACATACTAAATTGGGAAGGCATTTCTGAAAGAATACTAAAAATAGAATTTGATGATATATATGGGGAACGAATATGCATAATAATAGTATATGGACCAAATGAAGATGATTTAGCGAGTAATAAAGATCAATTCTGGGAGGAACTAACATTGGCCACAGAGACAGGTAAAGGTAAAATTATCGTAATGGGAGATTTTAACAGTAGGGTGGGTAAAAGAGAGAATAGAAATGTAAATGTGATTGAAAACTGTGGGGAAACAAAAATAAACAACAATGGGTTAAGAATGATAGAATATTGCATATTGAACGATCTCATAATAACAAATACGTTTTATGAACACCAGGATATACATAAATTTACAAGAATAGCGGAAAACAGAAAAGAAAGATCCATAATTGATTACGTACTTGTGCAAAGAAAAAATAGGAAATCGATCACGGATGTAAGACTCAAAAGAAGTGCGGAAATATTTAGGGATCATTACCTGGTTGTAGCAAAAATTAGGAAAAAGAAGAGGTATAGGAGTGACAACGAACGACACGAAACTGCACCATACAGATTAAGAGAAAAAGATATAGCAAACAGTTATCACCAAATTCTTGAGGAAAAAATAAGTAATATAGAAAAGGAGATTGAACAAAAAGATATTGAAGACATATGGCAAATATTTAAGGAGGTAGTAATAGAAGCAGCTAAACAAGCATGTGGCACGATTACAACCAACGCCAATAAAAAGTTAACTGCCTGGTGGAACGATGAAATCAAAAAAAAAGTTAAATTAAAAAAACAAGCGTGGAAAGAATACTTAAATAATAACACCGCACAAAAATACACTTTGTATAAGGAGAGAAGAACCAAAGTAAAAAAAATGGTTTTGGAAGCTAAACAGAAGGCATGGGAATGTTTTGGGGAAAAAATGGAGGAGACAAATAAAGGAGATCGCAAGCTATTTTATAAAGCAGTGAAGACAATAAGAAAAGGAAAAGAAAAGAAATTGACGACTATAACAAGCAAAGAAGGCGCGTTGCTAAAAGATAAGAATTTAATTATGAACAGATGGAAAGAATACTTTTACGAACTATTAAATCCACTGGAAACAGAGACACAAGAAGGCAAGGAAGTAACAACAAATGACACAATAGCAAATGAAGAAAATGAAGTACTTACGATAGAGGAAGTTGAAGAAGCAATCAAGGCAACAAAATGTGGAAAAGCACCCGGGCATGATGGAATAACACCAGATATGATTAAACACATGGGGAAGGAAGGTATAAAACTATTATACAACATTTGTAATAAGGCATGGATAAAAGGAAAAATACCTAAAGATTGGGGAATAGGTGTTATTATGCCCATATATAAAAAGGGAGATAGAAAACAATGCCAAAATTATCGAGGTATAACTTTATTGAGCACGGTAGCAAAGATATATGAAAGGGTGTTAGCAAACAGGCTCCGTTTAGTCATAGAAACGCGATTAAGTGTATCCCAAAGTGGATTTAGAAGAGGCCATAGTATACAGGACCATATATTCACGATGAAACAACTTACGGATAAAATATTAAGACAACGGAGAGTGGCATATCTAGCGTTCATTGATCTTGAAAAGGCTTTCGACAGAGCACCCAGAAAAGAAATATGGATAAGTTTGGAACAACGAGGAGTCAGCCGAAAATTAATTGCTGGAATAAAAAGCATATATGAGGAAAATGCAAATTATGTCAGAACGCGAAATATGCAGTCTTCTACTTTCTACACAAGAGATGGTTTACGACAGGGAGAAGTACTTAGCCCATTACTATTCATTATCCTGATAGATGACATACTCAAACAAACATGTACTAAAACAACAGGCCTACAAGTAGGATACTACAATCTACAAAAAGTCTGTATAAAAGAATGTGCATTTGCAGATGATATAGTAATAATGGCCAATTCACCCGAAGACCTACAAACTAACTTAGAAATATGGAAAGATGCTCAAGAATCTAAACAAATGAAAATAAATGTCAATAAAACAAAAGTAATGGCGATAACAGAAGATGAAAATAAAAAAATAAATATAGGATTGGAAAATAAGGATATACAGCAGGTCAAGGAATTCAAATATTTAGGAGTAATAATAGATAATAAAGGAAATCAGGATAGGGACATCAATGAACGAATAGAGAGAGCACTTAAAGCATATTACAGTATGTGTGCAACCATAGTCAAGAAGAAAGAAATATCCAAAAATACGAAAATGTTGGTATACAAGACTATCTTCCAACCGATACTACTATTTAGAAGTGAAACCTGGGTTTTAACGGAGAGAATGAAAAGCCGGATACAAGCAGTCGAGATGAAGTTCTTAAGAGCGATAAAGGGAATAAGTAGAAGAGATCGAATAAGAAATCAAAAAGTGAGGGAAGAACTGGATGCTAAGCCTGTATTAGAAATTGTCGAAGAAAAACAATTAGGTTGGTGGGGACATATACAAAGGATGAAGGATAACATGCAAGTAAAGAAAATATGGGAAGCAAGAACATCGGACCGGAGACGTAAAGGCAGACCTAAAGAAAGATGGGGTGACATCATTGATAAATTAATCAGAAAGAGACAATTAAACCTAAACGAAGCAAAAATTTTAGCGCTAAACAAAAAGGAATGGAAAAAATTTTGTGAACGAAATAGAGAATACCAATCCCGACACCTTACGCTATAAGGGAATTGATTTTATATATATGTTAGGATCAAACACCGATTTCGGCCAATGGCCGAAGAAAACGGCCAAAACGCGTTCTGGCCACCAGCAAATTGCCAAAGTCCGAAATATCGCTTTCTGGCCATTTGATATAGACCAGGACGCGTTCTGGATCTCTCACGACTGCCAGAAAGCGAAGCTGTTGAATAATTCGCGTACTGGCTTTCTGAAGATAGCCAGAACGCGTTCTGGCATTCGCAGCTATACCAGAACGCGTCGAGCACATAAACGAAACGGCTTTATACAGTGTAACTGCAAACGTTATTGCATCAACAGAAAATGTGCGTGTAGGCCAAAGAAAGTAATTTGTAACAGCAAATGTCATAACAACAGTTCGTGCAAAAATAAGTAAATACAGGTATATTGAAAAAGTACTCATATGCGGAAAATGTATTTTATGTTGAAATCGTTCCTTTATTATGTAATTCATAAAGAATAAAAATATTTCGTTTTTGGACATCTTGTTCTTTGTGCTCGACGCGTTCTGGTATAGCTGCGAATGCCAGAACGCGTTCTAGCTATTTTCAGAAAGCCAGTTCGCGAATTATTCAACAGCTTCGCTTTCTGGCAGTCGTGAGAGATCCAGAACGCGTCCTGGTCTATATCATACGGCCAGAAAGCGATATTTCGGACATTGGTAATTTGCTAGTGGCCAGAACGCATTTTGGCCGTTTTCTTCGGCCACTGGCCGAAATCGGTGTTTGATCCTAACATATATATATTTTAAAAAAATCAAAATTCCGACTTTAAACTTACATTTACAAATCGAAAGTTTATAGTAAAAAAATTATGAATTTCTAGTTTTTCCTAAAATATTCGAAATTTTCTCAAAAAAAACTTGACATTTACAAACTCGAAAGTTTATAGTAAAAAAATTATGAATTTCTAGTTTTTCCTAAAATATTCGAAATTTTCTCATAATTTCTCATTAACTGAAATAAATTTTTATCAATTTTAAGCTTCTCTGGACATTTAAACTTTTTTCTCAAAGTAAAGTGGTTAGGTTTAAAATTTTAAGGTTAAAACGAAAGGAACGAAAGGAAAAAAGTCACAATTTCCAAAAAAGTTCCATTCATTAAAGAAAAACGTTTCTTAAAAATTTTAATTTAAAGTTTTAGCTGCTTCAACGAATTGTTTACTTTTATCTCAAAATGCGAAAATAAGGCCGAAGTTTTAAGACTTTCCTAGGCAAGTTGCTTCTGGAAATTGTGGATTCAAACTTGAACCTTGTTAATCTTTTTCAAAATTTTCGATGTAAAACTCGAAACCTGGACTCTTTTTTTAGAGATTTTAACTGTTACTCTCAAAATGTTATCTTAATCCCAAAGTTCTCATTTTTTCTCGAAATTTCAATTTTAAACTCAAAATTTAGACCATTTTCTCGAAATTTCGTGTTAGAACTAAATTCTTGTAAATAACTTTTAATTTATAATTTCAAAATTTCGATATTTTCTCAAAATTTTGTGTTTAAATTTGAGAATTGAAAATTCGAGAAGAGTTTTGTTATAAGAGTTTATCTTTTCAATGTTTTACATAAAAATTTTAATTAAAAGTTGAAAATTATACTTTTTAAAATCCTACATATTTTACAGATTTTCTTTTTAAACTCTTTTTTGATAATTTCGAGTCTTAAACTTGCAGTTTGAAAACTAAATTTTTTTAAACAAATTTATTACGAATAATTTCTAGAATTTTTGACTTTTACGTTAAACTTTTTACGTTTTTTTTTTTTTCGATTTTAAAAATAAAATTTTGATTTTTTTACAGAGTGTTTAACTTCATTTTGAAGACATAAATTTATTAAACAAAATGGGATACCTTTTTCCTTCACAGTCAACGCGAGTCGCATCAAAAGTTACTGCAAACCTAATGTGACTAAGGAACTATGGATTAGGCACCAATGTTTTATAAAAATTGAAATAAGAGGAAAAAATTGAAAATGTAAACCCAGAATTTTTAGAAAAAAAGGTGAAATTAAAGAAAATATTCCAAATTTATTTTATTTAAAAAATTCTACATATTTTTGATTTAAATGCTGGTGATAAACGTCGGAATATTTAAAAATAAACATCAATATTTCTAGAAAAATTCAACATTTTAAATTTAAAGCCGACATTTATGGGACAGAATAAAAATAAGTTCAAATTCGAAATTTTAATAAAAAAAAGTTGAAGTTTTAAAAAAACTCGCGAACAACACAATAATAATAGTCAAGCAAAATATTGGGTCGAAATTTGAAACTATTAATGTAAAATTGACATTGAAGGGAGGAGGGTTTGTTTACTATGGACTTTTGAATCTGCACTGAACCGAAATAAACCAATATTTCCTTTTCAGTTCCGTTTCGGTTTTCGTTCCGACACAAATAACGGTTATTTTCGGTTTCCGATTTTCGGTTCAGTTTCGATTCGAAGCCGTGATAATGTATACTACAGCGCTTTTCTTGAATACAGATAAGAAAAACCAATGGAAATTCGGAGGATGAGATATCAATCGGAGGTTCTCCTTTATCAAGGCGACGATTAGGATCATTTAACGGTAACACAGAAGCAGGAAAAGAAGAAAAATCCCCAGGTTTGTCATTCTAATAACCCAATGGAAAATATTGTCTTGATTACCCTTATAGATATAACCCCAAATGGTAGCTTAAGAAGACGCCGCAGTAGAGTTCTATCGGAAGAAGACGAAGGAAACCTTATGGACTTCCTCCGAACTTCTGGAAGCGAAAACAACAGAGAAAGAAAATCATGGGGCAGCTTAGGTAAATGTTAAAAAGAATAACTGGTTTTGAGGTGGGTTGCCTAGAATTTAGGCCAGCACTTAGGCCACCCTTTAGGGGCTATGATTGAGGCGTCCTTGGTCATTCATTTAGCCACCCGACTGAAGAATGTCCCTTGGATGTGCCTCTCTCAAACTGACCACACTAGGCCAAAAGTCAACCAGCGTGGATCCTCTGATTGAAAAGAATAACTATTTTAACCCTTTCGCGCCGCAGACCGTATACTCCCGTGTTAAAAAAATGTAACAAATAGTGGAAGACTGTATTTATCCGAATTATATTTTTAATTTAGTACAATATTCTTGTAGAGACGCCGATTACAGTACTTTTCCGCTAAACGTATGCTATGACGACAAAGACCATACGATTCCGTAAATCTAGAAAACTGCCCGCTTTATGGGCATACTTAAAAATAGGAAAATAGAACGTCGCGAACGGGTTAATTAATAACAATTTGTGGTTGTGTTTCAGATCGATCTTGGGCAAGAAAAGCGAGAGGTAGTGGTCCTCGAAAACGTCCAGCGTTATTATCTGCGGATTTTTCATCGGATCGCGAAAGACCTTCTTCGCCATCGCCTTTATCAGAATATAAGCCTATAGTTAGTTCGGCTCCAGAAGAAGGAAGTAAACCTAAAGAATGGAGACTGAAAATAGAATCGTGGTTGCAGGCGAACGAAAACGATCAAAGTGAAGAAAACAGAAGACAAAGTAGAAGACTTACAAACCGAAGATCTCTGGAAATGGATTCAGGTAATAACGGTGTTCCAGTTTAATTCGTTATTAGTCACTTAATTTTCACCTACATTTTACTCAATACAATTTCTAAAAATCTTTCCTTAATCACGTTACGATATTCTTAATTGAAGAATTTTGCGCTCAAAAAAAATGGGAACATGCTACCTCCTAAAAACCTAAAGAAGTGAATTGTATAAAAAAGTTAATATCAAATAGTGAACAATGCAGAATATTTTGACAAGAAATGGCTACAAGTGTTATAAAGCAGCTGAAACTCAGAGATTTCATCTCGAGTTTTTCCAATCTGGAAGAAAAATACATGATTCTGATGAAATTTTTTTAAACGTACCAACGAAACATCTTTTTTTATTATTCAATTCAAATATTTTGGAATTGGTTCATAACAATCAGGGCTTCGAACTGGAACTGAATCGAAAACCGGAAACCGAAAAAAACCCGTTTTTGTGTCGGAACGAAAACCGAACCGAAAAGGTTTATTTCGGTTCAGTGCAGATTCACACGCAGTTAACAAACCCTCCCCCCTTCAATGTTAATTTTACATTAATAGTCTCAAATTTCGACCCAATATTTTGCTTCACTATTATTATTGTGTTGTTCGCGAGTTTTTTTAAAACTTCAATTTTTTTTATTAAAATTTGGAATTTGAACTTATTTTTATTTTGTCCCATAAAAGTCGGCTTTAAATTTAAAATGTTGAATTTTTCTAGAAATACTGATGTTTATTTTTAAATATTCCGACGTTTATCTGCAGCATTTAAATCAAAAATATGTAGAATTTTTATAAAATAAATTTGGAATATTTTCTTCAATTTCATCTTTTTTTCTAAAAATTCTGGGTTTACATTTTCAATTTTTTCCTATTATTTCAATTTTTATAAAACATTGGTGCCTAATCCATAGTTCCTTAGTCACATTAGGTTTGCAGTAACTTTTGATGCGACTCGCGTTGACTGTGAAGGAAAAAGGTATTCCATTTTGTTTAATAAATTTATGTCTTCAAAATGAAGTTAAACACTCTGTAAAAAAATCAAAATTTTATTTTTAAAATCGGAAAAAAAATTAACGTAAAAAGTTTAGCGTAAAAGTCAAAAATTCTAGAAATTATTCGTAATAAATTTATTTAAAAAAATTTAGTTTTCAAACTTCAAGTTTAAGACTCGAAATTATCAAAAAAGAGTTTAAAAAGAAAATCTGTAAAATATGTAGGATTTTAAAAAGTATAATTTTCAACTTTTAATTAAAATTTTTATGCAAAACATTGAAAAGATAAACTCTTATAACAAAACTCTTCTCGAATTTTCAATTCTTAAATTTAAACACAAAATTTTGAGAAAATATCGAAATTTTGAAATTAAAAATTAAAAGTTATTTACAAGAATTTAGTTCTAACACGAAATTTCGAGAAAATGGTCTAAATTTTGAGTTTAAAATTGAGATTTCGAGAAAAAATGAGAACTTTGGGATTAAGATAACATTTTGAGAGTAACAGTTAAAATCTCTAAAAAAAGAGTCCAAGTTTCGAGTTTTACATCGAAAATTTTAAAAAATAATAACAAGGTTCAAGTTTGAATCCACAATTTTCAGAAGCAACTCGTCTAAGAACGTCTTCAAATTTCGGCCTTATTTTCGCATTTTGAGATGAAAGTAAAAAATTCGGTAAAATAGCTAAAACTTCAAATTAAAATTTTTAAGAAACGTTTTTCTTTAATGAATGGAACTTTTTTGGAAATTGTGACTTTTTTCCTTAAAACTACAGTTTTAGCCTTAAAATTTTAAACCTAACCACTTTTGTAAAATAAATTTGGAATATTTTCTTCAATTTCATCTATTTTTCTAAAAATTCTGGGTTAACATTTTTAATTCTTTCCTATTATTTCAATTGTTATAAAACATTGGTGCCTGATCCATAGTTCCTGAGTCACATTAGGTTTGCAGTAACTTTTGATGTGACTCGCGTTAACTATGAAGCAAAAAGGTATCTCATTTTGTTTAATAAATTCATGTCTTCAAAATGAAGTCAAACACTCTGTATAAAATCGAAATTTTAATTTTAAAATCGAAAAAAAAATTAACGTAAAAAGTTTAAGGCAAAAGTCAAAAATTTTAGATATTATTCGAAATAAATTTATTTAAACTTTATTCAACTTCAACTTTATTCAAACTTAAAGTTTAAGACTCGAAATTATTAAAAAAGAGTTTAAAAGGAAAATCTGTAAAATATGTAGGGTTTTAAAAAGTATAATTTTCAACTTTCAATTAAAAATTTTATGCGAAACATTGAAAAGTTAAACTCTTGTAACAAAACTCTTCTCGAATTATCAATTTTAAAATTTAAACACAAAATTTTGAGAAAATATTGAAATTTTGAAATAAAAAATTAAAAATTATTCACAAGAATTTAGATCTAACACGAAATTTCGAGAAAATGTTCTAAATTTCGAGTTTAAAATCGAAATTTCGAAAAAAAATGAGAACTTTGTAATTAAGTTAACATTTTCTGATTAAAAGTTAACATCTCTAAAAAAAGAGTCTAGCTTTCGAGTTTTACATCGAAAATTTTGAAAAATAATAACAAGGTTCAAGTTTGAATCCACAATTTTCAGAAGCAACTCGAAATTTCGAGAAAATATTCTATATTTCGAGTTTAAAATCGAAATTTCGAAAAAAAATGAGAACTTTGTGATTAAGATAACATTTTCAGATTAAAAGTCGACATCTCTAAAAAAAGAGTCTAGCTTTCGAGTTTTACATCGAAAATTTTGAAAAATAATAACAAGGTTCGAGTTTGAATCCACAATTTTCAGAAGCAACTCGCTTAAGAAAGTCTTAAAATTTCGGCCTTATTTTCGCATTTTGAGATGAAAGTTAGAAGTTCGTTGAAATAGCTAACACTTCGAATTAAAAATTTTAAGAAACGCTTTTCTTTAATGAATGGGATTTTTTTGGAAATTGTCACTTTTTTTCTCAAAAATACAGTTTTAGCCTTAAAATTTTAAACCTAACCACTTTACTTTGAGAAAAAAGTTTAAATGTCCAGAGAAGCTTAAAATTGATAAAAATTTATTTCAGTTAATAAGAAATTACGGGAAAAATTCGAATATTTTAGGAAAAAATAGAAATTCATAATTTTTTTACTATAAACTTTCGAGTTTGTAAATGTCGAGTTTAAAGTGGGAATTTTGATTTTTTTTTTTAATAAATAATTAATTTATTTTGATACGAAATTTCTAAGAAACCTTAGTTTGTTTCGAGGTTTTGGGGTAAAACATTTTTTTTTTAATTTGCATTTTACCCACGACGTTAATAACTTCAAATTTTCCAAATCGAAAACACCAGAACTTTCTTAAAATCCGTGGTTATTGTTCAAATTTCTAATTTTCTGTCAAAATTTTTAACTTAAATTTTAAATGTTTAAATTTTTCCGAAAATTTCAACTTAAGAATCAAAATATTGACTTTATTTCAACTTTTATTTTAAACACTCGGGTTTTCGTGAAATTTTGAGTTAGAACCCAAAATTATTTGAAGTTGAAATTTTTTGATTCGATCTTCTGAGGTTAAAGCTTCACAAAAATTTATTTTTACTTTTTCTCTGCAATCAAAAAATTTCAACTTAATAGGTAAATTTCGGTCTTCATTATTTACGTAATTTGACGTTAATCGGGAAATTTTGAATATAAACTCGCTATTTTAACTTGTATATCGAATTTCTGACTTTAGTCACCATGTTTATTAATTTTATTTTAACATTTCTGCGACCCAATTTGGAAATATTAAAATGTTTAATCGCCACATTTCGAGAAAAAAGTCTTTGTAAAAAACCTAAAAGTTTATTAAAAATTTTTATCAATTAAAAGTGCTAACTCGGATTTTCGATAAAATTTGGAATTCTCAACATTTGCTTAAAAAAATCAAAGTTTCTAAAAAAATGGAAATCTCATTGGTTATTAAGTTTAAATTTTGACAAACGTTTTTCAATCAAAATATAAACTATTTTAAAAAAATGTTGATATTTTCCTCTTCAAATTTAGGCTACTTTTATCTTAAAAAATTAGAATTTCCAATTTGAACTTTTGATCTTCAGAATATAATAAAATTTCGAAAAGAACCTGTCTTCTTCAAATTTCCTGAAAACTTCAAAATGCTTAAAAGGAATTCAGAGTTTGTATAGTTTTTTTTAATATATTTGTTCTTTTTTTTAATTTTTACATTTGTCTGAAAATTTGATATAAAAATTGCAATTTTTGTTTTTTTTTTGTGTTTTTTTTTCTAAAATTTCAATTTGAAACACGAAATGTAGTCGTTTTCCAAAATTATGACTTTTCTATGTTAGACTTAAATCTCAAATTCGAATGTTGAAAAGTTGAAATCTTGAGATATTTTTATTTGAGAATTTAGTTTGTTTTTCGAACTTTGATCTTTGATTGAATTGAAATTTAGATTTCTTTCTAGAACTGTGAAATTGTTTTCCTTAAATTTGAATGTATGTGATGGTGATGGTGCGTGCATAAGCAGCTGCTAAATATATGCTCCATTAATAAACCCAAATTCTACGGGAATTAATGAGCGATTATTTCTGAAAATTGTGGTAAACCAAAGGTGTAAACAATAAGAACAGTGTAGTGATTAAAACAACACTAGAGACAAACGGGCTAGTGCAATAATTAGTAATTTAAGGTAAGACGCTGCATTTGTATTAGCTCTGATAAGAGATAAGAAACCGTGACCTTCGAGGAGATAGTCCGGGGAACGGTTTCTTTCGTGGAAAAGACGTGCATCACAACATATAGTAATCAGATTAGGAATCAGCGCTGAAATAAAGAACTAAACATGGACAAGAATTATATGAGAGACGCCGACATGGAGGAGTCCTCCACAGACGAAGGAGGCAAGAGAAAAAGGGTACAAGAAGAAACCTTAACGAGAACAAAAAAAATGTCGAGAACGCCAATAAAAACAAAAACAATTGATAACGAGGATAAGCTTGATCTTATACTAAGTATGATGCAGGATATAAGAGAAGAAATGCAAGAAATAAAAAATGAACAGAAAAAATACAATAACGACATTAGAAAAATCCAAATCGAAAACACCAAACTAAGAGAAGAAAACGAGAGAATTATAAAAGAAAACGAGAAAATGAAAAGGGATATAAAAATAATAAGCAATAATTTGGAGTGGATCGAAAAAGATAAAAGGAAAAATAACATAATTGTCAACGGTCTAAAAGTAAATACAAACGACAATGCAATTTTAATTACAGAAATGGAAAATTTCTTTAAAGAAAAATTAGAAATACAAACCAAAGTTGAAGAAACTTACAACATTGGTAGAAATATATATCTTGTGAAACTGCAAAATGAAAAGAAACATATTATGAAAAACAAATCAAAGCTTAGAAAAATTAATGAAAAAATTTTCATAAATGAAGACTTGACGCATAAAGAAAGGGAGAAGCAGAGACAACTAAAAAATAAAGCAGAAGAGGAGAAACGCATGGGTAAGAATATCAAAATGGGATATAACAAGATAATAGTTGATGGAGAAACTTGGAAATGGAACAAAATCAAGGAAAAATTAGAAAATACAAATTCAAAAAACTGAGCAATAAATCTAAAGAGGTAAATAGTATGATGACGAACAAGGCAATGAAAATGGATACGAAAACACATAAAAACACAACAATAGAAAAAATAAATAAAAAGGAAAAAACAGGAAAAGAAATTTGGAAAGTGGGAACATGGAATGTTAGAGGACTAAGGGGAAAAGAGGAGGAACTAATAGAAGAATTTGAAATGACAGGGATCCAAATATTAACAATAACAGAAACGAAGAAGAAGGGGCAAGGGGAACTAGTGCTAGAAAATGGACACCTTTTAATATACAGTGGAGTAGAACAAAATAAACATGCTGCGGCAGGGGTTGGGTGCATAATAGAAAAAGGATTAGTAGATAATATACTAAATTGGGAAGGCATTTCTGAAAGAATACTAAAAATAGAATTTGATGATATATATGGGGAACGAATATGCATAATAATAGTGTATGGACCAAATGAAGATGATTTAGCGAGTAATAAAGATCAATTCTGGGAGGAACTAACATTGGCCACAGAGACAGGTAAAGATAAAATTATCGTAATGGGAGATTTTAACAGTAGGGTGGGTAAAAGAGAGAATAGAAATGTAAATGTGATTGGAAACTGTGGGGAAACAAAAATAAACAACAATGGGTTAAGAATGATAGAATATTGCATATTGAACGATCTCATAATAACAAATACGTTTTATGAACACCAGGATATACATAAATTTACAAGAATAGCGGAAAACAGAAAAGAAAGATCCATAATTGACTACGTACTTGTGCAAAGAAATAATAGGAAATGGATCACGGATGTAAGAGTTAAAAGAAGTGCGGAAATATTTAGTGATCATTACCTGGTTGTAGCAAAAATTAGGAAAAAGAAGAGGTGTAGGAATGACAACGAACGACACGAAACTGCACCAGTAAAAAAAGAAAATATTAAAACATACAGATTAAAAGAAAAAGATATAGCAAACAGTTATCACCAAATTCTTGAGGGAAAAATAAGTAATATAGAAAAGGAGATTGAACAAAAAGATATTGAAGACATATGGCAAATATTTAAGGAGGTAGTAATAGAAGCAGCTAAACAAGCATGTGGCACGATTACAACCAACGCCAATAAAAAGTTAACTGCCTGGTGGAACGATGAAATCAAAAAAGAAGTTAAATTAAAAAAACAAGCGTGGAAAGAGTACTTAAATAATAACACCGCACAAAAATACATTCTGTATAAGGAGAGAAGAACCAAAGTAAAAAAAATGGTTTTGGAAGCTAAACAGAAGGCATGGGAATGTTTTGGGAAAAAAATGGAGGAGACAAATAAAGGAGATCGCAAGCTATTTTATAAAGCAGTGAAGACAATAAGAAAAGGAAAGAAAAGAAATTGACGACTATAACAAGCAAAGAAGGCGCGTTGCTAAAAGATGAGAATTTAATTATGAACAGATGGAAAGAATACTTTTACGAACTATTAAATCCACTGGAAACAGAGACACAAGAAGGCAAAGAAGTAACAACAAATGACACAATAGCAGATGAAGAAAATGAAGTACTTACGATAGAGGAAGTTGAAGAAGCAATCAAGGCAACGAAATGTGGAAAAGCCCCGGACATGATGGAATAACACCAGATATGATTAAACACATGGGGAAGAAAGGTGTAAAACTCTTGTACAACATTTGTAATAAGGCATGGATAAAAGGAAAAATACCTAAAGATTGGGGAATAGGTGTTATTATGCCCATATATAAAAAGGGAGATAGAAAACAATGCCAAAATTATCGAGGAATAACTTTATTGAGCACGGTAGCAAAGATATATGAAAGGGTGTTAGCAAACAGGCTCCGTTTAGTCATAGAAACGCAATTAAGTGTATCCCAAAGTGGATTTAGAAGAGGCTATAGTATACAGGACCATATATTCACGATAAAACAGCTTACGGATAAAATATTAAGACAACGGAGAGAGGCATATCTAGCGTTCATTGATCTTGAAAAGGCTTTTGACAGAGCACCCAGAAAAGAAATATGGATAAGTTTGGAACAACGAGGAGTCAGCCGAAAATTAATTGCTGGAATAAAAAGCATATATGAGGAAAATGCAAATTACGTCAGAACGCGAAATATGCAGTCTTCTACTTTCTACACAAGAGATGGTTTACGACAGGGAGGAGTACTTAGCCCATTACTATTCATTATCCTGATAGATGACATACTCAAACAAACATGTACTAAAACAACAGGCCTACAAGTAGGATACTACAATCTACAAAAAGTCTGTATAAAAGAATGTGCATTTGCAGATGATATAGTAATAATGGCCAATTCACCCGAAGACCTACAAACTAACTTAGAAATGCGGAAAGATGCTCTAGAATCTAAACAAATGAAAATAAATGTCAATAAAACAAAAGTAATGGCGATAACAGAAGATGAAAATAAAAAAATAAATATACGATTGGAAAATAAGGATATACAGCAGGTCAAGGAATACAAATATTTAGGAGTAATAAGAGATAATAAAGGAAATCAGGATAGGGACATCAATGAACGAATAGAGAAAGCACTTAAAGCATATTACAGTATGTGTGCAACCATAGTCAAGAAGAAAGAAATATCCAAAAATACGAAAATGTTGGTATACAAGACTATCTTCCAGCCGATACTACTATTTGGAAGTGAAACCTGGGTTTTAACGGAGAGAATGAAAAGCCGGATACAAGCAGTCGAGATGAAGTTCTTAAGAGCGATAAAAGGAATAAGTAGAAGAGATCGAATAAGAAATCAAAAAGTGAGGGAAGAACTGGATGCTAAGCCTGTATTAGAAATTGTCGAAGAAAAACAATTAGGTTGGTGGGGACATATACAAAGGATGAAAGATAACATGCAAGTAAAGAAAATATGGGAAGCAAGAACATCGGACCGGAGACGTAGAGGCAGACCTAAAGAAAGATGGGGTGACATCATTGATAAATTAATCAGAAAGAGACAATTAAACCTAAACGAAGCAAAAATTTTAGCGCTAAACAAAAAGGAATGGAAAAAATTTTGTGAATGAAATAGAGAATACCAATCCCGACACCTTACGGTATAAGGGAATTGATTGATTATATATAAATTTGAATGTTTTCCGCAGAATGTCGAATTAAAACACGAAATGAAAAAGATGTCAAAATTTAACTTACAATATCAAGGTTTAACTTTTTTTTATTTTAATCATAATATTTTGACTTTCAACTGGATTGTTCGAGTATTTTCTCTTAAAATCTCTAATATAAGTCGAAATTTTGCAAATTAATACTTTTTTAATCTTGATTTTTTTGCAAAATTCTGCAATTGCTAGTTTTTTTCTGAAAATTTTACTTCAAATTCAATTTCCTAGCAATACTAACTCTGTTTTATATATTATTTTCTAAACATAACTTAAACTTAATATGTTTTAAGACTTCTAAATAGTTTAAAATCAATATTTTGTAATAGATAATGATCATAAGTTTTATATTAAAAGATGTTTGCTGTGCTTCATCCTTTTTTTGTCATCACTTCAATCATGATAATGTTTTTTATTCTATTCATTCTAAACTTACAATTTCTGCATTTTCTAAAAAAAAATTGACTTTATACTCAAAATTTTAACTTGAATTATTCCCTAAATTTCAGGGTTTATTTTTTTAAAGTTCGGACTTTTGTTTCGAGATTACCTCTTTCTTTTAGATAAAAAATTAAAAATTAATCACTCGGGGCTAAACCGAAAACCGAAACCGAAAAAAACCGTTATTTTTGTCGGAACGAAAACCAGAACTAAACCGATATAATTTTTATTTGGAACGAAAACCGAAAACCGGAACGAAAATAATAACTGTTCGAAGCCCTGGTTTCCACATCTTTGGAAAAAAGGTAGAAAATGAATGTGTAAATTCTGCTACAACAGAACAGAATTCAAATATTAAACAAGTTTGAAGATAATTTAAAATTTCGAGTTTAAAATCAAAAGACATTGAGTTCTAGACGACCTTGTCGGTCTGCATCGATTTAAGTAGTTGAATTCTTCGGTAAACTTCCTCTCAATTACAATAAAAGTAATCAACGAAATATAACAAGGCAAACGAAAATAATAACGGTTCGAAGCCCTGATAAAAATTGAACTATATCTAACCTGAGAAGTTAAATGCTTTGACGTAGTAGAAAATTCCATCGTTGGGCACTTTTCGTAAACTACTACTACGGCCAAATGTTTAATATGCTTTGAAACCAAATAAATGCAACTGCTTAAACTTTTAACATTAATATTGTGGAGGAATCATTTATTACTTTTAAGAACTCCTCTTTTAATTTTTGTCAGACCGATTATAATTATTTTCGTACAGTTTTTAGGTCCATTTTTTTTAGAATTCGCTTTATTTTCCAAAAATTGAAATACAAGTCCTGTCCCTTGAAACCAAAAAAGATTAAAAAACACAATAGAGGTTGCCCTAAAACGTTTCGATAGCAAAGCTATCATCTTCCCCTTCCGTTAAACAAATTGCTTAGAGAAAAAAAGATTTAAAATCATTTACATATATATTTCAAGTACCTGGGAAGAATTGTGCGGCCGAATAATACGTCAAAATTTATTTCCCGTTAGTTACACGGTTAGTTACAAAGTAAACATAATATCGCAAGTGCCTCTACTGAGCTAAGAAATCGTGAAACAACGTCTCTTGCAGGATTCTAATAATTATCTTTGTGTTTACCCGTTAAGTAGCTAAATTTGATAAATTTTCCAATAACTTGTTTCATTATAGAAAGCGAACGAAGCGGTACGCTGGATACACTACCCGAAGGAAAGCAGGTATACAGTGGGAGTCAATCTACTTACCGGAAAGCTTACCCGGCTTGGAAACCTTCAGCCACTTTGGAGAACACGGATGTAGTTGGCGCGATTGAAGCAGTAGAAGGTACGTTATTGTAAAATTTCTTATAAAATACTCAGACATATGTTGCAGATATTCAACCGATAAAAGATAAATCCGCGTGGCGAAAATCAACATTAAACGTGGCCAACAGCACTGAAGAAACAAAGGATGATACTAGACACCGCCACGCTACAAAACCAGAGTATAGTTTCACGCCAATTAAAGAAGACAACGATCGCAAGCAACTGATCAGTCAGTTAGGCGAACGATCTGCTAATGATCGATTAACTTTGTATATAAGGCAACCCAATAGAGATCCTGAAGAAGGATTTACTTCCAACTTGCAAAATGTATCTCAAAAGCTGAGGGATTCGCAAAGTAGCATCGATCAATCTACGAACAAAGTGGACATCGATCAAGATAATATTGAAACACCTCCAGCAACAAGGAAAATCTTTACGCCATCCCCGGTTGACAAGAGGGAACCAGTTCAACCTAGTCCGTGCAAGAGGTTCATGAGTCGTCCAAGTAAAGAAGAAGAGTTAGACAATAACGTAGCTTTGGGCGACGGTCAATTTGATCGATATTCCGCAGCGAGAAGAACCAGACGATATAAGAGAAGCACAGAAAGTAACGAAATACCTTCACCGTCGGAATCCACGACGGAAACTCAAATAGTAAAATCGCCAACCGTCATAGAAATTGCACAAATTGTGTCCCCGGTAAACGAATCGGATGCTGAACGAGAATCACGTTTGAAAGCTTGGAAAGAAAAATTAAACGACCAGGATTATCGACCGAGTAGAAGGTATAGGAATCAAACGGGTATTAGACAAGATGATATAAGGAAAGCTTTGGAAATGGAGGATGAGGCCAAAAGTGTAGAGAATGCTCAGATGCAACAATCGAATAAAATAGATATACCATCATCACGTAAAACGAAAGAGCATGACAACGATGAAGGTTTTGAGGAAACATTGAGTCTTATGTCGGAATCTCCCAGCCAAGGAGCTTCTTCTGGGGGTAATTACGAAACTGATAATGTTGACAACACAACAGTCGTAATAGCTGACTATAGCAAGGTTAAACCCGCGAGAGCTATATCTCTGGAAAGTAAAACTACAAACAGCTCTACCAACAGTGATACACAATTACCTCAAAAACCAAAAACAACGCGCTCTTCGACTAATTCCAAACCATTACTTAATAGTAAATCAACAATTTCTTCAGTGCCAAATCGACCAAGCCGCCAAAGTTTCCTAGATAGAAACACAACGCCTAGACAACAACAAGAAAACAAGAAACCTACACCCAGCGTAAGAAGATCATCAAGTCTTAAAAAACCTGACCAACCAACGAATTCCTCAACCAAGAGGAACAACGTTCAAAGGTCAAACTCCCGCAACAGCATAGTTAGTTCAAGAAGCTCTCTCAACAGCGCCACCTCCACTAATACCATCAAACGATCGAGTATTAAGTCGCCCAACTCACTGCCTTCGACTAATTCAAAACCCTTGCAACGACCTGCGAACTTAAAAATGCTAAACTCTGGGAATAAAATTCCTCTCCGTCGAATTCCCCCAAATGGTGCTGCAAACAAACCTCCTAGACCGCAAGCATTATCGTTTATGAAACCAACGACATCTAGTGCCACTAAAGTTAACGTCATTCCAAATAGGAGTACGTCATTTAGGTCAAAGAATTGATTACGTAGGTCATGCGAATCGTCAAGGCGAAATTAAGAAGCAGGATTAGTTCAGTTGATTCATATATGTACTAGAATTGAAGAATTTGGTAGTCTATATATCTAAGGTGAGAAAAAATCCAAAACTTTCATGATTGAATTTTACGAATATGAAGTTTCTCAAAAATTATTATTTTTTTTTCGAAAATTCGAGTGAACTTTAAAAACATCGACTTTCTAAATAGAAGATTTGCAATTTAGTTTCGAAATTTAGATTTATTAATTTTATTTAACATTTCTGCGACCCAGTTTGAAAATATTTAAATTTTTATTAACGACTGTTAACAATATTTGGAAATATTTAAATTTTTATTAATGAATGTTGACAATTTTAGGTAATATGGAAATTTTAGTTTCAATTTTCGTAATTACCAATTACATGAAATTTTGAGACCAAGTCAAACTTTAGAAAATTTGAACCGTATCAAAATACCCGAAATTTCGAGACATAAATCGACTGAACTAATTAGAATACCAATTTGCTTCTCTTAGGTTGTAAATTTAAGTGTAATTTTAAGCGAGGGTGTTACATAAATGCGTCTAGATATTCTCTGTAATTTCTTTGCGAAGTATTCATATTTGTATTTAGCACAATGGGCCCGGAAAAGGTGGCCTAAGTGATGGCCTAAACTTTAGGCAACCCACAGCGAATCCAGAAAATCATATTTGTATGCAGTTTTATTGGCTTTTTCTTCGCCAGTCACTCCTTTCACAATCCTAAATTTCAGTACCTTCTATTAAATAATGGCAATCTGTTTTTGATAATCCCGACTTTTTCCCGAAAATTTTCACTTTTTTCAAAATTGCAACTTTTTGAAATATTTAAATTTTTCCAGGATTTTAATTTTTTTTGAAAATGTTTACCTTTTATCATCAAAACTGGGAGTAAATATGGCTTCAATCAAAATTTGAAGTTTTTTTCGAAATTCCCATTTTTGTTTCAAAAGTTCGCGTTTTTGCAAAAACTTCGACATTTTTTCAAATATCGCTCGTGCCCGAAATTTTTTAATTTTGTTGAAGATACTAATTTTCCAAATTACCAATTTGTAAATTTTGAACGAATTCTACAAAACGAGTTCAAGACTTGACTAAATTTCGATTTTAAAGCTGCCTAAATTCAAAAAAATCGCTGTTTGCGGCAATCTATAACATATTGCCATTCCTTAATAGAAGGTACTGAAATTTAGGATTGTGAAAGAAGTGACCGGCGAAGAAAAAGCCAATAAAACTGCATACAAATAAATGCGTCCAATGTAATTAGCCGAGTAGATCAAAAAATAAGTGGAATCATCAGCTGCAACCAAAATAATTGAATGAAGAAGAAAATAAAGGCATTTATTTAACACCTTGACATATAACGTAATTTAATATATCTTCAATAAATAACCCAAAGTTGCCTTATTTTATGCATGCATCTTTTGTGCATAAGTCACCAAATGTTTTTAATACTAAGATTTTATATTCATCAAAAATCCTTCTTATATTATAGGTTTTATTTATAATATTTATTACACAATCATGTCATAAATCGATGAGAAGGATGCAATATGTTTTAGTTGAAACTCAAAATATTTATTTATGTTATTATACCCATATTCCTCAGTGATTAGTTATCATTTTAGTCAATTTTTTTCACTACTTAACTATATTAAACAAATAGACCATCAAATTATTTATTATTTATTAAAAAATACAACTTAAAGATTTCACACAGTATTACATAAATGTCTTAAATCTCAAAAATAACGTAAATTCTGACAACATATTGTTGCTGAAGACAATCATTTTTGTAGCTATTTAAGTGTTTAATGATTTCTAAAATAAACTAATTGGATATATTTATTGTTACCAAATGTTTAACCTTAAATATACTTTATTCCAAAAAAAAAGGGAAGTTTACATATCAATATAATGCTTTGTCCCAAACCACTCCTTACGCTCGTTCAAGAAGCTAAAAAGATAAAAGAATAAATGACAGCGAGCTGATAAAAATTATTTTACACGATGTAATTGATCAAGAATGTTGTTTGCTTTTAAAAAAAAAAGCAATTGAATAAATTGCTGCTGCGCGTGTAAAAGGGGTTAAATATTAACAATACTTACTCAATCAGACAATCTACATGTCTAAGAAGAGTTTTAAGGTTTTCGCTTGATATGGCTGATGCGGTAAGTAATTCAGGAAGCTTTACCAGAAGCCTGGTTAAATGAGTGGCCCCATATACCAAACACGGGGGCGCAGGTTGTTGCAAATAGACATAATCTGGTAACAGTCTTGAAGAAAATGGTTTGAACGTTGGCCCAGAAACATCAGAATTGTTGTTACTGAAACTAAAGGAATAAATTCAACAAGAGTTGAAATGAAATGTTTTCGTTGTTATATTTCATTGATTACTTTTTTTGTAATTGAAAGGCAGTTTACCGGAGAATTCAACTACTTAAATCGATGCAGGTTGTCTAAAACGCAATGTCTTTTTTTATTTTAAACTCGAAATTTTAGATTATCTTCAAACTTTTGAGAAAACTTGTTTAATATTTGAATTCTGTTTTAGCAGAATTTACACATTCATTTTCTGCCTTTTTTCCGAAGATGTGGAAACTATGAAAACTATTGTAATACCCTTTGGCTAACATTAAGTAAAAATTAGGACATAAGTTTACATTTCCTTGGAAATGTATACTATTAAAATTACCTTGGTGAAATCTTAGGTGGAGCCACATGTTCGATATGCGAATTACCATTAGACTGAATTTCAGTGTATTTGCTCGATCTCAATGCTCTTCTTCTTGTTGCTCTTTCTGCATGAATATTATGGTTATGATTGTAAATATCATGTGTGGAATTATTGTTAGAATGATGTCCATATTCCAAATAATCATGTTCATGCTTAATCCTAAAATATCAAATTAACTTCAAGAGTAAACAACATATGAACAAAACGTACTCATCTTTAACATACACTGAAGATGTTAAAGCTGGAGAAGTTTGCATTTGCCCTTTCTCCGATTTATACAACAGGAGATCATTCAATGTAAAATCAAAATATATTCTTAATCCATCCAATACTTCCTTGCAAACGACAAGACTAAAACATAACAACTTAAACAAAATGTTTAAAACGGTTGAAAATATCACTAACTTCTTATGAATTTCCTCTGCTGTCAATTTACCCTGATTATAATTTCCAATCTTATATTTTGAATGAGACTTCTCACTTAAATAGTACATCTGACTAATATATCTTTGTAAATAAATTTCCAAAATCGAAACAACATTCGGCTCTGCTGGTAACTTATGAAGCTGTAGAATTAAAACTTTAAGATTAGGTAACATTTAGCATAAATTACAAACCTTGTCTTCCGAGTTAACGTAAAAATAATCATTTTCGAGTAATTGTTTGAGATTCTGAGTCAATTCAATTGGTATATAATCATCCTCATAAGACGAATCCTCATCTGAACTACTTGTATGCTGTCCATCATCGGTATCCATCCGTGAAGGACTACCTGAGCTACCGTCTTCAGATGATGGTCCCACTGGTTCAGAAGGTTTCCTGTTGTGTTTTTTTCTTTCTCGTCTATACAAATATGCTCCTCTAAATAAAATAAAAGCATATTCAGACTCGACGCTTGATCAATGCCGGCAGGGTGATCGCTCCCGACTAGTGGGGGGTGTGCACACGCAATCACAGAGTAAAAACTAACAGGGAAAATAATCATTCGAGACGACCAAAGCTAGATTCTTGCCCACACCAGAAACTCTTTAAAACTTGACATTTCTCCTTACTATGTGGAATTCTTCAATATTCATAGTTATTAAACTTTATTAACGATTAAAACAGCAACAGATATTAAAAATTTCATGATCTTTCTATAAATATTTGCTATCGCCGGACATAGTTTCGGTTTTCAGCATCATCGGCGGTTATACCAGCAATTTGTTTAGCCGTTGTTATACTAACAGGCTCCCTCAACTGATAAGCTCACTGTATAAGTTTGAATTGATAGGTCCCTGAATTTAGAACACTCTGTTGATTTGATCTTTAAGTATAATAATTGTCATGTCATTGCTTGCCCCGAATATGCTACATGAAATTCTTACAACGATCTTTCGGGTGTTACAAGTTGATGCGTCTGCTTATCTTAATACTTTTTTGTTGCATTAATTGACGCGGGAGCAATGCCAATTGGATAACGTATTTCAAATTCTAACACTTACTCAAACTAAATCGAAGTCGAAACTAAAACCCACTTGAATCAAGTTTTCCGGCCGAAACTGACTAAAACCAAAACCATAACTTTCGTTGGTCTCTCATCATCATTATTTTTTTCTTTTTTAAAAACTAAGAAATATTTATATTAAAATAATAATTATTTCACTTACAGCTGCAATTGAGATTTGTCAGCCAAATCTTTCTGCAATTGCCGGTTTTCTGGTGTATCTTTTAATACAAATTCTTCCCCAACGCATCTATCCCATGATGAATTCCAGCCCTATAAAAATCGTATAAGGTAAAGATCTTTGGCCACAATCTAGGTCAAATTGTTAAAGTGTTGGTGAAGAGCAAAAAACAGAAATTACCTGGAAATGTATCAAATATTCCACTGTTTTTTTACCCCTTTGGTCTTTATTAATGACGATGTCCAAAACCTTTGAAGACATACATATTACAATCATCAGTGAAGCACTGTATTTACTTACTTTTGAATCATACAAAACTTTTGCTTTGGTTGGATCCGGTTCATAGCAAAGGACTTTTTCCCCCTCAAAAAATTTGAGTTTGTATCCCCTTGTAGAAACCATAATGGCTATAGTTTTAGCCACAAATGCAGCTATTCAGTAGGACTAAAAAGCGTTAAATTTTAAGAACCGGAGGAAAAGAAACTTTCGTGTTCTTTCAAAACGTTAGCCTAAACAATTCCAGGGAACATTTCTATCATAAAATATATTTTTGTTTTGAACACTTCGTCTAGCACTTCGTTCAAGCGACGTTACAAGTGAACTACAGCTAGACCATAGATTAAATACAGCTAGACGGTAGTAGTTCATGACCGGGTCACGGATTATAGAAGTATAGAATAGTGCACGAACCACGGATAATAGAATAAGGATATTGCACACCAGAGTCTCTAGTCTCTGGTGCACACCCTTAGACAATATATAAATAATTTTTTTTATATGTATAGTCTAGGGAGTCTTATAAGGAGATACATCGGTAACGTAATTTGTCGAATGAAAATGGGACTGATTTCCACCAAAGACAAGATCAAAAAAGATGCCCCACTCCTTTAGAAAGAGATGAGATACTGTTTTCACCGCCATCTATGGGAATCTCTTATCCCTATATATTAACTGTCAATGTCATCGTTACAGGAATCTGTAGCTTTTTTTTCAGAACGCGGGAACTTCAAAATATTTTAATTTAAAATTATTACTTTTCAAATATTGCACAGAATAAATTGTATATTTAAAATATGTTATACATATATAAAATGTACTAGGCCACATATTTTAAATCACAAATATTTAATACCGTGCAATACTATAAAAATTTGGATTTATATTATGGATATAAGGCAAATTATAACGCAGTCATTTATAAAATTCTATGTATTAAAAAATTATTTATTTTTGACATTATATCAACATTTTATTTTAAATTACTATATCTAAAGCTTGATGCACATAAATAAAAATGTATGTTGTATTTGCACAGAAAGTTAGGTTATATTTACGATTTTTACACTGTATTTGAAGGGATTAGAAGGCACATTAACGGATTTGGTGCTATAACATACAAAGTAACTATTTACATCACAAAACAAATAACCCTGTGTGGAAAACATGACACAAATTTTTATTAATATGGATTCGGTATAATTTGTTTCATAATTGATAGAATTTTTGTTATGATATCATATTAACTCTGTTGACAATTACGTGTAGCTATTTTTAAATAGGTTAAAGTACTAAAATATATAAGTAGTCATTATTAAAACACATTTTTAGATACTAACTTGATAAATTTAACGTTGGCAGTATAAGTCTTAGTGGTATCTCCTTGAATAAATTTCTCCTTTTCAATTTCAAACAGCCTACTGGTTATTGATTTTCCAACCCTAATATTCCTTACACAATTTTCAGCTACTACGCTCACCTAAAGCAATTTTTATTGTTAGATTTCCTTTCCCACAAAGCATATAAATGTTATGAATTCAGTGAGCAATTATTAAAATTCCTTACCTTGTAGCAGGCGTCAGTTCTATTGTTGACGCATAAACTCAATAAGAGTGTAGAGTATTAGTTTTCAATTATGAAAAACAACAACATTTAAGACAAACAGAAAGAATATTTATATCAAAATATACAAGGAATACACTGCAATAAATGGAAGTCAAAATTTGAATGGTCAGCAATTTTTAAAATGACATTCAAACAATATTACCAATGAATCAACGTTTAAAATTATAAATTTCCAGGTTATACATTGAAAGAGACATCTATTGATGAAAGTTGTAAATGACAACAGCTTTTGACATTGACATAGTAAATGTCAATTTTATTAAATGTCAGTAATGTCAAATTAACAATGTGATAGAAAGAGATGCACATATCTTTGTTGTGATATCAGCACCATCTTTTGCCATCTCTTAGTACCCAAACGCCTACTTGCGCAGATAAATCCCAGTTCCGACACCCTGATTTCCACCTACTGACATCAGCGGCCTCTGTTGGCAACACTGATGGGTGCGTCCGGAAAGCTCTCATTAAAAAGTAGGGATCTAGATTGGTAGAAGCGCCATTGACAGGCAGGGAACATTGACTACATATATGTAATACTTCTATATGGCCAGTTCCTCGTTTCTTATGGGAAAGACTTCTCTTTCTCGCTGACCTTCACACGAATTAATGAGTCGCAATGCGCAGGTGTTACAAATCATTTGTGCATGGCCAAAGTTAGCTGTGCACGGCCAAACATAAACACCCGTTTAACCCGCGCGTAGTGATTGGTTCATTTCGTTCATTCATGCGCAATAGTGCCATTTATCCATGTTCCATCTTTATCGGATTTGGTCACAACAAACTCGCGAAGAGAATAGGGAGCTGGTCATATAGAAGTATTACATATATGATTGACTAGCTAATAGGGATTTTATGTTTTATTTCATACATCAGTGTACGTTTGGTTGCCTATAATATCAAGTCACGTGGGGCTCTGATATTAACGAATACCCCGTTGTCAAATTTTCCATTTTTAACGAATTATCCCATATAATTAAGATGTACTTTTTGTTCGTTTTTGTGTTATTCTGAAATCTGAAAAAGAATGCAATTGTAAAGTTACATTAAGAGAAAGCAGCCGCGTAAATCATTCACAAAACTTAGTATTTCCAGGCAGAAAACGTTTGGGAAACGCTGTAGCAACCATCGAAAGTTTTTAAATCTGTTTTCTTCAAAAAATACTTCATCTCTATGGCTGCACACGGATTAATCCGTGGGCTGCACGGCGGATTAATCTGTGGATTGCACGGTTACACCACGAATTAATCCGTGGTTTACACCTTTGACTATATATCTAAAGTTTACACCTTTGACTATACCAATAAGCGTTGGTTAATCAACGCAGTGTTTGTATTCAACAAGAAGTATTATAGTCTTCTTCGTATTCAATCAACGACGCAGTAGATAAAATGAATTGTCTGAATTTTCAATTCCTTAAACCAGCGTTTCCCAAGTGGTGGGTCGCGATCCAGTACCGAGCGATGAAAATAAAATACTGGGTCGCATAATTGTCTTGATACTTGCAAATGATAAATTTTTACATACTAAAATGGTTTAAAAAATCTTTAATGGGTCGCGAAAAGGAAGTATTAAAGATAAGCGGGCCAGAGCAAAAAATTTTGGGAAACGCCGCTTTAAACTAACCTCTTTGGCCGTTACTTGTCATAATATGTCAAAAACGTAGAGTTTTAGTAATTGTTTATTAATGCAAGTGTAGAAGTAACGCAATGAATTTTTTTGATGGAATTAAAACCACCTTGAGGAAATATATCTTACCGCATTATACTGTATAGGTATAAGTCAATTACATTCATGGAACAGTACAAAGAACAGGTACGTAAATGAGTATTAGATTTTCTTAGAAAAACAACTGTTTACAGTTAAGGCAAGTGGATATAGCAATTTCTTCATGTCAAAACGGGTCCGAAAAAGATGATTTAATTGCTTTAAAAAATAATATTTTGGAACTGTTATCCCTGACGGAGGGCGATGATGAACAACATTCCTCGACCTTAAATGAAGACGAAGACCCACTATCAGACGAGTATGCCCTTTTTATGGTAAATGTTGCCGATAAATTTAGATGCATAATATACCAGATATGTTTTAACAGGCAGAATTGAAAAAGGATGAACAACAGGCCAATGACAATTCAAATGAACGTTTGTCAATTTCAGAATCCGAATTTAAAAATTTGGAAGGTACAAAATGTAGAGCCCCACATACACATCAGTGGGGGCACACCACCTACCACAATGCAATGATATGTTCAGTAGTATCGGACAGTTTAGATGATCGGGAGAATATTAAGGTATCGCCTTCAGGTTGTGTCCCTGATAAGAATGCACTCTACACAGATCTTGTAAACTACAGTGAAATCCGCTTATTATGCCTCTGCTTATGGTTACCAACCATTTTGAATGACATTAACGCAGTAAAACATTTGAATTAAAATATGAACTTCAGTGTACTTTTGTAATCCATTTATTACGACATTCGCTTATTATGACCAGTTTTCCATTCCCCTTCAAAGTCATTATAACCGAACTTCACTGTATAAGAGATACTGAAATCATTAAATTACTGAACGCAACATCATGTTTTCAAATTTTAATAATTCTGATTATTACCGAAGATAAAAAAAAACCAAATTTTTGTGGTTTGGTTTTTATTTTCCTGGTTGCATTTGAAGAGACGTGACATTACAAAGTTTCTAAATTACAAAAAAAGTCATCTTATTGTAAATTTTGAGAACACTGAATCTTTTGAGACAAAAAGTTAAATAAAATTAATAAACAAAAAGTTTATAGTCAAAATATTATTAAAAAAGTAAACATTTTAATGTTCAAATTTTCTAAAAAAAAAATTCGAAGTTTAAACCCTATAAAAACCTAAAATTAGATAAAATTATTCAATTTTTGTAATAATGTCATAACTTTTTTAAAATTTAATCATCTGTGTATATTTTACTATTTACGGGATATCTATAAAGTGTTTAGACTGTTCACTGTTCACTATGAGCATAATTTAATGACGTTTTTCAGGTGCGAGTCCTTTTTATTAACCCCACCCATCAAGAAATGCTACCCTGTCCGTACTATTTTGAATCCGACTGCAAGTTTTCTGAAGAAAAATGCAAGTTTTCACATGGCGAAGTTGTATTATTTTCAAATCTACAGGAGTATGTCGAGCCAGATTTTGATTCTGTTGGAGTCGGTAGTCGTGTGTTAGCCAAACAGACCAACAATCTTTGGTCTAGGGCAGTAATAAAAAATATATATGATAAGAAATATTTAGTTAAATTGGAAGCAAATCAAAAGATAATGGAATTGAATTTGGAAAACATTTTACCTCTGATTGGAGAATCGTTTGAAGAAAACTCTAGCAGCAGTGAAGAAGAAGAATATTCATCGGAAGATGTTATTAATATGAGTTTGATGAATACACCTAGTAGTGGCGCTCTTGGCGACTGGGAGAAATTCACTAAGGTGAATTGTGTGTAAATGAAGGGATAACATTTTTTACAATATTTTGATTTTGAAAATGTTGACATTTTTGCAAACTTCGTCTTGAATAATCTTTCGACTTATTTATAAATTTAAATTTTGCTCAAAATTTCGGTTTAGAATTTTGGCTTCTTTGACAATTATTGTGTTTTTCATCATTCAACCCTTATTTCGATTTTCAAAGTACAGTCAAAACCGGATATAACGACATCATTTACGGCGACGCATCGGTTATTACGACTAAATGGCAAGGTTCCGGCCGAATATTTTGAAAACTAAATGTACTGCCAGTTATATTGCTAACAACTACCAGTTACCGGTAGTTTATGGTCCCTTCAATGTCGTTACATCCTATTTCAACTGTACATAATTCTTGCTCAGAGTGTCGATAAATGTGGAAACCAGACTAATGTTAATAATTTTAATTTAAAAATTGTGAAACTTTAATTTTTGATACCACAATTTAATTTTGAATTATTTTTAGGGTGTCGGATCTAAATTAATGCAAAAAATGGGGTATATTGTTGGTACAGGACTTGGAAAAAGATCAGATGGTCGACTGGACCCTGTAACTGCCGTTATTTTACCACCTGGAAAATCATTGGGTATGAATCATGATTGTTATATTTATCCAATTTGAAAATTACTAATTAAAACTATCGTCAGCACCTTTTAATGTAATAGTTGAATTGTCTAAGCATAATTTATAAAAGGATACCAAATTTTTGAGAAATTTATAACAATCGACAATGTAATAATCAAAGAAATAAAATTAGACGGAAGATAGAAGTTTCAACTCCAAATTTTCGAGTCTCGAATAGAAATTTCCAAGAAAGATCAAAATGTAAGAGTTTAAAATTGAAATTTCACCAAAATAAAATTAAATTTCACCTAAATAAAATAAAATTTCACGTTTTATTTGGGAAGTTTGAGAACAAGGTCGAAATTTTGAGGTAAAAACATGTATATTGCAACACCAGCTAAAACAACTCTTTTGTGAAACAATGTTTGTCGTTCAAGAATAATTGTTACTATCTATATTGTTACTATAAATGTTACAATCTAAAATTAAGATAATCTTGCCCCAACAAAATGTTTAAATCATTAGAAATATAAAAGATATCGAGAATCATTAGAACTATTAAAGAAATCTGCAACACTCACCAAGATCACAAAGTACTATCACAAGCGGAAGTGATTTTACAACAATAAAATGAATAAAGCAACCGAAGTTATTTTTTTCTAACATATCCGTCGACAGTCTTGCTATAACACAATTTATTGCTTAATGAACTGAATTTGAAGTGTTTTTTTAAGACGTAAACTTTTCCTGCAACTAACTCTTTTAACTTTCAGATCACTGTATGCAACTTCGAGAAAATGCCGGAGGTGACAAAAACCTATTCAGTGCTGAGAAGAAACTTAAACAAATGCAGAGAAAGCAAGAAATTCAGAGCCAAAAAATGTATGAAAGGGAGCAAAAGAAGATCGATGTGTTTAAATTTATAAATATCACTCTTTCGAAACCAAACGCAGAAAACGCGCAAATTAGCAAATCCAAGCATCGGCAGGAAATCAAGAAGGAAACATCTCGTAATTTGAATGTGGCAAGTTTAAAAACTGATGAAGATATCAAGAAAATTGAAAGAGACATTTATGTTATTAAAGAGTCACTAGTAAGACATTGTGATAAAAATTCTTTGATGCATAAAAATCTACAGAGTAAACTTTTCATGAAAGAAGAAGACTTGAGGAAATTACAAATGCAATCTGTTAATATTAAGAACGAACAGCATTTGAGAAAAGATAAAAGGAAAATGACCATTTTTTAAAGATTATTTAATAACAAAGCTTTGTAATTTTATAAAAATTATATCTTGTAATGACTTAAACGAATTTGGAGGAAATAGGAAAAATGTTTAAAGATCATTAAATGTGAAGTAAATAGAGATTATTGTGTAGTATTGTTTCTTTATGCTGCTTTTTTATTATGTTGTTTCTTTATGCTTTATCCTTTTTTGTTCGTCACTCAATGCTATCAAATTGAGAGGCCACCAGATATGTTCTATACAATTTTTATTTTCAGAATTATTCATGAAAGTTAAATTTTTCACATTTTTTATTTTATATGCTACTTCAAGGCAGAAATTTTCAATGAAATCATGAATCTGTTTTATAAATTTTGATTTGTTGTCAAAATATCGAGTTCAATCTTAATGAAATGTAATGAAATAATCGAATAGACAATTTTAGAATGGACTAAAGTTAACACTTATATTTAACAGTTGTTAATGTGCAATCCATAATATGTACAGTAAAGTTACCTCCTTTCTAGTTGTGACTTAGTTACATTATACATAGCCCCGAGTTTAAATATGAAATTTAAAAATTTGGTTTTGTTTTAATAAATTTCGAAAAACTTCAACGGTTAAAGTCAATGTTTCTAAAAAATACAAATTATAAATGTGTAATATGCAGTATATGTGTAAATAAACGTAAAAAATTGTTATCTTAAACTAAAAAGTTAGTAGAGCAATAGCTGGCCACAACAATTTGACCCTCGGACTACAGAATGAACAAAATTTTGTTTTAGTTTTATCGATTTTCCTCCAATTAGAGACCCCCACCCTGTATAAGTACATAATACGAAGCGACTAGCGCGCGCTACTTTCATGTGAATGCGAAGTGGCGTGAGCCGCGAGTCACCGTTCATTCTGTCGCCCCCGCATGTCTTACTCATTGTGCTCTGGCGAGCCGCCGCCGCCACGCTTCGCCCCCGTAAATATTAATTTAATTTTTATAGGTTTATAAATTTTATTTCGCTGACATTAAATTAGTTCTCGCGGATCCCTAGTGGTCTGCGGACCACTTGTTGGGAACTCCAGGTGTCGATAAAGTAATTTCAGAACGAACAGATGCTATAAACTTCAAAAATAGCTATAAATCTAGTACTGACTAGCCATTAAATATATGAAGTACATAAACCTTATTGCTCATGTTAAAGATGTTATGGATTTGAGTAATTTGTAATTTTTTTTGCATATTCATTGGTATTTGAATTTTATGCACACATGTTTTTTATAGTAAAAAGTAAGTAAAGTTTTATTTATTTTAAGTAGTAATAAATCACCTAAATTATTACTTTTGAACTGTAGCGAATAGCGCTGTAGAAGGTGAATTACATGTAAAAGTTGCTTGAAGTAGCGACACTGACCGACCAGAAAATTTGGACTTCAAGAGAGAACAATTTAGAGATTCATTGTTTGTGGATCAAAAAACAAACTCGTTAGCTTCTAAATATTTAGACAAAGTATCCTAAAACGAACCCCCATATTCCTCTATATAACGAACTTTTTCAGGGAACGGTGCATTTTTAAGCAAATTTACATATAAATTACCTCAATTTAACGAACGCAGCGCATTTTTTAACCAACAATGGCGCGTCAAGGGTCTGGTGGTCTCCTTGCAAGGTTTTCCAATGTTTAATTAGTTTTTAAATGCTTTCATTCAGAAGAATTTCTTAATTTTTTGAATAGCCATACTAATGAGTTCCCAAGGTTTAATTTGTAATTGATTTCGTTTCAAAGAAAGTGCTTAATTTTTGGGATGCCCCTTTGTTTGCCTGGTTAGCACAAAAAAGAATTTTCTTTTCGAGTTGATTTGTTATCCCAGAAGAGTAATTAAATTGCAAAAAAATATCAAAGAAAAAAGCTTCAACGCTCAATCGACCAATATAATCAAGGTTTAAAAAATACATCTTCAACAAGTTTGGAACCCCTTCAAGCATATGATACATCATTTGTGTATTTTTAATGTTTCCTCCTTAAAACAAATTGTATATAGGATTTGGGAATTCGCTACAGAGACTGTACTTTCATTACCGAGTTAAATAAATCATTTTTTTGTTGTTCTTAAATTAGCATTTCGACTTTTTAAATCTTTGTCAATTTAAATTTCGACTCCCAAGTTTTGACTTTTTTTGCTATAGGGAAGTTGGACTGTATATAAAGTAAAAAATACCTAAATTGATGATTATGACTAGAGATAAATGTCGCCATTTTGCCCCTTGCAATATTTGTAAACCAAAATGAAAGAATAAAAAATAAGAACATTTCCACATTTTTGAAAAATCCAAGAATTCAGAAGTGGAAAATGGAACTCTTCTCTTAAATAGAGTACTTCTGGTCACCATAGACCAGGGTTTCTTAATCTAGGGTCCATATTATGGGAGAGGGGGCCATATCTTGCATACCTAGCAATTAAGATAATTAATGCAGAAATTTGTCCAGTTCTACGTAGTAAAAAGTTTTTTTTTGCTACAATTCTTCAAGAAGGCATAGGCGTAGCTGGAATAGGGCAAGCTGGGCGCTTGTCCCCACTGGCTGATGCAACCAACATATTCTCAATTGGAGTGACCTTCGCAAATTTCTATTTTTTTCTTTAAAATTCCTCCATTCCCTATATTTAGACATTTACATTTAGACATTTTCTCGAAAGTTCTTTTTTCTAAAAATTGTGTCTTTTTTCTGAAAATTGTCTTTTTTCTGAAAATTGTGTCTTTTTTTTACAAAATTTACCTTTTTCTTCTGAAATTTCGAATTCATTCCTAAAACTCGATTTATTTTATTAAAATTTGACTTTCTCAAAATTCGAGTTTTTCTGAGTATCAATTTTTTTTACCCAACTTTCTGCAAATTTCGACTTGTTTTGCCTTGTCCTCAAAGTTTGGTCCATCTTTTGATAGAAAAGTAAAATTTTTGACGATAATATTTATCTGGACATTTTGAATTTTTAGAAATTTACAATTTAAAAAAAAACAAAATTCGAGGACATTTTCTTTAGAAATCTCAACTATATTTTGGAATCCAACTTTCTGAAACTCTCAACTTATTTTTCAAAATTTTGACGTTTATCTTAATAATTGGATATTTTTTGAAAATTTCAATTATTTTGAAAATCCGTCTTTTTTCACTGAATTTACCTCTTCTGAAATTTCAAATTAATTCATAAAATTGGCCTTTTTTCGAAATCTGACCTCACAAAATTTATGTATCAAAATTTGTTTGTTTTTTTTTTAAATCCACTATTTCTCCAAATTGGTGTTCTGAAAATTCTCAAATAGTTCGACTTTTTGCAAATTCCGACTTGTTTATTAAAAAGCTTGTCTTCAAAGTTCGGTCCACCTTTTGATAAAAAATTGCCTTGTCCTCAAAATTTGGCGCATCTTTTGATAAAAAAATAAAAATTTAAACAATAAGATTTATCTGAATAGTTTCAAGAATATTTTTTAGAAATTGAATTTTTTTTTAAAAAGAAAATTCGGGAACATTTTCTTTGGAAATTTCATTAGTTTTTTTTAATCTAACGTTTTGAAATTCTCAACTTGTTTTTCAAATTTTCGACGTGTATCTCAGTATTGGACATTTCCAAAATTTTGAATTTTTTCCCAAAATTTCGAATGTTTTTTCACAAGTTTAAATTTTTCTCAAAATTTCAAATTAATTCCTAAAATTGGACTTTTTTTCGAAATCTGACTTCTCAAAATGTATGCATCAAAATTCGTTTGTTGTTTTTAAATCCACTATTTCTCGATTCGTGTATTTCTGAAAATTTCATTTTTTTCAAATTCGACTTTTTGCAAATTTCGACTTGTTTTCAAAGTTCGGTCCACCTTTTAATAAAAAAATAAAAATTTGATTAAATCTAATATAAAAATAAAAATATTTCTGGAAACGGCGAATTTGTCTTCAAAATTGGTCCTTTTTTTTGAAATTTTGAACTTCCTATTTTTTTTCAAAATTTGTTTCGAAATACAAATCTTGTCCCCTGATATAAAGGAAGATTAAAAAACACAACAAAGGCTACCCTAAGCCAAGCGATCATCTTCAGAGAGTATCAGAGGTACCTCTCTGAAGATGAGAGCTTGGCTGTCGAAACGCGTTAGAGCAACCTTTGTTGTGTTTTTTAATCTTTTTTGGTTTCAGGGAACAAGATTTGTATTTCAACTTTTGACGATAACCAAGGACCAGTCCGTTCCACCAAAATTTGTTTTGAAAATTTTCTTGACATTCGTCTGCTTCTCGAAATTTCAACATTTTTCTCAAAATCGTCTTTTCAGTATTTCTACTTTTATGATCCTATAAATCTGAACTTTCTTTCAAAGTTCGTGTTTTTTTAAAATTTCGATTTTTTGTTGTTTAAAATTCGTCTTTTTCACAGACAAATATTCTCAAAATTTGACTATTTTTTTCAAAATTTAACTTTCTGTGGGAAATTCCCATCGAATTTGACTTGTTTTGCCTTGTGCTCAAGGTTTGGTCCATCTTTTGATAAAAAAGTAACACAACAACATAATAATATTTATCTGGACATTTTGAAAAATGTTGTTTAGAAATTTTCAATTTTTTAAAAAAAACCTAAAATTCGAGAACATTTTCTTTAGAAATTTCAACAATTTTTTAAAATCGAACTTTCTGAAGCTTACTCTTTCAAAATTTTGACGTTTATCTTAATAATTGGATATTTTTTGGAAATTTCAATTATTCTGAAAATCCGTTTTTTTTTTCACCGAATTTACCTCTTTCTCCTAAAATTTCAAATTAATTCCTAAAATTGGACTTTTTTTCGAAATCTGACTTCTCAAAATTGATGTATCAAAATTCGTTTGTTTTTTTTTAAATCTACTATTTCTCCAAATTCGTGTTTTTCTGAAAATTCTGAAATAATTTGACTTTTTGCAAATTTCGACTTGTTTATCAAAAACCTCGTCTTCAAAGTTCGGTCCACCTTTTGATAAAAAAATAGAAATTAGATTAAATTTGATATAAAAATAAAAATATTTCTGAAAACGACGAATTTTTCTTCAAAATTGGTTATCTTCAAAAATTGAAATACAGAAGTTGTCCCCTGAAACCAAGAAAGATTTAAAAACACAATAAACGTTGCTCTAACGCGTTTCGACAGCAAGTTGTCATCTTCAGAGAGATACTGAAGATAACCAAGGACCAGTCCGTTCCACCAAAATTTCGACTTGTCTTGCCTTGTCCTCAAAATTTGGCGCATCTTTTGATAAAAAAGTAAAAATTTTGACAATAAGATTTATCTGAATATTTTCTAGAAATTGATTTAAAAAAAAAAGACGAAATTCGGGAACATTTTCTCTGGAAATTTCTGTAGTTTTTTTAAATCTAACGTTTTGAAATTCTCAACTTGTTTTTCAATTTTTCGACGTTTATCTCAGTATTGAACATTTCCAAAATTTTGAATTTTTTCCCAAAATTTCGAATGTTCTCAAAATTTTGATTTTTTTTTCACAAGTTTAAATTTTTCCCAAAATTTTGACGTTTATCTTAATATTCGACATTTTTTGTAAATTTCAACTGTTCTGAAAATTCGCCTTTTTCACAGAATTTACCCTTTTCTTCTGAAATTTCGAATTTATTCCCAAAATTCGACTTCTTTTACCAAAATCTGATTCTCAAAATTTCGACTTTATCAAAATTCGTTTTTTTTTTTCGAAATTCCGTCATTTTCCCAAATTCGTGTTTTTCTGAAAATTTCCAATTTTTTCCAATCCGACGTTTTGCAATTTTCGACTTGTTTATCAGAGACCTTGTCTGGCTTTCCCAAAATTCGACTTTTTCTGAGTGTCGAATTTTTTTTTAAAGACTACTTTCTGCAAATTTCGACTTGAAATACAGAACTTGTTCCCTGAAACCAAAAAAGATTAAAAAACGCAACAAACGTTGCTCTAACGCGTTTCGACATCCAAGCTGTTATCTTCAGAGAGATACTGAAGATAACCTAGGACCAGTCCGTTCCACCAAAATTTCGACTTGTCTTGCCTTGTCCTCAAAATTTGGCGCATTTTTTGATAAAAAAGTAAAAATGTTGACAAAAAGATTTATCTGAATATTTTCTAGAAATTGATTCTTTTTAAAAAAAAGACGAAATTCGGGAACATTTTCTTTGGAAATTTCAATAGTTTTTTTTAAATCTAACGTTTTGAAATTCTCAACTTGTTTTTCAAATTTTCCGACGTTTATCTCAGTATTGAACATTTCCAAAATTTTGAATTTTTTCCCAAAATTTCGAATGTTTCTCAAAATTTTGACTTTTTTCACAAGTTTAAATTTTTCCCAAAATTTTGACGTTTATCTTAATATTCGATATTTTTTGTAAATTTCAACTGTTCTGAAAATTCGCCTTTTTCACAGAATTTACCCTTTTCTTCTGAAATTTCGAATTTATTCCCAAAATTCGACTTCTTTTACCAAAATCTGATCCTCAAAATTTCGACTTGATCAAAATTCGTTTTTTTTTTCGAAATTCCGTCATTTTCCCAAATTCGTGTTTTTCTGAAAATTTCAATTTTTTCTAATCCGACGTTTTGCAATTTTCGACTTGTTTATCAGACCTTGTCTGGCTTTCCCAAAATTCGACTTTTTCTGAGTGTCGAATTTTTTTTAAAGACGACTTTCTGCAAATTTCGACTTGAAATACAGAACTTGTTCCCTGAAACCAAAAAAGATTAAAAAACGCAACAAACGTTGCTCTAACGCGTTTCGACATCCAAGCTGTCATCTTCAGAGAGATACTGAAGATAACCAAGGACCAGTCCGTTCCACCAAAATTTCGACTTGTCTTGCCTTGTCCTCAAAATTTGGCGCATCTTTTGATAAAAAAGTAAAAATTTTGACAAAAAGATTTATCTGAATATTTTCTAGAAATTGATTTTTTTTTAAAAAAAGACGAAATTCGGGAACATTTTCTTTGGAAATTTCAATAGTTTTTTTAAATCTAACGTTTTGAAATTCTCAACTTGTTTTTCAAATTTTCGACGTTTATCTCAGTATTGGACATTTCCAAAATTTTGAATTTTTTCCCAAAATTTCGAATGTTTCTCAAAATTTTGATTTTTTTTCACAAGTTTAAATTTTTCCCAAAATTTTGACGTTTATCTTAATATTCGATATTTTTTGGAAATTTCAAGTGTTCTGAAAATTCGCCTTTTTCACAGAATTTACACTTTTCTTCTGAAATTTCGAATTTATTCCCAAAATTCGACTTCTTTTACCAAAATCTGATTCTCAAAATTTCGACTTTATCAAAATTCGTTTTTTTTTTTCGAAATTCCGTTATTTTCCCAAATTCGTGTTTTTTGAAAATTTCAAATTTTTCTTATCCGACGTTTTGCAATTTTCGACTTGTTTATCAGAGACCTTGTGTGGCTTTCCCAAAATTCGACTTTTTCTGAGTGTCGAATTTTTTTTAAAGACTACTTTCTGCAAATTTTGACTTGAAATACAAAACTTGTTCCCTGAAACCAAAAAAGATTAAAAAACGCAACAAACGTTGCTCTAACGCGTTTCGACATCCAAGCTGTCATCTTCAGAGAGATACTGAAGATAACCAAGGACCAGTCCGTTTCACCAAAATTTCGACTTGTCTTGCCTTGTCCTCAAAATTTGGCGCATCTTTTGATAAAAAAGTAAAAATTTTGACAAAAAGATTTATCTGAATATTTTCTAGAAATTGATTTTTTTTTTAAAAAGACGAAATTCGGGAACATTTTCTTTGGAAATTTCAATAGTTTTTTTAAATCTAACGTTTTGAAATTCTCAACTTGTTTTTCAAATTTTCCGACGTTTATCTCAGTATTGAACATTTCCAAAATTTTGAATTTTTTCCCAAAATTTCGAATGTTTCTCAAAATTTTGATTTTTTTTCACAAGTTTAAATTTTTCCCAAAATTTTGACGTTTATGTTAATATTCGATATTTTTTGTAAATTTCAACTGTTCTGAAAATTCGCCTTTTACACAGAATTTACACTTTTCTTCTGAAATTTCGAATTTATTCCCAAAATTCGACTTCTTTTACCAAAATCTGATTCTCAAAATTTCGACTTTATCAAAATTCGTTTTTTTTTCGAAATTCCGTCATTTTCCCAAATTCGTGTTTTTCTGAAAATTTCCAATTTTTTCCAATCCGACGTTTTGCAATTTTCGACTTGCTTATCAGACCTTGTCCGGCTTTCCCAAAATTCGACTTTTTCTGAGTGTCGAATTTTTTTTAAAGACTACTTTCTGCAAATTTCGACTTTAAATACAAAACTTGTTCCCTGAAACCAAAGAAGATTAAAAAACGCAACAAACGTTGCTCTAACGCGTTTCGACAGCCAAGCTGTCATCTTCAGAGAGATACTGAAGATAACTAAGGACCAGTCCGTTCCACCAAAATTTCGACTTGTCTTGCCTTGTCCTCAAAATTTGGCGCATCTTTTGATAAAAAAGTAAAAATTTTGACAAAAAGATTTATCTGAATATTTTCTAGAAATTGATTTAAAAAAAAAGACGAATTTCGGGAACATTTTCTTTGGAAATTTCAATAGTTTTTTTAAATCTAACGTTTTGAAATTCTCAACTTGTTTTTCAAATTTTCGACGTTTATCTCAGTATTGGACATTTCCAAAATTTTGAATTTTTTCCCAAAATTTCGAATGTTTCTCAAAATTTTGATTTTTTTTCACAAGTTTAAGTTTTTCCCAAAATTTTGACGTTTACCTTAATATTCGATATTTTTTGTAAATTTCAACTGTTCTGAAAATTCGCCTTTTTCACAGAATTTACCCTTTTCTTCTGAAATTTTGAATTTATTCCCAAAATTCGACCTCTTTTACCAAAATCTGATCCTCAAAATTTCGACTTTATCAAAATTCGTTTTTTTTTCGAAATTCCGTCATTTTCCCAAATTCGTGTTTTTCTGAAAATTTCAATTTTTTCCAATCCGACGTTTTGCAATTTTCGACTTGTTTATCAGACCTTGTCTGGCTTTCCCAAAATTCGACTTTTTCTGAGTGTCGAATTTTTTTTAAAGACTACTTTCTGCAAATTTCGACTTGAAATACAAAACTAGTTCCCTGAAACCAAAAAAGATTAAAAAACGCAACAAACGTGGCTCTAACGCGTTTCGACATCCAAGCTGTCATCTTCAGAGATACTGAAGATAACCTAGGACCAGTCCGTTCCACCAAAATTTCGACTTGTCTTGCCTTGTCCTCAAAATTTGGCGCATTTTTTGATAAAAAAGTAAAAATTTTGACAAAAAGATTTATCTGAATATTTTTTAGAAATTTATTTTTTTAAAAAAAAAAGACGAAATTCGGGAACATTTTCTTTGGAAATTTCAATAGTTTTTTTAAATCTAACGTTTTGAAATTCTCAACTTGTTTTTCAAATTTTCGACGTTTATCTCAGTATTGAACATTTCCAAAATTTTAAATTTTTTCCCAAAATTTCGAATGTTTCTCAAAACTTTGATTTTTTTTCACAAGTTTAAATTTTTCCCAAAATTTTGACGTTTACCTTAATATTCGATATTTTTTGTAAATTTCAACTGTTCTGAAAATTCGCCTTTTTCACAGAATTGACCCTTTTCTTCTGAAATTTCGAATTTATTCCCAAAATTCGACTTCTTTTACCAAAATCTGATCCTCAAAATTTCGACTTTATCAAAATTCGTTTTTTTTCCAAATTCCGTCATTTTCCCAAATTCGTGTTTTTCTGAAATTTTCAATTTTTTCTAATCCGACGTTTTGCAATTTTCGACTTGTTTATCAGAGACCTTGTCTGGCTTTCCCAAAATTCGACTTTTTCTGAGTATCGAATTTTTTTTAAAGACGACTTTCTGCGAATTTCGACTTGAAATACAGAACTTGTTCCCTGAAACCAAAAAAGATTAAAAAACGCAACAAACGTTGCTCTAACGCGTTTCGACATCCAAGCTGTCATCTTCAGAGAGATACTGAAGATAACCAAGGACCAGTCCGTTCCACCAAAATTTCGACTTGTCTTGCCTTGTCCTCAAAATTTGGCGCATTTTTTGATAAAAAAGTAAAAATTTTGACAAAAAGATTTATCTGAATATTTTCTAGAAATTGATTTTTTTAAAAAAAAAAAACGAAATTCGGGAACATTTTCTTTGGAAGTTTTAATAGTTTTTTTAAATCTAACGTTTTGAAATTCTCAACTTGTTTTTCAAATTTTCGACGTTTATCTCAGTATTGAACATTTCCAAAATTTTGAATTTTTTCCCAAAATTTCGAATGTTCTCAAAATTTTGAATTTTTTCACAAGTTTAAATTTTTCCCAAAACTTTGACGTTTATCTTAATATTCGATATTTTTTGTAAATTTCAACTGTTCTGAAAATTCGCCTTTTTCACAGAATTTACCCTTTTCTTCCGAAATTTCGAATTTATTCCCAAAATTCGACCTCTTTTACCAAAATCTGATCCTCAAAATTTCGACTTTATCAAAATTCGTTTTTTTTCGAAATTCCGTCATTTTCCCACATTCGTGTTTTTCTGAAAATTTCCAATTTTTTCCAATCCGACGTTTTGCAATTTTCGACTTGTTTATCAGACCTTGTCTGGCTTTCCCAAAATTCGACTTTTTCTGAGTGTCGAATTTTTTTTAAAGACTACTTTCTGCAAATTTCGACTTGAAATACAGAACTTGTTCCCTGAAACCAAAAAAGATTAAAAAACGCAACAAACGTTGCTCTAACGCGTTTCGACATCCAAGCTGTCATCTTCAGAGATACTGAAGATAACCTAGGACCAGTCCGTTCCACCAAAATTTCGACTTGTCTTGCCTTGTCCTCAAAATTTGGCGCATCTTTTGATAAAAAAGTAAAAATTTTGACAAAAAGATTTATCTGAATATTTTCTAGAAATTGATTTTTTTTTAAAAAAAGACGAAATTCGGGAACATTTTCTTTGGAAGTTTTAATAGTTTTTTTAAATCTAACGTTTTGAAATTCTCAACTTGTTTTTCAAATTTTCGACGTTTATCTCAGTATTGAACATTTCCAAAATTTTGAATTTTTTCCCAAAATTTCGAATGTTTCTCAAAATTTTAATTTTTTTTTCACAAGTTTAAATTTTTCCCAAAATTTTGACGTTTATCTTAATATTCGATATTTTTTGTAAATTTCAACTGTTCTGAAAATTCGCCTGTTTCACAGAATTTACCCTTTTCTTCTGAAATTTCGAATTTATTCCCAAAATTCGACCTCTTTTACCAAAATCTGATCCTCAAAATTTCGACTTTATCAAAATTCGTTTCTTTTTCGAAATTCCGTCATTTTCCCAAATTTGTGTTTTTCTGAAAATTTCAATTTTTTCCAATCCGACGTTTTGCAATTTTCGACTTGTTTATCAGAGACCTTGTCTGGCTTGTCCAAAATTCGACTTTTTCTGAGTGTCGAATTTTTTTTAAAGACGACTTTCTGCAAATTTCGACTTGAAATACAGAACTTGTTCCCTGAAACCAAAAAAGATTAAAAAACGCAACAAACGTTGCTCTAAAGCGTTTCGACATCCAAGCTGTCATCTTCAGAGAGATACTGAAGATAACCTAGGACTAGTCCGTTCCACCAAAATTTCGACTTGTCTTGCCTTGTCCTCAAAACTTGGCGCATCTTTTAATAAAAAAGTAAAAATTTTGACAAAAAGATTTATCTGAATATTTTCTAGAAATTCTTTTATTTTTAAAAAAAGACGAAATTCGGGAACATTTTCTTTGGAAATTTCAATAGTTTTTTTAAATCTAACGTTTTGAAATTCTCAACTTGTTTTTCAAATTTTCGACGTTTATCTCAGTATTGAACATTTCCAAAATTTTGAATTTTTTCCCAAAATTTCGAATGTTTCTCAAAATTTTGATTTGTTTTCACAAATTTAAATTTTTCCCAAAATTTTGACGTTTATCTTAATACTCGATATTTTTTGTAAATTTTAACTGTTCTGAAAATTCGCCTTTTTTCACAGAATTTAACCTGTTCTTCTGAAATTTCGAATTTATTCCCAAAATTCGACTTCTTTTACCAAAATCTGATCCTCAAAATTTCGACTTAATCAAAATTCGTTTTTTTTTTTGAAATTCCGTCATTTTCCCAAATTCGTGTTTTTCTTAAAATTTCAATTTTTTTCTAATCCGACTTCCAAAATTTCGAATGTTTCTCAATATTTTGAATTTTTTCGCAAGTTTAAATTTTTCCCAAAATTTCGACGTTTATCTCAATATTGGACATTTCCTGACATCACGGCGGGCTAGGGTAGGCAACTTGTGTCTCTCTTGATTCAAAGTCATGAGAAAATAAATATTTGGAGAAGAAATTTTAACAAAATTCTTCCCTTTTTCGAAGTTTCGAAGATTTCGATTCCCAGTCGAATTTTTACTAAATTTTGACTTAGTAGTTTATTAGCATCTTCGATTTTTTTAAAAATTTGTTTGGGTTTTTAGAATTTTCGATTTTTATCTCAAAAGTTCGTCTATTCCTCGAAATTTCGTCTTTTCCTCGAAATTTCGATATTTTTCAAAATTCCCATTTTCAGTTTCAGATTTTCTCAAAATCCATCCTTATGTTTCATTCAATCTCGAATTTTTCCCCAAAATTTGTTTTCTCAAAATTACGTTTGAGATTTTTCGTATTCTCAACGTAAGTAACTTTCCAATGCTAAAACGCCTAGAAGTAAATCTGATTATTTCAATAAAATGACATCAACTTAGCAATTTTTCTGTACCCAACATATTTAGAAGAATTTGTTTTCAGGTTTGATATTGATGGGTTTAGTAGCCACAGTTCACTGCGAAATTGATTTGGAATTAGAAATATGTAAAGGTATCACAGCGTTTGCCGCCAATTTCTACTCGCAAATTGCCAAAGAGAAGGAAAACTTCGTCTTTTCCCCGTTAAGTCTCCATCAAATTCTCACCATGCTATATGAAGGTGCAGCTGGTGCAACGAAAGATGCCATGGCAAAAGTTTTATCTGTTAACAAAATACCCTTACTTGCAGCCGATGCATACCAACTATTGCTTAAACATATGTCAGTTTCGAATGTTGCTGTAGCAAATAAATTGTGCATAGCAATCAGCGAACAAGACATTAGCCAAGTATTCGAAACAGCACTAGAAAAAAAATTCTATTCAGAAGTCCAACATTTAAACGTAAGTGGAGATCTCGAAGTAGAAACTGCCCGAATTAACGAGTGGGTCGAAAAAGTGACGAAAGAAAAAATTTCGAAACTTCTATCTCCTCGAAGTGTAACAAAAGAAACGAAAATTATTCTGCTGAATGCTCTTTATTATGGTTCTAATTGGGTAAGACCTTTTAAACAAACGAAAGAACAGGAATATTTTGTGAACCCGGGTAGTGCTATTTGGGTTTCCATGATGAGTACCGGGGGTAATTTTTATTTTAAAGACGATTCTGAATTACAAGCAGAAATTTTATATCTACCTCTTACCGTCAACGGATCAATCCCAAGTGAAACTGATGATGAATATCACTTTATTATTATTCTTCCTTATGAAGAAATCAAGCTTGAAACGTTAGAAGCAAGGCTTTCCGATTACGAGTTGTCTAATATATGCAATAATAGAAAAAAAATTGATTTACAAGTGTATGTACCACAATTTAGGATCAACGTTAATTTTTACAATTTAGAGAGAAACTTAAAGCAAGTAAGTATGATAATTAACATAAATGAATAAAGGCCGGATTATATGCATTTGCTTATGTATATTTCTACCGGTTATTGCATATTTCACCTAAAAGCTTAATGCATATTTTCACTATATTTACAAAATTTTTTGATCACTAAATCTATTCAGATATGAATAAAATTGGCTACATGTACTTCCCATTGACGTAGGCCCGCGGAAACTTGAAATAAAAACATTTTGAAAAATTGCCCAGGCTCTTAAATGTGTCTTTTGTCTTTAAAATTTACAAAGAAGGTTTTCCGGAACTTTTGTCTTTTTAGAAATATTCATAATTTCCAAAAAAAAATTTCAAAGCTTCTATTTTTTTCTTTTTTTGGTGGAACAGACTGATCCTTGGTTATTTTAAAAAATTGAAATACAAAAATTGTCCTCTGAAACCAAGAAGGATTAAAAAACACAACAGAGGTTGCTCTAATACGTTTCGATAGCCAAGTTATCATCTTCAGAAGCTGTCATCTCTGAAGATGATAGCTTGGCTATCGAAACACGTTAGAGCAATCTGTTGTATTTTTTAATATGTCTTTTGTGACTTTTACAGACAGGAACCAAGCCACAATTTCTGAAATATTGGTCTTTCGCATATAGTTCAGAAGAATTATAATCTTTGCTGAAATGCCAAATCTTTTAGTATCTAACAACCAAAGAACCAATCAAATGAACGAGTTGGGTAGGTACGCAACCTGCAGAATGCTCCCAAATGCTGTGGCTCCTTTCTACATAACAAAAAGTTAATAATATAATAAATAATTTATTAACATTAACAGAGGCGCTGGGTGGGGCATTTACTCTCCTTGGATCTTGGATGTATCTAAAATTTATAGTCAAATAGGTTTTTGCAAAAATTACCATTTTTTCTTCCAAATTCGTCGTTTCCTTGAAATTTTGAAATTCAATCGAAATATTGACTCTCTTGTTTTACCATAAACTCAAAGACTTATTTTTATTGTTGTTGCCAATGACTTAACATTAAAATCAATATTCTTAAATTTCGACAGTACAACTCTATGATTTCCGCTGCTTAAATAATACAAAAAGCAACGTAACTCCAACTTAATAATAATTAGGAGCAACAGTGAGAGAAGGCTTGCTTTAATAATAATTAGACAGTTGTAGTTATGTGTTGACTAAATAAAATGTTTTGCAGCTAGGTCTGGGAATAATATTTGACGACAAAGCCGATTTTAAAGGAATCAGTGATATTTCCCTTAAAGTAACCGGAGTAACGCATAAAGAAGTACTTACAGTTAATCAACATGGCATAGAAATTGGGGCAGCTTCAAGCAAGTACAATTTTTTTCTTACGTAGGACTCCTACTGTACACATTTGACTCTGACATATACTTGACTCCCCCTTTACCCAAATTTTATGAGTGGTCATTTTACTGTGGCAATGTAGTTGTATCTAGATACCAATGATTACTAAGAGTAAAGAGTTTGAAAGTACAGGTACGACTATATTATAAAAAGTTCATAAAAAATACTGCAGGAACCGTGGTCTAGTGATATAGGCACTAGACTACAATTTAAGAGAGCTGGGTTCGATCCCCGCTGGCGGCTTGATCCACCACCCGTTTTGAAGCAACAAGTATATGGAAGAAACACTCGGGTTCCGAAGGTCGATTCAACCTTACGGTAAAATGAGTACTCGAGTGTAACTCGAGGTAATAATAGGGTGAAGCTCAGGCTGGTCTTGTCTTTGGCGCAGTGCTGACCACACTACCTCTGCTGTTTGGTCCTAGTAGTAGCAGACCTATACTTGCTGGAAAGGGCTGTAGAAGGGAACTATTATTACAGGATATACTTCTTCCGGGATTGGACTGTGTCAAAGAACTACTAAGAGTGTTCGACGTTTCGCCCAGTGCTTAGGGGGCTTCTTCAGGAACAAAGAAGATAAACGATATATAAAAAGGGAAATATAAGGGAACATGCAAAAATAAAAGAATGAAAAGGCCAATTTCAAAACATCAGAGCACGGTAACTCAGTATGTCCACCATACCAGAGGCGAAACTCTTCTGAATTGAAAACTGATTAAAAAAATAAGAAAGTTTAGACAGAAGAGCACGGTAACTCAGTATGTCCACCATACCAGAGGCGAAACTCTTCTGTTCTATTATTAATAAAAAAAATACGGTTCAACTCGGAAGCCCCCATTATCATTTTACTGAGCAGCTTGGATCAATAACAAGTTTCTTATTATACAGGGTGTTTCATAATTGCATGCTGAACCGGCAGGAGGATATTCCTTGGGCAATTTTAAGACAAAATTTTCATATTAACATAGGTCCGGAAACGCTTCATTTTCGATATACAGGGCGGTAAAAATTGAAGAAAAAATCGGTTTTTCTTCAATATTTCTGAGACTGGTTTAGATATTTTTTTTGATATTCAGTACACGATATCTGGGTATAAAAGCAAGTATTTTGACAAAAAAACATTTGTTCTGATTCCACCAGTGGCGTTCCCACAAACAGATCGATATACATTTTTGAAAGAAAAAATGTGACGCCAATGCTATTTTTCAAAATAAGAATTATTTTCCTAGTCTTTGTTGTGTTTCTATCAAAAATGAGCTCTTGACTTTTTGTCCTATGACGGACGGTTTCCGAATTAAAAAATAAAAATCATTTACTTGCTATGCCGCTGTGGTAGATTAATTTATTAATGAAAATCTAGTAGGCCACCGAGATTTAGTTTTGTGTTTACAACCAAGTGTCAAATTTTTCACTTCAATACTTTATCTGAATGTGAGTGATTGATAAGTATAAGAAAATATGTTTGAGAATGCTGAGTTTGCCGATATTCATTACATGTACGGTCTTGCGGATGGAAATGCATTTGAAGCCAGGCGACTGTATGCAGAGCGTTTTCCGCAAAGAATTGTGCCAGATGCAAGAACTTTTTCAAGCGTTCATAGAAGTCTACGCGAGAAGGGATGTTTTAAACCCGATCATCACTTAAAAGGGGCACAAAGAACCGCAAGAACAGAAGAAACTGAAATAGCTGTTCTTAATTCAGTTGAGCAAAATCCCGAAATAAGCACAAGGAAAATTGCTAGTAATTTAAATATCTCCCATATTTTAGTCTGGAGGATACTTCACGATTTTTTATTATACCCTTACCATATTCAACGGGTTCAGGCCTTACTGCCTCGGGATTTACCATTTCGTATAAATTTCTGCCAATGGTTTATTCAAAAAATTGTTGAAAATGCACTATTTGACAGAGAAGTATTATTTACTGATGAAGCCAGTTTTTCCCGAAGTTCCCGAAGCAATTAGAAACTTCCACAACAATCACTTTTGGGCTGAAGAGAACCCGCATGCCATGGTCGAAGTCAATCACCAAGAACAATTCTCGGTAAATGTGTGAGCAGGAATTGTTGACGACTATTTAATTGGACCCTTTTTTCTGCCAAGAAGATTAAATGGAGAAAATTATCGTCACTTTCTTGAAAATGATTTACCAGTGCTGTTAGAAGATGTCCCCGTTTTAATCCGAAATCGAATGTGGTTTATGCACGATGGTGCCCCTGCGCATTTTAGTGTTTTGACACGTGCATATTTGGACCAAAATTACAATAATCGCTGGATAGGCAGAGCAGGAACAGAATTATGGCCGCCTAGATCCCCTGACCTGAACAGTCTAGATTATTTTTTATGGGGCTATCTTAAAACCTTAGTTTATAGCACCCCAATCCAAACTGAAGAAGAACTGAGAAATCGCATAACAGATTCCTGCAACACTATAAGAAATACGCCAGGAATTTTTCAACGAGTACGCGAATCTATGAGAAGAAGAGTTGAGGCGTGCATACTTGCAGGTGGTGGACATTTTCAACACCTGATATGATTTAATTAATTTCATTGCTAAGATTTCATTAATAAATTAATCTACCACAGCGGCATAGCAAGTAAATGATTTTTATTTTTTAATTCGGAAACCGTCCGTCATAGGACAAAAAGTCAAGAGCTCATTTTTGATAGAAACACAACAAAGACTAGGAAAATAATTCTTATTTTGAAAAATAACATTGGCGTCACATTTTTTTTTTTTCAAAAATATGTATCGACCTGTTTGTAGGAACGCCACTGGTGGAATCAGAACAAATGTTTTATTGTCAAAATACTTGCTTTTATACCCAGATATCGTGTACTGAATATCAAAAAAATATCTAAACCAGTCTCAGAAATATTGAAGAAAAACCGATTTTTTTCTTCAATTTTTACCGCCCTGTATATCGAAAATGAAGCGTTTCCGGACCTATGTTAATATGAAAATTTTGTCCTTAAATTACCCAGGGAATATCCCCCTGCCGGTTCAGCATGCAATTATGAAACACCCTGTATAAAAAATAGATGACAGAAACACGAAAACTGAGTCTAGTTTTCTATGTTGCTCCAATATTCTCCTAATGTCACTAGCTTTAGATCTAGTTTCATCCAAATCTTGAGTAAACAAAGACCCAATGTTTCTCTAGCAATCTCACATTCATGGACCTAAATTGATTTTCGAGAAATGTTCCAGTCCAATCGGTAAACTCTCCTCCCATTCAACTAACTTGGCTAAATTTCGCTGCTTAAATTTTTGATTGTTCATTTTAATTCAATTTTTCATTTTTAGGTGCTGTAGCTGGATCAACTTCGACATGGAAAGAACCTGACAACCCCAAAGTCTTCTTGGTGAATCGACCCTTCATTATTTTACTTAAACTGAATATAGATGGTCCCATTTTGTTTTTAGGTAGAGTGGTTAAACCTAATATAGCATAGTAGATTAAAATTCTTACACGATGGTTAATAAATTTTCTAATTCGAGTCTAGTCTTAATAACCCTTCACTCCTCCACTACTTAATAACCTTCACTACTTTGTTAAGTACAATCTGTTCGCAAAAAGGTATAGAGCACTGCGAGTAGGAGTAGATTGCAAAGAACTGCTGCTTGAAACGAGGATAAGCTATAATTATTGGGAAAAATTCTGCTTCGCAACAAATACCAAAGTTTGTAAATTCTCTATTTAGATAGATCGATTCGATCTAAAATATTTTCTAGCTTGAAAGCTAATGCAGCTAATAATCACTCTCTATAAAGTTTAGACTTAGACCAAGACTTTCAACCAATACTCCAGTGTTAGTCCAAGTCCAAGATTTTAACAAAAGTCGAATTTCGGAATAAAATGGAAATTCGAGGACAGAATCGAATCAAAAATACTGAAAAAAAGGTATTTCGAGCAAAAAGACGAAACTTTAAGACAGGAATTTCCCACAGAAAGTTAAATTTTGAAAAAAATAGTCAAATTTTAAGAATATTTGTCTGTGAAGAAGACGAATTTTAATTAAAAAAATCGAAATGTTGAAAAATCACGAACTTTGAAAGAAAGTTCTAATTTGTAGGATCATAAAAGTAGAAATTTTGAAAAGACGATTTTAAGAAAAATGTTCAAATTTCGAAAAACAGACGAATGTCAAGAAAAAATGTTAAATTTCCAACAAATTACAAAATAGGAAGTTCAAAATTTCAAAAAAAAGATCAATTTTAAAGAAAAATTCGTCGTTTCCAGAAATATTAAATACAGAATTTTGAAATAAATATGAAAGTTTCGAGAACAAGGCGAATTCAAAACAAATAGTTCTTGTTCTATTAGGCAGAAAATCTCAAATGGAATCTGCTGTTAAAAAAATAACGGAATTTCGAGAAAAAACGTGCAATTATGGAAGAAAATTTTGGGAGAAGGTCGAATTTTAAGAAAAAAAGTTAAATTTTTTAAAAACTGAAATACAAATCTTGTCCCCTGAAACCAAGAAAGATTAAAACGTACAACAAAGGTTGCTCTAATGCGTTTCGATAGCCAAGCTATCACCTTCAGAGAGATACTCAGTATTTTTTTCAGGGCACAAGATTTGTATTTCAATTTTTGAAGATAACCAAAGGCCAGTCCGTTCCACCAAAAAAAATAAAGATAAAACCAAAATTAAAAAATGACGAATTCTGAAAAAAAAATCAAAATTTCCATAAAAAAAGCGAATTCTGAGAGAAAATTAAAGTTTTGCATAGAAAGTCAAATTTTCAGGATGATTTTAATGAAAATGAAAAAAAAAAGAATTTGAAAAAATCTCGAATGTTGAGAAAAAGAAGAATTTCGAGGAATATTACAATTAAAATTTCTGAAAACAAAAATGAATTATGAAAAAAAAAATCGAAAAAAGTTAATTCGAGAAAAAGATCGAAATTTTAAGGAAAAAGTCGAAATCTAGTAGAAATTCAAAATATTGTAGTCTTCAATTTTGTTAAATACCAAAAAGGAGAAGTTTGAGAATTTTGGAAACGTTCTCTTTTATACAGGGTGTTGCAAAAGTCCGGGCCGCTACTTCAGGAGCATATTCTACACATTAAAATATTGTAACGCAATGTAAATAGATGAAATAGGATTTAGAATAGAATTGTAGAATTTAGTAAATAAAAAAAGTTTCTAGAAGGTTCTGATAAGGGGAAAGCGGCCGCGATAACGAAACAAACGGCAGATAAGCGTTCCAGAAATTTCGGCATTCGATAAACCTTATCTGCCGAAAGTTCTGGAAGACGCGGGCCGAAACTATAAAAAGGCGGTCAGTTTTCCCTTGAGTCAGTCAGTTAGAATCAGTGCAATTAGTAAGTTAGTAGAAGTGAGTTAATTGTAAATTGTGGTGATTCAAGTTGAGTTCAGTAATAAAGTGGGAATAAATCCATCACGTGTATCAATTCGAACCGATAACGCCCGTAACATTTGGTGTCAGAAGCGGAATTATTCGTGGATTGTGCTTTATTACTCGAAAAAAATTCGTGCCAGGTGCCGTAGTTGACTTTATCTTGGACGTTTTAAACTGTTAAACAGTTTATACGAGGCGCGTCAAGTAAAATCTTGAACATTCTACTACGCTTTATGGATACAAGATTAAAATCGGCCAAAATGGAACAACAATTGCAAGCGTTGTTAGCGATGTTTAAAGACAAAGAAGAAAAAGATCAGGAGAAAGAACGAAGACAACAAGAAAAAGATCAGGAGAAAGAGCGAAGACAACAAGAAAAAGAACAGGAGAAAGAACGAAGACGCCAAGAAAAAAAACTAGAAAAAGAACAGGAGGAAGAACGAAGACGACAAGAAAAAGAACAGGAGGAAGAACGAAGACGACAAGATGAAGAACGAAGACGACAAGAAAAACAAGAAGAAGATCAGAAAAGGAATGCAGAAAAACAAGAGTTACACAGTCTGTTAGCAAATATAACCGAAACAATGGGAGCCGACGTTACAAAAATGAAAGAAGAAGTGAATAAACAAATTAAAGGAATGAGAGAAGAAATGCAAGAGGAGATTGACGAAGTCAAAGAAGAATTCAACAGCAAGCTTCTTGATTTGGAAAATGCAACAAAGAGGGAGATCAGCAACATAAAAAATAACATGAAAAAGTTGCTAAGTGGACAAAGCACACAATATGAATCCGAAAGTGTACCTGCTAGTTCTTCCCAAAAGGTAAAACCTCCGACCTATGACGGAAAAACATCCTTCCACACCTACAGAAAACAGTTCGAAGCTGCTGCTAAGGCCAATCAGTGGACGGAAGAAGCAAAGGCAACCTCATTAGTGGTATCCCTGCGCGGAGATGCTCTGGAATTACTCCGAACTCTATCGGATCAAGAACAAGCCAATTATGAAGATCTAGTTAGGGCTTTAGAGCTAAGATTTGGGGACCACCATTTGCAGCAGGTTGTCCAGTCGCAGCTGCTAGTAAGAAGGCAGAAAAGTGGTGAAACCCTGCAAGAATTCGAGGCTGACGTGAGAAGACTGGCGTATATTGCTTATCCAACAGCACCAACTGATTTTCTCGAACTTCACGCAGTTAGAATTTTCATAGAAGGAATAAGAGACCCGGAAGTCCAGAGAGTGATACGCTTGTCGAACGTCCGAACATCAAGGGAGGCACTGATTAGAGCCTTGGAGGTTGAAGCCGCTTACAAGGTTTCAGAGCCAGGGGCGTCACGAAGAATTAGGAAAGCTGACATCGAAGAGGCCGCGAATGACACTGATCTCGCGAACATGAGCGCTAACATAAAAGAAATGAATGCGAGTATGAGTGCTAACACGAAGGAAGTAAAGGAAATGAACGCGAACATAAGCGATAGTCTAAAGAAAATGGACGCGAGCATCCAAGAACTGGTAGGAACTCTAAAAGGCAGATCCAACAGAAGCACATGTTACAACTGTGGCAAACCGGGGCACTTCAAGAAGGACTGCAGGTCAGCCCCAAGAAGTCGACAAGTCCCACAGCAGGAAAACTAAAATCAACCAGTGGGAAGGGGCACTCACTGGCTGGTGTCGAGCAACGAGCCCCCAAAACTCTTTCCATCAAACAGGTAAAAAGGACCATGGAAAGTTTAGTAGTTGCAGCCAGCGTAGATGGAAGGAATGTACAGGCCACAGTCGACACAGGCGCCATGGTTACTTTGGCACGAAGGAACATCCTACCGTCGCAACCGAAGGTACTGTCGCAAAAAATGGTCCTCAGAACAGTTACGGGAGATACTGCGCCCATTTATAGGAGAGGCAGACGTCATGATTGGTCTGGGAAAACTAAGGATTTCGCATCGGGTGTTGGTGGCAGATATCGAAGACGAACTGATTCTGGGGATGGACGTAATCAGGCAACATGGTTTTACTTTCGACCCAGCGCAGAACATTTTAAAGATTGGAAATGAAGAGCTTGTCCTGACTACACCAAAGGACACTCCAAAGGAGGTAAGACTGTTTGCCTGCGAAACAGCTGTAGTGCAGGGAAGCAGCGAGAAGACGGTTATGGCTGTGATGGAAGGAGATTTGGGCTGCTGCGTTGGATTAGTGGAACCGACTTATGACAATTCCAAGAATTTGCTAGTGGCGAGATCCGTAGTTAAAGCATCTCAGAAGGTACCTGTGAGAGTTGCCAACGTGTTTCCAACAGCACGCTCAATCAAAAAGGGTAGTACTCTGGCAGTCTGTACCCCGGTAACCTCAATAAGCTCCTTGGGAGACAGTTGTGCGCCAGTACAGGAAACGAAGGTTGGGCAAGTCAAGTTGGAAGTGGACTTGAAACACTTGTCCAAGGAAGAAGTAGTTCTGGCTAGGTCATTTCTAAAGAAAAACCACGGCGTTTTTACCGATGGAGACCGAAATCTAGGAAGGACCGACGTAGTTCGACACAAAATCAACACCGGCGATGCAACACCTATTCGTCAACCCCCTAGAAGATTACCGGTGGCCAAGCAAGAGGAAGTCGCGGGACTGGTTAAGAAGATGATGAAGGATGGAGTCATCGAGGAGTCCAATAGTCCATGGTCTTCCCCTGTAGTCTTGGTTACAAAGAAGGACGGGTCAACAAGATTCTGTGTCGACTACCGGAAATTAAACGACGTCACTAAAAAGGACAGCTACCCCTTGCCAAGAATTGATGACACCCTAACGACCTTGTCCGGGTCCACCTGGTTTTCAACTTTGGACTTGAAAAGTGGATATTGGCAAGTGAGCATAGACCCCGACGACAAAGAAAAGACGGCCTTTTCATCTGGGAGTGGATTATATCAGTTCACGGTTATGCCTTTTGGGCTATGCAACGCACCGGCTACTTTCGAACGTCTAATGGAACTGGTACTTCGAGGACTCACTTGGAAAACTTGCTTGGTTTACCTAGATGACGTCATGGTGATGGGCAAGAGCTTTAAAGAACATTTGGAAAATCTTCAAGAAGTTTTCGACAGATTAAAGCAAGCCAACTTAAAGCTGAATCCAAAGAAGTGCTCTTTGTTCCAAAGGAAAGTAGAATTTTTGGGTCACACTGTATCAGCCGCAGGAGTTGAAACAAATATCAGCAAGACTCAAGCAATTCGTGACTGGCCAAGACCCAAAGACAAACATGAACTGAGGAGTTTCTTGGGGCTGTGTACCTATTACAGAAGATTTGTGAAAGGTTTTGCCAACATCGCTGCGCCGTTGCATCAACTAACGGAAGGAAGAAGGCCGTACGTCTGGACTCCAGACTGTGATACCGCTTTCCGAAAATTGAAGTCCGCCTTGTGTACAAGCCCTATCTTGGCGTATCCTCAGCAGAATGGGAAGTTCGTGTTAGACACTGATGCCAGTAACGTCGGCATTGGGGCTGTGCTGTCCCAAGTTCAAGGCGGTGAAGAAAGAGTCATCGAATATTATTACAGCAAGATCCTGACGAAGCCAGAGAGGAACTATTGCACCACCAGGAAGGAACTACTTGCGATAGTGAAGGCCGTGGAACACTTCCACAAGTATTTATATGGGCAAGAATTCCTTATCAGGACAGATCATTCGGCACTTTCTTGGTTACTCCGAATGAAGAACGCGGAGGGACAGACGGCTAGATGGTTAGAAAGGCTTCAGCAGTACCACTTCAAGGTGCATCATCGACCGGGACGACAGCATAACAACGCTGATGCTTTGTCCAGAAGACCTTGTGGTGATTGCAAACATTGCAAACGAGTTGAGGACCATGAGGACATGGTGGATATAAGGGTCACTTCTGTCCAGCCAGAAGACGAATGGACTGTTGAAGGTCTTCGGAAGCTACAGAGGAGCGACGCTGATATCGGACCCATATTGGAATGGAAAGAAGCTGGAGACAGACCGGAATGGCAAGAAGTTTCCGACAGAAGTCCAGCTCTTAAGAATTTGTGGGCTCAATGGAAATCCCTCCAGGTCGAGGACGGGGTACTGAAGAGAGCATGGGAAAACGCGGATGGAAAGCGTGTCAACTTGCAGTTGGTGGTGCCTCAGGAGAAGATTCCACAGGTCTTGTGGGAGGTGCACAATGGGACCTCTGGTGGACACCTAGGGATGAACAAGACCCTGGAGAAGGTTCGAAAACGGTTCTATTGGGTCAACTGCAGGGAGGACGTCGAGCGGTGGTGTCGGAAATGTGTCACCTGTGCTGCATCCAAGGGTCCCCGTACGAGAACCAAAGGGGCCCTGAAGCAATATAATGTGGGAGCTCCATTTGAAAGAATTGCAATCGATGTGGCAGGACCATTCCCAGTTTCAGACGATGGAAACAAGTACATCCTGTGGCCATGGATTATTTCAGTAAATGGCCTGAAGCTTATGCCATCCCGAACCAGGAAGCCACCGCAGTCGCAAGGGTTCTTGTGGACAACTTCATCTGTCGATTTGGTGTTCCCTTTGAACTACACTCCGACCAGGGAAGGAACTTTGAATCGGGGGTTTTCCAAGAGGTGTGTCGTCTTCTTGGAATAAGGAAAACTCGAACAACACCTCTTCATCCACAGTCTGACGGAATGGTGGAGAGATTTAACAGGACCTTAGAGGAACATCTTTCGAAGGTCGTTTCCAAACATCAGACCGACTGGGACCGACATCTACCACTGTTCCTGATGGCCTATCGCGCGGCAACTCATGAAACTACAAGTCAGACTCCGGCAAAAGTGATCTTCGGGAGGGAACTGCGGCTTCCGTGTGACTTGGTGTTTGGGTCACCAAGGGAGGTCCCCAGGGAAACGATGGGTTTCGTAGATGACTTAAGGAAAGCGATACTGGAGACGCATGCTCTGGTGCGGACGAAGATCAACTTGGCGACGGACCGGATGAAGGCCAGGTATGACGTGAATGCCAATCATGGTGGTTTCAGTAAGGGCGAGTTGGTATGGCTATACAACCCTCAGCGAAAGAAAGGAGTTTCGCCAAAGTTTACGCCATCTTGGGAAGGGCCGTACAAAGTGCTGAAGAGGATCAACGACTTGGTATACAGGATCCAGCGTAGCTCCAGGAGTAAAATGAAAGTGGTACACCTTAACAGACTATGCAAATTTAGTGGTGAAGTGACTGATTGGAACTGATCGGGACGATCATTTCTAAGGGGGAGGCAATGTAACGCAATGTAAATAGATGAAATAGGATTTAGAATAGAATTGTAGAATTTAGTAAATAAAAAAAGTTTCTAGAAGGTTCTGATAAGGGGAAAGCGGCCGCGATAACGAAACAAACGGCAGATAAGCGTTCCAGAAATTTCGGCATTCGATAAGCCTTATCTGCCGAAAGTTCTGGAAGACGCGGGCCGAAACTATAAAAAGGCGGTCAGTTTTCCCTTGAGTCAGTCAGTTAGAATCAGTGCAATTAGTAAGTTAGTAGAAGTGAGTTAATTGTAAATTGTGGTGATTCAAGTTGAGTTCAGTAATAAAGTGGGAATAAATCCATCACGTGTATCAATTCGAACCGATAACGCACGTCACAATATGAAAAATGTTGAAATACATTTTTTTCTTTAAATTGCCTCCTAACGGAGATATGACCATTTAAAGATGGCGCCCTTAAAGTGGTTTTTTTACTACAAAAAGTTAACGGTTAGTAGCAAAGTCATGAAATTGGGCAAGCAGTTAAAGAATTGGATTAGGCATATTCTCATGTAACATATTTTTTAAATAAGCAGTAGCGTGGTGTGTAGGGGGTTGCCCGCGATTATTTTTTGCCGTAACTTTTTTGTATTGCAATATTTCGACACAAAAGTGCCATAATCGTAAAAAGCAACATTTTTTATACAAAAAAGGTACTCTTTCTCAAAGTCGCTAAAAGTAACCGTTTCCGAGAAAAAAGCGTTTAAACAAAATTGTTGCATTTATTAGAATTCGTTTTGCAAATTTCTAATTTATCCACTACTAACTGCATTGATATAAAAATATTACAAAATTAAGAAAAAAAAAAATCAAAGCAAGTGTTCGAAATTACTGCCCCCTGCAGCAATACATTGCTCGGCTCGTCTTCTAAGGGAACTCCTTACTCTTTCGCAAATGCCTGGTGTATTGTGAATCTGGTTGAACCCATTTTCAATTCATTCACGAAGATCATTGATATTGTCAACTGGTGTGGAGTAGGTGATCAGCTTTAGATGTCCCCATAAGTAGAAATCGAGTGGGTTGAGGTCAGGAGACCTAGCTGGCCATGGTATCGGACCTCCTCGACCTATCCATCGTTGATGATAGTTGTTATTCAAAAATTCCCTAGCAACTGCACTAAAATGGGCAGGTGCCCCATCGTGCATTATCCACATTCGCTGTCTTGTTATGAGTGGAACATTTTCAAGTAACACGGGTAACTCTGTTTGCAAAAAATGTCTATATGATGCTCCTGTTAACCTATGAGGTAAAAAAAAACGGTCCAATTATAGAGTCCCCTATTATTCCTCCCCAAATGTTAAGTGAAAAATGTTGCTGATGTCTCGACTGAATAACTGCATTGGGATTTTCAACTTGCCACTGATGCATGTTGTGAAAGTTAAGTATCCCGTTTCTGGTAAAACCCGCGTCGTCCGTAAATAATATGAGCGATGGAAAGTTCTCATTTTCAGCGATCTTATGCAATAGCCAGTTGCAAAATTCTATTCTTGGAGGATAATCAGCAGCAAGTAACCCTTGCACTCTTTGAAAATGATAGGGGTAAAATTGGTAAAATTTCAAAATTCGCCAGATCTTCTTCAACTCGCTGAAGCACACGCTCCTCTAAATTAGCAACTTCTGCGTTTGGCCTTCCAACACGTTCGCCTTTGAAAACAAAATTTCCTGTTTCACATAAACGAGCATGAATTTTCTGGAACAATTTTTCTCCTGGTAGGTGTCTATTAGGAAAACGTTCAGCATAAAGCCGTCTTGCTTCAGCACGATTACAATTTGCAAGCCCGTACATTAAATGCATATCGGCCATTTCTTGATTTGAATAGTCCATTTTATCAAAATAATGAAAAGTTAAAAAACTACTACACTTACTATTGACAACAAAAACTACTAAAGTTTACAGCTTACGACCAAATTTTATCAGTGACACAACGTCAATCTCTGGCAGATATTGTCAAGTACAATTGTTTTCTTTACGATCAGTTTGCATGACCAACTTATTTTTTCTTATACAAATTAGTTAGAATTTCGAAGACGGGATAGGATTATTTAAACGCCTTTTTCTCGGAAACGGTTACTTTTAGCGACTTTGAGAAAGAGTACCTTTTTTGTATAAAAAGTGTTGCTTTTTACGATTATGGCACTTTCGTGTCGAAATATTGCAATACAAAAAAGTTACGGCAAAAAATAATCGCGGGCAACCCCCTACACACCACGCTACTGCTTATTTAAAAAATATGTTACATGAGAATATGCCTAATCTAATTCTTTAACTGCTTGCCCAATTTCATGACTTTGCTACTAACCGTTAACTTTTTGTAGTAAAAAAACCACTTTAGGGGCGCCATCTTTAAATGGTCATATCTCCGTTAGGAGGCAATTTAAAGAAAAAAATGTATTTCAACATTTTTCATATTTTAATATGTAGAATATGCTCCTGAAGTAGCGGCCCGGACTTTTGTAACACCCTGTATAAAAAATTTCGAGTTTTTAAATTTGCTTTGGATTTCAATCTATTATCGAAATTCGACGTTTTTTTTTCTGAAATTTTGCCCTTATTTGAGAACTTTAGACAAATTCATTTTTTTAATCCCTTCATTTTTCCCAATTTTTTTTCGAAATCTCTTCCTTTTTCTCGAAATTCTTTCTGGAAAATTTTGACCTTTTTTTATAGTTAAACACATTTGCTTGAAATTTTCCTTCAAAAATATTTTACCAATTTTCTCAAAATTCGAATTTATCTGAAAATTTGGTTTTTTTTTAAATCCTCTGGTTTTCGAAATTTCAAATTTATTCTATTTCTTAAAATTTAGACTTTTTCCTTGAAATATTTCCTAAAATTTGAGTTTTTTCTTCTTCTCTGAAAGACTTCGACTTTTTTAAATTTCAACATTTTTTCCTGAACCTTCAGTTTATTCTTATAATTTCTCTTTTCGAAATTTTGTAATTTTTCAAGATATTCAAAATTGTCTACAAATTTCAGGTTTTTAAATTTGTTTTGGGTTTCAATCTATTATCGAAATTCGACGTTTTTTTTCTGAAATTTTGCCCTTATTTGAGAACTTTAGACAAATTCATTTTTTTAATCTCTTCATTTTCCCCGATTTTTTTTCGAAATCTCTTCCTTTTTCTCGAAATTTTAAGTGGGAAATTTTGACCTTTTTTTAAAGTTAAACACTTTTTCTTGAAATTTTCCTTCGAAAATATTTTACTAATTTTCTCAAAATTCGAATTTATCTGAAAATTTGGATTTTTTTAAACTCTCTTGTTTTCGAAATTTCAAATTTTTTCTATTTCTTAAAATTTAGACTTTTTCCTTGAAATATTTCCTAAAATTTGAGTTTTTTCTTCTTCTCTGAAAGACTTCGACTTTTTTAAATTTCAACATTTTTTCCTGAACCTTCAGTTTATTCTTATAATTTCTCTTTTCGAAATTTTGTAATTTTTCAAACTATTCAAAATTGTCTACAAATTTCAGGTTTTTAAATGTGTTTTGGGTTTCAACCTATTGTCGAAATTCTAGGTTTTTTTTCAAATTTTTTTTTGTTGAGAACTTTCGATAAATTCATTTGTTTCGATATTTCTCCCTTTTTTCCAATTAGGTAAATTATTTTACCCAATTTTTTTTCGAAATCTCTTTCTCTTTCTCAAAATTCGGCTTTTTCTGGGAAATTTTAACTTTTTTATAAAGTTCAACACTTCTCGAAATTTTCTTGGAATTTTCTTTCGAAAAGTATTTTACCAATTTTCTCAAAATTCAAATTTATCTGAAAATTTTGAGTTTTTTTAAATTAATCTTGTTCTCGAAATTGCACATTTATTCTGAAAATTTAGCTTTCTCTGCAAAATTGCAATTTTTTATTGAGATTTCGAGCTTTTTCCATGAAACTTTTCCTGAGATTAGATTTTTTTGTTCTTCACTGAAAAACTTTGAATTTTTTAGAGGTCGACAACTTTTTCTAAGCTTCCATTTAATTTTTACAATTTATCTTTTCGAAATTGTTCTATATTTCAAAAATTGTCCAAAAATTTCAGGTTTTCGATTTGTCCTAGGTTTCAATCTATTGTCGAAATTCTACGTTTTTTTCTATTCTATTGAGAACTTTTGATAAATTCATATTTTTCGAAATCTCTTCCTTTTTCTCAATTTTTTCGATATCTCTTCCTTTTTCTCAAAATTTGTTTTTTTCTGGAAATTTCAGCTTTTATTTCGATTTTTGATATTAGCCGTTTCTGTAAATTAATTATTTTTTTTCACAAAAAGTAATTCAACTTTTTTTTTCACGAAATCTGAAAGTTGTTGAAAATTTACAAATAAAAATCTAAAAATTATGAGAAAAATTTTTTTTTTTTAAATTTCGACTCCCCAAGTTAGTCTTTGTCTAGAAATTTCAAATTTCATGTCCTTTTTTGAAATGTTAATACAAATCGATCATTTGGTAAAATACTTCTTGAAATCATAACTTTTTTTCAAAATTTAAATAGAACTTAAAAATTCCTAGAAAAGTATTTTTGGAAATTTGTACTTCTCTAGGTCACTTGTTTAATGAGTGTCTGCGTGTCTGTTCACTCTAGCTTTTAGTTCTTTATTTATTTAGGGGAATTTAAAGAGCCGCAATTTTCTTTTAAAAGAGCCACACGCCACTCGCGAGCCGCGGTTTGTCGACCCCTGGGTTAGACTAACACTGGAGTATTGGTCTAAGTCTAAACTTTATAGAGAGTGAGTATTAGCTGCATTAGCTTTCAAGCTAGAAAGTATTTTAGATCGAATCGATCTGAAATACTGTCTATAGCTCTAAAGTACAATTTTTGAGGGGCGGATCTAACACATCATTCACCTAAACATAATACATCATTGTTAGAATTTGAATATGTTATCCAATTGGCATTGCTCCTGCGTGTCAATTAATGCAACAAAAAAGTATTAAGATAAGCAGACGGCAACTTGTAACAGCCGCAAGATCGCTGTAAGAATTTCATGTAGCATATTCGGGGCAAGCAATGCCACTCAATTATTATAGTTAAAAATAAATAGTTAAGATCAAATCAGCAGTGTTCTAAATCCAGCGACCTATCAATTCAAACTAACACAATCATGATCAACAGAATGAACGAAAACGAGTATTTTTTGTGGTTTAGTGTCATACTTTGGTACATAACTGATGCTGGAAACTGGACAAAATTTCGTTAGAGACACAGCTTTTCTAAAAAAAAATACTGAATACCTAAGAACCAGTATTTCTTCATAAAATCGCTGAAACAACTTGGGTACACGTAGGACAACTTCTGGAGAATAAATTACTTTCGTAATTCTCCACGACGTGGTATCATTGTCATCTCGGAAAGATTTCGCCACTGGCACGATTGTCATACAATTTGAATTTCTTCTGTTTTGGTTTTTATTTTGTGTTTCTGAGGAAGCCCGCTGTTGGTGGGTGAAACTTATTCTAGTACATGCAATCATCCTTTAAATGAAACGATTTTTTTCTAATCGGCAGAAACGATAAAGAAAATATTAATTTTCTATTTTATTAACTCGAAAATTTCACATCATTTTAATCATCAGGGTCTTCTCCATTATTCTCTTAAACTCATGGACTTATACTTGTAGAAGTGGTTGTATTTTTTTACTGTCTATGTATAATGTATACAAGTCCTAACACGTCTACTTCATTTTTCTCATTGATGTTTCTACGTTCAACTAGAAAACGTCTATCTGTAAATTTTCCAATAAAATCCTATTTCCTAGACCCTATTTTCTAGTAACATTTCTCTTAATTCATTTTCAATTTCAAATAGTCAAAATCTGTTCCAGTTTAGTGGATACTTAATCTCAAAAGCTATGTAATATCAAAATATATGTAATTTTGACTTAAGGATCCTTCGACTCTTTGTGAACTTTAGGACACCTCTGTTGTAACAGTAAAGTTGGTTCTTCAAAATCATCTGAAAATCTATCTGGATACTTTTATCTTTGTTGTCTTCAATGTAAGATGCAGCTCTTGTACTATGACGAAGTACTTTTAGGGCCAAACTGTAAAAATACAAACAAAAACTGATTAGTTAATTCCAACTTGAGACATTTGGGAATACATACATAGAAAGGTCTTAACACTTGACAGAAATAACTGATCTTTGGTTAATTTGCAATCCCTTTTCTCGTGTCATCAAATAAATTCTGATCCTCCCTCTGACAATGTGTATTTATAGTTGAAATTCTGATCCTCCCTCTGACAATTTTCATTTACAGGTGAAATATTTGTAGTAACAGTCACTCCTACATTTTGAGCACTGAAAAAAAATCCTGGGCTTTATTTGAAAATCAGTTAAATGTAAGTTTAAATTAACAGATAGATGAGTACTTCAAAAGTATCGGTTGCCTCAAAATTATTTTTATTTGTTTGTTTTTATTTGTAAATCAATTTAAAAAAACTGACTCAAAATGGAATGGATTTAACTATTGTTAACTAAAAACTTCTTGAGGCAACCCTAACTAATTGAGGCAATAATGATAAAATTGCCCACTTGATAGAACTCGACTCAATTCAAAAATAATTTAATGTAAGAATTTAAAGATACAATGACGACAAACCCATAGAACTGGTATCGAAGAATTAGATTGTATTCGTCATACCTGCGGAAATGCTCTAATACGTCATTTGTAATTGATTGTATAATACAACGTTGAAATTTTATTGCAAATCTATTAAAGAAATTTTATTTCACCGTAAGGAAAAAATAAGCCAATAAAATTTTTTATTGTTGATAAAAAACAAAATCAAATACTTAATCAGGCTTCTGCGTTAAAATGTTGCATTATTTGTGACTATTTTATTATGTTTTTATACAATTTCCGCTGCAATGAGAGGTATGTATTGAACCTACCAAATTTGTTTAATACATTTATGTGTTTATCCACAGTGCATCTTATAATTTAATTTAAAGATCCATAATCAAAGCTGACTAGTATGAGGTGTAGTATGTAGGTAAATCTGAGTGACATGGCATGTAGTATTCGTCCATAATTAAAGCTGACTAGTATGAGGTGTAGTATGTAGTTAAATCCGAGCGACATGAGATGTAGTTTTCGTAACGTTAAACTTTTGCTGAGAATTTCGTAGAAAATTTGACCTTTTTCTCAAAATTCTTCGTATTCTTGAAGTTTCGACTAAATATCTTATATGATTATAAAACTTCTACTTAAAATCGAGTTTTTTTTTATTCAAAATTCAATTTTTTCTCAAAATTCGTTCATTTTTCTAAATTTGGACTAAAACCAATAAAAATATGAGAATTTTGAGAATAATGTGGTTCGTTCATAAACTTTCTGGATTTTGAATTTAAAATAGTATTGTTGGTTTTAGAATTCCCGTTTGATTGAGTTACATTTTTGAAAAGCTACCGAGAATTAGTAAAAAGTTATTGACACGCTTTTGAATCTTATGAGAAACCAGTCTTAAACCAGTTGTACAAGAGGTATCGTTCAGCTTTTAATAAAAAGGGAGAAAACAATGGAAAATAACACATAAAACATTTTAGACACTTTGGTACAGCGCGTGTGATAGCAGTAATCTATATGTACATGTAAAAAAAAGTCGTGTTAATTACACCGTTTATAACTTCAGAACGGCTAAACGGATTTTCATGATCTTTGCTTTGTTGGATTTGCCTCGGCCTCGAATAACAGAATTACAGTTAACATATTGAAAAAATTCACGAAAAAACGTTTTATAAGGAATCCGCATACAGCGCCATCTCTGATTCATAATAGGAACATGACAGAAACATATCGCAGCCTACACCAGTAGATGGCGCTGTTTTTAGGCGTTTTCGCTAAGTTTATTAAATGTGGCAACGTCGTTTATATTTAAACAATTCAAGGACCACGGATTACAAAAAAAAAAGGATACTGCACGCCCTATACTGGTCATGTATAAAACTTTGACCAAAATACGTCCAGAAAATGGAGTAGCTTCGACTATTTATTTTCGCTCTCCTGTTGAGAATCAGTTGTGAATGGACATGTATGGGCGCGCAAGCGTTGATCAATCAACGGCGCAAGATACAATAGCAATTGCAGCTCAGTTATTCTGTTGAAAAACTAAAAAAAAAACCACCTGCAGCACTGTTAGATTTCTGCTACATCATCTTTTTCGTAAAAAATATGAATGAATACACTAAGAAATGACATTAAAATTAAACGAAATCGGCACGTTTTGACATTTCTCAGCAGCTGCCTAATAGCCACATTTATTTACCTGGTTCCTCATTGGCAGTAGAATTCCATCACTCCTGGCAGCACGAGAAGGTATTACCACTCGCTAGAGGCTTTTTCGACACCGTTTTCTGCGCTCGTGCACTATCCTGCTTTTATAATCCGTGTCGAGGACCATCGAAGATCCTCCATCGAATCACCATTATTTACTTCCATTTTAAGGTTATATGACAAACTTTTCATGATTGCACGTTAATTAATTTGGCAACTGAACCTGCTGCAGCATCTCCTTGAATGTTTTTTCAACTAAATCCTTTACTTTCCCAATAAAATATCTCTTTATTGCGACTGAATGATTTTGATGATGACATTATTCGGTCATAGACATAAATATATAAAACATATATAGACATAGAAATTCCTCTTCAAATTCATCGCGACGTTGCCTAGTTTAAGTACTACGTTCATATATGTAAAACTTCTATATGGCGTGTTTTGTACCTTCGATTGTGTTCAAAAGACGCGATGGATATATATGTTTGTCTTTATGGAGGACAGAATTTATTAACCAATCCGGCTTCTCGTCAGTTATTTTTGTTGTCATTCATTTATTAGTGTTCCCGCCCATCTTGTCATCGGTTCCCGCTAAAATTGAATGAATGCTTGTACTTCAAAGAGTACGACATATACTTTCATCTCACCTTTTTGACAACGCATTTTGTAGTGGCGATTATACACAACACGCCATATAGAAGTATTAAATATATGACTACGTTAATGAACGAACAATGTATACTTTTGATTCTAGCAACGTCGACGGTACTACCAACACCAGATTGTTAAATATCTAACTTCACTAACTGGGATAATTTATTTTAGGGATTTTTTTACTACTCCTAACAACTACAGTAAGTCAAACATCAGTAACATCTCAAGAATATCAAGTAAGCGATGCAGTATACATTTTTGCCAGAGACCTATACGGAAAAATACAAGCGGACCATCCAAAAAATTTTGTATTTTCACCTTTAAGCCTCCACGAAAATCTCTCTCTACTATATCAAGGAGCAGTTGAAACGACGAAAGAACTACTCCGAAAGGCTTTATACATAAGCAACGTAACTTCACTCGTGGCGGACCAATATCAAATCATACTTGATCATCTCTTCATTCAGAACGTTTATCTGCCAAATAAAATTTATATAGAACTTAGAAAAAACGTGAAACCAGAATATAAAACCTTACTTCAACAAAAATTTCACTCCACTGTGATACCTTTTGCGCAAAATGCATCAACTGAACTATTCGCTGACAGGATAAATTTTTGGATTAAATTCAACACCGGTGGTAGGGTTAAAAATATCGTATCTCCTGAGAATATAAGCAACACAGACGAAGCGATAAGTGCTAGTGCTTTTTATATTAAGGGAGCATGGAAAACTCCATTCATAGTAAGCGATTCAAAGTCGCAAATATTTCACGTATCGAAAGAAGAACCCACATCGGTTAGAATGATGCATACACGTGGCGAGTTTTTGTATAGAGAAGATGACAAGATACAAGCAAGTATTTTAAGTTTACCTCTGTTACTGAATTTACCATATCCAATTAGTGATGAATTTGATGTAACAATTATTCTTCCTAATGAAGGAAGTGGCATCGAAGATTTGGAACGGAACCTTATAAGTTACGACTTATTTGACATTTGTAAAGAAAGCAAACCAACAGCAGTTGACGTATTCGTACCGTACTTTAGAGTTGAAACTAATTTAAATTCTTTGAAGGAGTATTTAAAAAATGTAAGTTAAAAGAAAATCACAAACTAATCCACGACGTTTCTTAAATTAATTGTATCAGTAAGATGCACCCCGCTTACGTTTTTCTAAATTAGTGCGCTGCCGCCATTTTTTATCATGTTTACGTGTTACGTATCGGTAGTATCGGTACTTAATAAGTATTTGGGTATTTTAAAACGACATAACCTTAAAAAAATATTTTATTGATTTCATGTTACAATGGAAAACAATCTTTTATTGTAGAATCCTACTTTCGAAAACCCAAAAAGGCGATAAATGGACCTCGTATATTTCTAAGAATTTTTACGTCAGAGTTAAATGTCAACTTGGTAAGTACGAATCATATATGTGATACTTCTATATGGCCAGCTCCCTACTCTCTACGCGAGTTTGTTCTGACCAAATCCGATAAAGATGGAACATGGATAAATGGCGAGTATTGCGCATAAATTGAACGAAATGAACCAATCGCTACGCGCGGGTTAAACGGGTGTTTATGTTTGGCCGTACACAGCTGACTTTGGCTATGCACAGATGATTTGTGACACCTGCGCATTGCGACTCATTAATGCTTGTAAAGGTCAGCGAGAAAGAGAAGTCTTTCCCATAAGAAACGAGGAACTGGCCATATAGAAGTATTACATATATGGTACGAATCAAGTAAGGAACATACGTGTACTGTCAAAAAAATGACAGCAGCACACTAGATTAGAAAAATGTTTGTACACTTGATGTAAAGATAACCTAACTTTCCCCAGTCAATTGTCGGTTTCTCAAGCGTAATACTTGCTTTGGATTTTTAAATGGAACACTATTCTTTCAGAAAATTGACAACCATTTTCATTAATAAAAATTTTAATATTTTCCAAACCGGACTATGACAATGTTCAATGTGTGGGAGCTTAAACGGGGTAGGTCGTAGCGAACGTAACACTAGGGGTTTACAACAACTTTATTACTTTTTAATGTCAGAAAATATAAAAAACGCGCGACTGGCGACTAACTTCAGCGAGTCCGAACAACACACTTCTAATCTCTAAAGAAAACTAACTTCTTTCCCGCCATAACGCGGTCGAACCATCTATGCTTCGCGTCACCCCGAATTGACGTTGACATTGTACTGCCAACTTCAAATAACGAACAATTGGTGGGCTATTCAAAATTTAAACCTACAAATGGAGCCAATTCTACTCTGTATAATTCGCTCTGTTTGTAGTGACGCCTTGAGAGAACACGACTCCTATTTTAGCAAAATGACCTAAATAGTTCTATATCGTGGATTTTCCTGCATAATACTAATACTTTAATTAATTAAAGTCACCAATTACTCTCGCAATCAGTAATGTATCTGTCACATCTGTTTTAGTTAAATCTGGGAGAACTGTTTACAGATGAAGCTCATTTTGACAAAATGGTAACGAATTCTACTCTTAAAATAAATCACATACTGCATAAGGCAATTTTTGAAATTAATGAGTATGGAACAGATGAGGTCGCTAGGGCCTCCCTCAGTAAGTCTAACACTTTAAAATAAAAAATGACTAATTTTAAACAAAATGAAGGGATTTTTTCAATAAGGTTCGTTTTAAATAATTCATTATTTGAAGCATTAATTGACTGCATGAACATTGGACAATTACAGTAGAGTCGTAGCAAGCCAGATGCAACCGCATAGAGCCCAAAAAGGAGGACCAAAAATGGCGCCGATGACGTTTTTGGCTTTAATCATGTTGATGAAATATAGCTGAAAATAAATATCGTCAGGGGACAGTTTTTTTGTCATTAAAAAAATATCTTCGGCTGCCACATTTTTTCCGAGGCCCTAAATCGCACAGGGCCTGTTAAAAGCTAGCTACGGCTCTCAATTACAGAATAGAGTTTCAAAATATTCTTAATTTTTTTTGGGACGAGAAATATTGCAACAAAATCATAAAGCAGATGAATGTTTATCAATTTTTGTGTTGCCGTTATTCTTGTAGATGTGACTACGAAAGAAGAATCTACATCGCCAGCTGAAACACCTTCTCAGCCTGAAAGTAAAACCTTCTTGGCCGATCGACCTTTCCTCGTATTAGTGAAAATAAATGTAACTGGCCCGCTTTTGTTGTACGGAAGAGTACTTTCACCAGACATTTTTGTTGAACTGTAAGCAATAAAATTAATGAATTGTGAGACGCCTTTTTTTTTCGTCCTTGTGTTACAAGCTGTCGGTGACGCTTCTTTCAGTATCCAGGATAAAACAACTTCAAAATGGCGAACGAAAATACTAAAAGCAGCATTAGTACAAATGATCTACCAAGTAATCTTTTCCACTTTCCGCATCTATGATTTGTCATTTTAGTTCAAATGATAAATTCGTTTGCTCTATGACAGAAGTGTGACGTTTGTTTCTGCGTGCGCTACTATTTTTTAAATTCTATCCGTTAAGATTATTTGAATATGTTGTGAGGTTTGTATGTTTGTTTTAAATATCGTAGTGACTAAAAAATATAATATAAGAAGTAAAATATGGAAAAAATAAGCTGGCAGGACGTTTTGCGGGAATGGGTACTATTGCAAACTGTTGGAACTACCAAATGATTATCAACACAATCACTTTGTAGGTAAACTGTTTAAAAATATCGCCAAGGATATATTGCCTCCAGGACCTCAAAAATGGAGATTTCTTTAATAATCTGGATAAAATTATGTAAGTGGCAGTTGAGTTCATGAAGAAGAACAGTATACACATAATTTTGAACTGAAGAGGAGACGTCCTACCCAACCCATTAGTAGTCAAATTTTTTCGTTGAATTATTTATGGAAAAGTTGTTTACGTGTACAAAAACTTGTATAGTAATAAAATATTGCTACACAACAAGATGCAATTGAATCGATTATTGTTGAAAGGGGCTAAGTGACATTTTGGTGCAAAGCACCATCAGGCAGTTTTGAAGGTATACCGATCCTTTGGTATTGATTGGGGTACGTTAATTATACCCTAAATGTACATACTGGAATTCAGTTGTCATTTGTGGTCGAAAGGTGCCAAGTATAGCAAACGGACAAATTTTACATGAAGACAATTTAGAAAGATCTACTTAGCACCTTTCAGTATAGTAATCGATTCAGTTATATATTTTTTAGCATTATTTTGTCGCTACACAACTTTTTTCAAATAAGATTCAGTTGAATCGATTATTGTTGATTATAAGCTACATTTTAACACAAACTAGCGTCAGGTAGCAATCTGACGTTTTGAAGGTATACTGAGCATTTGGTGTTGATTGGGGCTACATTAACCATACCATAAATGTACATACTTTTTGGAATTTAGTTGTCATTTGTGGTCGAAAGATGCCAAGTACAGCAAATGGACAATTTTGAGATGATGAAGAAAATTTAGAAAAAGCTACTTAGCACCTGTTCAGTACGAAACGATGAGTTAAACACGTATTGTACCGGAACTGACGTACGATTAAAGTTAGTAGGTTAAACTCTAAGGATCGTCTTCGGTTAGACTGAATTGATAAAAAGTCTTTTAATTTCACACTCATCTATTCTGCCTTGTTGGTTACCTGGTTAAAACTGTCTTGTCCCTTATTATAAAACCTATTTATATCCTAACATCTGGGGGAGGCGACCGGAAAGACTTTAAGGCCACCAATATTTTCTAGCGAAAGGGGCAAGTTGACCGATGGTTTATTGATTTTCATGGGAAAGAAAGAATTATCCCAACTTGCCCCTAGATTTCGAGAACATTAGTGACCATGCATAAATTTACTAATTTTAGAAACTGAATCTGCATTTTACAGTCTTGAGCAGCACCTTTCAACAATAATCGATTCAATTATATTTTGTTTTAAAAATATTTTTCATTTAAAAGAATCCATAGCATAAGAAATATCGTATTGTATCATGATTATAAACGGATTTATTCGATTTATGAGTAGATTGAACGCATCTTAAGATTCATCAACCACCTCGTTTAAAATTAAAAAAACATCCAAATGGTGCAACAGTTCAAAATTTACTTTTGATTTGTAATGTACTCTTTTCTTAAAAGTTGAACGGTTCAAAAGTTGATTTTTTGTGATAATTAAATTCAAAACTACTAGATAAATGAAACAATTGTTTGTTAAGCATTTATGTGGCTGACGAATAGCTCTAAGTTGAAAGTGTTTACAATGATCGACAATACTAATGAGGCCAAAGAAGGCCAAAACTGAGTTATACTTATGATTGTAAACATTTTCAATTTAGCAATAGGTGTTTCGTTACAGAAGATTTAATTGAATTTCCACTATTTTCAAAAGTATGATTCTCAAAATTTTAATTTTCAAATTTTTATTTTCAAATTTCAATTTTTCCTTGAAGTTATCACTATTTTTTGAAAAATTCAAGTTTTTTTAAAATGTCGAGTTCTTCATATTTACAAACTCTTCTAGAAAAATTTAATTTCTTATAAAATTTCGTTTCTTTCAAAATTTAGACTTTTTTTTTTGACAATTTCGATCTTTGGAAATTTTCCTCTTTTCAAAATTTTTATTTAAAAGGGGTCGACTGTTTTTAATTTGTTTTTACATTATTTCGTTCCTTGTGAAAATTTGGAATTTTTTTTTACATTCGATGTTATCTTAAGGTTTTTTGATTTCTTTTTTAAAATTTCTAAATTTCTTAGTAATTTCTACATTTTTTTGAAAATATGTTTCCGAAAATCCAATTTTTTAAATTCCGATATAATTTTATTTACAGAAATCAATTGTTTTGAAAGTTTGGAATTTTTTTTGGAAACCCAACTTTGTGCAGATTCGACGTGTTAGAAAATATGTTTTTTTTTTCGAAAATTTCAACTTTTTTCGAATTTTTTGTTTCAAAATTTCAATTTATTTGTTTCAAAGTTTCGGCTTATTTTGAAAATGTGTACTTTTTACAAAATTTCGACTTTTTCTCAAACTTTTGAGTTATTTACCAAATTTACACTTTTTAAAAATTTCCCCTTTTTCTCAAAAGTTTGAGGTAGGTATGTTTTGACAATTTAACAACAAATTTCGATTTTTTTTTTTTGAAACGTAGATCTTTCGAAATTTCCACTTTTTTTAAAAATTCCCATTTTTTTTTAATTTCCATTGTTTCAAAATTTCCACTTTTCTCGAAGTTTTTTTTGAAAAATTCGAGTTAGTAAAGGACTTTTAAAAAATTTGGAAGAATTTAAATTTCTGTAAAATTACCACTTTTTTATAAATTCGACTTTTTATCAAACTTTTGAGTTGTTTCGCAATCTTACACTTTTTAAAAATTTCCCCTTTTTCTCAAAAGTTTGAGTTGGGTATGTTTTGACAACTTTTTTCAAGTTCTTTGCTTCAGAATTTCAATTTATTTGTTTCAAAGTTTCGGCTTATTTTGAAAATGTGTTCTTTTTTCAAAATTTCGACTTTTTCTCAATCTTTTGAGTTATTTACCAAATTTACACTTTTTAAAAATTTCCCCTTTTTCTCAGAAGTTTGAGGTAGGTATGTTTTGACAATTTAAGAACAAATTTCGATTTTTTTTTTTTGAAACGTAGATCTTTCGAAATTTCCACTTTTTTAAAAATTCCCATTTTTTTTTTTAATTTCCATTGTTTCAAAATTTCCACTTTTCTCGAAGTTTTTTTTGAAAAATTCGAGTTAGTAAAGGACTTTTAAAAAATTTGGAAGAATTTAAATTTCTGTAAAATTACCACTTTTTTATAAATTCGACTTTTTATCAAACTTTTGAGTTGTTTTGCAAACTTACACTTTTTAAAAATTTCCCCTTCTTCTCAAAAGTTTGAGTTGGGTATATTTTGACAACTTTTTTCAAATTTTTTGCTTCAGAATTTCAATTTATTTGTTTCAAAGTTTCGACTTATTTTGAAAATGTGTACTTTTTTCAAAATTTCGACTTTTTCTCAAACTTTTGAGTCATTTACCAAATTTACACTTTTTAAAAATTTCCCCTTTTTCTCAAAAGTTTGAGGTAGGTATGTTTTGACAATTTAACAACAAATTTCGATTTTTTTTTTTGAAACGTTGATCTTTCGAAATTTCCACTTCTTTAAAAATTCCCATTTTTTTTTAATTTCCATTGTTTCAAAATTTCCACTTTTCTCGAAGTTTTTTTGAAAAATTCGAGTTAGCAAACGACTTTTAAAAAATTTGGAAGATTTTAAATTTCTGTAAAAGTACCACTTTTTTATAAATTCGACTTAAACTTTTGAGTTGTTTTGCAAACTTACACTTTTTAAAAATTTCCCCTTTTTCTCAAAAGTTTGAGTTGGGTATATTTTGACAACTTTTTTCAAATTCTTTGCTTCAGAATTTCAATTTATTTGTTTCAAAGTTTCGACTTATTTTGAAAATGTGTACTTTTTTCAAAATTTCGACTTTTTCTCAAACTTTTGAGTTATTTGCCAAATTTACACTTTTTAAAAATTTTCCCTTTTTCTCAAAAGTTTGAGGTAGGTATGTTTTGACAATTTAACAACAAATTTCGATTTTTTTTTTCTTGAAACGTAGATCTTTCGAAATTTTCACTTTTTTAAAAATTCCCATTTTTTTAAATTTCCATTGTTTCAAAATTTCCACTTTTCTCAAAGTTTTTTTTGAAAAATTCGAGTTAGTAAAGGACTTTTAAAAAATTTGCAAGAATTTAAATTTCTGTAAAAGTACCACTTTTTTATAAATTCGACTTTTTATCAAACTTTTGAGTTGTTTTGCAAACTTGCACTTTTTAAAAATTTCCCCTTTTTCTCAAAAGTTTGAGTTGGGTATATTTTGACAACTTTTTTCAAATTCTTTGCTTCAAAATTTCAATTTATTTGTTTCAAAGTTTCGGCTTATTTTGAAAATGTGTACTTTTTTCAAAATTTCGACATTTTCTCAAACTTTTGGGTTATTTTGCAAATTTACACTTTTTAAAAATTTCCCCTTTTTCTCAAAAGTTTGAGGTAGGTATGTTTTGACAATTTAACAACAAATTTCGATTTTTTTTTTTTGAAACGTAGATTTTTCGAAATTTCCACTTTTTTAAAAATTCCCATTTTTTTAAATTTCCATTGTTTCAAAATTTCCACTTTTCTCGAAGTTTTTTTGAAAAATTCGAGTTAGTAAACGACTTTTAAAAAATTTGGAAGAATTTAAATTTCTGTAAAATTACCACTTTTTTATAAATTCGACTTTTTATCAAACTTTTGAGTTGTTTCGCAAACTTACACTTTTTAAAAATTTCCCCTTTTTCTCAAAAGTTTGAGTTGGGTATGTTTTGACAACTTTTTTCAAATTCTTTGCTCCAAAATTTCAATTTATTTGTTTCAAAGTTTCGGCCTATTTTGAAAATGTGTACTTTTTTCAAAATTTCGACATTTTCTCAATCTTTTGAGTTATTTTGCAAATTTACACTTTTTAAAAATTTCCCCTTTTTCTCAAAAGTTTGAGTTAGGTATGTTTTGACAATTTAACAACAAATTTCGAAATTTTTTTTTTGAAACGTAGTTTTTTCGAAATTTCCACTTTTTTAAAAATTTCCATTTTTTTTTAAATATCTATTGTTTCAAAATTTCCACTTTTCTCGGAAGTTTTTTTGAAAAATTCGGGTTAGTAAAGGACTTTTAAAAAATTTGGAAGAATTTAAATTTCTATAAAATTATCACTTTTTTATAAATTCGACTTTTTTTAAAAAATATGGACTTTTTCGAAAATATCGACTTTATCAAAATTTTACAATTTTCTCGAACTTCTTTTAAAAAATTCGAGTTCGTTAAAGAGTTTTTTGAAAATCTAGAAAGAATTTAAATTTTTATGAAAATTGCCACTTTTTTATAAATTCGATTTTTTTTTAAATTTTGTCTGGAAATTTTAAATTTTTTTAATTTTTTTTTTTTGATGGAACGGATTGGTCCTTGGTTATCTTCAAAAATTAAAACACATAACTTGTTCCCTGACAGGGGACTAGTTTGTCCCCCGACAGGGGACTAGTTCTGTGTTTCAATTTTTGGTTTTTCTGAAAAATCGATTTTTTTAATTCGACTTTTTTAAAAAATTCGATTTTTCAAAAAAAAATAGATCCTTTGAAAATATCGACTATTTTGAAAATCTCCATTATCTTTTATTGTTTTTTTTTTTTCGCCAAATTTTGCCTTTTTCACATTTGAAAATTTCAATTTTTTTTTCAAAACTTTAAAACCGCAACTTTTCGCAAAATTTTGACTTATTTTAAAAATTTCGATTAGCAAAATGCCAATTTTTTTCAAAATTCTGATGAATTTGTTTTTCTTGAAATTTTGGGTTCAGAATTTCGACTTCTTTTGAAAAAGTTTGCTTTTTTTTTAATTTCACCAATTTTAAACATTGTGACTTTTTTTGAAACTCTTTTGAATATTTTCCCTGGAAATTTTCATTTTTTGCGGTAAATCTGAACTTTGTTTTGAAAAAGTCGACCATTTTGAAAATTTTGATTTTCTTTTTTTTTGTGAAACCGATATATTAAATTTTTTGACAGAGCATCTGTTGTACTACTCTTACAACAAAAAATGATCTATTCGGTCAAAACTAATTTTCAACAATTACATTTTCAGCGAAAAAGAGATATCAGGACAGAAGGAATCAACTTTGAAGTGTTTGCGCAATTTTCTGACTGATCGCTACAAGAATATTAAACTTCGCAATGTAGATCATCCAAGCGCATTAACACTAGACGATTTAGAAATCCTAACATCCTTGCTGATGCATTACACATGCATATATGACAGAAGAGACGTCTTAACGTCCCCCTTATGTTATGCTCTCTCACAATCCACTCAGGTGTACATAAGAGACTTCTTGGAGAAAATCGATGAAAACATAACAAACGATGAATTGAAAGCTGTAACCAAGAATGTAATCAGTAGCAAAATTGTTTACAAAATACCACTGAAAACTCCCGCTAGTCCACTACAACAAATTTTGAAATCTCCCATCTCGAAAGGTGGCAGATTTCAAGAGAAAGATCGAGACATAGCGAAGCTGAAATTGGAATTAGAAAATGAAAAGGATGAAAAAGCATTTCTACAAGAAGAACTCAATACTAGCATAGAAAAAAACAAAAAATTAGGTTTGTACTTTTAAGAAACTCGATGTTGTGAAATTGATAATTTCTTTTTTATTTAGAAACGCAACTAGAACAGAAGAAGTTGGAAATATCTCGACTAAGAAGTGAAGTCGCCGAGTTGGAAAGTCGCACACCCCCTCAATTTCAAGACACGAACTCCAGAGATACACAAAAAAGGCTGAAGATTGAAATTGAGGGGTTAGAAAATTACGTCCACCAATTAGAAAGGGATGAAGAATCGTTGAGGAAGGAAAAGGATCAGTATAAAGAGAAGGTTCTTTTTTACTCGATATTCAATAGCGGAAAGAAAAATTAGGTTTAAGCACTATTTTTGCATAATTGTCGTGATCCAATTAGGGTAGATGTACCGTTTGTGGCCACTTTAAGCTTTTTTGTATGTTTAATTGAGATTTAAATATATTTAAATTAAATATTTAATAAGAAAAAATAAATTAATCAAATCTTCAATTTATCAGGAATTGAAATATCAAAAGCCCAAATGTTTAAAATTTAATTTGTCATGCAAAATTAATTAAAATTAATAATTACACCAATTTCACCAGTAGTGGCCATAGAAGCACTATTTTTGGCCATTTGCTGTTCCAGTTTTGGTCATAGTGCCTGAAATTTTTTGCTGGAAGGGAATTATTAATAATATTATCTTAATTAACAATCAATGCATCACTTTATTTATTAAATAGCTAGACAAGACACAAAAATTAGTAATACACATAAAATCATCAATTTTTTTTAGCATTTTTGCGCGGTTTAACTGATTTTTTTGGGGCTAATTTTTTCTTAGCTTTTTCTTCCAATTTTTCTTCTTTAATTTTTTTTCTTCTTTCCTTATTTTCTTCCCTTTCGATTTTTTTAAGCTCTTTTTTTTCTTCTCTTTCGATTTTTTTAAGCTTCTTTCTTTCTTCTTCTGCGCTTTTCTCATTCTCTTTAGCTTCCATTAGTTCGATCCACTTGTCAGCTGTGATTACGGAAGGTAAATGTTCTACCTTACGTTTTCGTGTCGTAGTCTTCTTTTTAGGCCACATGCAAATTCCATCAATAACTTCGTCCAAAGACTTTCGACGCATTGAAATACTGTTCAAACGAGAAACATTAGTTGTACTAACGTCCTCAACTACAGGCTCTATAATACCTTCCATAACAACAGGTTCTTGAATAACTTCATCACTAGGAGGGATTACAATATTCGGGTTTTTATGATTATCTACGAGGATAGGAAATTCAATCGCAAGAGGTACTTCACAGTCGGTAATTTGGTTAAGAGTATCAGAAGGATAGGAATCCAACAGTTCATCGACTAAAAAAGTGCAAAAAAAATATCGAATTAAAATATAATTTAAAAATTTGTAAATTATCCAAAGAATAGATCACTGAAATAAATTCAACATTGGGAGATTATTTTTTAACTGTTTTTTCAATTTTACTCACCTTCATGAAGATTAGACGCATCAAACTCAGGAAAAGGAAATTCGAAAACATTATCATTATGAGAAGCCAAAGGAGAAGGATTTTCAGGAACTAGAGGATGACAAAGTGGGGATTGCAATTCATTTTCCGGTTTGTCATCTTCAACAGCCTGGGCCCAAAAATTGTACAATGACTCGTGTTTATCACCAGTTTCCCAACCTGTAGCTTTGGCATTTTTGAATCGTTGTAATAGCTCAGGATTTATTTTACTCTCGATGTATTCTTGATGAGATAAGGCTTGCTGCATGGTTCTTTGCGAATTTATTTCATTAGAAATATTTTGATTGTTTTCTCGATCTTTCATTTCGACACACTTGCTATAGTCAACTGAATTCGCATTAAACGGACATAAACCGCAAGCTTTAAATCCATTCTTTATGACAGTCGTAAAATCTTCTTCAGTAATAAGTTTAGATAAAAAAGCTGGAACGTTATGTTTCTGAACATCAACACCATCATTTTGTATACGCCAGTTTCTTATCAAATTTTTCCATCTTTGCTTCAAAGGAAAAAAAAAAGAAACGTCCAATGGTTGTAAAATATGCGTGGAGTGAGGTGGAAAACAGCACAGGATAATCTGTTTATCCTTACAAAATTTACTCAGATGAATGGACATATGAGAAACATGGCCATCCAAGAAAACTATCACAGGAAGTTGAATTTTGCGTTCAAGCAGGAATGGATAGAAAACATTCGTGAAATATTCGTAGAAAGATTCACTAGTCATCCACCCATTCTCGGATTTTCCTATCCCCCAACCTTTGGGTGCCGAGTCAAAGCAAATCTTAGGTAGTCGCTCATACTTGAAAATTGTCAGTGATGGTGCAAATTCTCCGGCAGCGTTTACATTAAAAAGTGTAGTAACATTTTCTTTTTCGTTTCCAGCAACATCATACACAGCTTTTCCCCTTTCTGCTAAAACAAGACCACCTTTTGGTGATAAATGAACTGCCGTCTCGTCCATGTCGAATACTCGTCGAGGATCATCAAGGATTTTAATATTTTCTCCCAGTTCTTCAGCTATATGAGAGAACCATGACCGTATACCAGATTCAGTGACGATGGCTCGAGCCTTACAGAGGTGTTCAGCCCTTTTTTGACCCACACGTGGATGCCTCTTAAGAAATCCTTCAAACCACTTTCTTCCCGGGATATTATTTTTAAAAGGATTTTTTAAACCTTCCGCGTCGACTAATTGTTTCACTGAATGAATTAAGAAATCTCTATTTATAGGAAAACCCATTCTGCTGGTTCCTAATAGCCATTCTTCTAATTTTTCTTCAATATGATGGCCAAGTATAGACTCAGGTCCTACTCGACCTGTAGTTTCTGGTACTTTGCCTCGAAGTTTACTACGTAATGTAGTTCTTGGGACTTTATATTGATTACACGCCGTTGCAATAGCACAACCATTCTTCACTAATTCCAAAGCTTTTTGTAAGTCAGTTTCTGAGTAATTAAAAAATGTCCTTTTAGATTTTTCCTTTTGAATACCAGTTTTTGTTGATTTTGGAATTTTTTCAACGGGCTTCTGATTTTTCCTTGATGGCATTTTAACCTGCAACAGATAAAAAATAATCTTTCAACACTACGTTTCTTTTCCAGTCTCTATTTCGAAATATTATCTTAATTGTTTGAATATTAATTATTAAATAACATACAGTTGGGCAGCAAAATACATTAAATGAGTAAAAATTATGGCCAAAACTGGATAGTGTATGCACCATTTGTGGCCATGGTATGGCCACAAATAGCAATCACATGTTTTTATTGTTCCACTTATGGCCATGGGATATTTTGTTAGTATTTGAGGTTATTATAAGTAAATTAATTTTTTTTAACATACTATTACGTTATCTAGCTACTATAGAGCTTAAAATTTTAAAGAATATTAAGATTTGCAATAATTATGATTAATTTACTTACCAGGCCTTTCTCGAGATTCTTATAAGAATTAGTTATAATTTGGTGAGATACACCACGCGTCCAGATATTTTTTTAATAATCACTCAAACTATACTTTCAATCAGTATAGGGAAAAGTTTACAGCGTAGCCAACACACACAAAAACCCTATAAATACACTATAAAATGCTATCATAAAATAATATATATAATATATCCCTATACATCTCAGACTGGCCACAAACGGAACAGTGGCCACAAACGGTACATCTACCCTACATTGTCATCTAGTTTTGTACTATTTTTAAAGTTTTCAACTCATCAGGAAGTTGATTTAGAATCGATTGCAAATTTCTCGAACTTGGAACAACCAACGGATTAATTTAAAACAATGTTTGTCACATTCGCCCCCAAAATGTCGCCTTTTGGATTATTATTGTATCTGTCTTACACACTTGAAGAATGAAGTAAATAGAACTTTGTCAATTCACCCCCCCCCCCCCCCAATCACCAAAAACAAGTCTTATTCTGTATTTGTAAGATAACAGTCGTCACATCATCACTTGATACCTAAATTCACTAGGAATTTCTACATTTCAGGCCAGAAAGCTGGAAATCGAGTACTCAACGTTCAAAGAGAAGTACATCGAATCAGAAAAGTCTTTTTCGTCCTTGAAGGAACAATTTTCGATCCAAACTATGCAATTAAAAACCCTACAAGCTAACTATAATGAACTGAATGCTCTCTTGGAAGAATATAAAGCCAGTAAATCTGAAGATAGCTCTCTATTCGATACCAGTATTCAACAAAAAAACTTACAAAGTACCTGTGAAAATCTTGCCACTTCTGTTGTCGAGGTCCAATTGAGAGATGCCCAAAAGCAAAACGATGAGCTCAAATCCATATTAGAGATGACTAGGAGGACCACTGAGGAAATAAACGAAAAATACTCGACTTTGGAAAATGACAATCAGAGCTTACTAGTGAAGGTATGTGTAATTTCGGTGGCTTTGTATGCATTACAATTTTTAAATGTAGTTAACTACTAGATGACACTATTATTAAATAAAGTTGCTTTAGAATTGCGTAACTTTCTTTTGCTTCCTCCTTTCTTGTCTTATAAGTGCAACTCAAAAGGTTTGGGTGCATCAACATACTTTAGTTATCTGTATCTGTAGTAATCTGTATCTGTAGTTATCTGTATCTGTAGTTATCTGTATACTAGCTGATATGTACTCGATCACACAACAGTTTTCCAAAATGTCAATTTTTGAATTTTTTGTCCCTAGAAATTTCGTTTCGACTTCAAAAGTTCGACTCTCTTTTGAAAATTTCTCCTTTACTGAAAATTTCGTATTTTTTTCTATCCCACCTTTTGAAAATATCGTTTTTTTTAAATCGTCATTTTTTAAAATTTTTAATTTAAAAATTTTGACTTTTTGCGACTGTCGAGGGTGGTTCAATTTCTATCAAAATTTCGATCTTTTCAAAATTACAAATTTATCCAAACTTTCGATTTTTACACAATTTTTTAAGATTTTCACTGAAAATTTCGACTTTTCTGATAATTTCGACGTTTTCGTGAATGTTACTTTTCGAAAATTTTAGATTTCTTTGACAATAAAAATTTTTGATAATGTCGCGTTTTTTGAAAGTTTGGTTTTTGTCTAGATTTCAATTTTTTGCGACATTATTCTCAAAATCTCGACTTTTTTAGTTATTTTTAAGTTTTACTTCTAAAGATCTGTTAATGTTTTGAAAGCTTTCCTATTTTTGTAAAAAATTTTGACTTTGGCGTTTTGATTTTTTTCTTTATAAATCTTTTTGAAAACTTCGATATATTTTTTTTTAAATTTCCACTCCTTGAAAATTCTTTTACTGAAAATAAAGCTGAATTTTTTTAGAGATTTTGACTTTTTAATTTTCGCCTTTTTTCAAAATTTCACCTTTTTTTGTAAACTATTTTTTCAAAATTATAATTTTTATATTGAAAATTTCGATTCTTATTTTTTAAAATGTCAACCATTCCTCCTTTCCCGAAAATTTCGTATTTTTTTCTATTCCACCTTTTGAAAATTTCGTTTTCTAAAAAGTCGTTATTTTTTAAAATTTTTGATCCAAAAATTTTGACTTTTTGCGACAATGTCGAGGGTGGTTTAATTTCTATCAAAATTTCGATCCTTTCAAAATTAAAATTTAACCAAAATTTAGACTTTTACTAAATTTTTTAAGATTTTTACTGAAAATTTCGACTTTTCTGATAATTTCGACTGTTTTCGTGAATGTTACTTTTCGAAAATTTTAGATTTCTTTGACAATAAAAATTTTTGATAATGTCGCGTTTTTTGAAAGGTTGGTTTTTGTCTAGATTTCAATTTTTTGCGACATTATTCTCAAAATCTCGACTTTTTTAGTTATTTTTAAGTTTTACTTCTGAAGATCTGTTAATGTTTTGAAAACTTTCGTATTTTTGTAAAAATTTTGACTTTGGTGTTTTGATTTTTTTTCTATTTAAATCTTTTTGAAAATTTCGTCATTTTTTTACAATTTCCACCCCTTGAAAATTCTTACTTTTTCTGAAAATATAGATGGACTTTTTTTTAGAGATTCTGACTTTAAATTTTCGACTTTTTTCAAAATTTCACCTTTTTTTGTAAACTATTTTTTGAAAATTATAATTTTTATATTGAAAATATCGATTCTTATTTTTGAAATGTCAACCATTTTTTAAAATGTCAACCATTTTTTAAAATGTCGATCATCTTTCAAAGTTACGACTTTTTTTCAGAGTTTTGAGTTCTTAAATCAAGATATTTTTATAAAATGTGGACTTTTTTGAAATTTTCGACCATTTTTCGATTTCATTTTGAAAATGTAGCCATTTTTTAATTTTCGAGTTTCTTTCAAAATTTCAGTTTTTTTTTTGAAAATCTTGACATTTCATGAAAATGTCGACATTTTTTTTTCAATTTTAATCCTTTTTGAAAATTCTAACCTTAAATTTCAACTTTTTTAAAAAATTCAACTTTGCTTCAAAATGTTAATTAAAAATTTCAACTTTTTCGAAAATTTTAACTTTTCAATATTTCGACTTTTGTAAATTTCGATCCATCTGATAATTTTCGCTTTTTTTCAATATTTCGGCGAAAATTTTTGCTTTTGTTGCAAATTTGACTGAAAATTTCCTAATGTTTCAAAATTTCAACTTTTTCAAAAATTTCAAATTATTTAAAAAAAAACTACATTTTTTCATAATTTTCAGATTTCGCTTAAAAAAAAAGTCATAAATCTTGGAAACAGAGTTAAAATATTGAGTTTAAAATCGAAATTTGCAAAAAAAAAAGTTCAAATTCAAAGGGCAAGTTCAGGACTTAAAAAGAAACTCGAAATTTTAATAAACCAGTGATTTATAAAAAAATTTGAATCCAAATTCAAAATCACAAAAATTTTTAATATTTATTGCAAAAATTTAGACAGTTGGACTTTTCAAAAAAAGGGAATATTTCTAAACACAAATGGAAGTTCTCATTTCAATTCAGCGTTGAAATTAAAAAAAAAAGCTACAATTGAAAATGAAAACACGAAATTTTGAGAAAAAAGAAATACGACACGAAATTTTGATGCTAAAGTCCAAAATTTTAACAATTTTAGTTCTATGGATGAAGAAGATAGATTTTAAATGTAACAAAAATCTGAAACTTTCGATTCACGAAAAATCAATGCTTCGTCGTAAAATTCTCTAAACTTGCTATTAACAAATTGAAAAAACTCTGACTTTTAATATTTCTAAAGACAAGTGGAAGTTCTCATTTCAATTCAGCGTTGAAACTAAAAAAAAGCTACAATTGAAAATGAAAACACGAAATTTTGAGAAAAAAGAAATACGACACGAAATTTTGATGCTAAAGTCCAAAATTTTAACAATTTTAGCTCTATGGATGAAGAAGATAGATTTTAAAAGTAACAAAAATCTGAAACTTTCGATTCACGAAAAATCAATGCTTCGTCGTAAAATTCTCTAAACTTGCTATTAACAAATTGAAAAAACTCTGACTTTTAATATTTCTAAAGACAAGTGGAAGTTCTCAGTTCAATTCAGCGTTGAAACTTAAAAAAAAGTAACAATTGAAAGGGAAAACACGGAATTTTAAGAAAAAAGAAATACGACACGAAATTTTGATGCTAAAGTCCAAAATTTTAACAATTTTAGCTCTAAGGATGAAGAAGATAGATTTTAAATGTAACAAAAATCTGAAACTTTCGATTCACGAAAAATCAATGCTTCGTCGTAAAATTCTCTAAACTTGCTATTAACAAATTGAAAAAACTCTGACTTTTAATATTTCTAGAGACAAGTGGAAGTTCTCAGTTCAATTCAGCGTTGAAACTTAAAAAAAAGTAACAATTGAAAGGGAAAACACGGAATTTTAAGAAAAAAGAAATACGACAGGAAATTTTGATGCTAAAGTCCAAAATTTTAACAATTTTAGCTCTAAGGATGAAGAAGATAGATTTTAAATGTAACAAAAATCTGAAACTTTCGATTCACGAAAAATCAATGGTTCGTCGTCAAATTCTCTAAACTTGCTATTAACAAATTGACAAAGCTCTGACTTTTAAGAAGGTGGTCGAAATTCGGAGACAAATGCGAAATTTTGCAGACAAATGCGAGATTTCGCAGACAAATGCGAAATTTCGCAGACAAATGCGAAATTTGGAAAAATAAGGAAAAGGAACTAGCAATTTAAAAAAAAAGCTTGTTAAATTGATATCCGCCTTACCCTACAAATTATTTTTAATTTGTGCGTATTTTAATTGCCCCCTACAAAGTAATAAGTTGTTTTGTTATGATTTACATATTTACGTAGTGTTCCATTTGGGGAAAATTTTGGAAAACGAAAAGTATCCTATAATTCAAATGTAACTAACTAATAAATAATCCATTTATTTTTCAGATTAACGAAGCAACTCATTTGTTGAAATCATACGAAATAGATTTAAGCAGTGCCAATGCAACAATAAAAGAATACGAAACCAGCATCCTTGAATTAAAAAAGGAAGTTGAAGTTTTAGAAAACGAAAACCTAAAACTAAATGAAGAACTCTCTGAATCGAGACAGAAAAACCAAAATTTAATAACCGATTTGAATGATCTCGCAAATGCCAATATGTCGTTAAAGAAAGATTTTGACGAAGCAACAAAGGAAACCGAAATGGTAAACTTAGAGACCCAAAGAATACAAAACGAGTTAAATCAGGAAATCAGCGAGCTGAAGATAAAATTGGATATTCTACAAAATGAGAAATCAACCGAGTTGAATAAAAACAGAGAACTCGAACAATGCATGCAAGAAGCCGAAGACAAAATCTTGAGAATCACAAAAGTTAAAGAGGAATTGGAAACGAAATTAACCGAAGCCGAGCTGTTAAATTCAAGGAACCAAACCGATATTGTAAGTTTACAAAAATCAGAAGATTCGTTAAATGCGGAAATCCAACATTTAAACTGCGTTGTTAAAAATTTGAATGCCGATCATGAGAAAGTTCTTGAAATGCACAAGATAGAATTGAGCGCTTTGGGGGAACTTTTGGAAGTTGGTAACGATAAGATTAAGCGGCTTGAAAATCAATTGGAAACGTACAAAAGCGAGCTGAATCACCTTCAAGATGAACTCGAGCGAAAAAATGAGGATCTGAAGTTGTACAGCGTGATTTGTCAGGAAATAACCACTAAGATAGGAGAAGTTGGTATAAGACATCAAAACGAAGAACTTCAGACTACAAATAAGGTAGCAAATTTGGTTACGTTGTTGATCAGTAATTACGAGATTGTAGTGGCAGAGAAGCTCGCCATTGAAAAAGAGGCGAAGGAACTCCGGACCCAATTGCAAACCCAATCTGCTGACTTGCTACTGAAAGGGGAAGGTTTAAGAAAGTTAAATTTAGCATTAACTGAAATGAATGACAAGTTACAGGAGTTGGAAAAGCAAAACAAGAATTTGTTGCACGAGTTGGGTGTAAGTTCAAAAGAAAACCAGGCTCGATGCGAAGAAATCAATTCTTTACATCAAGATGTAACGAACTTTGTCAAATCTTTGGAAAATCAAGATCAAATAATTCGTAATTTTGAAATGGACGTTTCACATTTAACTGTTATTTTGGGGAATTGCACGAACTTTATGGAACAATTCACGATACAGAGTGATGCATTTGACCTAATTTATAACGAAAAGGTTTCAGATTTGGAAAAGCGTTTGCGTAGCATCACCCAAAATTGTCAAAAGTATCAAAAAATCGACGATGATAAAACCAAAATTATTAACACATTGCACAAGGAAGTTAACCAATTGAAAACAGAAAACGAAAATCTGGAATCTCAAATGGTGGAGTCAAATCTCAAAATTGTTGAATTGATGGAGAACATCAAAAATAAAAGCGTGGAAATCGATAATAATTCGGGGGAAATCCAAACGCTGCAACAAAAAATTGGAGATCTTGAGGAAAGTGCTGTAAAACAAAACGCAGAGAAAAACGACCTATTGACGATCGTCGAGAGTAAAAATTTGGAATTGGAGGAAGGCCTGGCAAAACTGAATCTGGTCTTAGAGGAAAGGCGGAACCAAGAGCGGATGACTGCTGATCTTAAAAGCAAAATCGTCGATCTGGGCGCAGAAAACTGTGGAATGAGGGAAGACATATTAAAACGGACGCAACAGCTAGAGGAGCAAGTAAAAGAAATTGAACAATTAAAAGAGCAAGCTGAAGTACTACAAGCTGCAATATCTCAACGTAATTCGGTAAACGAAATACTACTTCAGAGGCGGTCACAATTGGAAGCTGAAGCGGAACAATCGAGTTCAAAAATTGATAAACTCGTCGAACAGATCGATTCATTGGGCGAAGAATTAAGCAAATCGTCTGAATGCATCCATTTCTTAAATGAACAAATAAGCAAACTTGAGGGTGAAAAAACCACCCTTGACGAGCAACAAAAATGTGAAAAAAATCGACTGAATCAAATAATTCAAGATTTAACCTCCCAATTGGACGAAAATGTGGAAAAATTCAACTCCCTGGACAAAGAACGGCTTCTTCTTCAAGATAATATCGCCAAGTTGAATTTGGATAAAGACGAATTGGGCTCAAATCTGCAAGACAAGGAACATCAATTGAGGGACTGTCTAAACAAAGTTGCGTTATTGGAAGAAGAAAAGGCACGGCTCGAGGAAGTAACCTCCAAACAGAAATTGGAAAACGAGGGCCAGCTTCTCCAAAAAGACAACGATCTGAAACTGCTAGAACAAGAGAAAGCTTCGCTTGAGCAAATGGTGTCTCGACTGAAGTCAGAAAAAGACGAATTAATCGCAACAGGGAATATTCGCGAATCGAAACTAGAAAAAAAAGAAGAAAGTTTGCACTTACTACAAGAAGAGAATGCTCTTTTAAACGAAAGTGTATCCAACCAGAAAGCGGAAGTTGATAAGTTGCTGCAACAAATCTTGGAACTGGAAACCCAACTTAACGAGATGGAAGAAACCAAGCGCTTGATAAAATCGACGAATGCGGATCTTGAAAAAATAGTATCTTTGCAAAATTTGGAAAAAGTAAATTTGGTAATTTTGCAATCAAAGTTGGAGGAAAAGTTGGCAGAACTAAACGAAAAGTTGCAGCTAAGAGAAGAAGCGTTGTTAGTGTTGGAAAAAGAAAAGGAACAACAACAAAACACGGAAAAAGAGTTGCTCCAAAAGATACAGATTGGTGTATCGCAGCTGACCATGCAAGAGGAAAAAATAAATTTACTGAATGAAGAGGTGGTGGCTCTGAAGAAGACCATAACTGAGCAAAATATTGAATTTGTTGAGATGATGGAGCGCCATGAAGCACAGTTGCGTAATACTGAAGAAGTGAAGACCAAAGGCGAACAAAGGATAACACAGTTGGAGAACAAATTGGTAGAGCTTGAGACCGAAAAGGTTAAACTTATTGAGGAAGTGGAACTCAAAAGTTTGGAATACAACAAAGAAGTGGCAAAAGTCCAGTTGGTTGAAGAAGACAATATAAATCTTGACAAGGCGATTTGCCAGCTGCATGATGAAAAAGAGCAGTTGGTAGCAGACTCGAAGCATAAAGATAAGGAAATCAATAAACAAATCGAGGAAAATCAATATCTTCAGAAGGAACTCGATGAGCTTGCTAAAGAGAAAACTACTCTAGAGAAACAATGTTTGGATCTTCGCGACGATTACATTAGACTTACCAAAGCTTTATCACATAAAAACGATGAGCTAGACACACTTGTGAGAAATATGAGGAAGAAGAAGCAGGAAGTCGAAAGGGAACTAGAACATTTAAAACTAGCGATATTCCATGGTGCTTCTAACGTGGAAGATCTAGATGTCTCCTTGGAAACTGATCTTGATGAAATCGATAAATTAGATCAAAACATATCCAAAATAGACGCATTTTCCAACTTGGTGGATGAAAAGGAACATTTATACATTAAAGAGATTTCCTCCCTCAAGGAAGAATTGAATAACGCCGTAGCTAACCACGTTCAATTACTCCAAGTACACGACGAAGTAAAAATAGAGAATGAAACTCAGATCCAACAACTTACTGAAAATTTACACAACATGGTCGAGAAGTACAACAACTTGGAAAAACATCATGAAGAATTAGTTAAAACATCCAAAGAACAGAACGAAATCCTTCTAACCGAAAAACGAGATTTTGAGGATAGAGTGCAAAGGGCCAATGCCGAAATCTTCGAAAATTCAACCCAATTAAATCAACTTCGGGATAGTTTACTCGAAAAGGAGAACACCATCGAACTCCTGAGGGGCCAAATTGATGAAAAAACTGAGGAGGTGTCCTCTCTTCAGAATGAACTCGCCTGTGCGATGAAAGAAGTTGAGGATTTGGAACATATTTCGAAGGAAAAAGCAAAAGAAATCGAACGCATCAACACCATGAACACCCACATAACTAATGAATGGGAGAAACTGAAGGATGAAACACAAGCGACCAATGAAAATAACGCCATGATACATTCAGAGTTGCAATATATGATCGACAATAAGAGTATGATTATTAAGGATTTGGAAATGAAGAAGGAAGACTTGAATAATCAGCTAAATATTTTAAACCAGGAGCTGGAAGTTTATAAGCATCAGTTGAATATAGCAGTGGCCGAATTGAAAGAATTTCAAGCTCGGTCGAATGAAGCTCTTCAAAAGCAAACGATTACGATCGAAGGATTGGAAAAAGATGTCATTCGGCTTAAGCAGAATAAGGCCGCGCTAGAGAACGCTAAAACTTCTTTGGAAACACGATGCGAAGAACTTCAAAGCGAAAAATTGCGACTAATTCAACTAGAAGAATCAAATGAAAGTCTTAATAGGAAAACTACTCGAGAAAAAGATGAACAATTAGACAAATTGAAGAAGGAGAAACTTAACCTAGAAGAATCTTTGGCCAATAAAGAACGAGAAATTATAAAGTATAAGCAGGAACTATGCCAAATAGAACAATCCTTGAAGAATTTGCAATTACAAAAAGACAACTTAGAATCACTACTTCATGATAAAAAAGAAGAAGACTTAAACAAATTGGAGAAAATCGAAAAACACTACGAAATTATCCTGAATGAACACAAGGGGACATTCGACAACTTAAAGTTACTAAACGAAAAAATAACAACCGAACTGAACACAAGTAAAATTGAAACGCGAACGCTACAAGAGAATTTAACCCAACTATTAGAGGAAAAACAAGACTTGGAAAGGGAACTTCTCGACACCAATGCGAATCTAAGGTCCCAACTCCACCAAATTAAAAATCTCGAGGACACCATTAAAACAAACGAGAGTATAATCGCGGAAAATCAGCAAGTAATAGAAGACCAAAAGTCGGCCATTTCATCGTTAAAAGACAAAAACGAGCGACTCCTAACCGACATCGAATCCCTAAAAGAAGATTTATTCAAAATCAAAAAGAATCGCGACGACATTCTTCATTCCCAAAAGAAGATCATTAAAGAAACTGAGATTAACATACACAGGGCCCACGAGAACGCAATCGAGGTCAAAAATGACCTGTTGAAGCGTATAGAATTGGTGGAACTCGAAAAAGCTAACGAACGTCAATCGAGGAAAGAGTTAGAGACGAAATTGAGCAAAGAAATCGCCAACAATGCAACTATGGAAGCCAAATTTTTGGAACTAAAAAACAGTCTCGAGTTATGCAAAGTCGAAATGGACAAAGACAACCGAAGGAAACTAGAAACTGAAAAACGACTAAACGAGGATGTTAACCAAATCGAACGCCTCAACAACGAGATTAAAGAACTCAAATCTCAAATTGTTGACATCAGCGGTCAAAAATTAAACTTTGAACGTATTACCTCTGAACAAACCGAAGAGTTATCGCGGCTTCTTGAGCAGATGAAACTTGAGAAGCAACAGTTGCTTTCGAGAGTACAATCCCTAGAGGAGAAAAATCTAGAGAATTTGAAGGTGGTAAAGGGATGCGCAAATGTCCTAATAAAGATGTTAAGTGAGGACAACGTTGAAGAATTGGATGAAGATCTAGATTGCGTTCGATACCTTTTGGAAAGCGCAATTTCTAAAGTCGAGGAAAATAAAGTACGTTTGGAGGATTTGGAAAATGAGAAGGAAAAGCTGGCGCTGAAGTGTGATATTTTGGCGAAGGAGAGAGATGAAATTTTGGGGAAATCGAATCAACAATTAGTTAAAATAGTGGAAGAAAAGGAAGATTTATTGCGGCAGTTCGAAAACATTAAGAAGGAATACGCGAAATTGGTGGAAAAAACTGATTCCTCCAAGATAGGGGGGCAATTGTTGGAGGAACAAGAGGTAAATTTTTGTTCTACTTTTATCATTATTGTAAGAATAGGGAACGCACTTTTAATGATGGAATTTAACGTTATCGTTTTCTTTTATGTTTAATCCACTCGCAAAGGATAACTCTATTATAGCTTCAAAATTCAAAAAATCGTTATGTATAGGAAGCAAAAACCATCATAAAATTCACAAAATTTGTCTTTGTCAAAATCTCTGGTCGGGTTTGAACCTCGAAAACTCTTTTAAATTTAGATTTTTTTGAAACTTTTCAATTTTTTTTCAGTATCTTCTCTGAAGATGATAATTTGGCTATCGAAACACGTTAGAGTTGTTGTGTTTTTTAATCTTTATTGGTTTCAGAGTATAAGATTTGTATTTCAATTTTTTTAGCTTCTTCGCTAACTTTAAAGTTTTGAAAAAAAATCGAAATTGTCCAAAATTAAGTTGAAATTTTGAAAAAAAAGTCTCAAAAAAGTCCTATTTTTGACGCGAAATCGAAATAAGTTCGAAATTTAAAAAAAATTAACTTTTAAAAAAAATTGACCTTATCAAAAGTGTTCATTGTCAAGTTTTCGAAAAAAAAGTGAAATTTTTGAAAATCAAAATTTTAAAAAAGGCGAAATCGTCAGAAAATTTTGAAAAAAAAATCGAAGTTGTCCAAAATTAAGTTGAAATTTTGGAAAAAGGTCTCAAAAAAAGTCCTGTTTTTGACGCGAAATCGAAACTAAAATAGTCTCAATTTTATATTTTTTGACACTTTGATCTTTTTAAATTTTGAGAAATATACGAAATATTTAAGGTTAAAGCAAAAATTTCAAAAACTTTCAAATTTCCAAAAGAAGTCAAAATTTTGAAAATGAAATATTCAAACAAATAGGTCGAAATTAAAAAAAAATATCAAAACTTGGACACATTCAAAAGAAATTTTTGGTAGTTAAAATTTTGAACCAAAGTTGAAGATTCTTTAAAAAAGATTGGAATTTTAGGTCAACAAAATTAAAATTAGGAAAAAATGTTAAACGTCAAGATTTTTAAAAAAAATCGAAATTTTAAAATAATTTCGAATATTAAAAAGTAGTACAAAAACAAAAATAGTCGAAAATGTGAAAAAAGTCGACATTTTATAAAATTTCTTTATTTCAAAAGATCGAAACTTTGCCAAAAGGTCGAAATTTTAAAAAATGGTCGACATTAAAAAAACAGTTGAAATTATTAAAAATTGAAATTTTCAATAAAAATATTAGAATTTCCCAAAAAAAATGATGAAATTTTGGAACTTTACAAAGGATCGAAAATTTAAAAAGTTAAAAGTCCAATTTTAGAAATTTTTACATTTTCAGAAAAAGTAAAAATTTTCAAATGGTGAAAATTTTATTAAAATATTCTGAATTTTCAAAAAAAAAAAATACACAAAAAAACAAAACATCGAAAAGTTTAAATATTTTCGAAAATGGAGATATTTTTAAAAGAGTATACACAGATTTTCGGAAAACTGTCTTCAAAATTTCGACTGCATTTCTAAATTTCGACCTTTTTTTAACACAGTATCCAACCAAAATTTTGAAAAAGGTCAAATCTTTTTTCAAAATTTCGGCTTTTTTTCGGATTGTTCGACATGTTGTCAAAATTACCACTTTATCCAAAATTATGACTTTTTTTAATATTCCAGAGTTTTTCAACACTTCGACTTTTTTTTAAATGCTAACCTTTGTGACGATTTCGCCTTTTTTAAAATTCTGATTTTCAAAAATTTCAGTTTTTTTTTCGAAAACTTGACAATGAACAGTTTTGATATGGTCAAATTTTTTTAAAGATTGATTTTTTAAAATTTTAACTTTATTACAAAATTGAGACTTTTTCATTTCGGTTTCGTGTCAAAAACGGGACTTTTTTGGGACTTTTGACTTTTTATCAAAATTTCAACCTAATTTTGGACAATTTCGATTTTTTTTCAAAACTTTAAAGTTAGCGAAGAAGCCGAAAAAATTGAAATACAAATCTTATCCTCTGAAACCAAGAAAGATTAAAAAACACAACAAAGGTTACTCTAACGCGTTTCGATAGCCAAGTTATCATCTTCAGAGAAGATACTGAAAAAAATTGAAGTTTCAAAAAAATCTAAATTTAAAAGAATTTTCGAGGTTCAAATCCGACCGAAATTTTGACAAATAGGAATTTTGACAAATTTCGTCGATTTTATGATGGTTTTTGCCTCCCATATACAACGATGAAATTCCATCATTAAAAATACGTTCCCAATTTTCGACTGTATTTCTAAATTTCGACGTTTTTATCATATTACAGGGTGAGTCACTAAACGGGAATCGGTCTTTGGTAGGCGTATCGTTCAAAATATCGAAAAATGTTTCGAATAAAAGTTGTTCGAAATAAAGTTCTCCACAACCTAAAATTATTGCCAAATATGGCGGCCTTCCGGTTGCACCGGAAATGAACGCAACTTTCTTATTTTAAATAGAACACCCTATGTATTTTTACATTTTTGGATTCCTTGTTAAAAATGAATATGAATTTATTAAGACGACATAGGCCCTTAGTTGAACCGTTTTCGCGTAATTTAATTTTTTTGGTTAAATTTGACGATTTCGGAGCTTGACGCCATTAACGATATTTTCCAAACGCAATGACTCAGAGTTGTGCGGCATACGGTTTTGGATTCAGGAAGAAATGGAGTATTTGTGTACGTCTTTGCTGTTGGCAAGATTTCTTAAATTTCTTCACATCCGTCGACTCAATTCTTCAGTTGTTCAAACCTGCATAACTTATTTTTTTCAAATTGAACCACCTATCTTGGATTATCTTATCGGATGCGAAATTAAATTACCTTTTTTTTGGTACCAGGTATTGCCACCTCCGTCCAATAATTTTTGAGAAATTTAGAATTTTGTAAACATTTTAATTAATTTCGTATTATCGGTTTTGTTTCGTCTCGTTTGTCCTGCAAATTACAGAAAATGTTTTTCGAACAAGAATCGGTTGATGTGGTTTACACTTTACATTTTTTAAAGAAAATTATTTTTTGAAAACTAGGTCAGTTGTTAGAGTAAGGCAAACACAATGGCCCAAATATTAATTATCAAATAAAATAATTAAAATTCAAAAAAATAAACAATTTTATTAGAGTTTGTAACATGTAGGTATGCCCAACGGTTTGTCGACCAGAGATGTTCAAATTTAGTGGCATTCTTCAGGTTGTAGCTAACTGGAAGTACAGAATACGAGAGAAAGGAGCGTAGAAAACCAACGGCGCAGGAAGAAAACCAAGTTTCAGTAGTGGCTGCTGCTGTCCAATATCCGCACTTAAGAACCAAAAGAATAAGTATGACATTACAAATAAGCCAAAAATCGGTTTCATGATTGTTGTGTAAAAACAAGTTTCATCCGTATCACACCTAGCTAGTGCAAGAACTCAATCAAGCTGACTAACAATCGATGCAGTTGTGTGAATGGACGTTACATAATCTGCAGGAACAAAATGACCGTTTCGGACATTGTACTATTTACCGACGAATGTACAAACATTTTTTAAGAACCGCTTCGTGGGAAGAAAACGATACACCACGATACTGAAAATCATCATTGGATTTCAGTGTAAAGCATTAAAGAAAGTAAATAAACAATAAACAAATCGGTAACAGTAAGTTGCAACAAATATTAAGAAAAATACATAAACAATGGTAATAATAAATAACATTAAATTAAATGTTCAACATAACCACCAGCTTCACGATGGCAAATGCGCAGTCTCTGTAGCAAAGGATTGTTCACATCCACCAAGACGTTTTCATTGATATTTTGGAAAGCAACACGAACCCGGTCCATCATGTCTTCTCGGGTAGTTGGTGGTTCCTGGTACACAACTTGCTTAACATGACCCCACAAGAAAAAGTCTGGCTTAGTTAAATCCGGTGATCTTGCGGGCCATGCCACTGGACCTCCTCTTCCTATCCACTTGTTAGAGAATTGTGTATTGAGGAATTCCCTTACATCCCTTCCATAATGTGCCGGTGCCCCATCATGTTGGAAGCACATTTGCCGCACGACAGCAAGAGGCGAATTGTCTATCATTTCGGGCAATTGATTTTGCAAAAAATGCAAGTAATTGTTGGCATTCAAATGTTCATTGAAGAAGTGTGGTCCGACAACAAATCTTCCTATGACACGACCCCAAACATTCAGAGACCACCTATGCTGATGGTTTAAGAGCCTTATCCAATGAGGATTTTCAGTGTGGTAGTAATGGGAGTTGTGTCTTCCCACGAAGCCGTTCTTATGAAATGTACATTCGTCGGTAAATAGTACATTGTCCAAAAAGTCATTTTGTTCTTGTAATTTTCGTAACGCCCACTCACAAAACTGCATTCGGTTGTTGAAATCAACTTGATTGAGTTCCTGTACTAGCTGGACACGATACGGATGAAACTTATTTTTACGCAAGATTCGTGAAACCGAGGTTTGACTTATTTGTAATTCCGTGCTTATTATTCTGGTACTTAAATGCGGATCTTGGACAACAGCAGCCGCTACTAAAACTTGGTTTTCTTCATGCGTCGTTGGTTTTCTACGCTCCTTTTTCTCGCATTTCGTACTACCAGTTCGCTCAAACCTCTCTCTCAATTTAGCGAATGCCGCTGAATTTGGATGTCTCCGATCGGCAAAGCGTTGGGCATAAATTCTTGAGGCAAGAAATGGATTTCTGTCAGCACTGGCCAAGGCGTAAACCATATTGACCAATTCTTCTTGAGAAAATATTGTCTTTCAGTACTAATACCAAGACCTCGCGACAACAATGAGATAAACTGTCAGTTATTGCCGGACAAACGAGGCGAAACAAAACCGCAACATCCAGGGCTAACGCGATAATACGAAATTAATTAAAATGTTTACAAAATTCTAAATTTCTCAAAAATTATTGGACGGAGGTGGCAATACCTGGTACCAAAAAAAAAGATAATTTAATTTCGCATCCGATAAGATAATCCAAGATAGGTGGTTCCATTTGAAAAAATTAAGTTATGCATGTTTGAACAACTGAAGAATTGAGTCGACGGATGTGAAGAAATTTAAGAAATCTTGCTAATAGCAAAGACGTAAACAAATACTCCATTTCTTCCTGAATCCAAAACCGTATGCCACACAACTCTGAGTCATTGCGTTTGGAAAATATCGTTAATGGCGTCAAGCTCCGAAATCGTCAAATTTAACCAAAAAAAATTAAATTACGCGAAAACGGTTCAACTAAGGGCCTATGTCGTCTTAATAAATTTAAATTTATTTTTAACAAGGAATCCAAAAATGTAAAAATACATAGGGTGTTCTATTTAAAATAAGAAAGTTGTGTTCATTTCCGGAGCAACCGAAAGGCCGCCATATTTGGCAATAATTTTAGGTTGTGGAGAACTTTATTTCGAACAACTTTTATTCGAAACATTTTTCGATATTTTGAACGATACGTCTACCAAAGACCGATTCCCGCTTTGTGACTCGCCCTGTAATATGATAAACACGTCGAAATTTAGAAATACAGTCGAAAATTGGGAACGTATTTTTAATGATGGAATTTCATCGTTGTATATGGGAGGCAAAAACCATCATAAAATCGACGAAATTTGTCAAAATTCCTATTTGTCAAAATTTCTGGTCGGATTTGAACCTCGAAAATTCTATTAAATTTAGATTTTTTTGAAACTTTTAAATTTTTTTCAGTATCTTCTCTGAAGATGATAACTTGGCTATCGAAACGCGTTGGAGCAACCTTTGTTGCGTTTTTTAATTTTTCTTGGTTTCAGACGACAAGATTTGTATTTCAATTTTTTCAGCTTCTTCGCCAACTTCAAAATTTTTAAACAAAAACGAAATCGTCCACAATTAAGTTGAGATTTTGAGAAAAAGTCAAAAGTCTCAAAAAAGTCTTGTTTTTGAAACGAAATCGAAATTAAAAAAAGTGTCAATTTTGAAGTAAAGTCGAAATTTTAAAAAATCAACCTTTAAAAAAATGTGACCATATCAAAACTGTTCGAAAGAAAACTGAAATTTTTGAAAATCAAAATTGAAAAAAGCGAAATCGTCAGAAAGGTTAATATTTAAAAAAAAGTCGAAGTGTTGAAAAAATCTGGAATATTAAAAAAAGTCATAATTTTGGATAAAGTGGTAATTTTGACAACATGTCGAACAATTCGAAAAAAAGCCGAAATTTTGAAAAAAGATTTGACCTTTTTCAAAATTTTGGTTGTATACTATGTTAAAAAGGTCGAAATTTAGAAAAATAGAATAGAGATTTTGGAATTTTGAAAAAATTAAATTTTGGAAAAAAGGAAATTAAAAGGACCAAAATTTTAAACAAAAATCGAAATTTTCAAAAACAAATTTTCCAAAAATCCAAGTTTTGAAAATAGAGTCGAAATTTTGGAAAAGGCCTTCAAAAAGTTAAATTTTGGAAAAAAGGAAATTAAAAGGACCAAAATTTTAAACAAAAATCGAATTTTCCAAAAATCCAAGTTTTGAAAATGGAGTAGAAATTTTGGAAAAGGCTTTGAAAAAGTTAAATTTTGGAAAAAAGGAAATGAAACTGACCAAAATTTTAAACAAAAATTGAAATTTTCAAAAAGCCGAAATTTTGAAAAAAGATTTGACCTTTTTCAAAATTTTGGTTGTATAGTGTTAAAAAGGTCGAAATTTAGAAGTGCAGTCGAAATTTTGAAAACAGTTTTCCGAAAATCTGTGTATACTCTTTTAAAAATATCTCCATTTTCGAAAATATTTAAATTTTTCGGTGTTTTGTTTTTTTGGGTATTTTTTTTTTGAAAATTCAGAATATTTTAATAAAATTTCCACCATTTGAAAATTTTTACTTTTTCTGAAAATGTAAAAATTTCTAAAACTGGACTTTTGACTTTTTTTTCGATCCTTTTTAAAATTTCAAAATTTCATCACTTTTTTTTGAGAAATTATAATATTTTTTATTGAAAATTTCGATTTTTAATAATTTCAACTGTTTTTTTAATGTCGACCATTTTTTAAAATTTCGACCTTTTGGCAAAGTTTCGATCTTTTGAAATGAAGAAATTTTATAAAATGTCGACTTTTTTCACATTTTCGACTATTTTTGTTTTTGTACTACTCTTTAATATTCGAAATTATTTTAAAATTTCGATTTTTTTTTAAAATCTTGACGTTTAACATTTTCTCCAAATTTTAATTTTCTTGACCTAAAATTTCAATCTTTTTTAAAGAATCTTCAACTTTGGTTCAAAATTTTAACTACCAAAAATTTCTTTTGACGTGTCCCAAGTTTTGATATTTTTTTTTTTAATTTCGACTATAAAATTTCGACCTATTTGTTTGAAAATTTCATTTTCAAAATTTTGACTTCTTTTGGAAATTTGAAAGTTTTTGTAATTTTTGCCTTATCGTTAAATTTTTTACATATTTTGTATATTTCTCAAAATTTAGAAAGATCAAAGTGTCTAAAAATGTGGGCTTTTCCTTGAAAATGTTAGCCTTTTCTTAAATCTGCACTTTCCTAAAATTTTCGACTTTTTTTAATTCCCACTTTGCTGAAAATTTCTATTTTTTCATATGTTCGAATTGTTCAAAATTTCAGCTATTTTTCAAAATTAAAAATGTTTGGAAAACTTAAAAGTTTCGGCTATTTTTTTAATTAAAACTATTTTCAAAATTTCGACATTCTTTGCAAATTGTCGATCCTTTATTTGAAAATTTTGATTTTTCTTTTAAGTGAGACATTTTTTAAAAACTTATTTTGAAATTTTCAACTAATTCGTAAAATTTCGATTCCTTGAAATGGAATCGAAATTTTTAGTCGATTTTTCTTTTCAAAATTTCGACTCTTTAAAAACCTGACTTTATTTTTAAAATCCGAACTTTTTTCAAAATATTATTTATAATTTTTATTTAAACATTTCCAATTAAATCTTCAACTTTTAAAAAAGAGAATTTTTATTTTAAATTTGAACTACTCAAAATTTCGACTTTTTCCGAAATTTTACCTTTTCAAAATTTAAACCTTTTTGATGATTACGAATTTTTGATTATTTTGAGTTTTCACCAATATTCAAAAATTCACCTTCTTTGAAAATTTAATTCAAAATTCTGCAATTTATTTTAAATGTCGATATTTTTCCAAACTGTTGCCTTTTTCCATTCTCAAAATTATTGAAAATGTCAACGCTTTTAAAAATTGAATTTTTTTTTCAAAATATTAAGTTTTATCAAAATCTTTATTTTCCTTTGGAAATTTGACTTTCTATGAAAATTTCGAAATTTTTAATAATTCCACTTTTTTTCAAAATTTCGGCTTTTCTGATAACTTTGGCTGTATTTTTTGTAGCTGGCAATTTTTTCCTTTTCAATTTAAATTTTTTGGTATTATTATTATTATTATTATTATATTATTATTATATTAAAATAAATATTACTCCTAGTAACAAACATTTCGATTTTTAAAAATGTGCGAAGCTTTAAAACAAATTTCGAAAAAGACTTGCAGTTTATGTACAAATAAAATGTCAAAATTTAAATTTTAATCCTGCGAAACCTTTTTTTCAAAATTAGAAAATAAAATGAACTATGAAATGTCAAAATCTAGTAAAAAAACACTTGACATTTTTAAAGCAAATTAGAGGAACATAAAATATGGAGAAGTTGAAGTTTCCAGAAAAAATTTCAAGAAAATTTTCAGAAAAAATAGGAATTTATAAAGAAAATTCTTTTTATAAAATATTTTTAAAAAATTGAAACTTAAATAAATCGAAATATCTAAAAGAAACTCATAATTTTTTTACAAAAAAGTTAAAACTGAGATTTCAGGTAAAAACTCGAATATTCGCTATTAAATTATTAATATTAAAATGCAAGAATAGTTGGATTTGGATTTTATTTTGAAATTTTAATTATTTTCTCAAAATTTTTACAATAATTAGAAAGAAAATTAAAATAGATTTTAAAATCCCGTAACTTCGAAAAAGAAACTTGACATTTCTATAAATAGAAATCAGAGAAACTTTAAAATCTCTACAAAAAATTGTTTAAGGAAAAATCTTCGGAAAATTTTGAGAAAAAACTCTTAAGCGGAATTGGGGGTGCTGCAGTTCCACAGTGCCTATACGCGAGCCGCCACTGTCGTCATATCTAGGAGGCAAAAATCATCATAAAATCGACGAAATTTGTCAAAATTTCTGGTCGGATTTGAACCTCGAAAATTCTTTTAAATTTAGATATTTTTGAAATTTTTCAATTTTTTTCAGTATCTTCTCTGAAGATGATAACTTGGCTATCGAAACGCGTTAGAGCAACCTTTGTTGTGTTTTTTAATCTTTCTTGGTTTCAGGGGATAAGATTTGTATTCCAATTTTTTCAGCTTCTTCGATAACTTTAAAATTTTGAAAAAAAAATCGAAATTGTCCAAAATTAAATTGAAATTTTGAAAAAAAGTCCTGTTTTTGACGCATAATCGAAACTAAAAAAGTCTCAATTTTGAAATATGTTCAAAATTTAAAAAAAATTAACCTTTAAAAAAATTTGACCATATCAAAACTGTTCATTGTCAAGTTTTCGAAAAAAAACTGAAATTTTTGAAAATCAAGATTTTAAAAAAGGCGAAATCGACAGAAAGGTTAATATTAAAAAAAAAAGTCGAAGTGTTGAAAAAATCTGGAATATTAAAAAAAGTCATAATTTTGGATAAAGTGGAAATTTTGACAAAATGTCGAACAATTCGAAAAAAAGCCGAAACCGTCATAAAGGTTAATATTTTTAAAAAAGTCGAAGTGTTGAAAAAGCTTGGAATTTTAAAAAATGTCAAAATTTTAGTAGATAAAGTCAAAATTTCAGATAAAGTGGAAATTTTGACAACATGTCGAACAATTCGAAAAAAAGCCGCAATTTTGAAAAAAGATTTGACCTTTTTCAAAATTTTGGTTGTCTACTATGTTCAGAAGGTCGAAATTTAGAAATGCAATCGAAATTTTGAAGACAGTTTAACCATTAAAAATACTCGACATCGTAATTTAAAAAAACTTGAAATTTTAAACAAAAATCGAAATTTTCAAAATCGAATTTTCCAAAAATCCAAGTTTTGAAAATAGAATAGAGATTTTGGAATTTTGAAAAAGTTAAATTTTGGAAAAAAGGAAATTAAAAGGACCAAAATTTTAAACAAAAATCGAAATTTTCAAAAACAAATTTCCAAATATCCAAGTTTTAAAAATAGAGTCGAAATTTTGGAAAAGGCCTTGAAAAAGTTAAATTTTGGAAAAAAGGAAATTAAAAGTGGTACCGGAGCCGCGTAAATTTGGTAAAAATACAAATTAAAAAAAAATCGAAATTGTTTTTAAAGTCTAAAAGTCTATAGCACTGCTGTTCACCGTCGGTTCAAAAAAATCACTAGGCAAAACTGTCGGGAAAGGCTAGGCCTTTTGTGTCTCACACGGAACTGCCTCTGGTTTGTCCACCGAGGTCTTTTATTGGGAAGCGATTGTCATTATTATTCAATTTACCACCCCAACGAATTCTAGAAGGAATGCAATTATTGGCTTTTGTCTATCTCAATTGCAGTTCCATTAAAATGAAACGCAATTAGGACAGTTGATGGTAAACGTCTACTAAACATCCGGGCTGTAATGGACCCAGGGACAAAAGCTTTGAGCAATTATCCCAGGCTCGACATTACTCGCCCTTTGCCCCCTCCTAATTGCATTTTTCATGATAAGGAAAAGCACTTAAGACGACAAACATTGGGGTGTAATTATCTTATCACTTTAGTGAATACTTCAATTTCTGCCTAGAGATTTTTTTTCTACCGTTGAACGTCGTCAAAAAGATGAATATACGGTATAATTCCCCCCCGCTCTGGTGACGACACTTAACGGTGGAGCGAGCTTCGATGAGTGTTCCGTGCTATACTGATCCCCCAGATATTTTTTTTTTCAAACAAACAACTAATCTATAACAATGTTTCCTTAAAACTAACATAAGAAACAAACAAAAAAATAAACAGGTGAGATAAAACGGAAACATCCCTGATGGACCTTGCGGTATAAAATACTTTAGACTGACAGATAACATGCATACATTAACAACCGAAGAAGAGATACATATAGATTGCACAAAAATTAATCTACAAACGTGTCTCTATCACTATAAATTCACCTTTGAGCAATCACTTCACTAAACTGTGAGTCTTTGATCCGCGAAAAAATTGTTTTTCTATTCGGTGACGGGTCGTATTGGGGGAGCAGGTCGAAGACGGTCCACATGGATCTTTTGCAGTAAACCGTCTCTAAAGATCCAGTAGCACGTCTCGCCTGCTGCGCGAATGATGGCATAGGGTCCCTGCCATCGCGCTTCAAAAGGTCGACGGACTTCGTTTCGCACCAAGATGGAATCCCCCGGAAGGTATTGGTGGAGATGTCGTCTTCGTTGGGGCCATCTTTTTCGAATGTAAAGCGCTTGATTTCTTCGAGCGACTTTTCGTTGATCGGTTATGTCTCGTGGAGGTGGTGTGGCTGCAGTATCCCATTCTCCAGGTCCAAGGAGCAGGTGGCCCATAAGGATTTCACTGGGCGATTTGCCAGTGGCGGCGTTCCTTCTCCTTCGGAGACTGAAGAGCGTAGCCGGCAGGTAGGCATCGCAAGAGCTGGAATCTTGTCCTGACAGACGAATTTGGATGCTCTTCTTAATTTCTCGATTGGGCAATTCCGCTGGATTTGCCCTCGGGTGGTAGGTGGCGGTCGTCCAATGTGCTGCTTTCCATTGTTCGCAACTTCTTGTCCAGCGGTGGCTCAAGAACTGGGGTCCATTATCAGTTATGATCTCTCGTGGATAGCCGTATCTGTGGAAAACTTGCTCCTCCAGGAGCTGAGTGATACGGCTAGTCCGCGTTTCAGGAATAGCAAACGCTTCGACCCATCGGAAGAAAAGGTCAGTGACCGTGAGCACAAAGCGATTGCCGTCATCTGTCACTGGATATGGCCCCATCAAGTCGCATGCTATGGTCTGCCATGGTTCAGTTGACTGACGCGGTCGCAGATCGGCGGCGGCATGTGGTGGCTTCCTTTTGAATTGAGCGCACAACAAGCAGCCTCTGACGTATTGGGCGACATCTTGAGAAACGGAAGGCCAGAAGAAATGTCGGGAGATTGCATCTGCTGTTTCTTCCCGTCCTGGATGTCCCGCTAATTGGGAGTCGTGATATTCGAAAATGACCCTCTCTATCATGGATTGCGGAACTATGAGACGCATCATCTCGCGTCGATAGAGGTGGTCATCTTGCTCTATATTAAGCTGGTGTGAGCGTCGTTCCCAGTCTTCTGGGTCTGGGCCGAGAGGCGTTTGTAGTTGGGCCAGCATTGTTTGGATAGCTTCGTCTTGCTCCTGGGCTCGTTTGACTTCTTCAGTTAATGTTACGATCTCCAGTTGACAGCATAAAGGTTCTGGTACGGGTTCTTGTCGGGCTTAAATTGGTGGAAGAATTTCTTCCAGGTCGTTGAAGTCTGCCGGAGATGTTGTCGGTTGGGGATGTCGGGATAATTCATCTGGAAGTTCGTTAAGTTTTCCGGGACAACGCTCTATCGTGAAAGAATACTGTTGCAAGAATAGTGCCCAGCGGGTATTTTTGGCCCTGTCGTCTTTCATTTTATTTAACAACTGAACAGCGCGATTGTCGACTGACGGTATCTTTTTACGGCCCAGACGATAGCTAGGCACTCCTGTTCATTCGCATAATATCGCTGCTCAGCAGGGGTGAACTTAGCGCTGGCATATGATATAATCCTCTTCCCTCCATCCTGAATTGACTGGTAAAGAACAGCTGACATTCCGACTCCACTTGCGTCTGTCTGGAGAATAAAAGGCAGATTTGGGTCTGGCCGGTGCAATTTCCTGGGTTCCTTCATGGCGTCTTTAATGGCTCTGAAGGCGACGTCACATTCTTCAGTCCAACGATATGTTCTTGGTACTTAGGATGTTGGTGAGAGGTGCGGCTAGCTGTGCGAAATTAGGTATATATTCGCGCAGCCAACCACAAATGCCTAGAAATCGTCGAAGCTGGATTCGCGTCTTCGGAGATTCCATAGCTTGGATAGACTTCAAGTGACATTCTAAGGACTCGTTGCTAGATGCTGCCACATGGTGACCAAGGTACTGAATTTGGGAACTTCCAAGTTGACACTTTTCCGGTGCACAGGTTAGTCCATGAGATCGAAGTCTCTCAAAAACGACCTGGAGATGCGTAAGGTGCTCTTCGTAGGTAGATGAATAAACGATTATGTCATCCAAGTAGACCAACGCAATGTCATTCAAGAGGCCAGGTAATACTTCTTGAGACAGTTGGAAAGTTCCAGGTGCGTTCTTGAGCCCAAATGGAAGCACTCTAAATAGGTAAGTAGCGCCATTTGGTGTCGTAAATGTGGTATATTTCTTGGAGTTTTGGCTTAGAGGAATTTGCCAATAACCAGCCTTTAGGTCCAGTGTCGAGAAGATGGTGCCGTTTCCTAGATCTTTTAAAGTTTGAGGAATAAGAGGAAGAGACGTTGATTCATCCGCAGTCTGGGAGTTAAGTTGCCTATAATCAACGCAAAATCTCTAAGTGCCATCTTTTTTTGGTACCATGACCACAGGAGAGATGTATTCAGATGTGCTTGGCTCGATGATCTTGCTGGCCATCATCTCCTCAATCTGTGCGTACATGGCTTTGCGCTTGGCTTCTGAATAGGCATATGGTCGCAGTTGGAATGGTGTTAGATTTTTAAGCCGGATTTCGTGTGTCATAGATCGAGTAGTGGTATAGCTTGTTTGACCAGCAAAAATGTCTTTAAATTCATCAAGGAGTTTGCGTAGATTTGGCTGCAGTTGTGTTGGGAAACCATTCTCAATGGTGGGTGTCGTGATGCTGTGGTCTTTGTGGTAGATTGGCCTCAAAAGATATTCTGTGTATCTGCGTTCATTGCCGAAGTGGATGCATCTTCTTCTTGCGTCTAGATAGGCATTTTCCTCTTCCATCCAGGGGTAACCTAAGATCACTTCCTCGTTAAGACCCTCGACCACCAAAAATTTAATGGTCTTTGCATGGGTCCCAACTTGGACCTCCAGGTTCTGGACTCCAGTGACGACGGATGTGGCCTTGGCGGCTAGTTGCAAGGAAGTTCAATATGGGTGACACTCTTGGCTGATTAGCCCAGCTCGGACAAAATTACCATTAGCACCAGTATCAACGAGTGCTGAATAGCTCTTTCTTCCGATGCTAATCTGAGTGCGTGGCAGGCTACACGATGGCTTTCCGGTCTGGAGTGACCGAATTAATGCTGGGTACGGCTGTTGGTTGGGAGCTCGGTCCGCCGTGAGCGACGAGCTTCTTGTCGTTTCCCTGAAAAAGGACCAAAATTTTAAACAAAAATCGAAATTTTCAAAATCGAATTTTCCAAAAATCCAAGTTTTGAAAATAAAGTAGAAATTTTGGAATTTTGAAAAAGTTAAATTTAAGAAAATAGGAAATTAAAAGGACCAAAATTTTAAACAAAAATCGAAATTTTCAAAATCGAATTTTCCAAAAATCCAAGTTTTGAAAATAGAATAGATATTTCGGAATTTTGAAAAAGTTAAATTTTGGAAAAAAGGAAATTAAAAAGACCGAAATTTTAAACAAAAATCGAAATTTTCAAAAACAAATTTTCCAAATATCCAAGTTTTGAAAATAGAGTCGAAATTTTGGAAAAGGCCTTCAAAAAGTTAAATTTTGGAAAAAAGGAAATTAAAAGGACCAAAATTTTAAACAAAAATCGAAATTTTCAAAATCAAATTTTCCAAAAATCCAAGTTTTGAAAATGCAGTAGAAATTTCGGAAAAGCCCTTGAAAAAGTTAAATTTTGGAAAAAAGGAAATGAAACAGACCAAAATTTTAAACAAAAATTGAAATTTTCAAAATTAAATTTTCCAAATTCCAAGTTTTGAAAATGGAGTAGAAATTTTGGAAAAAGCCTTGAAAAAGTTAAATTTTAGAAAAAAGGAAATTAAAAGGACCAAAATTTTAAACAAAAATCGAAATTATCAAAATCAAATTTTCCAAAAATCCAAATTTTGAAAATAGAGTAGAAATTTTGAAAAAGTTAAATTTTGGAAGAAAAGAAATTAAACAGACTAAAATTTTAAACAAAATTCGAAATTTTCAAAATCAAATAATCCCAAAACGCAAGTTTTGAAAACGGAGTAGAAATTTAAAATTTAAAAAGGTAAATTTTGGAAAAAAAGAAATTAAAAAGACCAAAACTTTAAACAAAAATCGAATTTCCTAAAAATCCAAGGTTTGAAAATAGAGCCGAAATTTTGGAAAAGACTTTGAAAAAGTTAAATTTTGAAAAAAAGGAACTTAAATGACCAAAATTTTAAAAAAAATCGGAATTTTGGAAAAATATCGAAATTAAAACAGAATCGATTCATTTAACACTTTCTTTATCGTGCTAAATAAATCGATTCTGTTTCAATTTTGATAGTTTTCCAAAATTTCGATTTTTCTTTTAAATTTTGATATTTTTACCACAATGTGTCACCTAACCCCATTCGGAGCGAATAGCATATTGTGGTATAATAAAAAAAAAGTGGTTGCTTGGTTGTATTCAGAATAAAACCAACTTTGCTAGCAGAGAAACTAATATTTTTTTTTTCAATTTCTACATTGTCAGAACAAAAATATATTTTTCTATAAATAGTATACTAATTGCTAATTTTATGTTCTTATTTTTAGAGAAAATTCAATGTTTTACTGGCCGAGAAAGAATCCTTAGATCAAAATATACAAGAGTTAGTTCGAAGAAACGAATACATGCAGCAGGTATACAGTTCATTTAAATTATATACTTCCGAATTTAGACAAAAAATAGAAAAAATGCTCTCCCAGAAAAATATCCTAGAGACGCTATTGAACAACGTGAAAGTTCTGATGATAAACATCCACAAAAATAACGTGTGGGAATTCAGCAATTTCAAGCATCTGTCTGAACGGAAGGAATCTTTAGAAATAATCACTGACGACATATTTAAGCATTTTGGGAGGACTTCTAAGCTTATAAACGAAGTAATTTTGGAAATGGTTCAATTTCAGGAGAAGGAATTCGATAACATATTATCTTCGAAAACCACCGATATAAATGGAATATCCAAAAAGTACAACCTCGATGAGAATTTGGAAAAAATTTCAGATTTAATCGATAGAACAACCGATGCCCTCGAACAATTAAAAACATTAAATAAAGACATAGATAACATAATCGGTAAACAGGGGAAGAATTTGAAACCACAGAAGGAGAATATTTTGGGAGTGTCTACAAGAAATAACAGCACGATTGATAAGATGAAGGAGGACGATTTGAAGAAACAGGTTTTTACTCTTAAACAGAAATGGACATTGGCGGAAAGCGCGAAATCTACACTCGAGAAAAAACTCAAGCAAGTTAGGGAGGAAAATAAGAAAATTCGGGAACAACCGTTGAATCTTGATAATGACGCCCACTACAAAATTTTACTGCAAGAACATATCCAGTTTAAAGAAGAGCACGAGCGTATTATCAAAGACCATGTCGAACGTTATGAGGCGCTCCAACGAGAATATTATCGGTTCAAGGATTCCAAAAACGTGTTAGGAATGAATAAGCAGCAGAAGAGTCCCACGGAAAAGGAATTTAAATTACAACAAGATCTCGATCAATTACGAGAAGCTTACAGCGGAATCGTGGAGGATAATTCAAAATTAAAGCAAGAAAACCTCAACTTGATGCGCATACTAGAGGAACGAAAATCCCAATTGGGTGAATTTTCTTTGATTAAAGAAGCGTATGAAAAACTTCTTGAAGAAAATAACAAACTTATGACTGAACTAGATACAATAAAATACAAACGGTCTAGAGACAGAGATGAATTTGTTCGATTATTGAAGAAGGAAAGAGATGAATACGATGTTAAAAATTCGCGGAAAGTTCAAGATATAAAAAGCGAATACGAGGCCAAATTGGAAAAAATGAAGGATAAAATGGTAAGTAACGTAACAAAGATTCTTGGTTTATAAAATTTGTCATCTTCAGATCAAGCTTTATCGTGATGAAGTCAGTAAGGAAATGAGCAAGGCGAGGGAAGGAAAAGATGAAAATGTAAGTTTTGTTTGTGGTATCGGGTCTACATTGATATGAATTTTTTCTTAAAATTACCCTTTTTAAATATTAGTATTTTACTCTGAAACATCCCGTACAAGATAAAATGTACAAGAATGTCTGATTCGTCTTACAAAGCAGTAGTTAACCCATTTGGGAAAAGTCTACTTCTCGTATCCTTAAAAAAGTGAAATATAAGGTCTGCGTGTAAAAGACATTTTGATAGTAATTGTAATTCTAGGAATCTCTAATGAGAATCATCAGAGGGCTCAAAGAACGTTTGTTCGAATCTGAGAAACAAATTCATATGCTTGAAGCCGAAAGAAATGTATTAAGACGCGAGCGAGTGTCCAGTGCAGGCGCCTTAGGTGCATCTAGGGAATCACTAGCATCTATTTTATCTCGAGAATCGTTCGCACCCTCCAACAGAGCGAAAAATCCGGAAACGAGAAGTTTAATGGACAGGCATTCGATTTACGGTTCCATGAGAGGCAACAGTCGAGACCAAATGGAAACGGTCCAATACAAAAGAACTTACGCTGGGGACGAATTACCTCCTAATGTCGAGGATCGCAGAGCTTCTACGTTACCAAAAGCGAGGACAATAGTTGAAGAAGAAATAACACTATCTCGAAGGACATCTATTGGAATCCCCAGTAACTTAGGTAAATGTAATGTACAAGAGCATCATTAAATTATGAAATTGTTGATAACGAAGGTATGCAAGAAGAATGCAACTTAGACTACAAATTCATGCAGCCCTCCAGGCGCCGTGTATAGTGGCGAATCATAGGTAGCTGAACTACCAACAGTTGAAACACTGCCACCTAGCGAAGCGGTTGCTCTCTAGGAGAGTTCCCAGAAGACAAGGATTCTATAATGCACAGACCCATAGGTTTGAACATTTATTATTATTATTATTATTATTATTATTTCCAAACTTCGAATCTAATAAATGTTCAAACCTATTGGTCTGTGCATTATAGAATCCTTATAACGAAGGCTTCCACGGCCAGAGTCAGTACTGGATATACTTCTTCCGGGATTGGACCGTGTCAAAGAACTACTAAAAGTGTTCTTCTCTTCACTTTTAGTAGTTCTTTGACACGGTCCAATCCCCGAAGAAGTACATCCTGTATGAAATTGTTGCTGAAACATAGCCAATAAAAATGTACTTTTTGTAGGACAAAGTATTCAAATGGAAGACGAAGATGAAATGTTTAATAACAAATATCTTGCTGATTTACAAGAAGGTCGATGCGACTTGGCGGTCGATGCCACCAAAAACCGATTCTCTGAGCTGGCTTGGAGAAATTCTCTGCTTCCCCCTCATTTGAAGTCATCGTATCCCGCTGAAAGCCAATTTTTGAGCCCTGGGCGCTTTAAAGATGATGATATTAAGGTACAACGTTCGTTTATTGTATTTAAAGATTTCCACAACTTTTCTCGTAACGGAATTCTCTCTTTTATTTTGGTAAAGCAATATTTAATTTTCGACAGTTGCTTAAAAATAAAATTTTAACACCGACCAGCGTAGTATCTAAATAAGCTTTTCTTCTTGTAATATAATTTCGAAATGTTGATTTCCTTTTTTAAGATTCTTTTATAAATAGTAGTTTTTTTTAGAAAATTTTACTTTTCCCAAGCCTGGATAATTTTCTTAAATTTCACACTTAGTTTTTACTTACTTTCCTCTAAAATTTCGGCTCTAAATTCAAAAGGAAAGGACATTTCCTAATTTCCAAATTTCACCTACGATATCGAAATTCTGACTTGTTTTGAAAAACTTCCAATTTAAACTTGCCACATTTTTTGTTGAAATTACGACATTATTCTTCGAAATTGCTACATTTTTCCTCGAAATTGCGACATTTTTCCTTGAAATTGCGACATTTTTTCTCGAAATTGGGACTTTTTTCTCGAAATTGCGATATTTTTCCTCGAAATTGCGATATTTTTTAGAGAATTTGGCCTTTTTCCGTTTTATTTAAAATTTCCTGGCCATTTTTGGTTTTTTTCAAAAAAACTGGCAATTTTTAAATGTTTTCAAAAATTCCAGTTTTTCTCCATATTTCAATTTGTATCTCAAATCTGGACCTTCCTTGCTTTCTGCTTCTTTGTAGATATTCGTCTTATTGCTATAAACTTCGTTTTTTTTTTTGTTAAAAATTCTGGTTTTTCTCTATATTTCAAAGGTAAAGCTTCTGAGAAAATGTTTTTGAAGATTTCAATTTTTTTTCTCAAAATTCGGTTTTCTGGAAAATTCGACTTTCTTTTTGCAAAATTCGATTTCGATAATTGACAGTTCGACTTTTTTCTCGAAATTACGATTGTTATTTAGATTTATTTCGAAAATTCGACATTTTTCCTCGAAAGTGCGACATTTTTCCTCGAAATGGCGACATTTTTCCTCGAAATTGCGACATTTTTGAGAGAATTTGGCCCTTTTCCGTTTTTTTTTAAAAGGTGCTGGCCATTTTTGGTTTTTTCCAAAAAGTTTGGCAATTTTTGGTTTTTTCCAAAAGGTCTGGCAATTTTTGATTTTTTCCAAAAATTCCGGTTTTTCTCCATATTTCAATTTGTATCTCAAATCTTGACCTTTCTCGCTTTTGACAATTTCTTTTTATTTGTAGAAATTCGTCTTATTGCTGCAAATTCCGTTTTTTTTTGTTGAAAATTGTGGTTTTCCTCTGTATTTCAAAGGTAAAGCTTCTGAGAAAATGTTTTTGGAGATTTCAAATTTTTTTCTCAAAATTCGGTTTCCTAGAAAATTCGACTTTCTTTTCGCAAAATTCGATTTCGATAATTGACAATTCGACTTTTCTCGAAATTACGATTGTTATTTAGATTTATTTCGAAAATTCGACTTATTTCTTCGAAATTGAGACATTTTTCCTCGAAAGTGCGACATTTTTCCTCGAAAGTGCGACATTTTTCCTCGAAATTGCGACATTTTTCCTCGAAATTGCGACATTTTTGAGAGAATTTGGTCCTTTTCCGTTTTCTTTAAAATTTCCTGGCCATTTTTGGTTTTATCAAAAAATCTGACAATTTTTGATTTTTTCCAAAAATTCCGGCTTTTCTCCATATTTCAATTTGAATCTCAAATCTTGACCTTTCTTGCTTTTGACAATTTCTACTTTTTTGTAGAAATTCGTCTTCTTGCTATAAATTTTGTCTTTTTTTTTGTTAAAAATTCTGGCTTTCCTCTGTATTTCAAAGGTGAAGCTTCCGTTTTATTTAAAATTTTCTGGGCATTTTCGTTATCTCCAAAAAATCTGGCAATTGTTTATTTTTTCCAAAAATTCCGGTTTTTCTCCATATTTCAATTTGTATCTCAAATCTTGACCTTTCTTGCTTTTGAAAATTTCTGCTTCTTTGTAGAAATTATTGCTATAATTTTTTTTTAAAAGCAACATTTTTACAAAAATTGGAAATTTTAAAAAAGGTAGAAATTTTCAAAAAATGTCGAAATTTTCAAAAAAGGTCGAAATTTTCAAAAAAGGTAGAAATTTTAAAAAGGAAGTCAAATCCTGAAAAAAGTTGTAACTTTGAGAAAAAGTGAAAATTTTGATAATGAAATGTCGAAAATTTCAGAAAAAGTGAAAAGTGAAATAATTCGAAAATTAAAAATGCCGAAATTTTAAGAAAAATCCAATTTTTAGAAAGGATGAAAATTAAAGTCAAATTTTTTAAATAATAGTCCAACTTACTGTCTAAAAGTCAAAGCTTCGAGAAAAAGTCGGAAGCTGTCGTAAAAAAGTCGAAATTTGCGAAAAAAAACTTGCTATTTGCAAACAAAGTCAAAACTTCGAGAAATGTCAAAAGTTGGACAAAGATGAAAATTTTCAAAAAAAGATTAGAATTTTTCAAGGGTCAGTTTTTCAACATAATCAAACTAGTTGAAAATCTCAATATTTTAAAAAGGTCACAATTTTAACAAAAGATCAAAATTTTGTGTATAACTTTTCACAATTCCAATTTACTGCATAAAATCCAAAGCTTCAAGAAAAAGTCGAAATTGTTGTAAAAAAAGTCGAAATTTGCGAAAAAAAGTCGCAATTTAAAAAAAAAACTTCGAGAATCGTCAAAAGTTGGACAAAGATGGAAATTTTGAAAAAAAAAAAGGTTAGAACTTTTCAAGAGTCAGTTTTTCAAATTAGCAGAAAATCTCAAATTTTAAAAAAGCCACAATTTTGACAAAAGATCAAATTTTTGTGTACAACTTTTCAAAAAATTCAGAAAACAAATCAAAATTTTAACTAAAGCCGAAACTGAAGTTTTGCAATTAATAAATCGAAAAAGTGAAATCAAAAAAATGCGAAAAATTGAAATTGATTTTTCCCAAATTTCACCCCCGATATCGAAATCCTGATTTGTTTTTGAAAAACTTCCAGTGTACACTCGACACAAGTTTTGAAATTTCGCCCTTCGCAGCTTTCCTACTTCCTAATTTTAAAATCTCGGTCTTAGGCTCAAAATTTCGAGAAAAGTTATTAAAACTGACTAAATCAAAAGGACAGGACAATTTCGACTTCTTTATCTAAACATCCTCGATCGAAGTCCTGGCTTTTTTCGAAGAACTGTACCATAAATTTGACAGAAGTTTTGAAATTTAGGCCTAAGCAGTTTTCCTACAAATTTTAATTTTAAAATCTCGATTTTAAGTTCGGAAACTATTTGAAATATCGAAAGAGTTTGAAAAACTTCTACTCAGTTCCGGTTCTCTTCGTTTTTTCTTTGAAATTTCGGGAGCCTTTTCTAGAGTTTTCTTTTCTGAACATTTTTCTCAAAATTCACGCTTTCGATTTGGTTTTTCCTTTTTTCTTTTTCTAAAATTTCTACTTTTATATTTCAATGTTGTGTGCTATAATGTAATAATTATAAATCGAATTTATTTGTAGTCTGGCAACGTTGGTTTAGATGACAGTTTGTGCAAATTACTGCCTGGTGAAAAACCAAGGAAAAAGGATTTTGGTACGACTTCTTATAAAAAACCTGGACCTCCTACTCCGAGCAAAAATGGTGGTCGATTGTCATTACAGGGTAATGAGGTGCATCCTTTGCGAGAATTGCATGGGCCAAAAACGCCTAAAAGGAGTACTCCAAATAGAATTAAAGCTTTATTTGTTGGAAAGGCGGCTGCCAGCATGAGGCACGATTCGGAAGTAAGTATATTAATCGTTTTGATGTATCATTTTGATGCATTGCTTTGATGCATCGTTTTGATGCATTGTTTTGACGTATGAACTCAGAGTGTTATTTTTCAGAGTCAGAACAATGGGACCCCAAAGAGTAAAAGGTTAAGTATATTTAGGAAGCCCAAATAATTTAGTTTTTACTGTTTATAATTTATACGTTTGATATTTTTATGTCCTAACTTGAAACTTTGATATTGTATTTTGCTAATAATAAATTTTAATACATTTGTACAGAAGCGTTTTACTTTCTTAGTAAATATATTATGTAAAACATACAAATTAGTGATGTAACGAATATTCGCATGTTTTTTAATATTCGCATTCGCAAGAAATTATGCGAATATATTGCGAATGATTTGGCAATAAAATGGGAAATTATTTATGAAATAACGAAGCAACAGTTAAGATAGAAGTCCGTGGACCCTTAGAGGAGTGTCAGGGGTCCATGGGTAACCTAGTTAATATTTATTAAGATAATAACTGATAAAGTAATTTATGCAATCCCGTCTAATAAAAAATATTTTTAAATTCTCTAGATTTCTTTTTCTATCGGCTAGCTACATTAGAGCAAGGTGGGTCACTTGATTTCCCTTGATTTATAGTCGACCGAAAACGTATATTTTTAACAGAGGGAACTTTCTTCAAAAATTTCGATTTATTCCTGAAAATTAATTCTTTTCTTGAAATTTACACATTTTCTTGAAAATTCGACTTCTGTCTATTTTCATCAAATTTCTTTTGAAGTTTTCAGTGTATTCTAAAATTAAACTTTCTTTCTCAAAATACGACTTTCTTAAAATTTTAAATTTTTATCTGAAAATTCGTTGTTTTTTTTTTAAAATTTCGCCATTTCTCAAAATTCGACTTTTTCTGATTTTTTTTAATTCATCTTTTTGTAAATTTCGGCTTATTTATTAAACTTTGCCTTTTCTTGAAATGTGGTTCATCTTTTGATAAAAATGTTTCAACTTGTTTCTCAAAATTTCGACGTTCATCTCTATAGTTGATATTTTCTGACATCACAGGAGGAGGAAGGAAGCTTGTTCTTCACTCAGGCAGTCATTAACAAAAATAAATGTTCAGTCGAGAAATGTTGACTCTTTATCTAAAGATTTCCCCTTTTATGCTGAATTTTTTTTCAAAATTCTCCCATTTTGTGAAATTTTGATAAAATTCGATTTTCTCCGGAAAAATTCGAATTTTTACTAAACGAGTTTTTTCTAGAAATTCCTCAAAATGTCGCTATTTTATTTTTTCAAATATTTGGATGTTTTTTACAATTTATTTAACATTTCTTCGGCCCAGTTTGGCAATATTGCCAAACTGGGCCGAAGAAATGTTAAATAAATTGAAAAAAACATAATATTTCCAATAAATCATGAAGAATAAATATTTGGATGTTTGAAACTTTCAATTTTTACTTCGAAATTTAGAAATGCAATCGAAATTTTGAAAATAGTTTAACCATTAAAAATACTCGACATCATAATTTAAAAAAAACTTGATATTTTAAACAAAAATCGAAATTTTTAAAATCGAATTTTTCAAAAATCGATATTTTGAAAATAGAGTAGAAATTTTGGAATTTTGAAAAATTTAAATTTTGGAAGAAAGTAAATTAAACAGACCAAAATTTTAAATAATAATCAAAATTTTTAAAATCGAATTTCCTAAAAATCCAAAGATTGAAAATAGAGCCGAAATTTTGGAAAAGACTTTGAAAAAGTTAAATTTTGGAAAAAGGGAACTTAAAAGACCAAAATTTAAAAAAAATCGGAATTTTGGATAAATATCGAAATTGAAACAGAATCGATTCATTTAACACTTTCTTTGTCGTGCTAAATAAATCGATTCTGTTTTAATTTTGACATTTCTCCAAAATTTTGATTTTTTTTAATAAAATCGAAAATCGTCTTTTTCTCGAAATTTCGATATTAATCTAATTTTTCCAAAGCATGACGTTTTATATTACGTTTATTTTTCTGAAAATTCAGACTCTATCTAAAAACTGTATTTTTTTCAGTGGCGGCTGGTCTTAAAGAGCGCGAGAGCGCGCGCTCCTCGTGAAATGAGCGAACTATTCTTTTTTATATAATGTAAAAGATTTGGATTTATCTCATTTTTAAGCACAAAGTAATAATATACTAATTAACTAATACTGGTGAGTGACTTGAAATAACGTACGCAAATGTTTTATTTCATTATATTATATATTATGAGGAAATTGAAATACGTTGGTGCGCGCAGAATTATGCACCTAGCGTGGTTGTCGTGTGATGGCTATCAACGGCCTCAACGGGATACGGAGAAATAAGAAATAAACTACAGATACACCGCGTTAAAGCTAGCCCGGGGAACGCTGCACCCCGCTTATGCGCTATTGCCAAATGGTGAGTACGAGACAGAGTTTGGAGTGTGTATTTACGGTTTATGATGCAAGATGCGAAGGTGCCGGCTGATCTGATTGCGATTACTAATTCTGCCGTTTACAGGCCTAACTGCTAACAGTACCGCTATTCACAAAGAGATAGCAGTACCCATTCTAGGGTCTAATTATTAATTTGTTGATTTCGTTCTAATTATAGGGAAAATAGTCGCTGAATAAACACGCACTACTAATAATGACATTGACAGTACGCGTAAAAATTTGAAGTGCATATTTTTCAGTTTTAGTATTTTCCTTTAGATTTAAGATTTAATTCTGTGCTTAAAATGAACAGTACCAGTTTTTTATTAAAAAAAAGATTTTAGTTAACTTCCACTGGAAGAAAAAGTAAAAATAAAAGAACTAGGTAGACCTTTGCCAATGTTAAAACTAGAACAGAAGTGTGAAAAAAAATCTAAAAAAAGAGGGTTTACAAGGCATTTTTCTACGAATACCTATAAGAAGAATAACTGTATATGTGGTTGCGAGGTAACGAATTTGCTGTACTGTTTTCCGTGTGTGTTATTTTACAATCCACCGGGGTCTTCACCGTCAGATTTAAGTTGGGCTAGAACCGGAATAAAAGATTTAACTATTTATTATTAAAAAACATGAGGGATCGCGTAGTCATATTAATGCTTGCACAGCGGTTGCTTTACTTGGAAAAGTCAATATTATAGCTGAACTTAATTCTGCTCATAGGCAACATATAATGGAATATACTGAGAAAGTTAGAAAAAATCGCTATATTTTGAAATGAATTATTTCCTGCATGAAATTTTGCAGCGCATTCAAATTAGCACTCGGAGGTCATGAAGAAAGTAAACAATCATAAAATCGTGAAATATTTAGGGAACTTGTCGATTTTTCCGCTGAATTAGATGTAACCCTTCAAGAACATTTAAAAACTGCAAACGTTTTTCAAGGAACATCAAAAACCATACAAAATGAAATATTAGATTCTATACTGGCGATTTGCAGAGATGAAATCAGTAAACAAATTAGAGATTCAGAATTTCTGTCTGTTCAATGTGACGAAACTACAGACGTAACTAATTGGTGTCAGTTGGTATTGACATTTAGATATGTACGTAATAGTACAATTTGTGAGAACTTTTGGGGATTTAAAAGACTTAAAGACAAATCCGCCAAAGGCATAACAGAATGTATCGAAGAAGAACTGGACCCTTTAATTTTGCAAACACCTCACAAATTAATTGCACACACTTACGATGGTGCAAATGTTATGAGTGGCTCTATAAATGGAGTGCAGACCCAAATTAAATCAAAATATCCTTATGCCCATTATGTTCACTGTTATCTTTACCAGCTTAATCTTATAATGTAGAACATTCCAAAGTTCGTGTATTTTTTAATAACCTATCAGCGCTATTCCTGCTTTTTTTTCTAAATTGGTCTAATCCATGTGATGTCTTTAAAGAAATTGTCAAACAGAGATTGTCCAATGTGGCAGGAACTCGGTGGAATCATAATATTAGAACAATAAATACTGTGTATGAAAACCGGGAAGAGCTAATGAAGTATTTGAAAAAATAGAAGAACGATGTACAAATGGTGCAACTTTAAATGAAGCTTCCGGCTTCAGACGAGCTTTAGAAGACACAGAATTTATGTTTTGGTTGACATTGTTTCACAAAATTCTTCCACACGTCGACTTTCTTTATAATCAAATTCAGTCGAGAAATAAGGACAGTATACAGCTGCAAAAAGACATAGTTAATTTTGAAAACACCATTTCTACCATTAGAAATGAAACAGAAGACATTGAGAAATGCGTCAATACAAACTTTCCAAGTAGAAGAAGAAAAAGAAGTGATGATCATTTACAAAAAAGTGTGTATGCCAAAGAAATCTGCGACGTAATCATAACACAAATGAAGGAGTGATTTTCGTACCGTGGACACATTCTAGCTGCTGAACTATTTAAAAATCAACTATTTAAAAGTTTTGCAGCTACTTTTCCAGTTAGTATTTTCGAAGCTGTGACTTCTGCTTATCCACACATATCTGCGCTTCGATTGAAAACAGAACTAACAGTTATTTATTCAAGACCGGATTATGTTGATATTATTGGTGCCGTTAATTTATTGTCATTTATGTCAGAAAATAATTTAACTGAAACATTTTCTGAAACAGTAAAATTATTAAATATAATTTTAACAACATCAATGACAACTGCAGAATCAGAACGCTGTTTTTCGACGCTTAAAAGAATTAAAAGTTTCTTACGCAATACTATGAACAATGATCGTTTAAATGCATTAGCGATGATGTCTATCAACAAAAATATGGTGCAGGAGATGCAAAAGTAATAGAACACTTTATTTCCTTAAAAGGTCGTAGAGCGGATTTTATTCATAGAAAATATTTTTTTTGTGTTTTTGTATAGTTTAATTACAACTTTGTAATAAAATACATTTTATCTTCCAATGTAGTTTTCATTAAAAAATAATATAATTTTATTCTTATGAAAGCAAATAAATTTAATTAAGTAACGTAAAGCGATAGCGAGGTGCAACCGTACAGATTGCTTTAAAAAGGCTCAGAAATGTCGATAATGTTTTTTTTTGTACTCAATCAATATAATTTAGAGATGATAACCCAAAAATATTTTGTTACTAGATGGTAATTAAATTTAATTCGTAAAAATACTATTAATATCATTAAATATCACACCCTGTGTATCACTTTTGTTTCTCCTAAATTTAATACCTTGCTACGGCATCGGAGTCACTTAAACTCTTAACTATTAATATTTTTTGCATCTGCGCACCCCCTGTTAAAAAGTCACCAGCCGCCACTGATTTTTTTTTATTATAATTATTAGCCATTTCTAAATTACGACTATACTCAAAATTGTACTTTTTTTTTTGAAACTTAGACATTAGAAATTTTAAATATTTCATAAAAAGTTCGGCATATTTCTTGAGATTTTGAGTGTGCGGAAATTTCAATCTATTTCTCAAAATTCGTCTTATTATCGAAGTTTGACTAAACATCTTATGTTTCTAGAAATGTCTACTTAAAATTGAGCTTTTTATGCAAAACTCGACTCTTTCTGAAAATTCGTTTATTTTTCTAAAATTGAATTAAAATGTTAATAAAAACATAAAAATTTTGGGGATAGTGCTTTTACGAAATTTGGATAAAAATATTTTCTGTAAATTTCGAGATTATTTCGAAATTAGAAATGAAAATAAAAATATACGAGCAATATTTTTAGAAATTGGGTTTTTTTCGATTTATTCTGGAAATTATGACTTTTCCTTTAAAATTCTCCAAGTGCCAACATTCGCAAATGTGGGAAAACTAACATTTGTTACATCCCTAATACAAATAGGCAAAATGAGTAAAAAGAAAAAGTATGGAAAGGTGCTTATATTTCTTGAAATATTCGTTATTTTAGAAAAATGTTTTAACAAAGGTTTTGATGTATCTAATGCGATTTTTGAAAAAAAAATCTTTGGTGACTACTTCATGTCGAAATAAAGCTCTGACTTGTTTAACACTTTTAAACAAATCTTCCAAAATTGATTACAGTTTCTTATGAGGAATCACTTAAATCTGTGCAGACTCGATGCGCCAGTAGTGCATAAGAATATGTGTGCAGTCGATCCCTGCGCTGCTCTGCTCACCGCTCTAATCTGCGCTTACCTTTAGGTGGAAATTTCAATTTTAAAGTAAAAAAATAACCAAAAATATAAACATATATTACAATTCTTATAAAATTACTTAATCAAAACAAATATTTACATAATTTTTAAAGTTACCTGAATAATTTTAAACCTATCTTATGAATCACACTAGAATTGATTTAAGTATTATGTATAATGTACAACCGGCATAAGACCCAATTTCCCTTTGCTGCTACTTTTAGTAACCTTTCTCTTTTTGGCAGTAGAATTACTTTTCTGTTTAGCAGGCGAACCCTGTTTGCGTTTCCTCTGCTTTGGCCTTCTCTTTCCTCCCGCCTTAAATTTCTTGTTTTTGCCACTCCATTTAAAACCAGCGCCTGTCGATTTACGTTTAACACCTGCATTCTTCGCTTCAGATTGACTATCATACCACCAATCATCGTCATTCGCACTAGAAATACTCTGTGTCGATTTTAGCGGTTTTATCGGGGTTGGCTTCGGTGCTGACAAAGCGTCCACTTTTTGTCTATATTTAGTCGTTATTTTCAAAAAGTAGTCGCCGAATTTTTCATAGTTAGCTTTAGTAACGTGCTGGATCTTCATAAAGTCTTCTTTGTTATTCGGTAACGTATCGGCCATGTTTTTGATGGCAGACAGGTTCATAATTGAAGACAGCGTTCCGTTTCTTTCTAATGCCAACCTTCGACATTCTTCTAAAAGTTCTTCGTGACAAGTCACGTGGAGTTTGTTCATTTCGAGTTTCATTTTATTGGAAGGGGTGGCAACTCCGGATGTGGATGGTATCGGAGAGGAAGGTTCTTTGGTAGGTGTCGATGAACCAGGATCTTTATTTATTTGGATTTTCAAAGCTTTTTCATTGCTGATTTCTTTAACGGTAGCTATTGTAAATTTGAAAGTATTAGAATTTAGTTTGGTTATTTTAGGCCCAAGCTTTACATAAACAACGGGAAAATCCCCATTAAAAGTGCAATTCTCCGACAAGATTTGTTGTAATATCATTTGTTTGAGAATTCGGTGAATATCTTGTCTGTCTAAATTGCTCCCTTTACCATAAAGAGGATGCTTATCGTGGCCTTTCTCCAGGAGTTTTTTCGCCTTTGATCCTTTATATATTTCAGCTACATGTAACATGGTTACATTTTCGTTTCTACTAATATCTCGTACGATTTCACAGAGTTGTTTGCATCTATCTGTGACATCCAATATTTGGTGTTTATTAAAATTTTCACAATTATCGCAAATGGTGGTTTTATCCTTCATGCAAATCTGTCGATCAAATGTTTCACCTAAATGTATCAGCTGAAGGTATCTTCTACAATCAACGACATTTTCGCAATATGATACCATTTGGCGCAAATTTTCAAAGTGCCCATCCATCGTATTTTTATTATTTTCCATCCTAATAAGTCGCTGTAATCGTTTGGCGTCACCATAGTTGTAAAATAGATAGGAATAAGATACTTCCCCATCTCTACCGCCTCGACCAGATTCCTGATAAAACGCCTCTACGGACTTCGGGACTGAATTATGTATAACGAATCGAACATCTGGCTTATCTATTCCCATGCCAAACGCTATAGTGGCCACGATAACATGAAACTGATCTTGCATCCATTGTTTTTGTTGTAGATCCCGTATTTTACTACTCATACCAGCATGGTAAGCTTTAGCTTTAACACCAAGTTTGCAAAGATCGCTCGCTAATCTCTCGCAATCATCCCTACTTAAACAATAAATAATACCGGATTTTTTATAAAACTTTTGTCTAATTAAACTAGCAATTTCATCAACAACTCGGGCAGTCTTCGGTAAAACTTTGTACTTTATATTTGGCCTATTAAAACTTCTTATGAAGGTTTTCAGGTTTCTTAATTTTAAAATACTAGTAACGTCCCCTTGTACTTGGTGCGTAGCGGTGGCTGTAAGGCACATTATCGGAACCTTCGGAAACTTCTGTCTCAAACACGAAAGCTGCTTGTAATCCGGCCGAAAATCGTGTCCCCACTGAGACAAACAATGGCATTCATCGATGACAAATCTGGCGAGCTTATCCCGTTTGTACAAAGAATCTAAAAGGTCGCCGCAGTTTCTCGATGCTGACATCTTCTCGGGGGTTAAATACAAAAGCTTGATTTCCGGCTCCCTAACGCTTAATTTAGCCAGAACGATCTCCGTTTCCGCTTTCGATAAATCCCCACACAAATGCGCAGCGGAAATATCTAGGGCATTTAATTTGTCCACTTGGTCGCTAATTAGGGCGCGCAAAGGAGAGATGACGATGGTTACCCCACACGTTAGCGTAGCTGGTAGCTGATAGCATAAACTTTTGCCACCGCCTGTTGGCATGAGGATGAAACAATCGTGTCCCATAAGGCTAGCGTTGATGATCTCTTGTTGATGAGGTCTATAGTTCCGCAAGCCGAATTTTTGATGTAGAACTTCATTCATGACTTCGGTGTGGGGGTAAACCTTTCTAAATTCGTGAGCGTGATCTTTTCTGATTCCAAAACTACTCTCGGCGTGTTCGTCTGCTTTAAATTCACCAAAGACGTCTTCTTCAAAATTCACATCAGATAAATCGATCACCTCATCTATGGATGGATCTTTTTTATCAGATACAACAATTACGGACGAATCATTTTTATTAGAAGGTAACTCAGCGTCAAAATCGTCCCATATAATACTTTGCAGATCTAGATCATTTAGTTCACTCTCAACTGCTGGTTTTAAATTGTTTGCAATCGCTGCTTTTAAATTGTTTGGAATCGCTGCTTTTAAATTGTTCGGAATCGCTGCTTTTAAATTGTTTGAAATCGCTGGTTTTAAATTGTTTGGAACCACTGGTTCACTTACATTACCTCCGAAAAGCAATTCAAATTCGTCATCGTCCATAAAATCTGCATCGGAAGGTTTTAAGCAGTCACTAATTTCACTGACTGTGTCATTCAACTGAAGTTTTTCAATATTGCTATGTTTTTCCAATCTAGTGTACTTTGTTGTCTCATTTCTCTTTGTATTAGACTCGATCTTCGTTAAATTATGATTTGATGAGCTGCTAGATGCCGATTTTTTACTAACACTTAAAATCCCTTTTTTTGTACTTAATTCTTTTTGCACCAACATTTTTGAACTAGGCTTCGCATTTTTAACCCCTCGTGATTTCGCATTAAGTTTTTTCGCTAAATCATTGCTAGAAGTAAGGATTATTTCATCATCATCATCATGTTCCTTCGAACTGTTCACATGATTCTGAGGTGTTTTTAAACTTAATAGCTGTTTGCTGGCTTGTGACTTATTTGAGATATTCATTCCAACATTTTTTAGATGTGATTTATCACTTACTGCTCCATTTCGCGCAAAAAGATCCTTTTTAGAGCCAGCTTCAGGTGTGCTTTCATTAAATGAATTACTATTTAATTTTTTACCTGTATTTGAAATATGCTTCTTAAAATTAAATTTCTTTGGTGGAGAATTCGCTTTAGTTGTCGATGTGCTACCAACAGAAAATTCATCAGTAACCGAATTGTTGGCAACATCATTTTTATTCTCAGCACTGAATTTATTATCAGTTATCAATTTATTATCAGTTGTCAATTTATTATCAGTTCTCAATTTATTATCGCTTCTCAATTTGTTATCAGTTGTCAATTTATTATCAGTGTTTAATTGCGTTTTAAATTCAAACTTTTTCAAAGGGGACTTTCTTGTTAAACTTGTTAGACTATTGAAAGGATTATTTCTCTCAACAAGCTTAGCAGGCATCTCCAACGATGATGAAGGCCGACAATTTTCAGCTTCGTTCTCAAGGGAACTGTAGTCAACTTGTACATTGGACTTACCCGTGTAAGACACAGGAATATCCGTCAGCAGTGAACCCTGATATTTTCTTTCATTCAAATTATATTTAGCTACCCCTTTGCCACTGTTGTTGCTTTGAGTTTTACCTTTTTGGTTATTTTTCCACTCATCAGTTTGATAATCGTTTACACGTTTGTTTAGATGACTTAATTCAAATTTATCATTAGCTACTTCCTTTATCAATTTTGGACTGGGCTCTGCTTTGCTAACGCTGGTTTCATGGCGTGACTGCAATTGACCTTTTTGCAATATTAATTTGGAACCTTGCACTCTGTTGATGTTGGTTTCATTAGCACGCTGTACTTGACCATTTTCCTTTGTGGAATACGAACTAGAATCACTGTTGTCTTTTAAAATGCACTTTGTTAACTCATTCTTTTCATTTTTCGCGTCTGGTACATTTAGCAGTACTTTATCGCTTATAAAACTTGAACTTGATGCGCTACTTTCTTTGTTTTCAAAATAAACACTTTTAGTTGCACTTGAAGTTACAGCGCCAGTTTTACTCTCGATATATTTTTTAAAGGAAAACCTCTTGCTTTTGTCCAGTTGCGCATTCTTGAAGGCACCAATATTTATAGAGGGTTTCCCAAAATTATCATCTGCCATTCTTAATTTGAAAATTGTGTCGCGTGCACAAACTGGATTACATAAATTGTAGCTGCTGGGAATATATAAATCAATTTTTTAATTTTCTATTTCAAGAATGAGATTTTCTTGGTCAATCAACTTTTTCTAATTATTTTAACTATTTGTAACCTTATCTTCTGTTTACTAATTTTAATTTGACATAATCAAGTGAGTTATTTAATCTACGAAATCTTAATCTTTTATCTACAACCATATTGATCTACTATTTTTTCTGTGGTCTGTTACATTCGATTTTTTAATGTTTTTTTTAGTTATTTGGCCATAACATGTTATAAATGAATAACATTTTTTAATATGTATATTATTGTTAGTTATACTATTGTCACAGTATAGATATTAGCTTACGCATACAGTAGTGACAAAAGTGTCGGTACCTTTGATCTTGAAGTAGCTAAAATCGTTGACCTTCAACGGAATCAGCCATGTTGTGGATTGTGCACGGCCGCGAAAATTTAAATTTATTTATTAAACAAAACCATCAAGTTTATTAATTTCAATAGTTTTTAGCGTTTAAATTCTAATTTACTACTTTACAAATAGTCCAAAAATACTAGTTCTCGTGTATTTTTTAAATAATGTGTATTTTGTAATTACTGATAACCTGATAAGTACAAAGAATACGCAAAGAAAAACTAAACACAGATTATGACTGACGGCAAAATAATTTCTACAGGAAACAACTTATTTATTTTTTTGTATAAAACTGGCAAATGCGAGGATAATAAAACAGTTTTTTTTAATAAAACAAATTGGATGTACCCGAATATTACCTCTTGCCGTCTTTTGGAAATTAAAAAGAAGCTGATTTTATCAAATCATTATTGCTGTTACAGTTACATTTATAAACAGAACGTGTAAATTCTCCTCTTTTATTTGGTTTCATTTCATCTTATTAGCGCAATGAATTATAACAAGACTGACATTTCAATAAAACTCATCCAGTGTTGCCAGATAACCTAAACATTATTCGCGAACAATCTCCTTAAAAATCCCAGAATTCGGATGAAAATCCCTGACCATATCAAATTTCTAGAACATCCATAAATGTAGATAAATTGTCTTACATTTTTACCATGAATGAATAACATATGAACGTAAAATAAAAAACCATATTCGCTCAACTGCTGATTTTCCAGAGCACGTGGCAACTTTCAACTGACATTCAGTTACCCAACGATCATAGATCTTATTTCTGGTAATCATAGAACACTGCGACGCCATGTTCGGGATTGTGCAAATTGACGCATGCGCAAACAAAATTCGTGACAAAATTTTAGCAATTTGTCGCTACTGTATGCGTAACCCGTAACCTAATATCTATACTGTGCTATTGTGATTCATAGGCTTAGTTGCTCCAAGAGCAGCAGTGCATTCGAAAGAAATAAGTCAAAACAATCGTCTACCATTTTCGCTTCTACTATTTAGCCTAAGCAAAAGTTATCTAAAATCAAATTTATTCTAAAAAGTATTGCTTAGTAGACCATCTACAATAGGGATGCAAGATAATTTTAATATCGATATAAATTTTGACAGCAGGCAAATATCGATAGTCGATAATATCGAACATTTTTTTTATCGATAATCAATGTTTTGGAAATTAACAAAAAAATTTGTAAATGGGGCTCCACTCTTAGAAATTTCTACATATTGCGGGCACATATTTTTGGTGACCAAAAAAACAGAAAAAAGGTCTATCATTGGCGACAATTGGTATCATCTATCGTGCAATATCGATATAACATCGGCGATATGATATTTCATATCGCCGATGTTATATTGTTGATTCGATATTATCGATAATATCGGTCAGCCGATATATCGTTGCTCCCTAATCTACAATAAAGTTGAATAGGGCAAGATTTAAAAAGTTTTTTAATTATGCTTCGTTATTTAAATATCGAGTGTACAAAAAGTGTTTCCATCTAGTGCTAGTGTGCTGCTGTCATTTTTTGTCATATTGACGTATGTTCCTTACTTATTTAGTATTTTAAACAAACATAACAAACTTAAAAAATATTTTAATAATTTGATTTTACAATGAAAAAAATAAGCTTTTATTGTTGAATTCTAGTTCCCAAACGTCTAAAAAAGCAATAGCAAATAGTCCTCTTTTATTCGTGACAGTGCTGCAGAATTTTTATGTCAAGGTTAAATGTCAACTTCGCGAGTATGAATCAAGTAAGGAACATACGTGAACATGCCAAAAAAATAACAGTATCACATTAGATGGGAAAACTGTACACTCGATATTTTTATTTAGTTTCTTTTTGTTAGAATTGTGTGTGAAAGTGTTTGAATGTAGACAATTTATTTTTGATATTTGTTTTACGTTGTAGTCTTCTTAGGCACACATAATGGGTTAATATGTTGTTTTTGTAGAGTAATTTTACTAGGATTTGCCCAGAAAGTACCGTGTGTACAAAAAGTTTCCTAATCTAGTTCGCTGCTGTCATTTTTTGTAGCCAGAGACTATAGTTTCTCTATGTTTGTAGCGTTTACGTATGTCCTTTACATGATCGACAGACAAGTGAATAAACATAACCTTAAAAAATATTTTATTGATTTAATGTTACAATAGAAGAAATCCTACTTTCGAAAATCCCAAAGAAGCCATAGTGAACGGATCTTTTTTATTCCTGATAGCACTGCAGAATTTTTGTCAAAGTTAAATGTCAATTTGGCGAGTATGAATCAAGTAAGGAACATACGTGAAATGTCAAAAAAACGACAGCAGCACACTAGAGTAGAAAACTTTTTGTACACATGACATATAACATCGTGTATAACCTTATCACTCAGGCTCCCATTATAGGAAACTAAAAAAAAATAATCATAAATTGTAGAACTTTATTTCCTAGGTATTTGTAAAATACAAAGAAATTATCTAAATTATGTTTAAAATTATAAACTAATATATTCAAGTTCACAACATAAAATCTTACTTAAGCTTCTATCAGATCTTATCAACTAATTAAATCTAGTCGTACAAGAAATAAATAAAATGACATGTCCTAAAATGAATTTGATGAATAATCAGTTGCTAAGAACTGACAAACCATATAATGCACATTACAAGGTATAGTATACATAATTTTTTCAGTATACGAGTGTATTTATTGTAAAGAATCAAGCAAATACGTATTTTACGGAGATAGTTCCTGTGCATGCATAGGATCATATCCACAACTGCTTGCATCATATGCAGAGCTTTGATCGTAAGCAGAACCCATGGAATAACCCATCGAGTCTTGTGGAGGCGCAGGCGACATCATCGGTGTTGGTGTGCCGCTGTATGGAGAGGCACCCGCTGCCTTTTTAGCGGCATACAAATTTGCTTCCTCCTGAGCTTTACCAATATTTTTCTTATAGCGAATCCTCTTATTACCAAACCAATTAGACACCTGACTTACAGTTATACCACACTTACGCGCCAATTCTTCCTTTGCTTCTTCACTGGGATACGGATTGGATAAATGTGAATAAAAATACTCATTTAGAATTTCCGATGCCTGTTTGCTAAAATTTCGACGTTTGCGTCGAGCATCTAAGAATCTCGACCTAAGAATCATCACGGCTTCACAAGTCGACTGCTTCAGCTGCATCTGAATCGAACTAAATTTCTTATGAATAATTTGAACCATTCTTTCAATTTCCTTAGGAGTGATAGGCCTCGTGCGGGACTGCTCCCGTAAAAGATTCATAACGTGTGTGGTGAATTCATTACATGCCTGTTCATATTTTTCCAACTCTTGGTGGTAAATTTGCCGAATTTGCGCCAATTTAGCTCTATAATCCGAATGTTCAATCGCGTTATCAGGTTGACCAGCTTGTGCCGCCGCGGAACCAGAAGCGGCAGCTCCAGCCCCGCCGCCTTTTTCCGGACCTGCCACCCCTTCAGCAATCAGCATATTATCCAATCTCATCAGTTGAGGATCTGGCGGTTCTTCTTCTTGGGTATTTCGCAAAGACAGTACGGTTTTTTCTTTGATTTCACACAAAACGGAAAACAGCGCTGGTTTCATTCGATGGCAATTTAACGTGTGTTTTCTAGCTTGCGCCTCATCTAAACTTTGATCTGTGATATTCATAATTTGTTGCAAAATCTCACCGATGTCTTGCTTGCGGGGTTCATTTTCGCCACCGCCACTGGCGTCGCCTTGAGGGTTCATTCCATACGGTTGCGGCGGCATTAGACCAGCTCCGGCATGGCCCATCATTCTTCCAGGATCATCCATCACGGAGCCGTGTCACTTTCAAGATTTTCTTTTATTTTAAAGAGCCAAGCAAGTAAAATGGTGGGTGTTTGACATTAGTAAACAAAGCCAGTCGACGTTTTTGGCAATTGTAGTATGCGTATGTTAGCGTACGCAAGCGCCGGTTTCTGATTTTATAGATCGCATCAAGGTCGATTCGGATGCTGAAAATGTACAGGTGCTTAAAGGTCATCATGTACCAAACGATTCGATGTTATGTGTCAGAAATGCTGTACCATTAAAATTTAATTTCGAAATTTTTATCTTGTTTTTCCCTAAATTCCACATCAATAATTTGTGTAATATTTCGACATTTAATAAACATATTTTTCGCGAAAAACCACTTATTTTGTGGTATACATATCAAGTATACAAAAAGTTTTCTAATCTAGTGTGCTGCTGTAATTTCTTGACATGTTTTAGGCAGATGACAGTTGTGACCCACCTTTCTGAACAATATTGACAGTTGGCAGTGGGGTGCGTTCAGTAATTATTACCTTGCATTACCAAAATGTCTGGAAAAAAAGTAGAAATTTCGAGAAAAAAGTCGAAATTCTGAATTTCAAGTCGAAATTCCGAGATTAACGTCGAAATTTCGAGAAAAAAGTTTAAAATGCGAGAAAAATATCGAAATTTCGAGTTTAAAGTCCAGATTTTGAGATTAAAGTCGACATTTCGCGGTTGAAGTTGAAATTTATAAAAGTGGAATTTTTTTTAATGATGTTCCTTTCTACGCTTTCGTAGTAAAATCGAAATTCCAAGGTTAAAATCAAAACTCCGAGAAAAAAAGTCGAAATATCGAGTTTAAAGTCAAAATATCGAAAAAAAGGTCGAATTTTCGAGAAAAAAGTCGAAATTTGGAGAAAAAAAGTCGAAATTTCGAGAAAAAAGTCTAAACTTCGAGAAAAATATCGAAATTTCGAGTTTAAAGTCGAGATTTTGAGATTAAAGTCGACATTTCGCCGTTGAAGTCGAAATTTCGAAAAAAAAGTCGAAATTTCTAAAAGTGAATTTTTCAAATTAATGTTTTTTCTGCGCTTTCGTATTAAAGTCGAAATTCCGAGATTAAAGTCAAAACTTCGGGAAAAAATGTCGAAATTTCGAGTTTAAAGTCCAGATTTTGAGATTTAAGTCGACATTTCGCGGTTGAAGTTGAAATTTCTAATAGCGAAATTTTTTTTAATGATGTTCCTTTCTACGCTTTCGTATTAAAATCGAAATTCCAAGATTAAAATCAAAACTCCTAGAAAAAAAGTCGAAATATCGAGTTTAAAGTCAAAATATCGAAAAAAAGGTCGAATTTTCGAGAAAAAAGTCGAAATTTGGAGAAAAAAAGTCGAAATTTCGAGAAAAAAGTGTAAACTTCGAGAAAAATATGGAAATTTCGAGTTTAAAGTCGAGATTTTGAGATTAAAGTCGACATTTCGCGGTTGAAGTCGAAATTTCGAAAAAAAAGTCGAAATTTTTAAAAGTGAATTTTTCAAATTAATGTTTTTTCTGCGATTTCGTATTAAAGTCGAAATTCCGAGATTAAAGTCAAAACTTCGGGAAAAAATGTCGAAATTTCGAGTTTAACGTCGAAAAATCGCGAAAAAAATCGAATTTTCGAAAAAAAGCCGAAATTTGGAGAAAAGAAGCGAAAATTTCGAAAAAAAAGTCGAAATTTCAGGAAAAAAGTCGAAATTTCTAAGAATATTTTTTTTTTAACGATGTCCTTTCTACGCCTTCATATTTTATATTTTTGATAAATTATATAGTTAAATTATAAATTAAAATCAAAAGGTAATGTAAATTTGATTAGTCTTAATATATGGCAACTCACTGTGTTTGAAATTAAAAATATTTACTCATCGCAACTAAAATGGCCGCAATGACGTCGGCACTTTTGTAAATAAACGCCCCAAGGTTGCTACTTCCACGAACAACGTGTGTGGTTACCTTTAAAGAATCTAAATTTGAATACTACAAAAATAGAATCTATTTAATACTTAGCGCATTAATTTACTTTACAAAATGAGCACATATCACTTTTTACTTTTGCAGATAGCTATAGAAGATCATTTTTGAAATAAAATTCCAATCCGAAGTTCTATTTTATACTGTTGGATGCACTGAAAATTGACATAAAATTTACAAAAATCAGGTTAAGTTTTGTTTGGTCTTTGAGGTTAAATAATGAAAACGTAAACAAATAAGTTGAAGGTATTCTGTGAATAAAAAATAATATTAAAAATAAATGGATAGTGATTTAACGTTAAATTTTAAAGATATTTGCCGGGCTTGTTTCGTTCCTCTGGTGGATGTGGTTTATCATGACATATACGACAAATTTATTTCCGAATTGTTTGTTAAACTTGCCGGAATACAAGTATAATACTATTTTTTAAGCGATTCATTACAAAAGTAATGTTTTTTATCATTTAGGTATCTTTTAATGATGATTTGCCGCGCTATATTTGCTCAGAGTGCCTAAGGATATTGAAGGAAGCAAATCGTTTTATTGAACAAGTTCAAAGAAATAATGCCATATTGACAAAAGAATATGAAAATTCTCAGCAAAAAAATACTCAGAATAAAGGTTATGTATTGGATCAAGCCTCCGAACTTTACATTCAATAATAATCTATTGCAGGATTTATTGTGTCATCAGAGCTTACTACTGAAAAGGTACTTAGGAGCAACAATTCTGTGGTTGCAGGATGAAAATGCTTAGGCCAAAATTTATAAATTTGAAATGTTACAAAAACAAAACTTGCTCGTACTTTAATAAATAATAAAAATTTAAGAATGCATGTATGTAAAATTCCCTTTGTTTCATAGATGGAGCACTTAAAAGGTTTCTTCTTCATGGTGAACTCTTATTGACCGGAAATATTATGTTTTTTTAATTTTATTTAACATTTCTTCGGCCCAGTTTGGAAATATTCAATTTTTTATTGTTTGTTGACAATATCCTAAACAGTTTTTATAAAGTAGTCATATTTCAAAAACTGTTTAGAATATTGTCAACAAACAATAAAAATTTGAATATTTTCAAACTGGGCCGAAGAAATGTTAAATAAAATTAAAAAACTTAAAAGGTTTCGTTTCCTCAGAATCATGAAGTGTAACATGCAACAGTGGCATAAGTCCATTTTCTCAAAAACTTGACTTAAGCAGTTATACCCTGAAACCACTGATTTATATGCAAGTTGAAATAAAACTAAAATATCCTTTCTATTATTTCTATTTCTATTATTTATTCTCTTATGTTATTTTCCAATCTGCCTGAACTACTACTACTACTACTACTGAACTACTTATGCATTATCAATAACAAAGTTAGTTATAGACAGTTTTATTTTTAGGAAACTGATAAGAACGTTTGTAATGATGGAAGTCAAAGCGAGGGAAATGGTAATATGGGATTAATCATTATGTAATAATGTAATGTAATTAGTTGTTTTACAGATACGCAATCCAGTTGCAATAGTCCAGAACGAGATTTCAATGTAGATAATGACTGCTTAGAAAAAGCAGTCCCACCGCAAAAATCTGCAACTAAAAATGCAAAAGGTTTCTAACTTTGGACTAATTATTTAACTAAATCATGATAGTTGTTGGTTTCATGATATCTTATCGGAAAAACCTCAGAATGTTCAGATAGAAACCCCCGAGTTTTTAAAAAAGGATTTGTTAAAATTTGCAGCCCCACTTTTGAGAACTTTGAGAATATTTCGGTAAAAGCTGAAATGTTCATTAAAAAGTTGAAATTTTTATTTGCAACATTGCAATTTTTAAACTAATGTCGATATTTTGATAAAAAATTTAAACAACTTAAGGTAAAAATCGCAGTTGCAAGAAAAAATTCTAAATTCAGTGGGAAATCTCAAATCTGGAGATAATAGAGAACTAAAATATGTCGATTAAGTCAAACAAATATATGTTGTTGGTTTATTATTGGTTTGTATATTATTTCTTGTAATTTTTCATCACTAAAAGCTCTAGAGCAGCGTTTCTCAAGTGGTGGGTCACAACCCGGTACCCGGTTTCATATTCGCAATGGTGAATATTTATTATATGCTAAAATAGTTATGAAACTCCTTTAGTGGGTTGCGAAGAGTAAGAATTATAGGCTACCGGGTCAGGGCAACAAAAGTTAGAGAAACGCTTCTCTAAAGGTTCTCGATTGTATACTGCGCTCTTTTGTCTAAATAGAGATTAAGTCAAACACTAATAATAAATAAATAACTTAATATGAACGAAAAAAGTGAATACATTTGTTTGGAAATCATCCCATTTATCATTTGGTTATAAGTTCACTTGAGAGACGGTATTTCTATTATCAAGATCATTACTAGTTTTTTTTAAAGTTTAATCCACACTGCGAGTAGGATGCGGAAATAAGGCTAGATGGCGATGAACCGCCTTCTTAAACAAGGATAGGTTGTAATTTTTGGGGAAAATTTCTTTTGGTAACAAGTTCCATAACTTGGTCGTTAGTTATCAGCATTTTTTTTAACATGCTTCATTTTTAGTTAACGTAAACCAAAAAGTAACTAACAAACATACATGTGAAATATGCCAAGAAGAGACAAGTTCAAAAAAATTACTCAGGACGCATCTTTTAAGTCATGGTTTTAAGGAAAAGAAACATGCTTGTTCGGAATGCAACAAAAAATACACTTCTCAATACGAATTAACCGTAAGTAACTTGTATAGTTATTAAATTATGTTAACGAATACAGAATTAAATAATTAAAAGTAATTAAATGACAAATATTATATATTACTTAATTTTGGTTGGTAATTGTCCATTCATTTGAGAATTTATAACAGAGACTTTATGTATCTTTGTAACCAAAGTTATCAGATATCTGAAATAAAAATATTCTAAAACTTGGTTGCTCTTATTTAAATATTTTGAATATTTCAAGTAATTTTACTAATCATTAGTGACAGAGTTTAAACTGGCAAAGATACTAATACATTTTGACCCAAAATATCACATTCATACCAGCCTTGATTTATAATCCAGAGTTCCCATGTTTAACTCTTTTACTACAGAAATATTTCGACAAAAACTTTCATAGAAATAGAAACGCAAATATGAATGTCGAAGAAGTAATTGTAAATGTATTAACGGGAACTAACAATAAGTGTGACATGATTTTATGATAATCGTCCATAAGTGACACTCGATTCAGGCTTAATTTATTAAATTGCTTATTGGGGACACCAACACTTCACAAAAAGTCGTAGCGTTTCGTCGTCTATTGATGACAGTCGTAGTTAAAGGGTTAAGTAATAATAAATAATAATAATAATAAGTTGTAAACTGCATTTTGATAATTCGCGAATGAGTTGATAATTATATAATATCCAAAGACTCATCACAGTATATCTGCAGGTTCACATGAGAAAACATAATGGTCAAAAACCGTTTAGTTGCCCAGTTTGTGAAAAAAGTTTTGCAGATCCAAGGACATTGGAAAGACATAAAAAAATTCATACAGGTTTACTTCAGATACTGTCTCGAATTAGTAACATTGTATTAGTTATTTTATAGGCGATAAAAACCACGAGTGCACTATTTGTGGGAAAAAATTCTTACATTCCTATACTTTAAGTGACCATATTCGAACACATACAGGAGAAAGACAGTTTATTTGTACAGTATGTGGCCATGCCACCAATACCTCAACTCAACTCAAGATCCACACCAGAGTGCACACTATGGAAAAACCATACAAATGTACTTTATGTTCTAAGGTAGTTGTATGTCTTATTTGGCCTCCCTTTTAACGGTACATTTTAGGAATTTTCTACTAGTACTGGTTTATCGAATCATCAGATGACTCATTCTGGAAACAGAAAGTTTATTTGCACACAATGCGGAAAGGGTTCCAGATCCAGTACAGATTTAAAGGCACATTTAAGAACGCACAGTGGAGAGCGTCCTTTTGAATGTAAGGTGCCCAATTGTGGAAAGAAGTATAAAACGCATAGCCAATTGAGTGCACATACTCGGTCTCACACTGGTAAGACCTTGTTTGTGGTTCGATTTTAATGGAACATGAATGCAAACGAATCGTTAAATGCGAGTCACTCCATCTCTTTTTTTTAAGATTAATCCACTCGCAAAGGGTAACCCCATTATGCTTTTAAAGCACTGCGAGTAGGAGCAGAAACAAAGATAGATGGCGATAAATCGCCTTCTTAAACAAGGATAGGTTGTACTTTTTGGGGAAAATTCCTTTCGGTAACAAGTTCCTTTTTTTTTCCTTTTTTTTTATTTATGGGTAAAGCTTTCTAATAAGATTTCAATTTATTTTCTACTCCTGTTATCTTTTATTTGCTTGTAGCTCTGTTTTCTGCATGTTTAACTATTTTAAATATTTTAATTTTTATTTAATATTTTAATTTCTTTTTAAATGCCTCTTGTTGAGCTTGTAATGTTTTTAGGACGTTTCTTCTTTATTTATTTTGCGAATTTATCCACCATAGCTTTCTCTTTTTTGTACTCGTTAACACATTCGCTGCCAACTGTGAGATAACTCGTAGTTGGTGTCTCATTTCTTATGCCAAATACAAGTTACTTCGTAACCGGATTATTATTTTTATAACCTTTTATAGTTATATATATATATATATATATATATATATATATATATATATATATATATAATCAATTCCCTTATACCGTAAGGTATCGGGATGGTATTCTCTTTTTCATTCACAAAATTTTTTCCATTTCTTTTTGCTTAGCGCAAAAATTTTTGCTTCGTTTAGGTTTAATTGCCTCTTTCTGATTAATTTATCAATGGTGTCACCCCACCTTTCTTTAGGTCTGCCTCTACGTCTCCGGTCCGATGTTCTTGCTTCCCATATTTTCTTTACTTGCATGTTATCTTTCATCCTTTGTATATGTCCCCACCAACCTAATTGTTTTTCTTCCACAATTTCTAATACAGGCTTAGCATCCAGTTCTTCCCTCACTTTTTGATTTCTTATTCGATCTCTTCTACTTATTCCCTTTATCGCTCTTAAGAACTTCATCTCGACTGCTTGTATCCGGCTTTTCATTCTCTCCGTCAAAACCCAGTTTTCACTTCCAAATAGTAGTATAGGCTGGAAGATAGTCTTGTATACCAACATTTTCGTATTTTTGGATATTTCTTTCTTCTTGACTATGGTTGCACACATACTGCAATATGCTTTAAGTGCTTTCTCTATGCGTTCATTGATGTCCCTATCCCGATTTCCTTTATTTTCTATTATTACTCCTAAATATTTAAATTCCTGGACCTGCTGTATATCCTTATTTTCCAATCGTATATTTATTTTTTTATTTTCATCTTCTGTTATCGCCATTACTTTTGTTTTATTGACATTTATTTTCATTTGTTTAGATTGTAGAGCTTCTTTCCATATTTCTAAGTTAGTTTGTAGGTCTTCGGGTGAATTGGCCATTATTACTACATCATCTGCAAATGCACATTCTTTTATACAGACTTTTTGTAGATTGTAGTATCCTATTTGTAGGCCTGTTGTTTTAGTACATGTTTGTTTGATTATGTCATCTATCAGGATAATGAATAGTAATTGGCTAAGTACTCCTCCCTGTCGTAAACCATCTCTTGTGTAGAAAGTAGAAGACTGCATATTTCGCGTTCTGACGTAATTTGCATTTTCCTCATATATGCTTTTTATTCCAGCAATTAATTTTCGGCTGACTCCTCGTTGTTCCAAACTTATCCATATTTCTTTTCTGGGTGCTCTGTCGAAAGCCTTTTCAAGATCAATGAACGCTAGATATGCCTCTCTCCGTTGTCTTAATATTTTATCCGTAAGTTGTTTCATCGTGAATATATGGTCCTGTATACTATGACCTCTTCTAAATCCACTTTGGGATACACTTAATTGCGTTTCTATGACTAAACGGAGCCTGTTTGCTAACACCCTTTCATATATCTTTGCTACCGTGCTCAATAAAGTTATACCTCGATAATTTTGGCATTGTTTTCTATCTCCCTTTTTATATATGGGCATAATAACACCTATTCCCCAATCTTTAGGTATTTTTCCTTTTATCCATGCCTTATTACAAATGTTGTATAATAGTTTTACACCTTCCTTCCCCATGTGTTTAATCATATCTGGTGTTATTCCATCATGCCCGGGTGCTTTTCCACATTTTGTTGCCTTGATTGCTTCTTCAACTTCCTCTATCGTAAGTACTTCATTTTCTTCATTTGCTATTGTGTCATTTGTTGTTACTTCCTTGCCTTCATGTGTCTCTGTTTCCAGTGGATTTAATAGTTCGTAAAAGTATTCTTTCCATCTGTTCATAATTAAATTCTTATTTTTTAGCAATACGCCTTCTTTGCTTGTTACAGTCGTCCATTTCTTTTCTTTTCCTTTTCTTGTTGTCTTCACTGCTTTATAAAATAGCTTGCGATCTCCTTTATTTGTCTCCTCCATTTTTTCCCCAAAACATTCCCATGCCTTCTGTTTAGCTTCCAAAACCATTTTTTTTACTTTGATTCTTTTCTCCTTATACAAAGTGTATTTTTGTGCGGTGTTTTATTTAAGTACTCTTTCCACGCTTGTTTCTTTAATTTAACTTCTTTTTTGATTTCATCGTTCCACCAGGCAGTTAACTTTTTATTGGCGTTAGTTGTAATCGTGCCACATGCTTGTTTAGCTGCTTCTATTACTACCTCCTTAAATATTTGCCATATGTCTTCAATACCTTTTTGTTCAATCTCCTTTTCTATATTACTTATTTTTCCCTCAATAATTTGGTGATAATTGTTTGCTATATCTTTTTCTCTTAATCTGTATGTTTTAATATTTTCTTTTTTTACTGGTGCAGTTTCGTGTCGTTCGTTGTCACTCCTACACTTCTAACTTTTTCCTAATTTTTGCTACAACCAGGTAATGATCACTAAATATTTCCGCACTTCTTTTGACTCTTACATCCGTGATCGATTTCCTATTATTTCTTTGCACAAGTACGTAGTCAATTATGGATCCTTCTTTTCTGTTTTCCGCTATTCTTGTAAATTTATGTATATCCTGGTGTTCATAAAACGTATTTGTTATTATGAGATCGTTCAATATGCAATATGCTATCATTCTTAACCCATTGTTGTTTATTTTTGTTTCCAATCACATTTACATTTCTATTCTCTCTTTTACCCACCCTACTGTTAAAATCTCCCATTACGATAATTTTACCTTTACTTGTCTCCGTGGCCAATGTTAGTTCCTCCCAGAATTGATCTTTATTACTCGCTAAATCATCTTCATTTGGTCCATACACTATTATTATGCATATTCGTTCCCCATATATATCATCAAATTCTATTTTTAGTATTCTTTCAGAAATGCCTTCCCAATTTAGTATATTATCTACTAATCCTTTCTCTATTATGCACCCAACCCCTGCCGCAGCATGTTTATTTTGTTCTACTCCGCTGTATATTAAAAGGTGTCCATTTTCTAGCACTAGTTCCCCTTGCCCCTTCTTCTTCGTTTCTGTTATTGTTAATATTTGGATCCCTGTCATTTCAAATTCTTCTATTAGTTCCTCCTCTTTTCCCCTTAGTCCTCTAACATTCCATGTTCCCACTTTCCAAATTTTTTTCCTGTTTTTTCCTTTTTATTTATTTTTTCTATTGTTGTGTTTTTATGTGTTTTCGTATCCATTTTCATTGCCTTGTTCGTCATCATACTATTTACCTGTTTAGATTTATTGCTCAGTTTTTTGAATTTGTATTTTCTAATTTTTCCTTGATTTTGTTCCATTTTCAAGTTTCTCCATCAACTATTATCTTGTTATATCCCATTTTGATATGCTTACCCATGCGTTTCTCCTCTTCTGCTTTATTTTTTACTTGTCTCTGCTTCTCCTTTTCTTTATGCGTCAAGTCTTCATTTATGAAAATTTTTTCATTAATTTTTCTAAGCTTTGATTTGTTTTTCATAATCTGCCTCTTTTCTTGTTCATTATGCAGTTTCACAAGATATATATTTCTACCAATGTTGTAAGCTTCTTCAACTTTGGTTTGTATTTCTAATTTTTCTTTAAAGAAATTTTCCATTTCTGTAATTAAAATTGCATTGTCGTTTCTATTTACTGTTACACCGTTGACAATTATGTTATTTTTCCTTTTATCTTTTTCGATCCACTCCAAATTATTGCTTATTATTTTTATATCCCTTTTCATGTTCTCGTTTTCTTTTATAATTCTCTCGTTTTCTTCTCTTAGTTTGATGTTTTCGATTTGGATTTTTCTAATGTCGTTATTGTATTTTTTCTGTTCATTTTTTATTTCTTGCATTTCTTCTCTTATATCCTGCATCATACTTAGTATAAGATCAAGCTCATCCTCGTTATCAATTGTTTTTGTTTTTATTGGCGTTCTCGACATTTTTTTGTTCTCGCTAAGGTTTCTTCTTGTACCCTTTTTCTCTTGCCTCCTTCGTTTGTGGAGGACTCCTCCATGTCGGCCTCTCTCATATAATTCTTGTCCATGTTTATTTCTTTATTTCAGCGCTAATTCGTAATTTGATTACTATATGTTGTGCTGCGCGTCTTTTCCACGAAAGAAACCGTTCCCCGGACTATCTCCTCGAAGGTCACGGTTTCTTATCTCTTATCAGAGCTAATTCAAATGCAGGGTCTTACCTTAAATTACTAATTATTTCACTAACCTGCTTGTCTCTAGTGTTGTTTTAATCACTACACTGTTCTTATTGTTTACACCTTTGGTTTACCACAATTTTCCGAAATAATCGCTCATTAATTCCCGTAGAATTTGGGTTTATTAATGGAGCATATATTTAGCAGCTGCTTATGCACGCACCATCACTCTATAGTTAATTTGTTTAAAATGAATGCTAACTACTGTGGTAGCCTTCTCAGAAGGTTAATTTGGTTTGTTGCCAACGCCACATAACGATACTACTAGTTTCAACGTAAAAATAATTAAAAACTTCCTAAACACAGGTTAGTTTGCATGGAAAAACCATAAATTGTGTGTGGCAGCGAATGTGTTAAGAAATACATAAGTATGTAAACTCTAATGATGGATTCTAATTAATTGTTGATGCAATAACACACAATTTACTTAACACACGTTTTATTGGTCTCTTCTACATATGCTCTCGATATCTACTCGCCTCATTCTCGACTTCCTTCTTCCCCTTGCTCCTTCACGTGGCTCGAGGTCGTGGGTTTGTATCACATGTGGCACATTCTATGTGGGGAATACAGTAACGGGTTCCCTACTGCTAACAAGTATAATATTTTCCAGTTGGTTTTCGTGTAAAGACTTCTGTTTTCCCCACTTTTTCTCTGAATTTTGTGACTGGTCATATTATGTTCAATAAAAAGCGAAAATTTTGTGTTTTTTTTATGTAGCTTTTTATATTTTTTGATCTAATTTTAGGTGAAAAACGGCATAAGTGTGATTCATGTGGCAAATTATTTGGTGATACGGCTCAACTGAAAAATCATATGAACGTTCATACCGGCATGCGACCCTATGTATGCAACATATGTGGTTCGAGATATACCCAATCAGGCTCGTTACACACCCATTTAAAAACTCATAAAAATTGACTGCATACAGCGTTTGTAATAGCCCAACACTTATAATTTATCTATTTTAAGTAATAATAATTTAATAAATATTCAGTGTTTTTATTTATCATCTTAAAATAAATACATATATTAAATTATTTCATGCAAACACAATAATTGTATTATTTCATATAATTATTTTTGCTTTCTTTTTAAATTGCAAAGAATTCAATTCTTGTTAAAATTAGTTATCTATGCTTTATTTTAGCGTTTCCCTAATCATGGGTCATGACCAAGACATCAAAATAAATTATCGGTCGCAGAATTATCTCATTGTTCAATCGGATTCATAAAATTTATGAGAACAAGAGATTATCTAAAAGATTTGAAAATACCTCAAGTATGACGCATTAGCCTAATAGAGCGAACGGACTATAAAGAAATATTGTTCTCTATTGTAAGCAACCAGAGTTGGCCCGCATTGTTTATATTTCGTGGCGCCAATCACCAAGAAAGAATTCCAATCTCAGCTTGTCCCGGCTGCGGGGATACTCTCCCAGCGTCACTCGGGCCTGGCGGAAGTGGATTGTTAATTCGATATTCCTGTTCAATTAATCGATACATCGTTACCTGTTTTAACATTCGTTCAATTAATATTTTGAAGTGTGTGTTACCTTTTATTATCGTTATAATTTGTGTGTCGCTACCGTTATTGGTGTTTAAATTATGGAGGAGGAACACGAATCTAACACTATGTAGGGATGCAACATCGTTCAAAAAACCATCGATGTTTGAACATCGATATTTTTTTTAATGAAACATCGATGTCTCAAACATTGGTATTAAGTATCGATACATCGATGTTTCTCCGGTGTTTTTAAAATATTTAATTGCCAGTTGAAGAAGTCAAAATTAGGAAAGTGTAGAAAGGGTATCAATTTAAAAAAACATTTTTTTTAGAAATTCTAGTTTAATTGAAATTTCGAGTTTAATTAAAATTTCGACTTTTTCTCGGAATTCGGTGATTAAGGTTGAAATTTCGACTTTAATCTCGAAATTTAGACTTTTATCTTAAAATTTATCACGAAATTTAGACTTTTTTTCTCGAAAATAGCACTTTTTTCCCGAAATTTCGCCTTTAATCTCGAAGTTTCGAGTTTTTTTTTAGAAATTTCGAGATTAAAGTCTAAATTTCGACTTTCATCTGAAAATTTCGACTATAAGTAAGTATACACCACAAAACATATACACGAAACAGAGACTAAATAGACTGAACGTTTCAATGTTGTCTCATGCGTACAGTTGAAGCTAAAATCCGGGGAAGTGGGGAGGTGCATTCCACTACTCTTTGATATGGTCGGATTAAGTAAAATTTATAAATACGAAACTTGCCGCGTAACGGTTCTAACGATTTAGATGAAACTTTAGAATTAGGGGCTTTTGTTCCAATAGGATAATTTTTATAAGTGCTTTTTGGTAAAAGTTCAGGAGAACTATTTTCAAAGACATCTTGGTTTAATAGTAAAATAATTTTCTTTCAATACGCGACGCCTGTTTACAATATTGTTAAGCCGGTGCTGTAAACACGTCATGATTGCAGTGAAATGGCGACGCGCGCACGCCGATAATTGAATATTTATATATTTTATTTTTACCTACCCAAAGAATAAAACTCTTGATTTTCCTTCACTAATGTGTCCACTGAGGTTTCAACAATGATCCACAATACACTTCCCCATATTTACAGCCCATTTTCTTTAAAAAAAAGCCGATGTTATCTTCGCAAAGGTCTGTCAAATAATAAGAGGGCGTTGCGAACTAGATGGAGCTAGGCTTCAGCCAGGCTTTCAACTGGCTTCACTGCTTACCCTGTTAGGTTCAGTCCATAGAGAAAGGTTAAGAGTGTCAACTCTGTGCTTTTTATTTGGAAAACGGCCATCCCACGCAGGGACCGGAACTATTACCATAAAATTAGGAACCTGTATTATCGACTGTAGCCACGTTACAGTTACCCTATATTACCGACTTATAAATTTAAATCCAAAATTAATTTTAAACTGCTTTGAAATGTCCATTCAGTTGGATTGCACTGCTGTTTTTAAAGATTAAACAAAAGTGACCAACGTGAATGGAAATTTCAAAACAATTTCAAGTATGAGGTGTAAAAAAATAAACTGTCATTTTAACCTTAAATATTTTTATTAAATATGTATAATCATACATGTATATAAGTTCATATTTAAATATTTGTAATAATTTTAAAATATATTTATCAGTTCAAGTGCTTCAAGATTTCTCTAGAAGTTAAATATTGATACAGATGACCTATAATATACTGGATAGTGAATTTAACTAAAATAAATCAAGTAAAGCAGCGAAAAGTTTTTCAACATAATATCTGGTTGATTTTTGTTGAAAGTTTGACACCTTTTAGGGTACAATTTTCTTACTACGAGGGGGTGTGCCTGCCGAAACAGATCGATTTTGCATTTTGCTCACTACAGGAGGTCAGAAAAAACATCAATTCTTTTTTTTTCAAATGAAATATCTTGAATCCCTTGGTTAAATATCTAATCATCAAAGACAAAAATAAAAAAAAAAGTAGCTTTTAATGTTAACGAGGTCCATGTATGCTCCATTTGCATGTTGACAAAGTCCATAGTGACAATAAAATTTCTAACATTTTTTCAAATATCTGGAGGCATTTGTTCGGGCACTAATAAGATATTTTGGATTCATTTATTTATCACTGTATTTTCACTGTAAAGTAGTAATAATAATATTCTCATTAGAAAGAAAGTATCATATATAATAGTCTCCGACATATTATTAAGCAAACGATCCCACAAATTCCTACAGATATTTTACAAAACGTTAGAAGTGAATTTTAGCATCATTAACTTTGTTAATGTGCAAACAGTGCATATTTGGATTACATTAAATCTTGTTTTTTAAAATGTTACCTTTTTCTTATTTTGCTTTTGGTAATCACAAAACTGTTTATCGTTATAGTCGCCATTTCTATAAACATTCCGGCAGCTTGGGATTCAGCAGTTTTTTCCCGAAGTCGGGGATGTCATTCCGATTGATACTTCATTTCTACAAATAAATAACATTTTTTACTTACCAGTAATCCTCGCAGAGATCACTTACCTTATTTTCAGCACTATTTAAAATTTTGCTCGAAGATGACTGATGTTTTCGTCCTCCATTCCATCCAAATCCAACGACAGTTAAATTTGTTTACGTTCTCAGGCGCCACCGCACACAAATTTAGGAACTATACACATATATTTAATTTACATATATTTGTATAAATGGGCGGTAGTTCCGGTCACTGCGTGGGAGGGCGCTATAAACAGTATATTTGAATTTCGTGCCAAAGTAGAACCCCCGTGGTTCAGTCTATTTAGTCTCTGTGCACGCCCTATATATGTATTCAATCAATGCCTATATTGGCCATGCATAAAAATTTGTCCGAAATGCGTCTAGAAAGTTGTGTAGCTCCGCCTATTTCTATCTCTCGCGTGCTCAACAAGTGTTTAATACCCATATTTATTTACTTCGTGTCTCATTGGTAGTGGAAATCCATCACACTTAATGTCAAAAGAACGTACTATCTACTCTCTAGACGCTTTTTCGACATCGTTTTCTGCGACCGTGCGCTATCCTCCTTCTATAATCCGTGGTACGTCCTGTATCCGTATACTTCTGTGACTGGAATTATATTGGAACTACCTACGTTTTGAACTAACACGATAATAACACAATACCTTTTTAATAACAATAATAACAAGCTTTATTTTGCGTTAATTATTTTCAACGAATCATTTGTCTGTATCAAAAGGAAATGTTTCTTGCTTAAAAGTGGAGCATGAGAATAGTGGTTTCGTCAAGTAGGTGTAATTAAACATGTCATTTCGCCCACTAATAAATATTTCGCTGTCAAATAAAAATCAACAAAATTATTTTCCTCTCGAATTTTACGACCCGACTATTAAATATTTATTGTTGCATTGAAATATTGCAAATGTAGTCCAGTTGGAATTATAAAAAAATGACTGTTAAAAATGTAGTCCTCAATTAATCGGTAAGTGCGATTTCAATATGACCTTTATGTGCATTATAGATTTTTATTTTATGTTTTTACACTTTTAGTTTATTAGCCAATTTTTAGTCAGTTATGGAGGATAGTTTAAGTGTTGAATCAAATGAATCCGTAGCTACTAGTGACGAATTCGATTTTATTAGTGACAAACCTGGTTTAAGCAAAAGCAATACCCCAACTTTGGACATTCAAGGTGGTGATCTAAATCAACTGAAAAATGCTTTAACCGAGGTACTACAAGAAAGAGAAGGCAATATGAACGACGTCGTGGACAGCAATGTTAAACAAATTGGACAATCTACCTTTTACAGTTGTCCAGTTGAACCAGGTAAAGACCCATTATCAGTGGCTGAATCGAACATTTCGCCAACCGAAAAACATGACATGATGAAACCTGATTCCAGCGAAGAGGAAGAAGGTAATTGCTTAATTCGATTTTTTCTATTGCTGTTGAATGCGATGTGCAGTTTCAGATGTTGATCAGGATTGCACAATCTTCGCTGGGGTAACATATCTTGGGTCCGCCGCCATTAATGCCCCAAAATCAGAGGCTGAAATTCAACGCAATATGACAATATTGAATGAACAAAGCGTAGATTTAGGTATCAAGGTGTCAGTTTCGGTACCTTGTTCGTCTGATGGATTAGTTGTGTAAGTTTACTTTGTTCTGTTTCTTTTTGGTGGAACGAACTAGTCGTTGGTTATCTTCAAAAATTGAAATACACTTTTTCTCCCCTGAAACCAAGAAAGATTAAAAAACACAGACTGTCTCTGAAGATGCTAGCTTGGCTATCGAAATACATTAGAGCAACCTTTGTTGTGTTTTTTAATCTTTGACATTTTCAGGGGATAAGATTTGTATTTCTACTTTGTTCTAACTTGTCTTTCCAAGCTATTTGGGATTTGGCAAAAAATAACCCTCTAATAAAAAAATAAATCGAGCAATTAAAATGTGGACACTTTTCAGCCCACCTGGATTCATTGTAGGTTGCCTAAAGTTTAGGCCAACACTTAGGCCACCCTTTCTGGGCCCATTATGCTATTCGGCCCACCATATAGATATAGTTTATGAGTTATGGATTTGCACAATCGACAAAACCTTTAACTATTTTGTAGATAAGCTTATTCAATATGTGATAGAGATAATGGGTTTCTCCTTGAAAATTAACATGTATTAAATCATTAGATAGCTACAAGGCATTTTTTACATTAGTTAAAGTAAATATGTTATTTGCTAAATAGGAAAAACGAACGTTTATGCTTTAGCTTGGAAAAAAAACAGATTACACCATTACAGTGCACTTGATCTACAAAGAGTACTTTAATGTAGAAAATACATTACTAACGTCGAACTACTTCCGCATCACATTTATAATTAATAAACGACTTTAAAAGTTGTCTTCGCTCTTTCAGACTCTACGATGCAAATACGAATTCTGTCATATCAAGATACGAAATTCATCAAATAATTTTTTACGCGCGTGGCCCTGTGAATACGCCAGAAGCTGGATGTTTTGCTTTTACTCTATCGCATGGAATGCCTCAAGAATCCGCCATTTTTCAGTGCCATGTATTCAGATGTGACATATCAGAAGCTGTATCGAGAGTTTCAGGTGGGAGCTCTATAAAATGTACAAAGCGTCAAATAATAATAATAAATAAATAAAACCTATTTGCAGCCTGTTTTCAAAAGGCATTTAAAAAAGTGCCCAAATCTATGAGTAGTTCGGTCACATCTTCCGCTGACATGACTGGCTCTATTACCACACTGTCGGAACCTCGAACACTTATGCACGTTTTTGAACTTAGCATGGAAATTAAGGAAGAGGATAGCAAGGTGAACTGTTTATTATATCGCTGCTGCGCGTGTGACAGGGGTTCAGTCAAAAATAGATAAAATTGGAAATAACGTTACTCACTTTGCATGACCTCAGACTTAAATTTTTGCCATTTTACTGACGAGCACAATTAGACAGTTAATTATACTCCAAATGACTTAGCTTACGTTAAACAATGACAGTAACTTCAAAATTATATACAAAAATGACTTTACAGGATATACTTCTTCCGGGATTGCACAGTGTCAAAGAACTACTAAAAGTGTTCACACTTTTAGTAGTTCTTTGACACAGTCCAATCCCGGAAGAAGTATATCTTGTACTGACTCTGGCTGTGGAAGCCTTCGTTATCAAAAACGACTTTAACTTTGACATTTCCAACCCTCATTCGTGGAATTCTTTTATATTTCTGTTGCGTTTTTAACGTTCATAAAGTTTAATACTTATGAATTTTAACTTGCTTTCAGGAAAGTTTGACGTAATTCCTTTTACACCCGCAGCAGCGATATAACTTATATAGTTAACATGTAAATCATTTTCAGAATAGTACATTCACCTCAGTTGGCAAGGACAAAAATGGTTTTAAACTGAAGGTCGACTTGGAGAAACAGATTTGTTTAACAATAAAGCAGGTGTCCGATAATGGTCCCCAGCTTTTTATCGAGCGATGCTTCGGTGTTTTAGTTGCTGCTGGAAGGCATGTTAAACATTCCGATATGCGCCTATTAGAAAGGGTAAATGATAACTCTTTGAGTTTTTTACTTTTGATTACAACATGTTTACAGAATGAACAGACACCTGGGAATTCTGATCGAAATTGTACTGTCATTTGTGCTACTTGGGACCCCACTGAAGACACATTTCAACCACTTAATGTGGAAACTCCAAAAGAATCTAAGCAATATATGACAGTCGCCGTTGATTTGGTTATAAGGGGCATCCAGGAACCAGTCAGGTTTCTGTTTGAAACTCCCGTGAGAGTTTATGGTCAACACGAGAGGACGTTCTCTTATTTCCAAAGGAAAACTCTCACTCAGCAATTTTTCCTCAACTTGAAAGAGGTAATTAAAAGTGTTTACTGTTAGTTAGGCAGTAATAAGAGTCTTGAAATTTGAAAGACTATTTTTTTCAAAAATTGAAATTTCGACCATTTGGCACTTTCTTAGGATTCCACAAAGACAAGATGCAAGGCAGAGATCAGGTGACGCCAGGACAAGGATCAAAGTCGCCCGTGACTGTAGTCACAAATTTTAATTTATTAATGAGTTCAAGATCACACGAGCTCAAAGCCACGTGATTTCAAAGTCACGTGGATTCAGGTCACTTGAGCTCGAAGTTGCGTGAGGTCAGGGTTATGTGAGCCCAAGATCGAGTGTCTTCAAGGTCACAGCTCAAAGTCACTTGTGTTGTGGCCTTGAGCTCACGTGATCTTAAGCTTTACATGAGCTCAAGAGCACAACTCACGTGACTGAACAATGACTTTTAAGACACGCGATCTTGGGTTCAAGGCCATATAGATTTAGTTACGCGAGCTCGAGATCATGTTCAAGGTCACGTGCGGTCAAGGTCGCGTGTGGTCCAAATCGAATGCGGTCAAGGTCATGTGTGGTCTAGGTCGTGTGTGGTCAAGGTCGCGTTGGATCGGGGTCGCGTGAGCTTAAGGTCACCTGATTTCAGGACTACGTTAGCTCAAAGTCACGTGAGTCCAAAGGTTATCGAGTTCAAGGTCACGTAAATGCAACGTTCTCCAGCTCTGACATTTCTACTTTTTTTTTTCAAAATTTTGACTTTCCGAAAACCAAGACTTATAAAATCTGATTTTTCGATTTTTATTGAAAATCTCGACTTTCCTGAACATTTTGACTTTTTTTGACATTTTAACATTATATTTTGAAAATCTCGAATTTCAAATTTTCTATTTTTTTCCACTTTTGGCCAATTTTGACAGAAAATTTTGATCTGCTTTTAAAATTTCGACTTTATTTCAAATATCCGGTTAGGTTTCTAATTTTTTTTCTTTAAGGTCACGCGTGGTCAAGATCGCGTTGGGTCGGGGTTACGTGAGCTTAAGGTCACCTGGTTTCAGGATTACGTTAGCTCAAGGTCACGTGAGTCCAAAGGTCATCGAGCTCAAGGTCACGTAAATGCAACGTTATCCAGCTCTGACATTTCGACTTTTTTTCTAAAAATTTTGACTTTCTGAAAACCAAGACTTATAAAATCTGATTTTTCGATTTTTATTGAAAATCTCGACTTTCCTGAACATTTTGGCTTTTTGACATTTTAACTTTATATTTTGAAAATCTCGAATTTCAAATTTCCTATTTTTTTTTCTTCAAGGTGACGCGTGGTCAAGGTCGCGTTGGGTCGGGGTTACGTAGCTTATGGTCACCTGATTTCAGGATTACGTTAGCTCAAGGTCACGTGAGTCGAAAGGTCATCGAACTCAAGGTCACCTAAATGCAACGTTCTCCGGCTGTGACATTTCGACTTTTTTTTTCAAAATTTTGATTTTCTGAAAACCAAGACTTATAAAATCTGATTTTTCGATTTTTATTGAAAATCTCGACTTTCCTGAACATTTTGACTTTTTTTGACATTTTAACTTTATATTTTGAAAATCTCGGATTTCAAATTTTCTATTTTTTTTTCTTTAAGGTCACGCGTGGTCAAGGTTGCGTTGGGTCGGGGTTACGTGAGCTTAAGGTCACCTGATTTCAGGATTACGTTAGCTCAAGCTCACGTGAGTCCAAAGGTCATCGAGCTCAAGGTCGCATAAATGCAACGTTCTCCGGCTGTGACATTTCGACTTTTTTTCAAAATTTTGACTTTCTGAAAACCAAGACTTATAAAATCTGATTTTTCGATTTTTATTGAAAATCTCGACTTTCCTGAACATTTTGGCTTTTTTTGACATTTTAACTTTATATTTTGAAAATCTCGAATTTCAAATTTTCTATTTTTTGTTCTTCAAGGTCACGCATGGTCAAAGTCGCGTTGGGTCGGGGTTGCTGAGCTTAAGGTCACCTGATTTCAGGATTACGTTTGCTCAAGGTCACATGAGTCCAAAGGTTATCGAACTCAAGGTTACGTAAATGTAACGTTCTCCAGCTCTGACATTGCGACTTTTTTTCAAAATGTTGACTTTCTGAAAACTAAGACTTATAAAATCTGATTTTTCTATTTTTATTGAAAATCTCGACTTTCCTGAACATTTTGACTTTTTGACATTTTAGCTTCATATTTTCAAAATGTTGAATTTCAAATTTTCTATTTTTTTGCCATTTTTGGCCAATTTTGACAGAACATTTTGATCTGTTTTCGAACATTTCGACTTTATTGCAAATATCCGGTTCGGTTCTTTTAAAAGGTCGACCTTTGTTCAAACTTTTGGCTATTGCTCGACATTCGGACGACTTTTTTTTGTAAATTTCGACTCTTTTTAATTTCGATTTTTTTTTAAATCGACTCTTTCCTGATGTATTGACTTTTATGCAGTAATTGGACTTTTATTTGAAAAATTCGACTTTTTTTTTAAGTTTTCGCCCTTTTGAAAAACTGTTTTTTTCTAAATTTTAACTGTTTGACATTTTTCGAACTTGGTTATAATTTTCACTTTATTTTTTTAATTTCGATCTTTTGTCATCAAAATTTCTGCTTTTTCTCAAAGTTAGATTTTTTCAGAGTTTGAATTGGTTTCAAAAAAATTCATTTTTTTTTTCAAAATGGCCATCTTTTGTGGAAATCCCAAATTTTTTTTTAAAATGCTGACCGTTCTCGTGATACTTCGAATTTTTGCAATTTCGAGTTTTTGAAAAATTTGCCTGTCTCTAAAAATTAAAATTTTTTTTTTGAAAAATTCAACGTAGTTTCCAATGTTATTAGTAAGATTAGTAAAAAGTTGTAAATCTTTTAAAATTTTGAATGAATTCAAAACTTAACTTTTCGACTATCTGCAAGTTATATTAAGTTTCAACTCTCATCGTTAGATGGCGCCGTCGTGGTGTCGTCATTGCCAAGTTTTGCATTTATTTACATAGAAAATCGTGCCCCATGCGCTAGATTAAAAAATCGAGAAAGTACTCGAAATTTGGCAACACTGAAGCGAACAAACATGCAGACAAACACACTTTCATATTTATATATTAGTAAGAGTTTGTTAAAATCAACATTTCACGATTTGACTTGTACGGTGCGGTTAAAAATTAAAAGATATTAGATAATCATAAACACAACACTGCGTTTTGAAATTAGTAATGAATTTATGAAAACTGAAGATACAATTCACAAGTTAAATGTTATAACTTTTTAAAAAGGTGTGTATTATTGATTCTTTGCGGACCCTGTACCGATGTTATTAATTTTGTGTGGTCGAACATGCGCGATTACTTTTCAAAGATAAAAATATCGTATTTGTTCTTCGCAGCAAATGTAGAACATGCGATAATATTATCATGTGATAAGGCCACCAGGTTTTTATTATCATTTATTTGTAAACAAGCAGTCTGGCTAGTTAATGACCTTTATTACAACTGGGAACTGTTATCTTAAGTGGAAGAGTTTCATCAAAACACACTTTGTATTTTTCTACTTCACTGTTTGTGACGATAAGATTTTATGCTTCCTAAAATTGGTGATGTAATTGGAATTTTGAATCAGAAACATAAATAGAAAGTGTTTTATTATAGGTGGTTGGTGCAGATGAAATGAATTATGAAGTACTAGGCATGGAAACATCGGGCGAATTGGACAGAAATTTATTGAATCTCAACCTGAATCTATCTAGTTTAATTCAGTCGCCAAGCATAACGTCGATTGATACTATAACACCCAAAGAGGAATATCATTCTGGTAAGTTGAGATATCACACATTAAAATTACTTTTAAAAAGATTAAAATTACTTCTAAAAATCGATGTATTTTATATCGCAAGCGTTGATTTCTATATTTAGAATTTATGACCCCATAAGTACTAATTTGATTGTGGATTTTATTGTTTTAACTTTTTATGTTTTATAAATATTGCAAAACTAATACCAAATTATCTATGGCAGATTTGAAATGCTCTACATGTTGCAGATTTTTTCTCAGAAGTGATTGCTGTTTTGCCATAGTTTTTCCCCTAGCGTTTTTCTTTTATCAGTTTTTTATACTCGACTCTTTGTTCTAGCTTCTAAGTTAAGATTAAGATAATTTTAAGGAGACCTAGTTTTTATTCTCATTGAAGTTACTTAGACTGAATATTTATCTTGCTCTTTGTTTAATTTAGGGTTTCCAGCCCAATAATTTAAAATTACCAAATGTATGAATTTTCAGATGGGGACGAGCCACTTTTAAGCGGAACTGGTTTAGTTTCTAAAGATTGTTCTGAGGACGTTTTAGAAAGTTGGGCTGACGTATTAACTCGATGGAAATCAACGAAGCAACGCCCAAAACAATTGGCCAGTCTAGTAAAATTGGGTATACCTGAAGCTCTCAGAGGCGAGGTGTGGCAATGGTTAGCTGGAGTCGATGAAAGTACTGATATGATGGAAAACTATCGACTCCTCATTACTAAAGTACGTGCAGTGGTGTGGTTTCATTTTACTTTTAAAGATATCACTTGGACTCACAATTTAGATTTTGTTTATTTTAATTAAATTTAAACTGGAAAAATCAAAGATATTAAGAAAAAGGTCAGCATTTTGACCAAAATTTGCATTTCAATTACTAATATTGACTGAACCTTTGAAATTTCCTGGAAACTTCGCCTTTGAAATTTCCTGGAAACTTCAAAATTTGTTCATTACCTTTGATATTATTTTGAAGACCGTTAAATTATTATTTTTTTCTAAATTTTTAACTTCAAATTTTAAGTGTTGGCCCAGTTTCGATTCTAGTAGTTTCTAGAGAACAGGCAGTCTTTCTTTATCACTGGAGCTGGTTATTTTTTATATATTTTGGTATTATTAAACTGTAAGATATGTTTACACTTTTGACATCTGTGGCAGAAAACTATATATAAATTTTGTCCCCTGAAGAAAGTTTAAAAAATACAACAAAAGTTGCTCTAACACCTTTCGATAGCCAATCTTTGAAACGCGTTAAAGCAACTTTTGTTGTATTTTTTAATCTTTCTTGTTTCAGGGAACAAGATTTGTATATCGATTTTTGAAGATAACCAAGGACAAGTTCGTTCCACCAAAATCCGTAACAGGATAAAACCAGATTTTAGTTTTGAGAATTATCATACAAAAACTTGCCTATTTTTGTAATTGGTGTATTGAATTTTTCAGGAAAGTACCTGCGAAAATGTGATACAAAGAGATATTGCCCGTACATTCCCTGCCCACAACTTCTTCAAAGAGGTGGGAGGTTTAGGCCAGGATTCTCTCTACAGAGTGAGTAAAGCGTATGCGGCGTATGATACAGAAGTTGGATATTGCCAAGGTTTGAGTTTCCTGGCGGCAACGTTATTGTTACATGTATGTAGACGTAAAAGTGTGTAAGTTAACGAATTCGCGAGTCATACATATATTGTAGATGCCCGAGGAGCAAGCTTTCTGCGTGTTGGTTAAACTTATGTACGATTACGGATTAAGGGACCTATACAAGGACGGTTTTGATAACTTATATCTTCGACTGTACCAATTAAATAGATTAATGGAGGAACAATTGACGCCTTTATGGAATCATTTTGCTGACCATAACGTCGAAACTCACATGTTTGCCTCCCAGTGGTTTTTAACACTTTTTACTGCCAGATTCCCATTGTACTTTGTGTTTCACATCATCGACGTTTTTCTTCTACAGGGTATAGATACAATCTTCCAAATTGCACTCGCTTTACTTTCGGTGAGTTTGATGCCTCGAGTTGTGCTATTAATGATTCATTTTTTTCCATAGGTGTGCAAAAAAGATTTACTGCAGCTAGATTTTGAGGGTATACTGAAATATTTTCGAGTGTCTTTACCCAAAAAATGCCGAACTGAAGAGTCCGCCAAGCAACTTATTAAATATGCATGCAGTCTTAAGGTTAAAAAATTAAGAAAGTATGAGGCCGATTTCATAGCCTTAAAAGGTGACTTATTGGGTTTTACTTTAGAAATTCTATGAATCGAGTTACTAAAAAGAAAGTTCATTTTGTAAGCAAATTGATTAATTTACCAATAGATCGGTAAATAAAAATTTGATTACCGGCTTACAGGTAGTTGACTATTCATAACTCCATTCCTGCTCATTGGTATTTCCTTCACCAGTTGCTTCTTACAGACGTCTAGTAAGTGTTAAGTCACAAACAGCGATTGGCAAACTAAGATCTAACACAATTGCGGTGGGGGGTAATCTAGAAAAGATTGCCATTCCTTAACAAAAAAAAAGGGGAACTGAAAATTTAGACGTCTGTAAGAGGCAACTGGCAAAGAAAATGCCGATCAACAGGAATGGAATTAACGAAACTTCGCAAAGACGATACAGAGAATATTCATAACTATTACCCTTTATTAAGGATTAAATTGACAACAGGTAGTTGACTAGTAATTTTTTATTTTCCAAATAATATAAAATGTAATTGGTAGCTTCTAAATGCATAGACTACTTAGTTTAAGTTTCAAAAATGCCTAAATGTTGAAGAAAAAAATTAAGTCTAAAATGTAAATAAAAAAAGGAATTTATTTAAAAAACATTTTGGAAAAAACAGAATACCGAAATTCAAAGTGAATATTTCAAAATTAAAATGATTGAGAATTTTTCCAAATTTAGAACTTTATTTTTTCGAAATTGTGGTTGTTTTAAATTTGAAATTTTATTTATTTATTTTACTGAAATTCCGAGGAAAATATATCGAAGTTCTGAGAGAAAAAGTCAAAATTTTCATAAAGGTCGAAATTTTGGGGCAAAATCCGTGTTAAGGTTGTCTTAATTTCATCGTGAAATTTCGACCCTTTTTGAAAATCGAAGTCCCCAGCAAAAGGTTCAAGATTTTTTAGAATTCCAAGTTTTGGAATTTGGATAAAAAAAGATCGAAATTTCCAGAAGTTCTGAAAGAAAGAGTCAACATTTTCGAAAAAGGCTAAATTTTGGGGCATAATCTGCGTTAAGGTTGTCTTGATTTCATCGTGAAATTACGACCCTTTTTAAAAATCAAAGAAAAAGTTCAAGATTTTCTTACAATTCCAAGTTTTGAAATTTTGATATAAAAAAGTCGAAATTTCTAGAAGTTCTGAGAGAAAAAGTCAAAATTTTCGAATAAGACGAAATTTTGGGGCATCCCGAAATTCCGACCTTTTTTTAAACCAAAGTTTCCAACAAAAGGTGCAAGATTTTCATACAATTCCGAGTTTTGAAATTTTGATCAAAAAGATCGAAATTTTCAGAAGTTGCTGGAGAAAAAGTCAAAATTTTCGAAAAAGGCGAAATTTTGGGGCAAAATCCGTGTTAAGGTTGTCTTGATTTCATGGTGAAATTACGACTCTTTGTGAAAATCAAAGTAAAAGTTTAAGATTTTCTTACAATTCCAAGTTTTGAAATTTTGTTATTAAAAAGTCGAAATTTCCAGACGTTTTGAGAGAAAAAGTCAAAATTTTCGAATAAGAGGAAATTTTGGAGCATAATCTGTGTTAAGGTTGTCTTAATTTCATCCCGAAATTCCGACCTTTTTTTAAACCAAAGTTTCCAGCAAAAGATGCAAGATTTTTTTGCAATTCCGAGTTTTGAAATTTTGATCAAAAAAGATCGAAATTTCCAGAAGTTGTGAGAGAAAAAGTCAAAATTTTCGAAAAAGGCGAAATTTTGGGGCAAAATCCGTGTTAAAGTTGTCTTCATTTTATCGTGAAGTTACGACCCTTTTTGAAAATCAAAGTAAAAGTTCAAGATTTTCCTACAATTCCAAGTTTTGAAATTTTGATATAAAAAAGTCGAAATTTCCAGAAGTTCTGAGAGAAAAAGTCAAAATTTTCGAATAAGACGAAATTTTGAGGCATGATCTGTGTTAAGGTTGTCTTGATTTCATCCCGAAATCCAACCTTTTTTTAAACCAAAGTTTCCTGCAAAAGTGCAAGATTTTCTTTACAATTCCGAGTTTTGAAATTTTGATCAAAAAAGGTCGAAATTTCCAGAAGTTGTGAGAAAAAAGGTCAACAATTTCAAAAAAGGTGAATTTTTGGGTCAAAATCCATGTTAAGGTTGTCTTGATTTCTTCGTGAAATTTCGACGTTTTTTGAAAATCGAGGTCTCCAGCAAAAGGTTCAAGATTTTTTAGAATTCCAAGTTTTGAAATTTAGATAAAAAAAAGGTCGAAATTTCCAGAAGTTCTGAAAGAAAGTCACCTTGACCTTTTTTAAAAAATCAGTTTCCAGCAAATGATTCAAAATTTTCTTACAATTTCAAATTTTGAAATTCTGATAAAAAAAGGTCGAACTTCTCAGAAGTTGTGAGCGAAAAAGGCAAAATTTTGGAGCGTAATTCGTGTTGATTTCATCGTAAAATTTCGACCTTTTTTTAAAAATCAAACTTTCCACCAAACGATTCAAGGTTTTCTCGCAATTCCATGAAATTTTGATAAGAAAAAGGTCGAAATTTCCAGAAATATGAGAGAAGAATTCTTTACTTGTTGATATACATGGCATCTATAGTAGTAGCTGTGTATATCTCCCACAGACAGTTGGGTCATTATAATGTTGGATTCAGAGGCGGCCGACAAGGAGACTGAGGCGTCTGAAGTAGAACAGTTACGCGTTGTGATAACAAGATATGAAGAGGAAAGAAAAATGATGATGGACGAAATATCCCAACTGAAGGATATGCTAAAGCGGGAGGTCGCCCAAGCAGAAAACGATAAGAAAGCTAATTTGACCATAATAAACGACTACAAGTTGGTGCGACAGAGATTGGACACTCAGCTGCATACAGTTAAAAATGAATTAGAAGATCTCAAGGTAAAGTGTTTTAAGTTACTAACTTAACCACGAAATGTTCCCTATGAATGGCAGGAATAAATTCCTTAGACGTCTTGGGTGCCTTAAATGAAGGAATCTATTCCTGAAGTACACTCCATTCTCTACCAAGCGCCCTGTACATGATTTAAATGTTGCAGTCCAAAATCTCATCCTGCGAAAAGTGCTCGGAATATTTAAAGACAACGAAAGCTGATTTTAAAGGGGCCGGCGATCAATACACAGAAGAGGAAAAAATTAGAAAACTTGAGATGGAATTGGCTCAAACGAAATTAGCCCATGTGGAGGCCGAGTGTCGAAACCAGGTAAGTTACGCTTATTGCTAATACGTTTTTGTATGATGTACGTTTCTAGGATTTGACGCATCAACTGAGAGCTACGGAATTGGAGTTGAATACGACTAAGAACAGCTGGCCGCCCTGGTTGAGCAAAACCTTGACTTCGATAAAAGAAGTAGCGAATAAAAAAGATTTCCCCAATTTTACATATAATCAGTCGAATATTAATAATAGTACACCTTCGTTTATATCACATATTAATTTAGCGAGGAGGGATAGTGTTCCGTTGAAAAATGAACACAATTCTCAAGATGTCCGCAGGGAATCCGCTCCTGTTATTAAGGATTCTCAGAGTTGTAGCAGCTTAAAAACAAACTGATATTTGTTTACCTGGTTCAGTTAAATTTCTGATATCCCACAGTATTTTGCACCAATCTATTCAAATATATGTCACTTCTACATATGACCTGTGTACTTAAAAGTTACTAATTTTGTTAATTTTTTTGGCAATAACCATTTAGATGCTACAATTGATTTTTTTAGCTTTTTACAGTGTATTAACGTGTATCTTGTAAGTAAAAAGAGTCTAAAATATGATGTGGGATATTTTTTTTCTGTTAAAATATGTACAAAAGTATTAACTATTTCTATTACTCTTCAACAAAGGTGCATAATTTTTATGCGAAAATGATATTATTTTGATGGATAAAAGTATTTATTTTTTTGGCCATATTAATATATGTATGTAATAGGATAAACCTTTATTTTTTACCAAGGAGTTTTATTTTAGGAGGGTGTTTTCATGCACGCCCTACCGTTTAAGTTAACAATTTTACATTTAACAGCGGTATATATGATATTTATCACAAGTCATATTTATTCAGTTTGTGGTGTAACAAATTTAGCATTTGGCTTATGTAAATTAGCCAGCCATAACTAGTGATAGTATCGTGATAGATTGATATTTGTGACTATTCTAAATTGTTTACTTAATTACACCATCAACAAAAGATATGTAACAATTTTTAATAAAATTTAAACTAAGATTTGTTTTATTTTCCACTGAGATTTGAAACTACAAAACTGATTCAACCATAAGCCTCAAACGGAGCCCCATGGAAGTGCATAGTGTAAATTGCATTTATAGAAGGTACAATATAGTATTTTCTTCACACGCAAGGGATGTTACTTTTTTTATAACTGGATTGATTGATAGCATATCAGAAATTTAAAAATATTAGAAAAGACCAAATTTTGCCTTCTGATTACAAAATGTGGTCAACATTTTCAAAGGAAAAACGAACTTTTAAGATAGTTAAAAGATCTTTTAGTGAGTCCCGAAGGAGAAGCATAAAAATAAACGGGGCGTGATAAAAAAAGCTTTGGGAAACGTTGATATAAAGAAAAATTAAATTACGAATATTTACTGCTGTGAAGAAGCACAAATTTTACAACGGAAAAAATTGGGAGATTTGTAATTGGAAAAAATAAAAAATTAGGCAGTCTCCGAACTGCTGTCAGAAGTCAAAACTCCTTAAATGAAGTTAAATTTCGTATTCTTGTAAACGGTCGTGTGGCTCAGTGGTTAAGACGTTTCATGGGGTCTGATAAATGCGGGTTCAAATACTGCTGTCGTCAACGGTTTTTTAATTCCATTGCACGTCTTACTCATAGCAACATGGTACTGTTAACATTAGAGCATGTCGCTAGTTCAAATTAACGTGACGGTAACGCGAAGTCGTACATTTTCCCCTATCTAAAATCGTCCAACGAACTTAAAGAAGTTTTCACTGCAAAAATCGATACAAGATAAAGTAAAAAGTGGGATCGGGCGACTCAGTTTCTAAATGAAAAATTACAGAAAAATTTGCCTGCTTAAATTTCCTATTTTTTTTCAAAAGTTTTTAAAATTATTTTGAAAACACCATTGAAAATTTCGAATCTTCGATTTCGGCTTTTTGAAAAATTTGCGTTTTGAAAATTTGGTATTTTTTTTAAATTCCAAAGTTTTAAACATTTCGACTGTTTGTGAAAATCATGTCGAATTGTTCAAATTTGAATTTTTCTCAAAATATCGTTATTTCAAAATGACTGCTTTTTAAAATTTCAACTTTATCAAAAATTTCGGCATTTTTCTAAATTTTAATCCGAAATTTTTGAAAAGTAAATATTTTGAACAATCAAAATTACCAAGAAAATATAAATTTTTAAAAAACAAATTCGAAACTTTCGATTTTTTTGGTAATTTCATTTTTTTACTTTTTCAAAGTACCCTTTTTTAAAAACTTTCGACTTTTTCTCGTATTTTCGACTTTTTTCGAATTTTTTAATTTTTCAAAATTTCAAGTTTTTTTGTTAAATTTTTTTTCAAGTTCTACTTTTTTCAAAATATCGATTTTTTGAACATTTTGACCTCAAGATTTAGATTTTTTGCGGAAATTTAGTTTTATTTTTGAAAATTTCGACATTTTTTAGCATTTATATTTTTCCTCATGAGCTATTAACACTATACAAAGCTCAAGTTAGGCCAACACTAGCCAATACTGTTCTCATGTTTGGAGTTCGGCCCCAAAACACACTTTAGCTCTCTTGGATTCAATTCAAAGAAGATCGATTCGTTTAATTGATGACGAGAGTCTGACCGATTCTCTCGAAACACTAGAGCACAGGCGTATGGTTGGTGACTTGTCTCTTTTCTACAAGTACTATCATGAAAGATGCTGACAGGAACTAATAGGATTGATCCCCCCAAGGGCAGCAGTGCGGTCCAGCTTGACACAGTGAGGACTTCTGTCTACGAAGACTCTTTTTTCTATAGAACTTCCAAGTTATGCGCGCCATTGCCAAATCCGCCTCTCAGAAGCTAGTCTTTCTTTTTAGAGCTAAAAAGTACTTCACATCTCATCAGCTATTAACACTATACAAAGCTTAAGTTAAGCCAACACTAGCCAATACTGTTCTCATGTTTGGAGTTCAGCCCCAAAACACACTTTAACTCTCTTAGATTCAATTCAAAGAAGAGCGATTCGCTTATTTAATGACGAAAGTCTGACCGATTCTCTCGAAACACTAGAGCACAGGCGTATGATTGGTGACTTGTCTCTTTTCTACAAGTACTATCATGGAAGATGCTCGCAGAAACTAATAGGATTGATCCCCCAAGGGCAAGATTCTTGAGGCGTACTAGACAGTCGGAGACCGCAAATTCCTGTGCGGTCCAGCTCCATAGTGAGGACTTCTGTCTAAGGAGACTCTTTTTTTATAAAACTTCCAAGTTATGGAACTTGTTACCGAAAGAAATTTTCTCCAAAAATTACAACCTATCCTTGTTTAAGAAGGCGGTCCATCGCCATCTGTCCTTGTTTCCGCATCCTACTCGCAGTGCTTTGAAAGCATAATGGGGTTACCTTTTGCGAGTGGATTAAACGTAAAAAAAAATTCTTAATAAAGCAAAATCAAAAAAAAATTCTTAATAAAGCAAAATGAAATGAAAAGTCCAAAATTTTCAGAAATGTCGATGCATCCTGAATCTTAACTTAAATGTTTGGAAAAATGTCGAAATTTTAAGATCAACAAACTCATAATAAAACAAAATTCAGAATTTATTACAACTAAATTGATTGTAAGAGAAAAAACCAAACTTTGAGAAAAAGTTTTAAATTTGGGTAGGCACATCTAGAAATTTGTCAAAATTGGAAGTGAATTTGTTCAAACTGACAGCAAGTTTGTACAGATTAGACGCAAATCTATTCCAATTAGAAACAAATTTGTTCACATTAAAAATAAATTTAGTCAAATTAATAGGAAATTTGTTTAAATTAGAATCAATCTTATTCAAATTAGAAGCAAACTTATTGACATTAAAAGCAAATTTGTCCAAACTGGATTCAATTAGGTTGTTTTGATTTCATCATGAAATTTTTACCTTTTTTGAAAATCAAAGTCTCCAGCAAAAGCTTCATAATTTTTTAGAATGCCAAGTTTTGAAATTTTGATAAAAATGGTTGAAATTTCCAGAAGTTTTGAAAGAAAAAGTCAAAATTTTCGAAAAAGGCGAAATTTTGGAGCATAATCTGTGTTAAGGTTGTCTTAATTTCATCACGAAATTCCGACCTTTTTTTAAACCAAAGTTTCCAGCAAAAGGTGCAAGATTTTCTTACAATTCCGAGTTTTGAAATTTTGATCAAAAAAGATCGAAATTTTCAGAAGTTGCTAGAGAAAAAGTCAAAATTTTCGAAAAAGGCGAAATTTTGGGGCAAAATCCGTGTTAGGGTTGTCTTGATTTCATCGTGAAATTTCGACCCTTTTTGAAAACCAAAGTAAAAGTTCAAGATTTTCTTACAATTCCAAGTTTTGAAATTTTGTTATAAAAAAGTCGAAATTTCTAGAAGTTCTGAGAGAAAAAGTCAAAATTTTCGAATAAGACGAAATTTTGAAGCATGATCTGTGTTAAGGTTGTCTTGATTTCATCCCGAAATCCGACCTTTTTTTAAACCAAAGTTTCCAGCAAAAGTGCAAGATTTTTTTACAATTCCAAGTTTTGAAATTTTGATAAAAAAAGGTCGAAATTTCCAGAAGTTGTGAGAGAAAAAGTCAAAATTTTCGAAAAAAGCGAAATTTTGGAGCAAAATCCGTGTTAAGGTTGTCTTGATTTCATCGTGAAATTTCGACCGTTTTTGAAAATCAAAGTAAAAGTTCAAGATTTTCTTACAATTCCAAGTTTTGAAATTTTGATATAAAAAAGTCGAAATTTCTAGAAGTTCTCAGAGAAAAAGTCAAAATTTTTGAATAAGACGAAATTTTGGGGCATGATCTGTGCTAAGGTTGTCTTGATTCCATCGTGAAATTTCGACCTTTTGTGAAAATTGAAGTCTGCAGCAAAATGTTCAACATTTTTTAGAATTCCTAGTTTTGAAAAAAAAAAGGTCGAAATTTCCAGAAGTTCTAAAAAAGCCAAAATTTTTGAAAAAGGCGAAATTTTGGGGCATGATCTGTGTTAAGGTTGTCTTGACTTCATCCCGAAATTTCCACCTTTTTTAAAGCAAGGTTTCCAGCAAAAGGTTCAAGATTTTCTTACAATTCCGAGTTTTGAAATTTGATAAAAAAAGATCGAAATTTCCAGGAGTTGTAGGAGAAAAAGTCAAAATTTTCAGAGGTAAATTTGTCCAAACTGGATTCAATTAGACGCAAATTTGCCCAAACTGGATTCAATTAGACTCAAATTTATTTAAAAGAAAAGGAAAATTCTTCAAATCAGAAGCAAATTTGTTCAAATTAACAACATTATTTAAAATTGCATATTTTGATTCTTTTTCATGCATATTTTCAGCATTTTGGGTGCATATTTCAAGCTTTTTATGTTGCATATAATCCGGTCTTTAAGTTCAATCCACTCGCAAAGGACAGGCCCATTAGCCCATTAGGTCTTGACAGCACCGCGAGTAGGATGGCGATGAACTGCCTTCTTAAACAAGAAGAGGTTTTAATTTTTGGGGAAAACTGTAACGAATTCCATAGCTTGTAAGTTCTATAGATCAATCTCGATAAAATTCCTTACGGTGTCAAGCTAGACTGCACAGGAATTTACTGTCGCTGTCCTGTGTGCCTTCAAATTTATTATTAGTCACTATTAAATCGATAATTGTTGTCTATATTTTTATGGGGCTGCAGTTGACAAAATGCTTTGATCACGTCCTTTTTTCAAACTGAATTCAATTAGACGCAAATTTGTTTAAAGGAAAAGGAATATTCTTCAAATCAAAAGCAAATTTGTTAAAATTAACAACGTTCTTATTTAAAATTGCATATTTTGACATTCTTCAGGCATATTATGAGCATTTTGCTTGAATATTTCACGCTCTTTATATTGCATATAATCTGCTCTCTGCTTATTAATTTGCAATTCAAATTTATAAGTATACATTGCAATTAAAATAAACTATTAGAAAAATATCCTAAAGAACTTTATAAAAGATGATTAAACTATATTTAATCTAGCAACATTTTTATTTGATTTGCTAAAAGTGGTAATGAAATTATTTTTTTCTGAAATCTTTCTCGGAGCAATTTTAGGCCGCACGTTATTCCGGTCGTATCACAAAATCATCACAAAACAATCCGAGAAAGTTTTTACTGTCCTTGGTTGAGAAAAAAGGTAACTTTTACAATGACAAAGACAATGAAATATGTCATGCACGTATAAAAATTCCTCAATTTAAGTACCATTGATTTCGATTTCAGAAAAAATAGAATGTGTATCTCGTAATAAAAGCCATTATTTTGGTGAAACGGACTGGTCCTTAGTTATCTTCAAAAATTCAAATACAAATCTTGTCTTCTGAAACCAAGAAAGATTAAAAAACACAACAGAGGTTCCTCTAACGCGTTTCGACAGCCAAGCTGTCATCTTCAGAGATAAACTATAGCTAAGCTATTATCTTCAGAGATGCTGAAAAGGAAATTGTTCTGAAGATGATAGCTTGGCTATCGAAACGCGTTGTGTTTTTAAATCTCTTTTGGTTTCAGGGGACAAGATTTGTATTTCAATTTTCGCAGTAAAAGCACATGGACTTCAGTGTTTGTTAGCCACAATTGCATCTCATTGTCATGGAATATATCGCTTTTACTACTAGATACACAGTAACAACACCAACACTCCATTTGCTTTAAAATTTAACATATAAATAAATCAAGTTAAAATCTGCTTGCTATGCCGCCCCCTCTGCTATCCGAATGAGACATTAAATCATCTTTTAATTTCTCCACAATGTTAACACTGTCGTAAGGTTCTGGAACTAAATATGGTTTTGGAGTCAACGTTTCAAGATACTGCAACGTTTCCTCACTGAAGAATGGTATATGGGAACCTAAAACAACTTTTTACAACTCGATGCACAATTTAGGGGAACTGATACCTTCAATTCCTATAGTATCGTTGCTCAACATGTGAAATCTGGGTGCTTCAACACTTTCAGTTGCGTTCTCATTCGCTAACACCAAATAGGCTATCAATTGAGTAGCGATTGCTACATCGTTTGCAGCAAATATAAATCTTCTTCCGCATATGAGATTAGCGTCCGTTAAAATAATTGGTAAGCGACTGCAGGTTTTATTTTTGTAGGGAATATCAAGTACGTAGCCAGCTGGTGTAACTTCGCCGGATCCAAAATATGAAGACATTCCCCTGAAAATAATACAAACTTAGTTCTTAAATCACTTCTTGCAGCATCAATATAACTTTATATTATAAAGTGACTTTGATCGAGAGATGATTGGTCTTTTCCAATAATGCTTTTTGGTTTTTATATTTTTTATTGACACATTCTCAAATATCAACAATGTTTGTTTTTTTTTATTTCTATGGCATTTTTACTACTTTGATTTTTACAATATAAAAATATCAAACGACAACAATACAAACAAATGGTTATACGCAACAATAAAAGTAAAAGTAAAAAGGTAGTACACAGCAGACTTTAGAAGTTGAGATTTGCAGTTGCCGAAGTAAAAAAATGCTTAATTGTATGGTGTTCTGATTTTATTTAAAAAAATGCTTAATTGTATGGTGTTCTGATTTTATTTTAATCTGTTTTGCAGAAACCAAAAAGTTGTGAGTTGAGAGCATGCGATAGGGAGATTGATTCATTACATGTAAAATCTAATACATATCTTTCCCCCTTTATGAGTTAAATTTCAAATTAAACCTTCTTAACGAATGCTTAGGTTTTTTTAATCAATTTATGTCGTATATGTTTAGGAGCATTGAACCTGATTTGTCACGGCAATGGGATCAGGTACATTTTAGTGCATGTGGATAATTATTTACCCATTACCCTTATCCCATTGTCGGAAATTTGTAATTCGGGCGAGCCTGGTATTGGTTCCCAAGAACGGGGTTTTTCCCAGTCGTTAAAGTAATTCGTAAAATTCCTAATTTGGGATACGGATCCTATCTGGCTTCGTCATGGGCTCCTAGAAATTACTAATGCCTCCCATTAATGAGATTTATCGTAGGTATTTATTGCTGAAACCTTTATGCAGAAACGAGAAAAATTACAACTTACAACTTGAACGGGTGCGTTTCTTTTCACCCTTTATACTTTTACATTTCAGTTTACCCGAACGCAATTCATTACTTGCGCGTCGGGCTAAACTAACGAAAGTTCAACTTCTACCAATCGTTAGTTTAAACAGTATACCCTTGCCAAATTTCAGGTTTGTTGTTTCTAAGTTTAATAATGATGAGTGAGATTGTTTTTCATTCGTAACTGAAAACTTGAGGTCACTTATTGGGTGACTATGGAATTGAAATGCAAATCTTGTCACCTGAAACCAAGAAACTCCTCTCTCCCTCTAACACGTTTCGACAGCCAAGCTAACATCTTCGAAACGCGTTAGAGCAACCTTTTTGTCTTTTTAAATCTTTCTTGGTTTCAGGGGACACGATTTGTACTTCAATTTTTGAAGATAACCAAGGACCAATCCGTTCCAACCAAAATGACTACTTACATAACAGCAGCTACGTAGTTGTCATCCTTATCAACCGCAGCTATATTAGAAGAAGTGCCTTGATGAAATCTGGATGTCAGATTGAAATTGATATACATTTCTTGAGTAATCTCAGCAATTCGGTAAACATAACTTGGTTTTGTTGTGTCCTTAGATGTAAAGTTGTGTTTTGAGATTTGCTCCAAGTTCGATAACAGGTATGGTCCAGGGGACGGGCCATTTGGAACATAAACATCAAAATCATTAAACGTTGACTTAATTGCTTGTGTAGAGCTTGGTTGGTTTGAGAGTGTTATATATTTATACAAATCTGGAAAATAAAGGGAACTTATTAAACCTTAAACCCTTTTTATTATGTCAGTACATGCAGGAAATCTAGATCAGGTTTCTGAAATTCAGAATTCAGTTGTTGGCCGCACCCAATTCCTAACAATTCATAGAATTGTCAATTCATGGAATTGTCAGGCACATTCTAGTGCTTGAGTCTAAATCCTGATTGGCCAAATTTTTTTAACATCGAAACAAGTTAATTTCTGTGTTAGGAATTTGACATTTTAATTTTTTTGTAATATGATGAATGATTTCAATTAAATTGTATGTAAATTCTAGTCACGTTTAATGCTCATTTTGTACAAATAACAGTTTTTTGAGTAACAATTCTATTGTCAGATGTAAATGTGTAAAAAATCTGTCCATAATATTAAATAATGTTGAGTAATTATGGTAAACAGCTATGAAGAGAATTTAGATAATCATGAAGAGTTAGCTGATGAATATTTTTTTTATAAAGTTTTGTACAGTCTTCATATGTTGATGGGTGTTAATCCTAAATTTAATGGATCGACAGCGGTGGAAGTGTATCAGTACATGAAAAAACATTATAACATTCATGGTGATCTCCTCAGTCAAATCGAAAATGCTATAAATCGGGCCTTAAAAGATGGAATGGTTTATAAAGAGAGAGGAAAATTCGTTCTGTTGGCACCTGCAGCATTTATCCACGAAGAACAAGGTCTCTATTGTCCACCCGGAAGCAAATTTTGAAGACAATACTTAATGAGTTAATGTATTCGGTTTATGTACAGTATGTTTACACCTTTGTATTTATGTGAAGTGATATTCCATCGCAGTAAATAGAAGAAATGTGTATTTGTTACAAAAAAAAAACTTTAAATATATGTAAACTTGTAAAAAAACTTTGTAAACTTTTAAAAATGAGAACATTACAAAAACAAAAACGTGTAAAATAAGTGGAACAAACATAAAAAAAAATTAAATTTTGTTTTATTTACTGCTGATATTAAAAAAATTTCATATAAAACTTAAATTTATCCAAAATTTGTATTGTTACTATAAAAAGTTTGGCATATTGGTCATAAATTCCAAAACTTTTTTACAATTAGTTGGATGGTACCGGTGCTAATATACAAATTTCATTACATCGTCTTAAAAATATCACTCGTCAATGAGGATGAGTAAAAAAGAAGGTTTTCACTCGAGTACTTTGAACATTTCTTCTGTGAAAATAAAAAATAGTTGAAGCAATTATCACACCTTCTTCGGAAATGTTTGCTAAGTTTTCCAAGGTATCTCCCAAGCTTTCCAATTTCAACAGTTGCCCTGGTTCTAGGCGTCCATACAGATTTTCAGCTTTCACCTGCTTCAATGCTTCTACCAGCATTTTAGGTATCAAGAATCCTTCTCTGAAAAATAATGGACCTTTCAGTTATTTGGAAATGTCGAAAAAACAGAACTTTAAAAAGCATAAGATTTATCTAAAACTGAAACGATAAAATTAAATCAATTATTATCAGAATGTGTGATAAAAAATTGAAGTATCGCTATTAATTTCAAAATAACTCTATTTATAAACTCATATTCAAATATTGAAATACAATTCTTGTCCCCTGAAACCAATAAAGGTTAAAAAACAACAATTTCTGAAGATAACCAAGGACTAGTCCGTTCCACAAACAAGATCATATTCAGATGGTTATTGTTTTACAATTTTTGTCTATCTTTCGGAAATATTTCGAAAATATTTGAACTGATTTTGATGGAACTGTCTCGACTCGATGAGTTTTTTTTACTGAATTTGTTGTTTTCAACGTTAAATGTAATAACAAAGCATTCATGGTATTTCTTAGTTTAATATTAATTAATTATAAGGAATAAACGCTCTAAATCACCTTGCTATTGCTGCTGATGGTTCTACCAGTTGTTTCCATGGCAAAGATCCATACATCTGATGGGTATAAGCAAGACCCATGACAAGTCTCGGCAAATTCTTGGATTTTGTATTTATTCCATTAAATTCTACCACATTTGGAATAAGTCGCGACCTGTGATTGTATATAAGAATCTGTCCCTCTCTAGAATTAATTAAAAAAATAGATGAAATTGATGCAATGAATGTTAAGATTTTTATTCATTAGTTTCAAATAAAGCAATAATACAAACGTATACCCAAAGACTTCTTTCGTTTTTTTTAAATAAAATTTTATATATTACTACAAAAATCAGAAATGCTTACGCATCTAATCCTGTGGTATGTGGGGAAACAACAGCTAAACACAAAGCACTGGCTATCACCGCGTCTACTGCATTTCCTCCACGTTTCAGAATTTCTGTTCCGATTTTTGAACATTCCAAACTATCAGTAGCCACACTTCCATGGGGAACAACCTGCAAAAAACAACCACTTTTATTTTTGAAGAGAATCTCTCTTGGCTATCGAAGCGCCTTAGAGCAATTGTTGTGTTTTTTAATCTTTGTTAGTTTCAGGGGATGAGATTTGCATATCAACCTATTTTTTATATTTGTAGAAATTTTTACCAAAATATCATTACCATTGAGCTACCTGCCCACATTTCGCCAACGTGGACAATGTCTAGATTACAAAATCATGCGATTTATTTCAATTAAAACCAATTAAAACCCGCAATTTTGAAAAGAAAGCCAACATTTGGAGATTAGTCAACATGTGGGTCGAGTTGTGTTTGGAAAATGTCTAGATTCTGGGGATTTTGCGTCTACATTTTTGGAAAGAAGAAGCAAATTTTTTTAAACTGTACTTTTTATTAGAAAAAAAAAAACAAAATTTCCAGAAAGTAGCCAAAATTTCAAAAAAATTCGATACTTTGTTTTTGAAATCAAACTTTAGAAATAAACCTGAAAGGCCTGATCAACCATTATCCGCTGCTTTTATAGAAAATTTATTAAAAAACCAGTTTGAGCTAGTAACAAGTGACTTAAAAACCGAAGTAAGACAAACTATGCAGGACGAGTTAAAGTTGTTGTATGATCGAATTGATAAATTAGAGATTCAACTGAAGCTTTCAAAAAGGGAAATTGCTGCATTAAAGGAAGCGCAACCCATCGCTACCAGAAATAAGTCTTCCCTCGAGTTTGAGGACGTGATGCGGGAATTTACAGAAAGACAAAAACGGGTTAAGAATATTATCATCTTTAACACAGAAGAGGAACAGGGAATTTCGAAGCAGGAAAGCTTAATTCGTGACAGGCGCATGGTATCGGATATATTGAGAGTTATTAATCCTTCTATTAATGCTGAAGAATTGGAAATACAAAGACTTGGGTCATGCCGTAGAAACCAATACATCTAAGCCCCTAAGAGTTATACTGGCTACTGATTCAGATGTCTCAAAAACAATTAAATTGGCTAAGAATTTGAGAAGCCATGAGCAATATAAACGGATTATACTTTCATATGACAAAACCATAAAACAACAAAATGCATACAAAGCATTAAAAAACGAATTAAACACAAGAACAGCTAATGGAGAAGTTATTCTTAGGATTGTTTACAACCAGGGCTTTCCAAGGATTACCAACGGAAAGGCTTTAAACTAAATTCCCCCGATTACGAAATAATTTCCCTCCACACATACTATCAAAATGTGAGAGGTTTGCGATCCAAAATTCTTTTGTTTTATAACAATTTATCATTATGTAATTATGAAATAGTTACATTAACTGAAACGTGGCTTAACTCAGATATACAATGCTATGAGTTGTTTCCTAATAATTTCACAGTGTTTCGTAAGGACAGGGAGTATAGTTTTCTCAATGTGGCTAGAGGAGGTGGTGTCCTCGCAATTTCTGATAAATTTCAAGCCTCTGAACTTAATTTTAATCATATAACTGAAGCAATTCCTTTAGTTGATATTTGTGGAGTTTACTTTGCACTCTAATGTAGTGATCTTTGTCTTGGTTGTTTATATACCTCCAACCTGTAGAGTTGCTGAGTACGAGCTATTTTTTGAATTACTTGAACACTCTAATTTTGAGTTTAACGGTGACAAACTAATGATTATTGGTGATTTTAATATTAGAAACTTTAATAACCCAAATGACAACTACTTTGTGCCAATCAAGAATTTCATGCAAATTCAGGACCTTCATCAATGCAATAATGTATTAAATTCCTCCGACAGGCTATTGTACTTAGTATTATCAAGTTTTAATTGTCATGTTCTGAAATCCACATTTCCTTTAGTTCCTGAAGATGCATATCATCCTGCGCTTGACATTAATGTTACTCTATCTTGTCAACGGTTTATTAATTTTGATGTCAATCATCGAGGTTATCAAGCCCAATCATTTAATTTTAAAAAAGCGAACTACCTACTGCTATATGATTTATTATCTAATATTGACTGGAGTATACTGGAAACATTTAATGATGTGAACATTGCTTGCTCTACCTTCTACGAAATCCTGACGAATACATTCGAATCTGCTATTCCGAGATATACACAGAAATCAAATTGTCGTACATGCTATCCACCATGGTTCGATTCCCATTTAATAAAGTTAATAAAATTTAAAGGCAGTTTACACAAAAATTATAAGCGTACTCGCAATTCCAATGTATATGAGAACTTTAAATATTATAGAGCATTATGCAAAAAATAGCTGACCAATCTTACAAAGAATATCTTTTGAACGTCTAGAATAGCATTTCCAATGATCCTAAAAAGTTTTGGTCTTTTATTCAAATAAAGAAAGGGAGAACAAGAATTCCTGGTGTTATGTCTTATGGTACTGCACAATTGTCCACTCCTCAAGAGATTGTGGATGGGTTTGCAACTTTTTTTAAAAGTGTATACATAACACCCAGTAACACTCATAATTCAGATAATGCGGCTACCAAATATTTCTCTCATTTTCCTGATACAGTCTCTATTTTGAATATAACCGAAGCTGAAATATTAGAGGCACTAAAACGGTGAAAAGATAAGTTTACTTCTGGACCAGATGACATTCCCAGCTTTCTGCTGAAAGATTGTGCTAACGTGTTTTCTAAACCGCTCACTATTCTATTTAATTTGAATTTCCGTCGCTGTGGAAACAGGCATGTATTACTCCAATGTTTAAAAAGGGTACTACAACGCAAATAAGCAACTACAGACCAATTTCGCTACTTTGTAACTTTGCAAAGATATTTGAGTCGATTTTATACAAGCGCATACATGCATCAATAAAAATTTTTATATCTGAGAATCAGCATGGTTTCGTTGAGAAACGATCTACTGTAACAAATTTAGCTTCTTTCTCTCAGTATGTGGCTGAAATCATTGACCGTCACGGACAAGTTGATTGTGTGTACACAGACTTTCAAAAAGCCTTTGATCAAATTGATCATTTTATTCTCTTGCAAAAATTGCAACTTTATGGATTTTCAGACCGGCTGATACACTTTTCTATGTCATACCTAACAAATAGGGAGCAATTTGTCACATATCGAAATTTTAAATCTAACACGTTCAGCCCAACATCGGGAGTTCCACAAGGCTCAAATCTCGGTCCTTTGATCTTTATCTTATTCATCAATGATATTGTTTCTGTTATAAAATCATCCAAACTACTTTTTGCAGATGACTTAAAATTCTTTAGTTCCGTATCTTCTAATGAGGACTGTGTATTAATTCAAAAAGACATTGATGCTGTTGTTAAGTGGTGCAATGATAATCGGCTTCCTTTAAATGTATCTAAATGTAATGTTGTTTCCTACTCAAGAAAAATCAATATAATCAAGCATGAGTATGAAATTAATAGTGTCATTTTAAGCAGATGTGAATCCATAAGGGATCTAGGAGTTATTATGGATAGTAGTTTTAACTTTGCTTTGCACACTACTGAGGCACTTTCATCAGCATATAAAACATATGGCTTTCTGTGTAAAAATTGTAAAGATTTTAAAAACAAGAAATCTCTAGCATTATTATTTCAGTCGCTAGTACTTACACGTCTTGAATATGGCTCCCTCATCTGGTTTCCTATATATAATACTCATATCACAGCGTTAGAGTCAACTCAAAGGCGTTTCCTCAAATTCTTGTGTTTCATTCAAGATGGTGTCTACCCAGCTAGAGGCTGTGACCATAACGTTCTTTTAAATCGCTTCAATTTTATCAGTCTACAAACCCGAAGAATAACACAAGGAATGAATTTCTTATACGGACTCCTCAATAATTGTATAGATTTTCCAAACTTACTTTCCAAGATTAACTTTTTGGTGCCAAGACGGAGTGCAAGATCAAAACAAATGTTCTATTGTGAGAATAGTCGTACTAACGCTATGGGCAGGTCTCCGCTAGTGATTCTCACAAAATATGCTAATGGTATTGTGTACAGTTTTGCTTTCCATTCAGACAGTCGGGCCAAATTAAGAAAAACTATCGAAGAGACATTTAGCCACATTTCCTTATAATTAATTTACTTTATTTATCTAATAATTAGTGTTTTCTCCGGGTAATTATTTTGTATAATTCATAATTATTTATTTTTTCTTATGATCAAGTGCATCTACTCCCATCAATTTTTATTTTTTATTTTGTTTCTGTAATTGGGGCCTAAACCCTGTCGAAATATAATAAACTATTATTATTATTATAAAACGGGGATTTCTCCAAAATTTTAACTATTTAAAACGTCAACTAAAAATTTCGACATTTTCAAAATGTATGGTAACTTTTCTAACATTTTAGATTTCTTAGAAAACTTGACAATGAAAATTTTTTAATAAAGTCGCGTTTTTTGAAAGACTGGTTTTTTTTCAAATTTGGATTGTATTCCAAAATTTAGACCTTTTTCTTATAATTTCAACTTTTAGTATTGACTTTTTCGAAAATCTGTGTACTATTTTAAAAATATCTCCATTTTCGAAAATATTTAAACTTTTCAGTGGTTTGTTTTTTTGAATTTTTTTTGAAAATTAAGTACATTTTTTTTACTTTTTCTGAAAACGTAAAATTTCTTAAAACTGGACTTTTGACGTTTTAAATTTTTGATCTTTTTTAAAATTTCATCATTTTTTTTTTGAGATATTATAATACTTTTATCGAAAATTTCGATTTTTAATAATTTCGACTGTTTTTTTAATGTCAACCATTTTTCAAAATTTCGACTTTTTTGCAGTTTCGATTTTTTGAAATGGAGACAGACTTTTTTCACATTTTCGACTATTTTTGTTTTTTATTATTTTTTAATTTTCGAAATTATTTTAAAATTTCGATTTTTTTAAGTCTTGACGTTTAACGTTTTTTTCAAAATTTTGATTTTGTTGACCTAAAATTTCAATCTTAAAAATCTTAGATTTTGGTTCAAAATTTTAGCTACCAAAAATTTAAACTCTCTTCAAACTTTTAACTTCTCAATATTTCGACTTTTGAAAACCTCGATCTATCTGATAACACAGGCCCACAAAAAAAAAAAGTGGTGTGTGCTGGGTGTCGGACCCACATAGTCCGGTGTATTTTTTCCCGCTAAACACGAATCTGTAGTCTAAATTGGGGGTCAAACTGCTAAAAGTAGAGAAAAACCAAAAAAAACCGATAAAAATCACGATCTCGTATTTTTTTCTGTTTGATATTATCATTCTTATAATTTTCGTCTTTTCCCTGACCCTTTTTCCTTCAAATGACCTGTGAAGTGGATTTCTGCTACGTTTTGTTCCTTTTTCTTGAGTTTCTCTGTGTAGCATCCAACAGTAATCTGCAAACATATTTATTCCCCACTGTACCCTGAAACCGCCGTTCAAACTCTTTGAGATCTTGGTGAAATCTTTCTCCTTGCTCTTCACTGAAGTCTCCGTTATTCTCCGGGAATTGGTCAAGATGCGAATCAAGGAAGTGCATTTTCAAATTCATTAGGCAACCTGAATGCTGAAAATTTCTTATCATATTTGCCACAATGCTTTTGTAATCAGCATCCTTGGTATTGCCTAAAAATTTGGTACACACTTCCTTGAAACTTAACCACGATGCCTTTTCTTGGTCATCCATGACTGCAACAAACCCTTCATCTTTGAATAACTTTCGGATTTCCGGTCCATCGAAGATGCCTTCCCTTAGTTTAGCATCAGATTTTTTTTTAAAACACAGTACGCAGGTACGTAAAACATTCACCATCTTTATCAAGAGCTTTGACATACTGTTTAATTAAGCCAAGTTTTATATGAAGAGGAGGAATGAGAATTTTGGCTGGATCAACAAGCGGTTTCTTTATTATATTATGTGATCCAACCTTAAATGAAGATCGTAAAGGCCATTCTTTTTTTACGTAGTGATTTTTTCGATCCCTACTGTCAAACATACACAAATAGCATGGATATTTTGTGAATCCAGATTGCTGTCCAAGGATCATGGACAAAATTTTTAAATCACCACATACTTGCCACTTATGTTCTTCGTACTTTATTTTCTTTAGGACAACTTCGAGGTTTGAATACTCTTCTTTAAGTACAGTGGAGTGGGCTAAAGGTAGAGGAGCGAATTTGTTGGTGTTGTGGAGAAGGACTGCCTTAAGACTCTGTTGAGACGAATCAATGAATAACCGCCAATTTTCTGGCTCATATAAATTTGGCTTAAATTCATCGATAAGTCCTTTTACATCAGTGCAATAGAGTAAATCTTCATTTTTTTCAAAATATTTAAAACGAAACTTTAGTACCTTTTGTCAATAGATTTCTCTTTTTCATATTCGAAGCCAATATTTCAGCCGCTTCTTTTGAGAGTTTAGCCTCTCTGAATAAATCATTCAGATGTTTTTGATCGTATTTTTCCGGCTTCCGATCTTCACCAATAGGTCTGTATTCTTCATTGCTCGAAAACTCTTCTTCCTCAGATTCGCTAGAAATGTTTTCACTACTAGTATCAAACTCTTTATCAATAAAAGCTCAATTTTCAGGATCGACGTCGACTTCCATTGTGTCTAATCCACTAGTCAGACTGTCTTGTGACGTGTCATCTTCTAAACCTTCTATGAAGTTTGCAACTGGTTGTTGAACACTTGACACAGAAGGATAAGAAATTTTATCCTTATGCATTCGGCCCACAGTGTTGACATTTGTTGTGCAAAAGTAACAATTACTTGCATCAAGTGGCTTTTTCCATATCGCTGGAGTTTTAAATTTAAGATTCGCCTTGACCTGGTGCTTTTCAAATCTATTGATCATATTATAACATGAGCCACAAACAAAATTGGGTTTCCAATTTTTGAGATCGAGGGAAACTTTCATATTGAAGCACTTTTCATACAAAGTCACGAAACGATCTGTTAGTTTCTTTGTATTTTTTATCCCTATGTACTTTGCACAAACGTAGCAAAAAGCATTGGGATTTCCAGTACATTTGTGATTGCCACGAGTACTAGAAGTTCCAGCAAAATTTTCAGTAGAAGAATCCATGAAAATAAATAAACCCCGCACGCTAGAATACCTAGGCCTAAGTATGAGGGCTTTCCGACTTTGACAAGGACAATGTCAACTCGTCGTCGGACACACTACGGCATCATTCTCATATTCTAGCGCTTCTCTGCAAAACAGCGCGCCTTCGCTGGCTTCGATACGCCGAAATGTTGACTAGCGAATCATTCTACACATCCCGATAAAGGGCAGTTGTCATCGTAGTCCAATCATTCCGGAGTAGCAGGTTTCTGCCGGTAAATGTACCGATTTAGTTAACCATTTCCTTATTTTTTGTCAAAAACAAAATATCATCTATGTGACACTTAAATAAGACACAATAAGTAGTGAATTAACGTATTTGCACATTACGGTTGGATATTACAGAGAGAAACAAGTAGAAACTGCAAGATGATAATATCATACAGAAAAAAAATACGAGATCGTGATTTTTATCGGTTTTTTTGGTTTTTCTCCACTTTTAGCAGTTTGACCCCCAATTTAAACTACAGATTCGTGTTCAGCGGAAAAAAATACGCCGGACTATGTGGGGTCCGACACCCAGCACACACCACTTTTTTTTTGTGGGCCTGTGTTATTTTTCGTAAGATGTTATTTTATCCAAATTTTATTTAATATTACCATACAAATTGTATTAAGCAATAGTTTTATGCAGTGGCGGCTCATAGCCATAAACTAATGGGGGTGCTGCGACAATGTTTAGCGTTTTTTGTTTGATCCAAAATGTCGATTTATTCAAAATTTTAACTTTCCAAAATTTCGTCTAAAAATTTCGCTCATTGTCAAAATGTAACCTTTCGAAAATTTTAGATTTCCTAGAAAACTTGACAATGAAAATTTTTGAATAATGTTGCTTTTTTTGAAAGACTGGATTTTTTCCAAATTTCGGTTGTATTCCAAAATTAATACTTTTTTCTTGTAACTTCAACTTTATTTTATTTTAAAGTATTGACTTGTCGCGGTTTTGTTTCGTCTCGTTTGTCCTGCAAATTACAGAAAATGTTTTTTGAACAAGAATCGGTTGATGTGGTTACACTTTACATTTTTTAAAGAAAATTGTTTTTTGAAAACTAGGTCAATTGTTAGAGTAAGGCAAACACAATGGCCCAAATATTAATTATGAGCTAAAATAATTAAAATTCAAAAAAATAAACAATTTTATTAGAGTTTGTAACATGTAGGTACGCCCAACGGTTTGTCGACCAGAGATGTTCAAATTTAGTGGCATTCTTCAGGTTATAGCTAACTGGAAGTACAGACAGAATACGAGAAAAAGGAGCGTAGAAAACCAACGGCGCATGAAGAAAACCAAGTTTCAGTAGTGGCTGCTGCTGTCCAATATCCGCACTTAAGAACCAGAAGAATAAGTGTGACATTACAAATAAGCCAAAAATCGTATCCGTATCACACCTAGCTAGTGCCAGAGCTCAATCAAGCTGACTCACAATCGATGCAGTTGTGTGAATGGACGTTACATAATCTGCAGGAACAAAATGACCGTTTCGGACACTGTACTATTTACCGACGAATGTACAAACATTTTTTTAGAACCGCTTCGTGGGAAGGAAACGATACACCACGATACTGAAAATCATCATTGGATTTCAGTGTAAAGCATTAAAGAAAGTAAATAACCAATAAACAAATCGGTAACCGTAAGTTGCAACAAATATTAAGAAGAATACATAAACAATGGTAATAATAACATTAAATTAAATGTTCAACATAAACACCAGCTTCACGATGGCAAATGCGCAGTCTTTGTAGCAAAGAATTGTTCACATCCACCAAGACGTTTTCATTGATATTTTGGAAAGCAACATGAACCCGGTCCATCATGTCTTCTCGGGTAGTTGGTGGTTCCTGGTACACAACTTGCTTAACATGACCCCACAAGAAAAAGTCTGGCTTAGTTAAATCCGGTGATCTTGCGGGCCATGCCACTGGACCTCCTCTTCCTATCCACTTGTTAGGAAATTGTGTACTGAGGAACTCCCTTACATCCCTTCCCTAAGGTGCCGATGCCCCATCATGATGGAACCAAATTTGCCGCACGACAGCAAGAGGCAAATTGTCTATCATTTCGAGCAATTAATTTTGCAAAAAATGCAAGTAATTGTTGGCATTCAAATGTTCATTAAAGAAGTGTGGTCCGACAACAAATCTTCCTATGACACCACCCCAAACATTCAGAGACCACCTATGCTGATGGTCTAAGGGCCTTATCCAATGAGGATTTTCAGTGTGGTAGTAATGAGAGTTGTGTCTTCCCACGAAGCCGTTCTTATGAAATGTACATTCGTCGGTAAATGGTACATTGTCCAAAAAGTCATTTTGTTCTTGTAATTTTCGTAACGCCCACTCACAAAAGTGCATTCGGTTGTTGAAATCAGCTTGATTGAGTTTCTGTACTAGCTGGACACGATACGGATGAAACTTATTTTTACGCAAGATTTGTGAAACCGAGTTTGACTTATTTGTAATTCCGTGCTTATTATTCTGGTACTTAAATGCGGATCTTGGACAACAGCAGCCGCTAGTAAAACTTGGTTTTCTTCATGCGTCGTTGGTTTTCTACGCTCCTTTTTCTCGTATTTCGTACTACCAGTTCGCTCAAACCTTTCTCTCAATTTAGGGAATGCCGCTGAATTTGGATGTCTCCGATCGGCAAAGCGTTGGGCATAAATTCTTGAGGCAAGAAATGGATTTCTGTCAGCACTGCCCAAGGCGTAAACTATATCGACCAATTCTTCTTGAGAAAACATTGTCTTTCGGTACTAATACCAAGACCTCGCGACAACAATGAGATATACTGTCAGTTATTGCCGGACAAACGAGACGAAACAAAACCGCGACATCCGGGGCTAACGCCATAATACGAAGTTAATTAAAATGTTTACAAAATTCTAAATTTCTCAAAAATTATTGGACGGAGGTGGCAATACTGGTACCAAAAAAAAAGGTAATTTAATTTCGCATCCGATAAGATAATCCAAGATAGGTGGTTTCATTTGAAAAAATTAAGTTATGCTTGTTTGAAGAACTGAAGAATTGAGTCGACGGATGTGAAGAAATTTAAGAAATCTTGCTAACACCAAAGACGTAAATAAATACTCCAGTTCTTCCTGAATCCAAAAGCGTATGCCGCACAACTCTGAGTCATTGCGTTTGGAAAATATCGTTAATGGCGTCAAGCTCCGAAATCGTCAAATTTAACCAAAAAAATTAAATTACACGAAAACGGTTCAACTAAGGGCCTATGTCGTCTTAATAAGTTCATATTAATTTTTAACAAAGAATCCAAAAATGTAAAAATACATAGGGTATTCTATTTAAAATAAGAAAGTTGTGTTCATTTCCGGTGCAATCGGAAGGCCGCCATATTTGGCAATAATTTTAGGTTGTGGAGAACTTTATTTCGAACAACTTTTATTCGAAACATTTTTCGATATTTTGAACGATACGCCTACCAAAGACCGATTTCCGCTTAGTGACTCACCCTGTATATACCATGAAGAATAATTATTTTAAATGTCGATATTTTTCCAAAATTTTGCCTTTTTCCATTCGCACAATTATTGAAAATGTCAACTATTTTATAAATTAATTTTTTTTTTCAAAATATAACCTTAAATTTTAAAATGATGTTAAAAGAAAAAAATTACTCATAGAAATTATCGGTGAATACATCGAAAGTGCAAAAATTCAATTTATGATTGAGCGTGCCCTGTATATGCATCAAACATAAACATAACACATAACCTACCTGGTAATCCCCATAGTAGATCTGAACTAGTAAAGCGGCTGTTATCACCAAAGTCAAGACGCCAAACGAAACATTAATGAATCTGGAGCCACCCAAACATTCCTCACTACAACTGAACAAACCAGTTGACTTTGTCCCACTTTTCAAAGGAATGTCTTCCCGAGTTTCTTCCGCTAAAATATTCTTATTATCCTTATTCTATTAGTACCAGTGAAAAATTACCTCTATGTGCGGTACTCATTTTCACCTCTCTTATCGAAGCCGCATTGTATTATTTGAAAGCGAATTTAACATAGCATTAGAAACAATTAAAAACTTATTTTACGTTCTGTTCTACTTGTCGACTTCCTTCAGATATTCTACTATGAGTCACGGTTAGACTCAAGGAATTGTACCCACCTTCCTACAATGTACTTTATATTCATTTGCATCGTGCATTGACTTCGGCGTTTCGGTCTATCCATGCACTCTTTCCTCTGTCGTAGTTTATAAGGAACTTATTACTTTTCGTAAGATGTTATTTTATGCAACATTTTATTTAATGCTGCTATACAAAATGTATTAAGCAATAGTTTTATGTTAATTTGTATTCGCTATGAAGTCCTTATAACCAGTTTACAATTACTAAAAAAGTCGTTTCAAAAATCAATCTTTCGAAATTGTTTCAAATTCAACCTTCACCATTAATGAGCTAAGAGCTTTGGAAATATAAACTTTTAAAACAAAGTTAACAATGCCTTGACCACGATAGTTTTCCAAATTAGGAAAAAATTTATGAAAATATTCATTTACATTCACAGGATGAAAAAATCTTTGAACATTTAAGGTTTATTGAACTGTCATAATTACATTAAGTTTAATAAAACTAAAATAATGTATTTTAGAATGTAATAAATTTGATTTGGAAAGAATTAGATGGTCGATGTATATATTTTTGGATTTATATTTTAACTAAAATAATTCTTTCCGGGTACAATATGTAAAAACCGCGACTTCTAACATTTTAAATATATAAAACTAAAACGCTAAACAACTACAGTATAGAAACTTAAAATGAAATATTAAAAACTTATTCTTGAACTACTAAACCCTTTTTCGCCTTATGAGCCTGCAAAACAGCTATAGCCTCTTCCACTTTAGCCCTCAAAGATTCCTGATCTTCGATCATTCGTATCAGTTCCGTGTTATCGATTTCAAGCAGCATTCCCGTAATTTTGCTCGCCATCTCCGGATGCAACTTCTCCACAACGTGGTACAAACGCTCGCCCAACATCTGCTTCTGATCCTGATTTGTAATATTGACATCCGCTAGAGAATTATCTATTGGTAAATTATCACCTCCGTTGCCAAGACCCATTGTCATGTTCCTAACCATGTTGCTCGAAGTGTTGCTGGTGTTGGTGTACTTGCTATTGGGTCTAGCAGTTGGTGTCTGCTGACCCGTTATCGCTCTAGCCAGAGTCGCATTTCTAATGTTGTTGATTTGGAGCGCCCTCGAAGCTGAACGGTAAGGCGGGCTGGTCATCATGGGCAAATTATAGGTACCGTTGGGCCTCAACGGCGCTGTATTCGTCCAGCGAGGGGCAGCTCGAATGTGGTTTATGTGACCGTAGAAACGAGGCCCAGATGCCACAGCAGGTAACACAAACGGTGGAGTAGTCGTCGGGAAATTAAGGCTCTGCTGCCTGATTCTCTGTATATATTGAGTATTAAGGAAGGCTCTTCTATCTTCTTTCCTTTGCGCCAAAGCGACATACAAAGGCTTGCTTCCTACCATCCTGCCGTTCATCTCGGTGACAGCCTTCGTTGCCTCTTCCGGAGATGTGTAACAAACGAAACCAAATCCCTTGCTTCTGCCAGATTCGCTCATGACTTTGGCAGAGGTAATGGTCCCGAAGGCCGAGAACTCTTTACGCAGTTTTTCGTCGGTGAAGGAATCGTCCAAATTTTTAACATATAAATTGACACTTTGAAAGCGCGCGTAGCGTTCAAGCTTCATCTGCTCGTAAACCTTACGAAGTTCGTTAATTCGCTCGGTTTTCTTCTGGGCTCTGCCCACATAAAGACAAGAACCGTTAACTTCTTTACCGTTCATTTCTTTGACAGCTTGCTCTGCAGATTTCGGATCTTCATAGGCGACGAAACCGAAACCTTTGGAGGACCCATCGATGTTTTTCATCACTACAGAGCTGGTAATTTTTCCAAACTTTGAGAACATCTGATACAATTTCTCGTCGTTGAGGTGGTTGCCAAAATTTTTGATGTAAATATTCGAATACAGCTTCGCTTTTTCACCAATGGACTTTTCTCTCTCCAGTCTAGGGATGAATTTACCAACGTAAACCTTCTTGTCGTTCAATAACATACCATTCACTTTTTCGATGGCTTTATTGGCGGCTTCTTCGCTTTCGAAATGTACGAAGCCGTAACCCTTAGAGATACCATTCTCATCCAAAGCGACTTTGCAACTGAGGATGTTTCCGAAGGCGGAGAAAGTGTCATACATTGCCTTATTGTCGATGTTCTTGTCCAAATTTTTTATAAACACGTTCCCAATTCCTGATTTTCTTAGCGAAGGGTCCCTCTGACACCACATAATTCTGATTGGTTTGCCCTTTAGGAGGTCAAAGTTCATGGTGTCGAGGGCCCTTTCGGCGTCGGACAACTGATTGAAGTTCACGTATCCATAACCAAGCGATTGCTTAGTTCTCGAATCTCTGCATAAGCGCAACGACAGCACTTGCCCAGCGGTGGTAAATTTTTCGTACAGTAGCGCTTCCGTCACATCAGGGTGAAGATCTCCCACGTACAGGGAAGCCATTGGAAATATTACTCCTTGTGGTACGTTCATTTTTACGGATTGTTCTTATTGGTAATTACACGATATCAACTTATAAACTTTACTTTTTTTGTACTAAATTCAACTTACATTAAAAAACAAAAATTCTTTAATTACTAAATCAACAAAGTAATTGTTTTTCTGTACCCTTAGCGACGTTCACTCAAATTTTTCACGAACTACTTTGACACGTTGGTTTATCGAAATTCACAGACTATTTGCAATTAGTTTCGTTTCAGGCAAGTTTTTTTTAAAAGGTTCACCCCTTGAAAAACACCGAAAACTATTTTGAATCTACGAATCTTGTTTGCCCCCAGATAAACTTTTGCACACAACAAACTGCACTACAGACGACGCTTTTTTAAACAGTTATCACATCCACAGTCACTAGTATCATTTCAACTTTGGTTTACAATTTGCAAAATGTTTTAATTGTAAGTTGCTAAAAATTGTGAAATAATATTTAAAAAATTTTAAATCCGTAAACACGCTGCGCATTACCGGATCTTTTAATAAACATAGAACATAGAAGCCAACGTGATGCCAATTCTGTCAACCTAAAATATAAAGGAGCATTCACGACATATGAATATTCAATAGAGGTGCGTTCCCTATTCACCCGGACAGATAACCTGTAAAATGTACTCGTTGCTCGTGCTAGACGCAAATAAAGGATTTTTTCAAATTTTTGCTCTTGCCAATTTTCAGTTGTTTGCTTCAATAATGTTCGAGTTCGCATATGAGCGATTGAAAAAGCTGTGGACACCACAATTTAAATCGAAACACAAAATTATCGTCCGACGAAAATAAAAAAGTGACATTCACAAATCGTAACAAACGGCCATCTACTAGTGATTTTTCTTAAAGAAGGTTATCTGTTGTGGATAATTTTTTCAAGAGACAACATTTTTTTTGGAACAGACTAACCTTTTTCTGTCATTTTGGGTGTAAAAAGTTTTGTCCATAGAAAAATCAGTTCGATAAAATAGGGCATTAGACGAAATCTGCTAGCCAGCATATCGCCTTCACTCTAGGAAAATGTTTTTAAAAATCCGTCTTTTTTCTAATTATATTCCCAAAATTTAACTATTCTAATCAAAATTTGATATTCTGTTTCAATTTTTCCCTAATTTTCAATGTGTTTCTCGACATTTCCGCATTTTCTCAAAACTTGTCTTTTTTCGAAACTTCGCAATTTTTCTGAAAGTCTATATTTCTATATTCTATGATTAACAGTTGCGTCCGACCGCTACCATTTCGCTATAATATTGACAGTTGGCAGCAGGGTGCGTTCAGTAATTTCTATTTTGGTTACCAAAATTTCGAGTTTTTTCTCGAAATTTAGATATTAAAGTTGAAATTTCGACTTTTATTTTCGAAATTTCGATAAAAACGTAGAAATTTCGAGAAAAAAGATCGAAATTTAGGAATTGAAGTCGAAATTTCTAGAAAAATGTCGAAATATCCAGAAAAAAGTCGAACTATCGGAATTAAAGTAGAAATCTTGAGATTAAAGTAGAAATCTCGAGATTAAATGCGAAATTTCGAAAAAAAACAAAATTTCGAGAAAAATGTCAAATTTCGAGGCTAAAGTTCGACTTTAATTTCGAGTTTTCTATACTCTATGGTTAAGTTAGACAGTTGCGTCCCATCTCAACTTTTTTCCAACAATATTAACAGTTGGCAGCAGGATGCGTTCGGTAATTTCTATCTTTGATTACCAAAATTTCCACTTTTTTCTCGAAATTTCGAGATTAAAACTTAAAATTTCGACTTTAATCACGAAATTTCAAGAAAAAAGTCAAAATTCCGAGAATAAAGACGAAATCTGAAAATTAAAGTCAAAATTTCGAAAAAAAGTCATAATGTTGAGAAAAAAGTCAAATTTCGAGATTAAAGTCGGAATTTTGAGAAAAAAGTCAAAATTTCGAATTTAAGGTCGAAATCTCAAGATTTAGGTCGAAATCCGAAGATTAAAGTCGAAATTTCAACAAAAAAGTCGAAATTTCAACAAAAAAGTCGAAATTTCAACAACAAAAAGTCGAATTTTAAAAAAAAGTCGAAATTTAAAAAAAAAGCGAGATTTCAAGAAAAAAGTCTAAATTTCAAGAAAATAGTAGAAATTTCAAAAAAAAGTCGAAATGTTAAGTTTAAAGTAGAAATTTTGAGAATAAAGTCGAAATTTCGAGAAAAAAGTTGAAATTACGAGAAGAAAGTGGAAATTTCGAGATTATAGTCGAAATCCAGGGATTAAAGTCGATACTTCGAGAAAAAGCCAAAGTTTTAAGTTTAAAGTCGAAATTCCGAAACTAAAGCTGAATAAATTTCGAAAAAAAGTCGATATTTATAGAAAAAAGACAAAATTTCGGGAAAAAAGTTAAAAATTGATGAAAAAAGTTGAAATTTCGTGATTAAAGTCGGAATTTCGAGAGAAAAGTCAAAATTTCTTGAAAAATGTCGAAATTTCCAGAAAAAAGTCGAAATATCGAGATTGAAGCAGAAATTTCGAGATTATAGTCGAAATCCGGAGGTTAAAGTCGAAATTCCGAAAATAAAGTTGAAAATATTTCGAAAGAAAGTCGAAATTTAGAGAAAAAAGACAAAATTTCGGGAAAAAAGTCAAAAATTAGGGAAAAAAGTCAGAATTTCGTGATTAAAGTCGGAATTTGGAGGTTAAAGTCGAAATTTTGAAAAAAAAAAAATCAAAATTTCCATAAAAAATCAACTTTCGAGATTAAAGTCGAAATTTCGAGAGAAAAGTCGAAATTTCCAGAAAAAAAGTCGAAATATCGAGATTGAAGTAGAAATCTGGAGGCTAAAGTCGAAATCCGGAGATTAAAGTCGAAATTTCGAGAGAAAAATCGAAATTTCGAGTTTAAGGTCGAAATTTTTAGAAAAATGTCGAAATTTCCAGATAAAATTCGAAATATCGAGATTGAAGTAGAAATCTGGAGACTTAAGTCGAAATCCGGGGATTAAAGTCGAAATTTCGAGAGAAAAATCGAAATTTCGAGAAATATATCGAAATTTTTAGAAAAAAGTTGAAATATCGAGACTGAAGTAGAAATCTGGAGATTAAAGTCGAAATCTGGAGATTAAAGTCGAAATCCGAAGATTAAAGTCGAGATTTCAAAGACAAAGTCGAAATATTGAAAACAAAGTTGAAATTTCGAAAAAAAAGTCAAAATTGTAGGTTTAAATTTCAAATAGCCCGCCAATTGTTGGTTATTTGAAGTTGGCAGTACAATGTCAACGTAAATTCGGGGTGACGCGAAGCATAGATGGCTCGACCGAGTCCTGGCGGGAAGGAAAAGTTAGTTGTCTTGAGAGATTATTAGATGTGTGGTCTTGTCTTTGATGTGTGTTGTTCGGGCCTGGTCTTGTCTTTGGTTCGGGCGGCTGAAGTTAGTCGCCGGTCCCGCGTTTTTGTATTTTCTTACATAAAAAAGTAATAAAGTTGTCAAACCATTGGTGTTACGTTCGCTACGACCTACCCCGTTTAAGCTCCCACAAAATTTCTAAAATAAAAATGTTTAATCAATGTCTTTTCTACACCTTTTTATTACGAAGTTATTGATTAATTTTTTTATCGTGAATCGTATTTATTTATTGTCTCAACTCCTGAAGTCTACTGTACAGCGTTGTCGGTGGGATTTGCGGATATTCTGTATAATACAGGGTGATTCAGTCATAATGTCATTAATTTTAACCATGCATTCCGGAGGCTTAGTAAAGGCAGAAAATCGAAAAAAAAATTTTTTTTCCTCAACTTTTAAAAAACGGGGCAAAACCCCTAAAATTGCCCCTTTGACGGCGCTCTAGGTCGCATAAATTCTTTGATAGCCAGACCTTTGACTATATAAATAAATGGACGGAGCATTCAATGTGTTAGAAGAGTATCGACTTGGGTCCCAAATTGTGGAATAAGGATAAACTCTGAAAATACACGAGGTAGAAAGAGTATGTTGTGTCGTCGGGGTCGAAGCAATCCACATGCTCAACAGTAACAAATCATGTTCATATAACATTGAATTTATCGTTTATTTGTCTTTTATATGTCATTTGTGTCGTATTGGCGTTTGTTTACATCTGTGCCTATTCCCTTTGTGTTGAATATTCAGTCAACGGTGTTAATAATCTTGTTTTTTTACACATAATTGGTTTAAGTAACTGATTGTTTGAATCAGCATCCACATAGATTTGTGTTTATTGTCGCTAACACTCGCAAGAATTCTGCCGGTGCTTTTGATAATAAGATCGACCTCCAACAAGAGAAGTTTCTGACTTATTACACCTTGATGGAGAAGTGTTTTTCAGAAATCCCCCTTACAAAAACTGAATGTGTTGGTGTTTAGTAATACATTTGTATGGGCATAAAAGGTTAGTTTTTATTTTTGTTATTATAAAATAGAAGGTTATACATGAATGTTTTTAGAAGATTGAAGATTTAAGCACACACAACTTCTTCATTGAAGTATTGCACATTGCTGAGTTATCACAAGGGGAGTCATTAGGAGAGTACGAATATTATTTAATATTAAGAACAATGTTAAGTTTTTTAGTATTTACAATTCAAGTAAGGATTCCAATTTTATTCGATGTTAGTGTTGTTCTTTTATGTATTAATTTCCAAATTAATTACAAATTATTATTTTAAATGTAGCGTTTTGCCCTCAAATATTAGGTTGCACTTCCTCAGATTACAGGCAACATATTTATTAGATATAATACAAAGCTTTTTATCTGGTAATATATTGTTTTCTTAAACCTTTGTTTTATTTCTTTAACCTTATTTGGGCAATTTAACAAAAATTCTTTATTATTGTACTAAAGTCAATTTTCATTGTATCTATGTATATTATTAATTCTTCTACATGCTATTTTGCAGAGCAGGTTAGTTAAATAGTCATAAAAATGCTTTATCCAGGGATTAAATAATTTACCAATAAATCGAATATATAGATATGGAGCCAAAATTAATTATTTAATGAAGAAAATGCTGAAAACATTTTTAAGTTTGAATATGTCGTTAGGGTAAAAGGTGCTTAAGAGATTCTAGCGTCAGTGTTAACCATATCATACGTTTCTAAATTTAGAGCATGCGCAAATTGGCGACCCCGATAATCCCCATCTCTTTTTTTGGGACCTGTATTTTGGATTGAATGCTCCATCCATTTATTTATATTATCTAAGGTCCAAAATAAGGGCCGGGAAAATAGAGATAGACAATCGACGTGCCATCGGGATCGACCATTTGCGCATGCTTGAAAGTATGATATTGTCGCCACTAACGCTAAATATCTTAAAGTATGTTTCATATTAACGACAAAATGGAAGTAATCTTTATTACAAAAATTGTTCGAAAAATATTTATACATCCATTATTTTCAGATCTAACATAAATGTTTAACCGCTGCATAAACTATTTTTATGACTATTTAAATAAACTGATCTGTAAAATATTACAAAAGTATTAATGATGTACAAATATAGCTGAAAGATAAAAACTATTTTTTTTTAAATTGAAATAAAACAGAAATATAGAAAAAATAATATATTACTAAAAAAAACTTACAATTAGAAATTAATTTTACATTTACCATGTCGTAATTTCAAGAAATGCACCCTTACATTTGAGGGCAAAGATGGTACATTTAAGGTGATAATAATTCTTGGGTTTTTAGTTATACCTAAAAGAACCTCGAAATGGAATGCAGAATAGGCACATCTGGTTATTAAGTTGTAGACATTAAAAAACTCAACATTGTCCCAAGGTCCCAAATACTGAAAATAATTTTACTATCTCCTAGAGCCTCCCCTTCGATAACGAATGTGGCTGATTAATATGTTTGTATTTGCATCTTTATTAAAATCGTTTTTCTAAAAAAAATCATAAAAAACTTTCTATTTTATGAAGATGAATAGCTAACCTTTTGTGTTCTCATAAATGAAATGTTGAAACGCCTCTTTTCCCTAAGGAATTTCGGCGGAACCCTATTAACCTAAAAGTCAGGAATCTGGGTAAGATCAACCTCATTATTAAGACACCAACAGGACGAAATACTTATTACTAGCGAACTTCCTACTTTCCCGAAATCATTTTAACCTAATAAATTATCTAAATTGATTAACTGTAACCAAACAAAACACGAAACTTATTAAAAGTAGAACGCATAAAAAGGTAAACAAACGCCATTCGACACAAATGACATTTAAGCGACAAAAACGACGACAAATTTAATATTATGAACGTGATTGGTTAGTTCTGGCCATGACCATTGCTTGGAACCCGATGGCAAAACGTACTCTTTCTAGCTTGTCCTTTTTCAGAGTTCATCCTTATTCCACAATTACCGGCCCAAGTTAATACTCTTCTAACACATTGAATGCTCCGTCCATTTATATGTATAGTCAAAGTTTTGGACCGAATGCTCCATCCATTTATTTATATTATCTAAGCACTTAAGCTTTAATTTTACAGTGGCAACATTGGATAATATAAATAAATTAAAAAAATAAAATAAATATATGTATATTTTTTTTGTTTTTTTCAATTTATTTAACATTTTTTGAAAAAAACATAATATTTCCGGTCAATAAGGGTCTATCATGAAGAAGAAATATATGTATAGTCAAAGGTGGCAACTGTATTTAATCTATGGTGGCAACTAGTAATATTTAGATATAGTCGTGTGGCAGCGCTGACATTTCTAAAGTTTTCTATGTTTTTAGAATCCTAAACCAAACGTCATTAAATATTTTCATTTGTTGTCTGTTGTTTTAAGAGTAATTCTTTGATATTTTGTGACAATTTATGCTGAAAATTATTTAAATTGTTAATTATGGTAAAGAAAATAATACGGAAAACATTTAGTCCGGCTAGTTTTGTTAAACAGCCTCTGAAATATAGGCAACATACTAATCTTCAAAATGTTTACGGGTGAACTTACCTTTAGTTCTGATGATATGCAACACAACAGATTTATAGTCTATTTCAAATAAATCTACGTCAGATTAAATACTGAAGCCAAACAGCCAAAAATTAAAAAAAGAACTTAAAAAATTGAACAAAAATCGAAATTTTTAGAAGGGCGAGTTTTTAAAAAAGGAGATATAGTTAGAATATTGGAAATATTTTAAAATAAATTCTGTCGAACTGACCTAGTTACTTATATTTGTGGTTTAGATGCTTGTATTGTGTGGAAACGAAACTAATATTTATTGATAAGTCATTTAATTTACTTATTGAATAATTTTATTATTATTGATAATGAAATACACTTTGATAGGCTCTAATATTTACATTAGAATATATTAGGGCATGTTGGTAAAGCGTGATGGTAACGTGAGTGATTATCACACGAAACCACACAAAATCGTTCGAGGCGCCCAAAGAAGTATTCACTTTAAAAATCAACACTTTCAAAAGTTGGGGGCTAGTTGTACACCGCATTAGCTTTATTTTTCAATAATAAATAATAAAGAGAAAAATAACTTATACAATTTTCACATCTTAATCATTTTTCTTAACAATTATGTTAAATTTAAATTATATTTGAAAATCTTATTGCTGAAGAATTACGCAGTGTAATTACGCAACGTAATTCTCGAATTTATTCGCCTCTGAACGGAGCGTGGCTTGTTGGCACAATCAGGCAACGTCTGTTGCAGCAAGAGCGCGGGGATTCACCATATTGCAACTGTGCGTGTATTGATGTCATATGACACTGACATTCGAACGTCGTTTAACAATGACACTCGATTTATTTAGTTATTTATCGGCGGTCGAAGTGTTGAGATGATCGCGATCGAGATGGGTCTGAGTGCGGTCGACTTTCTTCCTCATTAGTTAATGTGCCAGGTACCGCACATACCGGTGCCAGGTATGCGCGGGAGAGTACAACTCTTGGTGCCCCTAATCCGTGCTCAACAAAGCATGTCGACACCTTTAAGGAGTATGTATATACAACGTTTTCTTTTGTGGAAGTTTGTTGCCTGATGGCTATAAAAGAACTGCCTTCCTCGTCTCTTGCTATCATTCCTTCACTTATCGATTGTCGATCCGCGCGCGTAAACAGTGATCGTGGTGCCATGAAGATGTATTGGTAAGTTTTCTATTTGTCTATTTGCTTGCTTTATTTTTAGTTTTATTTCTTTTAAGTTCAATCCATTCGTAAGGGGCAACTCCATTACGCCCCCAGGGTAACCGTGAGTAGTATGTGGAAACGAGCATTATTTAACACTAAATTTTAATTCGTAGTTTTCTTTTTTTAAAGTTAAATCCACTAACAAAGGGCAACGGCATTATGACTTCGAGTACCATAAGATGTGGAAACAAGTATTATTTAACACTAAATTTTAATTCGCAGGTATTATTGTCTTATAATTATGCATGCAGCCGTTTTAAATTTGTCTTTGTTTGCAGATCGTCACAGGTAGGGAATAATTTTTATATTTTGTATTTATGTTTCTTTACATTGACGTTTTCCTGTGTATTTTCGAATATTTCTAATTTTTATTGTTAGTTTGTACATTGAATTTGTTATTTATTTATTTCAGCTTTCTAATCAAGTTCTTTTTTCATTAGGTTATATTAAACATTGTTTTGCAATCGTCAACTGGATTTTTTTTAATTTCATTTTGTCATTTATTTTCAGCTGGTATATTCTATCAATAGTTTATTGTCTTTGTATATTGATTGTTTAATTTCAAACGTATGATATTTACGTTTTATTTTTGTTGTTATTTTTAATTTAATTAAATGTTCTGTTACCTTGTCCATCTGTATGTATATTTTATAGTTTCAATGTTGACTTGTTTAATGTTTGTTGTTATTTAATTGCACTATTGTACAGAATACGAAATCGATTTTTTATTCTTTTGTGTCTAATGTATTTTATATTTTTATTTTAACAATTCAGTACATTGTCCCTCATCTTTGTTAAAGACTGTGGCCACTTTCTTAAAAAAGGTTTTGTTATTTATGTAATTAGTATAATTAAATGTTATTTGCTGTTACCAATGTGTCTTATTCCATTTACAGCTAACCAGTGATACGACCGAGCCTATTACTTGGTACATTTGTATCTAGGATAGGTGAATGTTTCTCAACATTTTGTTGTAGAAGTGAATCTTGGAAATTCGGTATCACCTCTCGGGATTCCATGAGTGATACCACCGAGCCTAATACTTGGTACATTTGTATCTAGGATAGGTGAATGTTTCTCAACGTTTTGTTGTAGAAGTGAGTCCTGAAAAGTCCGTATCACCTCCTGGAATTCCGGGAGCCAAGAAAATACAACCAGAAGCCAAACTATTGCATCGAAGAAGCAACAAAGAGACGAGTCTGGAAAATTCGATTTGTAAATCAAAAAAATATAAATGTTTCTCAACTTTTTGTTGTAGAAGTTAGTCTTGGAAATTCCATATTATCTCCTGGAATTCCGGGGGCCAAGAACATAAAACCAGAAGCCAAACTACTGCATCGAACAATCAACAGAGGGGTGAGTCTGAAAAAATTCGATTCATAAATCAAAAATATAAATAACAATGCTTTAAATATTTAATTAGCGTAATTAAATGTTATTTGCTGTTACCAATTTGTCTTATTCTGTTTAAGAGCTAGCAAAGACCAGTGATACCATTGAGCCTAATACATTTGTATCTAGGATAGGTAAATATTTCTCAACTTTATGTTGTAGAAGTGAGTCTTAAAAAGTCGGTATCATCTCCCGGAATTCCGGGGGCCAAGAAAGCCAGAAGCCAAACTGCTGCGTTTTAGAATCGAGAAAAGGTGAGTCTATCTTGTCATTTGCTTCAAAACTAAATTCATTTTCTATACTTTCGACAGATACTTATTTAACTAATGAGGGTTGCATTTCTTTTAGGACAAGATGTATAATTGTTCCATATAATTATTTCAATTTGGTTATATTTTATTAACTGAAATGGCAAATTTTGTTATTTGAAATTTGTTTCCTATTTCTTCGATAATCTTTATTAATTATTACTATATTATTATATTAAATTGTTTTATTCTGTTCAAATTTTAGTTAACATTTTGTTGAAGAAGTGTCTTGGAAATCCAGTATCACTGCCCGGCATTCCCGGAGCCAAGAAAATAAATCAGAAGTCAAACTATTGCATCGAAGAATCAACAAAAAGGTGGGTCTGGGAAAAATCGATGTTTAAACCAAAAATGTAAATAACACCATTTTAGATAAAACTAACGATTTATAAAATGAAAAATGGAATTTTGCAGTGTTATATTCACATACCATGGTCTGTTATGTTGTCTTATACATGTAAATTTTTCTTTGTTTGCAGAACGTAATTATCATTCCCATTTGTATTCATGCTTCTTCATATTAATGTATTTTTAAATGTTTCTAATTTTTAACTGTTGATTTATACATTACTACTTAATGGCATGTCACATGCAAGAAAAATTAAAAGAATTTGGGTGCAAAACTCACTGTCAACAATGCAATTTTTTAATTCTATTACACGTCTTGTAGCTACATAGTTCTGTTAACATTAGAGCATATTGGTAACGCAAATTAGCGAAAAACGACACGTTTCCCCCTACATAAAATCGTTCAACGCTCCTAAAGAAGTTTCCACTTATTTAGAAGCGTTGAAGTAGAAGTTTTCGCTTCAAAAATACAAACCTCGCAACAAGTTTTGTTCCTTCTACACTTTTGGTTTCCAGCCAGCGACCACCATTTCTGGATTATTCAAATTTTCTAAATGCAGTCAAATAGCCGAATCAAAATCTTTCCCATTATAGTAAACCTAAGTTTCTTCATATTTTCCTCCCTTTTCTTTAACTTTGGCATACTCCAAATGTATTTTACTGGTAAAGTAAAATTTCGCCAACTTTGGCCCAATTTTTCAGTTTAATGTACTTCATTGGTGCCCTTTCGTATACTTGACATTGACAAAATAACGCGGCCTCCGCCAGCTGCTTTGCCTTTTCAATTTTTGCGCATTCCCGTTGAAGTTTCTTGTTAACCAATTCAATCGTCATATTGTTAACCAATTCAATTGCCACACTCGTTCAATGTCGAATATTATTACAATATATGGGGGTTTTAGAAATGCCTGCCTTACAGATAAAATGATCGTCCAGATTTTCTTGAAGACCTTTTTCGTAGTAAACATGTCTGCAGCTGTAAATTAATAATAATGAGATTATTATATGACAGTTAAAGATTTTCTTACGTAAACTCCAGTTGCTGTGCATATTCTCATGAAATTATCTATTCTGGTGCCATCTTTTTCGCTAATTGTAATGCTTGATCCAGCTGAAGAAGATCTCTTCTCATTTCTGAAGCAGATTTCGTTTTATTTGAAGCCAAAAACTACTTCTGGGCTGCATCGAAATCCTTCAAATACATGCAAATGTAACCACATGTTGTTTTCGATGTCGAGCATTGTTACTAGTGACCAAATCATGCAGACTTCTTCCAATTTTCTATAGACTTGAAGCGCTTAAAATTGAAATGTATTAATATGGTTGACGAAAGATTAAACGGGGCGTTCATCTTATTATTAGTATTAACTAAGTATTTGCAATTAAAATTAAGTTTTTTTTTCAATTTAGAAATTTTCATTTTTCTTTCTACAGTCATAAACCTTATTATAAAATTATGGTTAGTTTGCAAGACATAACAACTAATAATATATTTTTTTAATGTAATTTTTGAAAAGTATATTTAAATCTAATAAAAGTTTTTAAATTACATGGATATTATTTAAATTAACTAAAATATTTTTGTATAATATCTGTGTTGTGGCAAAATACTCGTAATTGCATGTATTAATAGTTTATACTTTTAACAGTTTCCTCATTTCAAATTTCTGAAATTAACTTTGGAATAAACATAACATGTCTAAATTAAATCAGAAATTCCAAGTTTCTAAATGTAATTCAAGATGATTACTTTAAGTTTAAAATACTGAAAGAAATATGGATCTTTCGAGTATGAATTTCTAAGAAGATTGTGCTGTTCTTAAATTTAGTTCTTTTGCAAAATTACAACTTTAATATGGAAATTTCGACTCTTCTTTTTTGGTTAAGTTTTACAAAAAAAAGTAAAAGTTTCCAGTTTAAACCGAAAATTTCGTGAAAACACTCAAAACTGTGTAGCGTACCTTCTAGGAATAATGTACGGGCATAAACAGTATTATAATTATGTCCTAATGACCTTATTGAAATCGTCATTGGGATTTTTCGATCTTCCTTGATAAGTGTAAATACGTACAAATATCATTAGAGTTTTCAGAATAGTATTTTCTCTGAAAGCCATTAACATTATTTCTAAAAGACGAAAGAACCCCCACTTGTAGGTAAAGTGGAGAAGAAAAAATTTAAAGAGAATCAGTTCTGTTCGGGTCTTAAATATAGTTAGTCCTTCTGTTCACTGTTATTCCTAGTTTAATATGTTTAAATTGATGTGGTTTTTATGTTCTAATCGAAACAACATCACCACAACTGCTAAAAATTTTAGCTTTATTTTTGAAATTTTGAGTACAAAGTCAAAATGTTGTGATTAAAGTCGTTATTTCGCAATTTGAGGAAAATATGCCTGATTCGTTACCTTATCAGGAGTGTAGGTAAACAGACTGACTTCGGTTAAGCTGGATAAAATATGTGGTTCACAAACTGCAGTCAATTGAGGCATGTGAGACACATACACATTTAGAGAGCCTCCGTTAGTACAAACTGCCGGTAACTGACCATCGACGCTCCACCAGATATGTTCCAAGCCAACTTCTTGTGGTAATGTTAAAACTGAAGATGTTTCGTGTAAATTTGAAAGATCGTGAATCTTGATGCTGCAAAATGTTGCTTGAAAAATGAAAGTTATTTTTTATGCATCATTACATATTATCTCCATAGGACGCTTTTATTGATGTGAGACAGATGTTAATATCTGCTAACTTGATTTTTACTTGGAACATTTCCTGACCTACTTCTTTCTTGTGTAGACTGCAATAAAGTAACCAGAACTAAACCCAATCAAAATATATCCATCTGCAAACCACTTATATGTCTAAATTGAACCATAAAGCTGTTGAAATGGTAATGCAACGGGATTTTCAGGATGCAGCAAGTTGTATAAATACAGTCTTTCACCAGTTCCAGGAGGCTGCTCTAGTCGAAAAAGTAACTACAAATGTAAACAACATTATTTGTTTATATTCAATCAATGCTTGATTCATTCAATAATCTAATAATAAGATTCAATGAATGATGCTGTAAACCAGTCTTTATTAATAATACAGAAAAACTAAGTTTTCTATGATTATAGAAAATCATCGAATTTGAAACAGCTGAAAAAAGCTGGAGAAAGTTGATTCTGTGATTATTTAATGAACATAGAAATTTATTTGAAGACATTTTGATCATCTTGTCTTTGATTTTGATTTTGAGGTTATTATTTACAAACGTCTTTGACAACGTGCAAGATTTTTAATTTTTGAGTGAGAATACAACTGCTGCAAATCCACTATGGGCAAAAAGCGAAAATTAAAAGATAGTAAATCCGATGAATTCGAATTTGATCCAGTTCCTAAGCATTTAGTGACGGCTCACTTAAAAAATCAAGAAAAACGTTTAATAATAATTCTTGAACAAGCCCAACTTGAAACCGTTAAAGTAGGTAATTTGCTGATTTCGGTTCATCATACGAATTTTCTTAGTTAATCACAAAATTGTCTAATTTTAATTGTTTTGATATGTTAGGTTGGAAACAAGTTTGAACTACTCAACTGTGATGATCATGTAAATATTCTAAAAAACAATAACAGAGATGTTGGATCCTGCAGACCTGACATTACACATCAATGTCTTTTAATGTTGTTCGACAGTCCGTTGAATAGGGCTGGACTGTTGCAAGTTTATGTTCACACAAGTAATAATGTCTTAATTGAGATTAATCCTCAAACGAGGATACCTCGAACCTTTAAACGATTTGCTGGGCTGATGGGTAAGTAAACTGTCCACTGTCTACATACTAGTCATGGGCAAATCCACTCATATGTTCTTCAATTTGTTCAAGCCACATCAATCGGATTCACCAAAAACTGTAAAAACTTATAAGATTCTAAATATTTTTCTTTAGATTTCTAGTCTGAAGACAAACTTTCAAGATTAAAAACTTTACCATTCAAGCTTTTTTAAAATTTTTGAATTTCAAGTTATTTTTTTATTAAATATTAGCTACGACCGTATCTGGTTTCGCTTTTCAGCATCATCGGTCCGTTTGTGGCAAGTATTTATGGAAATTCCTGGAAATTTTAATATCTGTTGTATTAATCGTTAATAAAGTTTATTAGTTATGAATATTGAAGAATTCCACATATTATTTTTTATTTTTCGAAATTTTTTGGTAATTGAAGTTTTGTTATTAGAGCGGAAATTTTGAGAAAAATCTTGAAATGAATAGTTTTAAGCGAACGTCAAAACATTTCTGAAATTAAACAAAAGTCTCGAAGTTTCCAGTTTAAAATCGTTCTATTTATAATCCAAAATGAACAAATTGTACATAATAGTTGTCTCCAATTTTTGTTCTAAATTTCGCATTTAAAGACGAAATATCAATAAAAATACCACAATTTCTAGAAACTTCAGAGTTTTTAAAATGCGTTGGTCTTGACATTTCGATTCTTAATTCAATCTTTTGAGACTAAAACCGTTGGGTTTCTAAGTTGAACATTCGAGGACAATATCGAAAATTTTAGTTTAAAATTGGGATCTCAATTATTTAAATTTTTAGAAAACAAGAGTTCATTTATAATTTCTCGAAAATATCACCTTTCGATTTGGATTAAAAATTTCGATTACAAGAAATCGAATTTCGGTTATATAAAATCGCAATTCGATTAGAAAAAATCGCAATTCGATTGCAAAAAATCGAAATTCGAGCACAAAAACTCAAAATTCGAGTACAAAAACTCGAAATTTTTAGAAAAAGTAAAAGTTGAGGTGGTTCTATCCTACTCACTCTACAAAAAGTGAAAAAGAGGACATTATGGTAAAAGAGTTTTGTTTGGTGGTAAGATTTCTGCTCGGTGGTTTCACATCTCCAATTATAGTTTCTTTGGCAATTGTATTAGTTCAAAGTATAATTTTGTAACTGATTTGTTTCTTTACAGTTCAGCTTTTGCATAAATTTGCCATAAGAGCAGAAGATGGTCCTAAACTCCTCAAGGTCATAAAGAATCCCATAACGGATCATTTACCTGTTGGCGTAAGGAAAATAGGCATGTCATTCTCTGCTAAGAAAGTGGTGCCCTGTAAAGATCTTGTTCCGAAAGATGAAGATCCTATTGTTATGGTCGTTGGCGCTATGGCTAGAGGAAGTGTGGATGTTGATTACACGGAAGAGGTCACATCTATTAGTAATTATCCGTTATCAGCTGCTTTAACGTGTACAAAATTGTGTTCGGCATTTGAAGAAGCTTGGGGTGTTGTATAATTATGTTGATATTAGTTAATAAATAATAAAAACAACAAATTGTTCAGTTTGTTTAATTACTTCTTGTTTTATTTCTACTAAAATATTAGTTGATATTAATAAATAATAAAAACAACAAATTGTTCAGGTTTTTAATGTACTTGTTCTATTTTTATTAAAATATTAAATGATGATTTATTAGGAGTGAAACTCTAGTACAGGGATCTGAAAAATGTGTTTTGATTACCAAAAAATAAACAATTTTCATTTCCAAGTAATAGTTGATACCGTTACCCACGTAAACTGACGAATAAAAAGAAAGATCTTCAACTTCTCCATCAAAAGCGAGAGATTTTCACTCAAATGCGAAAATACGGAAGGCGGCATTTTTTTGACCAAAATACGGAAGAATCCAGAAAATTGGTGAGATCTGGCAACCTCCACCGTTGATAGTATAAGGTTCATTTTTGGTCGACAAAAATATTTTAGACAAATAAAATTAAACTTAGGGACCTTTTTTTGGATCTCAGAATTGTTAGGGGGGGGGTGCTTTCGCCTAGGACACTCAATTTGCTGAGGCCGGCACTGAAGAAAATTTCGAAATATCGTGTTTCGTCTACAATTGCACGTGCGATAAATATACCGTACTTAATAATATATAGTATTACATATACCACTATATATTAGATATAATACTATGCATGACATATATGTGGAAATATGCGTCCCGTTTTGAGGCACAAAACGTTAGTTTCGATTTTATAACTGCAATTAGAATCGTCGCCTCGTTTGAATTTGCCTCCAATTTTAGTTTCAAAAATCCCAGACGGTGGCGCTTTCGAGCCCGTTAGTTTTTGATGTTTGTCATGCGCGTATCGATTGATGCGAAAATGAGCCTTATTGCGTTTTCTAGAATATGAAATGCCACGATTTCCCAAGTTGTGAATTTCGTCGTTGAAATGTTAACGGTTTTAAAACGATGTCCCGTTCATATGAAAATCGAAATAGGATATTTAATTCGTCATCAATTGACAATTTTTCGTATCAAAACAAATAAAATTTTGGCAAAACATCCCTCCCTACTTAAGTGTAATCCGGACACTGACAAAAATCAGTGACGTGACTAAAACCCTTTTTTAAGGTATTTTAAGTACATGGTAATGTACAATTGAATTCATAATTTAATATTTTTACATTTAATCGCCTTCGCTTTGTTAAATTGTATGTTTTATAATATTATGAAATTATTTGCAAGAACGTTGATCAGCCATTTGCAATACGTTTGGAACTCTCGTTATGTATATTTGCCTACTCATCTTCCTTAATAATGAAGGATTAATGTAAAATATACGTTCAGCTAAGTGAAAATCGGCGAAGAATAACGAAAATCGCCTAAATTTCCTTGTAAAATTGAATATTTCGAGTAATTAATGAGTTGACAATGCCTTCGACAACACAAGCCGACTGCGAGGCGGCCATCACGCCAGTATGCGCCAAGCTTGGCAAGCGGGTTTGTGGTAAGTGGAGTGTGTGTTGTGTTCCTCCGTATTTTTCGCTATTCACATGTGGATAATACCCTAAAATACACAGGTAATTTATGGAAACTTACTCGGAAAACTAGTTAATAATCTAAGCTATAAGTTTAACCAAGTACAACAGTAAATACACGTAAATGAACAAAAGTCTCGTCTGAGCTTCACACCAAATACCAAGAGTCTACACCCGCCATGTTGTAAAATTGGAAGAGAACCGAATTTCTCTTTATTGGGAACTAGTTCCGCGAAAAAACGTGTTTTTTTTGGCGTATTTATGTGTGTAGTATTTTCCTTTATGTAGGTTATTTGATAGTTTTCCCGCGTTCAAGCGTCAAACCCATTCTCAGTGAACACATTAAAGCGTCCGTTGTTTTAACTGCTAGCACAGACAACCTGCAGCTTACTAAGCGCGGCGCTAAATCTTGCGAAGTTTCATTTTCCACGCTGCACGTTCGTCGTGGTGAAATTATTAATCGTTGTGCCGAAAAAAACTGATTGTGGATTCCAACAAAACATCGCCTATTTCCTGAAGAAGGGAAACTGCCCATTCCGTTGCGTTATAAGGGGGATTTACATGCAAAGGTCAAATGGGAAGATAACGTGTGCGCCAATTTTTGTTTGCACAATAGGAGTTTTGGGGGGTGTGGCAAGATTTTTGTAAATATTTGTGTTTTTAAATTTTTGTATGTTTGCAGTTGGGTATATGCATAGACTACTGTGATGTATGTGCGATTAAGCTTCAGAGGAGTTCGTTTTGTGTGAAACGATTTTATTGCAGACACAAGACACAATGCGTTCTATTATATGAAATGAAGGCCCAAAGCGTGGGAATTAATTTATCGAACTTGCGAGTCAGTGGTTGATACATCCAGGGCATTTAGTCTATTGGTAAAGAATTGTTGGGTTTTAATTGAATGCTTCGAAAACTTGTTTCGAAACGCATTTTTTTCTGCTATAAGGTTCGTATTCATTTTATTCTTAGCTGTATTTATCCCAGTTGTCTTGCTTTAGTCTACTTTATAAAGCAATAAGCTTAATTGTTTTAATTTTTTGGTTACCTCGTTCATCACTTTTGTTTCTAATTTTTTGTTTTAGTATCTTGGTACGTTCTATTTCTAGACTGAGGGATAAGATCTTTCATAATTATGTATTTTCTGGTATCTCGTTTCATTTAAAATGCTTAGCTCAGTTTCAAAATACGAGACAAGGTATGCATAGCCAAATTGGGTTAATTCTTTGTGTCTTGTGTCAGTCTGTTGGGCGAAAGTGGTCAGTCTGTTGGGCGAAAGTGGAAAAAATTTTGATTTGGTTATGTTGAGGTAAAGTTAGTTTGGATGTATTTTTGGTATGTTATTATTAGTCAAACAATTAAAACACAATTTTGATGCATGCAGTGTCAATTTTTTTGGCCCTCGCCATTGGGATTTTGCTTATTTAAAGAGATACGATGTCGATTAACTCATGGTAGGTTTTTTACTTTTTTTCTAAAGAATTTGAGAGGTTTTCAATTAATCGTATCATTCATTTGGTTGGGAATGTCAATTATTTGAGTTAATAAATGTTATTTATTTTGAAATATTTTTTTTACTGAACATCCACACCATAACGAACTTCATTTTCTCTTATTGACTCATTTTTGCAAATTGGAACAGACTTTTTTTTCCGATTACATCTATCTGTCGTATGATAAGGTTTATTTTCGTAATTTGACCTTAAAAATAAGGTTTTATTATTTAATTTTGTTCAATGACTGTTTTTGGCAACCATGTCTTTGTTATAATTGACACTTTTTAACCTTCAATTTTCAGCTAGCGTGAAACACTAAATCTGCAACTTTCACAAACATGAAAGCTCTTCAAATAAGGGAGGGTAAGGGCTAAAAGGTGGATACCTTGATGTTAAAATTCAGCGAGGACGTAGGGTGTGCATGAATCGGAGGATATTTTTTTAAAAAAATCCCTCTTTCGTTAAGAGTTTGAGATTTTTTGTAAAAATATTGAATACTTTTTAATTATTTTGAATTTTATGGAACATTTTTTTAGAATGCTTCGAAATTTAAAATCAAAAGCGGAAGATCTGAATCGATCTCAAATTTATGTTTTCCAGGAAATTTTAAACGTTAAACTTTTTTTTTCTATAACCTGCGACTAGACCTCAGAAGTGTCAAATTGATGTTAATTTGAAATTTTCGAAATTTCTTTTTTTTGTTGAAAATTTCAAGATTTCTTGAACATTTTCAGTTTTTTCGTCCACAAAATGACAACGTTTCAAATTTAACTCTTATGTAACTAATTATATTAAAAAAGTCGAAATTTTTAAAAGACAAAATGTCCAAAAATGTTAAATTTTTGAAAAAGTTCGAATAAAGTCGAAATTTTGTAAATGTCAACATTTTCAAAGAAGTTTACATTTAGGAAAAAAATCGTTATTTTCAACATTTCAAAACTTCCCCCAAAAATTCAAACATTTAAGAAAATTTGAAAACAGGATGAATCTTCAAAAAGAGTTAACCTTTTTAAGAGCACTGAAAGTTTCAGAAAATGGCGACAGTTTCAAAAGAACTCGAAATTGTAATCGAAATGTTCAAAAAAACTAAAAATTTTGAAAATTTTGAAAAAGTTCGAATATTTTTAAAAAATTCGACATTTTGAAGAATGTCGAATTTTTAAAAAAATCGACCTTTTAAAGAATGTCGAAATTTTTGCAAGGAATTAAAATTTTTACAAAAAAGTAGAAAATTTCAAAAAGTTGACTTTCGCTAAGAAATTAAAATTTTCAACAAACGAAAATTAAAAAAATTTGACGTTTTGGTAAGAAATACTAAGTCAAAATTTTAATAAAACTGCGTAATTATCAAAAACTGGAAATTTTTCAAGAAAATTAGGTAATTTTTAAAATTAAAAAATGTTGAAAAGTAGTTTTCAAAATTTTCAGTTTTCACAATTCATCGAGATGAATTTTCAAAAAATGTTAATATTCTTAGCAGTTAAAAGTTTAGAAAATGGCGGCAATTTCAAAAAAAAACTCGAAATTTTGGTCAAAGTATCCAAAAAAAGTTAAATTTTTGAAAAAATTCCGAATATTTTTTAAAAATTAGACATTTTGAAAAATGTCAATTAAAATTTTCGAAAAAAAATAAAATGATAAATTTTCAAAAAGTGTTAATATTTTTAGCAGTTAAAATTTTAGAAAATGGCTCAATTTCAAAAAACTCGAAATTTTAGTCAAAATATCCAAACAAAAGTTAAATTTTTGAAAAAATTCGAATATTTTTTAAAAACTAGAAATTTTGAAAAATTAAAAAATTAAAAATTAAAATTTTCGAAAAAAATAAAAAAATTCAAAGAGACATTTTGGTAAGAAAATAAAATTTTCAAAAAGGAAAAAATCGAAATTTTAAAAAAGTGGAGATTTTGCTAGGAAGTACTTTCTAAAATTAAAAATTTCTCAAAAAAATTGAATAATTCAAAAAAGCGACGAAATTTTCAAAAAATTTGAAATTTTTCAAAATACGAAATTTCTAAAATTTAGTAGATTTTAAAAACTAGATGAATTTTCAAAAGGTGTTTTTTTAAGAGCAGTTAAAATTTTAGAAAATGGCGGCAATTCTAAAAAAGTGAATTTTAGTCAAAATGTTAAAACAAGTTAAAATTTTGAAAAAATCGAAATTTTGAAGAATGTCTAAATTTTTGTAAGAAATTATTTAAAATTTTCAAAAAAAAGAAATAGAAAATTTCAAAAAAGTTGACATTTTGGTAAGAAATTAAAATTTTCGAACAAAAAATCGAAAATTAAAAAAAAAGGACATTTTGCTAGGAGGTATTTTTTTTAAAGTGAGTTTCCCAAAAAAAATCCCAACATTTAAAAAAACAGCGTAATTATGAAAAAATTAGAAATTTTCCAAAAAAACGAAAATTTTGAAATATAAAACAATTTGAAAACTTGTTTGATTTTCAAAAATTGTTAAAATTTTTAAGAGCGGTTAAAATTTTTGGAAAATGGCGCCAATTTCAACAAAAGTCTAAATTTTAGTCAAAATGTTCAAAATAGAATTTTGAAAAACTCGAAATTTTGAAGAAAAGTTAAAATTTGGTAAAAAGGAGCCAAAATTAAGTCGGCATTTTGCAAAATGTCGACATTTTCATAAAAATTTAATTTTTTTTAAAAAAGTGAAGATTTTCTTTTAAGAAAAGTCAAAACTTTGGAAATTGGTCGGAAATTAAAAAAAAACATTTTGCAAAAAAAGTTTAAACTTGTCCTTGATTGAAAATTAAGTCAAGATTTAAAAAAAAATCGAAATTTTGTTAAAATGTTGATACTTGAGTCGAAATGTTGAAATTCAAATCTTTCAAAGAAAAGTTTGAATTTTGAACAAAGTCGAATATTTAAAAAATTGAAATTTTGAAAAAATGTCGAAATTACCAAAAAAATTGGGATTTTCAAATTAAAAGAGGAAATTTCCGAAAAATCTGAATTTCTGAAAAATCGGAAATTTCTAAAAGTTGACATTTTGGTAAGAAATTAAAATTTTCGAACAAAAAAACCGAAAATTTCAAAAAATGGACATTTTGCTAAGAAGTAGTTTTTTAAAAGTGGAAGTTTCCCAAAAAAAAATCCAAACATTTAAAAAAAACAGCGCAAAAATTAGAAATTTAAAAAAAAAACGAAAATTTTGAAATATAAAACAATTTGAAAACTAGATGGATTTTTAAAAATTGTTAACATTTTTAAGAGCGGTTTAAATTTTTGGAAAATAGCGCCAATTTCAACAATAGTCTAAATTGTAGTCGAAATGTTCAGAATAGAATTTTGAAAAAATTCGAACTGAAGAAAAATTAAAATTATGGAAAAAAAGGGACAAAATTAAAAGTCAGCATTTTTTGCAAAATGTCGACATTTCCGGGAAAACTTACGTTTTTAAAAAAGTGGAGATTTTCTTTAAGAAAAACTCGAAATTTTGGAAACCTCCGAAAATAATTAAAAAAAACCACATTTTGCAAAAAAAGTTGAAATTTATGAACAGTTATTGATTGAAAATTGAAAGTCACGATTTAAAAAAAGATCGAAATTTTGTTAGAATGTCGATACTTGAATCTAAATGTTAAAATTCAAAACTTTCAAAGAACAGTTTGAATTTAGAATAAAGTCGAATATTGAAAAAATGTCGAAATTACCAGAAAAATTGAGATTTTCAAATAAAAAGAGGAAATTTCCGAAAAAATCTGAATTTCTGAAGTTGTGAAGTTTTTAGGAAAAGTCGAAATTGTAGTCGAAATGCTCAAAATAGAATTTTGGAAAAATTCGAAATTTTGAAGAAAATTTAAAATTTTGTAAAAAGGAGCATTTTGGCTCCTTTTTACAAAATGCTGACTTAATTTTGTAAGTCAGCATTTTTCGCAAAATGGCGACATTTTCAGGAAAAATTAAATTTTTAAAAAAGTGGAGTTTCTTTAAAAAAAAATCGACATTTTGGATATTAGTCGAAAATTAAAAAAAAAACACATTTTGCAAAAAAGTTTATATTTCTGAACAGTCATTGATTGAAAATTGAAAGTCAGGATTTAAAAAAAATTGAAATTTTGTTAAAATGTCGATACTAGAGTCGAAATGTTAAAATTCAAAACTTTCGAAGAAAAGTTTGAATTTTGAACAAAGTCGAATATTTAAAAAATCGAAATTTCGAAAAAAATGTCGAAATTACCGAAAAAGTTGAGAAAGAAATAAAAAAAGGAAATTTCCGAAAAGAAATCTGATTTTCTGAAATTGTGAAATTTTTAGGAAAAGATCGAAATTTCAAAAGAGGTCGAAATTTTCGAAAATGTCAAAAATCTGAAAAATTAATGAATTTTGAAAAGAAAATGTTGATTCTTTTAAAATTCGAAATTAAAAAAGTTATATTTTTTAAAAAGGGATCAAAATTAATGTCTACATTTTGCAAAATTTCGAAATTTTCAAGAAAAATTTGAATTTTCAAAAAAGTGAAGATTTTTTGTAAAAAACAGTCGAAATTTTGGAAATTAGTTGATTTCAAAAAAAAACTTTTGTACAAGATTTGAAAAAAGTTCTAATTTCGAACAGTCATACTGATTAAACAAAAGTTGAAAGTCAGAATAAAAAAAAATCGAAATTTTGTTAAAATGTCCAAATGTTTAAGTCGAAACAAAAAAGTTAGAATTTTGAACAAAGTCGAAGAGTTAAAAATTAATCGAAATTTTAAAAAAAATGTCCGAAATTGTGAAATTTTCAAATAAAAAGATCAAAATTTTCCAAAATGGTGAAGATTTTGTTAAAAAAAAGTCGAAATTTTGGAAATTCGTCGAAAATTAAAAAAAAAACCCATATTTTGAACAAATGAAAAGTTCTACAAAATTGCAAAAAAATTTAAAATTTTATTAAAATATCTAAACTTAGTCAAAATGTTAGATCTTTAAAAAGTTGAGTCTTTCAAATAAAAAGAGGAAATTGTCGAAAAAATTTGAATTTCTTAAATTTTGAGGAAAATATTCGAAATTTCAAAAGAGGACAAACTTTTCGAAAATGTCAAAATTCTGAAAAAGGATGAATTTAAAAAAAAGAAGTTGATTTTTAAAATTTGAAATTAAATAAGTTTAAATTTTTTAAAAAAGGGATCAAAATTAATAGGTTTACATTTTGCAAAATTTTGAAATTTTGAAGAAAAATTTAAATTTTTAAAGAAGTGAAGATTTTCTGTAAAAAAGTCGAAATTTTGGAAATTAGTCGGAAATTTAAAAATAAAACCATATTTTGAACAAATATGAAGATTTGAAAAAAATCTAATTTTGAACAGTCGCACTAATTAAACAAAAATGAAAGTCAGGATTTAAAAAAAATCGAAATTTTGTTAAAATGTCCAAATGTTAAAGTCAAAACAAAAAGTTAGAATTTTGAATAAAGTCGAAGAGTTAAAAGGTAACCGAAATTTTGAAAAAATGTCAAATGCATTTCCGAAATGGTGAAATTTTCAAAAAAAAGATCAAAATTTTCAAAAATGGAGATTTTGGTTAAAAAAAAGTCGAAATTTTGGAAATTCATCGAAAGTTAAAAAAAACCCAAATTTTGAACAAATGACCAGTTTTACAAAATTGCAAAAAAAATTGTAATTTTATTAAAATGTCGAAACTTTAGTCAAAATGTTAGAATTTCAAAAAAAAGTTTGAATTTTGAACAAATGTCCAAATGTTAAAGTCAAAACAAAAGAATTAAAATTTTGAACAAAGTCGAAGAGTTAAAAAATAATCGAAATTTTGAACAAAGTCGATGAGTTAAAAAGTAATCGAAATTTTGAAGAAAATGTCAAATGCATTTCCGAAATGGTCAAATTTTCAAAAAAAAAGTCGAAATTTTGGAAATTCGTCTAAAGTTTAAAAAAAAACCCAAATTTTGAACAAATGACAAGTTTTACAAAATTGCAAAAAAATTCGAAATTTTATTAAAATGTCGAAACTTTAGTCGAAATGTTAGAATTTCAAAAAAAAAGTTTGAATTTTGGACAAATGTCCAAATGTTGAAGTCAAAACAAAAGAATTAAAATTTTGAACAAAGTCGAAGAGTTAAAAAGTAATCGAAATTTTGAAGAAAATGTCAAATGCATTTCCGAAATGGTGAAATTTTCAAAAAAAAAGTCAACATTTTTAAAAAAAGGTGGAGATTTTGTTAAAAAAAAGGCGAAATTTTGGAAATTCGTCGAAAGTTAAAAAAAACCCCAAATTTTGAACAAATGACAAGTTTTACAAAATTGCAAAAAAATTCGAAATTTTATTAAAATATCTAAAATTTAGTCGAAATGTTGGATATTTAAAAAAAAGTTGGAATTTTGAACAGAGTCGAAGATTTAAAAAATAATCGAAATTTTGAAAAATAATCGAAATTTTGAAAAAATGTCGAAATGGCCAAAAAAGTTGGGAGTTTAAAATAAAAATAGAATTTTTTGAAAAAAATCTGAATTTCTGAAATGGTGAGGTTTTCAAAATAAGGTGAAAATTTTTAATAAGGGTCGAAATTTTCGAAAATGACAAAACTTTAAAAACATTGAAGTTTTAAAAAGAGTAAACATTTTGAAAAACATCGAAATTGTAAGGAAAAGTCCTAAAATTTAATCTTGTTTTAATTGCAAGTGTTTAAAAAAAATCCTAATTCTGAAAAACAAATGGAAGTTTAGTCTTTCCAAAAGTAGGATATTTTCCAAAAAAAAAACCTAAGAAATCAAATTTTTGTAAAAAAAACTCCAATTTTTTTCCAGGTCAAATTTAAAGAGCCGAAATTCCGAAAAAGTAGAAATTTATTCAAGTCGAAATTTTAAAAGAGGCATAATTTCGAAAAAGTCAAAATTTCGAAAGTTAAAATTTCGAAAGAAATAAAATTTCGAGAAAGATAAAATTTCGGAAAAGATAAAATTCCGAAAAAAGCAAAATTTTAAAAAAATTCGAGTTGAGGTAGATTCTTATAGAAAAGTAGAGATTTTGAAAAAAATCCTAATTTGTCAAAAAAACTGTATATTTTCAACAACAGTTAAAACAGTCCGAAGACACCTTGGTTCCTCGTATGTTCTCTTTGTGCTCCCCTGGGGAGGCACGCCCCATTGATTTTGATTTAGGAATTTCTAGTGGAACTCGACATTTGGACTTTTTTTTGAAACTTGATTTTAATAGAAATTTCGAGAACTTGATTCAAATAGAAATTTCGAGAAAACTACCCAAATTCAAAATTTCCAAAACTACTTGATTAGATTTTTAAATTTCGCTTCTAAAAACGAAAATTCGCTTCTAAAATCAAAATTTCGAATTTAATCTTTGTTGACTTGGTTTTTACTACTTGCTAGTTAACTAAACATTTCTGGAAATTACAGAAATTGTCTACAAAAAATTCTCGTGCGATCCAAATTTCATTGCCCAACATTAACTTTTTTTCGAAATTTCACAGCTAAAGTGTCAGTAATTTGCAAAGCTACAATGTCAGTTTTCAAAGCCAGCATAGTAATTTTCAAAGCTAATTAATTTTCAAAGCCAATTAATTTTCAAAATTCAACTTTAATCTAGGAATTTCAAATTTTAAAAAACTTGTCACTTGTCAAAAATGTTGAGGATACGCCCAACAGAAAATAGATTTGAGGAAGAAGAGTAAAAATCTATTTCTTGAAATCAAACAGTAGTAACATTAAGGAAGACCTGTTAGGGCATTTGGTGTATATGCACAGACAGGGGTGGATTTAGGGTGTTCTTAGGGGTCAAAATGGATGGTTTCCTTGGTCAAAAATATTTTGGGCGTGACAAGAATTTGTCGTACATTTTCATATTATAAAAATATTTAAAAGTTCCTCGTCTGTGCCCCGAGCAAAATTAATTCGCTTAAGTGCACAGGGACACGAGTGCCCGGTTAACTAAGTTATAAGATTAATAACTAGCTTTAAAATTGTATATTTTATTGTTTATGTATATACGCAGATCTGATGTGTGTGCAATTCCAAAAAAATGAGATTTCGAGAAGGGTTCACTACCATGAAATATTTTTATTGCAGACACAAGATACAATGCGTTTTGTTTTCTAAAATGAGGTCCCAAAGCATGGGATTTCATTTGCATCTTCAAAATTTCCGAGCCAGCTGATTGATAGGCCCAGGTCACATATTATTTTCTTCTCTTGGTAAGAATTTGTTAGCATTGGTATTCTGAATTGCTATTTGTAATTAGCGCTAACTAGTTGACTTTTTATTAATAAGGATATTTTTGTTTTAGAAAATTAAGTGACTAATATGCAACAAGTGGAGGCTCCGGTTCAGAACAATATGGTAAGAAGCTTTGCCAACTTTTTGTCATTTTTTTTTTGGGTTATTGGTTATGGTATTTGTAGTTACATATTTTAGTTGAATAAATTAGTCAAGGTTAGCTGAGGTGTTGACATTTTTTAATACCCTTTATATTCATGATTACCACTGATGTCTTGTGGAAATCAAAATTGATTCTGGAGATTTACGTTTACGGAAGCAGTTTAATGGTAGTTTTAAAATGAATCTTAGGGAGACATTTAATTTGTATGTGAAATTCAATTCCTAGAAATAGAGTGTAAGAAGCGCCCAAACGCGTTGGTTTTGAGGTGAAATTTTCTAGAGGCGCAAAAATTAAGGTTTCCATCACGCTAATTTGCATTACCAACATGCTCTAACGTTAAAAATGTTAGCGGCGTGTAATCGGCACCGGGGTTTGAACCTGCGACCTATTAAACTTCTTGTAAATTTCGAATTTAAAAATAAATGGTTTTAGAAAAATATTGAAAGTCCGATTAAATAAAAAAATTGATGTACATTTCTTAAATTTCAACAACAAAGTTTAAAATTTTGCGTTTGACGTAATTTTGAAATTTTTAGTCAATGTATCGAAATTTTGGGCTGAAAGGCGGGATTGTTTCAGAAAAATCTTGACTAAAAGGTCGAATGTTGGTGGAACGGACTGGTGCTTGGTTATCTTCAAAATTTGAAATACACATCTTGTCCCCCGAAACCAAGAAGGATTAAAAAACACAACAAACGGTTGCTCTAACGCGTTTCGACAGCCAAGCTATCATCTTCAGAGATATTCTGGCTGTCGAAACGCGTGGGAGCAACCTTTTTTGTGTTTTTTAATCTTTCTTGGTTTCAGGGGAGAAGATTTGTATTTCATTTTTTTAGAGAGGTCGAAACCTAAACAAAATATTGTTATGTATTAAAGAAAAATCAAGAAATACCAAATTGAAATGGATTAACATTTAAAATATAAATTTTATACAAAAATTTAGGGAAAAATCCAAATTGTGAGGGAAATTTCGAAAAAATAATTCAAAAAAAGGCGCAAAATTGAGTTTAACAGTACTAACTTAAGAAAATTCTATGCAAACTGGTTATTTTTCCAAAAATATAACTTCGTAGAAATGATAAAAGATGGACGAATTTCAAAAATTGAAATTTCGAAATTTTAAAGTCAAAATTTTGACAATAAGGTTGCGAAAATGTTGATGAAAATCAAATTTCGTGAATAACTTTGAAATTTAAAAAATCATTTCCTCGCAATTTCTGAATAGTTTGGGAAAAACCTTAAATTTCGTTTATATAAAAAAAGTGGAGTTTAAAGTTTAAAAAAAAAGCTAAGGTTGGAAATGTTCGGAAGAGGCAAAATTTTGAGAAAAATGAAAAATTTATAAAACCGTTTTCTTGCAATTCCTTCACTAGCTTTCAAAAAAAGTCGTCATTTCGAGTTTAAACGTTAAACTTTTTTAAAGAAGGTTGATTTGGTAATTTGAGAAAAAAAATCAAAATATCTAGAAAAACCAGAATTCATTAAATCTCGAAATTTCGAGTTTATTGGAATGGTGAAAAAGGGAATAAACATTTGGAGTTCAAATGTTCAAATAATCGAAATTTCGAGAAAAACTGCGTTGTATAATCACTTCTTCACAATTTTGAACGAAGTCGAAATTTTTTGGTGGAACGGACTGTCCTTGGTTATTTTCAAAAATTGAAATAGATCTCTTGTCTACTGAAACCGAAATAAATTCAAAAACACAACAAAGGTTGCTCCAACCCGTTTCGACAGCCAAGCTATCATCTTCAGCTGCAGTATCTTTGAAGATGATAGATGATAGAAAAACTTCGTTGTATAATCACTTCTTCACAATTTTGAACGAAGTCGAAATTTTTTGGTGGAACGGATTGGCCTTGGTTATTTTCAAAAATTGAAACAGATTTCTTGTCTACTGAAACCGAAATAAATTCAAAAACACAACAAAGGTTGCTCCAACCCGTTTCGACGGCCAAGCTATCATCTTCAGCTGCAGTATCTTTGAAGATGATAGATGATAGATTATAGAAAAACTTCGTTGTATAATCACTTCTTCACAATTTTGAACGAAGTCGAAATTTTTTGGTGGAACGGACTGTCCTTGGTTATTTTCAAAAATTGAAATAGATCTCTTGTCTACTGAAACCGAAAAAAATTCAAAAACATAACAAAGGTTGCTCCAACCCGTTTCGACAGCCAAGCTATCATCTTCAGCTTCAGTATCTTTGAAAATGATAGCTGGCTGTCGAAACGCGTTAGAGCAACCTTTGTTGTGTTTTTGAATCTTTTTTTGCAAAGGTTGCTCTAACGCCTTTCGAAAGCCAAGCTATCACCTTCAGTTTCAGTATCTGAAGATCTTCAGCTGCAGTATCTTTGAAGATGATAGCTTGGCTGTCGAAACGCGTTAGAGCAACCTTTGTTGTGTTTTCGAATCTTTTTCTTTGCAAAGGCTGCTCTAACGCCTTTCGAAAGCCAAGCTATCACCTTCAGCTTCAGTATCTCTGAAGATCTTCAGCTGCAGTATCTTTGAAGATGATAGCTTGGCTGTCGAAACGCGTTAGAGCAACCTTTGTTGTGTTTTTGAATCTTTTCCTTGCAAAGGCTGCTCTAACGCCTTTCGACAGCCAAGCTATCATCTTCAGTTTCAGTATCTCTGAAGATGATAGCTTGGCTGTCGAAACGCGTTAGCGCAACCTTTGTTGTGTTTTTGAATCTTTTTCTTTTTCGTTGCAAAGGTTGCTCTAACGCCTTTCAACAGCCAAGCTATCATCTTCAGCTTCAGTATCTCTGAAGATGATAGCTTGGCTGTCGAAACGCGTTAGAGCAACCGTTGTTGTGTTTATTTTAATCCTTCTTGGTTTCAAGGGTCAAAATTTGTATTTCAATTTTACAAAGTCGAAGATTTAAAAAATAATTGAAATTTTGAGAAAATGTCGAAGTTACAAAAAAAGTTGTGCCTTAGGTAAAAACAAATTTTCAAAAAAAAGGTTGAAATTTTCAAAAAGAGGTCGAAATTTTCGAAAATGTCAAAATTCTGCAAAATGTCAAAATTCTGTAAAATGGATGAATTCTAAAAAATGGATGAATTCTTGGTTTCAGGGGACAAGATTTGTATTTCAATTTTACAAAGTCGAAGATTTAAAAAATAACTGAAATGTTGAGAAAATGTCGAAGTTACAAAAAAAAAGGTTGAAATTTTCAAAAAGAGGTCGAAATTTTCGAAAATGTCAAAATTCTGAAAAATGTTAAAATTCTGTGAAATGGATGAATTTTAAAAAATGAATGAATTCTGAAAAATGAATGAATTCTGAATAATGGATGAATTCTGAAAAACTGATGAATTTTGAAAAAATGTTGATTTTTAAAATCCAAAATTAGAGAACCTAAAATTTTTTAAAAAGGAGTCAAAATTATGAAGTCAACATTTTGCAAAATGTCGAAATTTTTATGAAAAACCAAAATTTTCAAAATAAGATTATTTTTTTTTAAGTTGAAATTATGAAATTTATAACGTTTCTTCGCAGTTCATTTGCCAAATTTCAAAAAAGTTGACATTTCAGGTTTAAACGTTATTTGGAAAGAAGATTGATTTGAAAATATTTAGAAAAAAATTAAAAAGATAGAGAACCACGAATTCATTAAATCTTAAAATTTCGAGTTCATTGGAATGGTGAAAAAGGAATGAGTTCAATAAAAAAATGGAAATTTCGAGAAAAACTTCGTTGTATAATCACTTTTTTACAATTTTGAACAAAATCAAAGATTGAAAAAAAAAGAATTCAAACTTTAAAAAAATCGAATAAAAGAACTTCAGTTCTTCATAATTCGTTTGTAAAAGTTCCAAAAAAATCGAAATTTTGAGTTTCAAGAGCCAAAGTTTTGTAAAAAAGGATTAATAGCATATTTTAAGAAAAATGTTCAAATTTTTATAAAATCTGGTATTTGTAAAATTTAGAAATTTCAAGTTTAAAGTTGGATTGGTGGAAACATGTGTCGAGTACAATTTTGAGAAAAAGTTGAAATTTATGTCCCCGTTTCAGGTGTCTTAGTTAAAGTAATAGAAAAAAATAATTTTAAGCAAAAAGTTTCACATGAACATGTATCCGGGAACTCAATTTTTTTTAAATAAAATTGATTCGGGAGCTCAATTTTTTTTAAATAAAATCTGGAGATTGCGAGAAAAAAACTGGAACTGAAAAAAATCGAAATTTCCGGCAAAAGTCGAACTTTTGACATTTTTTCGAAAATTAAAAATAAGTAGACAGTTCGAACTTACCAAATAACGAAGTCTACGGTTGTAACAGGGGTTTGCGGTAAGGTTATTTAGAAAAAAAGTAAAAAAAATGGACATTGTTCGAAATTTCTCAAAATTCGAATATAGCTTCGAAGCAAGTAAATCTTTAAAATTTCAAAAAAACCGCCAAAGCTTGAACTCAGAAAACATTCTGAAACGAGTTTAGGAAGACATTCTGAGGCGAATTTAGGAAGACATTCAGAAACGAATTTAAGAGGACATTCTGAAACGAATTTAGGAAGACATTCTAAAACGAATTTAGGAAGACGACTCTAAAACGAATTTAGGAAGACATTCTGAAACGAGTTTAGGAAGACATTCTGAAACGAATTTAGGAAGACATTCTGAAATGTATTCGGAAGACATTCTGAAACGAGTTTAGAAGACATTTTGAAAAAAAAGGTTTAAACTGAGGAAATGTTGAGGTAAAAATCAAGAACTTTGGCATTAGAAAATTACCCTAAAATTTAGAGTTTGGCAGAATGTTCGAAAAAATGTAGGCACTTATGGGGACTGCCGCCAGAAGTGAAAACTCAAATTTAGGAAAGACATTCTGAAACGAATTTAGGAAGACATTCTGAAACGAGTTTAGGAAGACATTCTGAAACGAGTTTAGGAAGACATTCTAAAACGAATTTAGGAAGACATTCTGAAACGAGTTTAGGAAGACATTCTGAAACGAGTTTAGGAAGACATTCTGAAACGAGTTTAGGAAGACATTCTGAAACGAGTTTAGGAAGACATTCTAAAACGAATTTAGGAAGACATTCTGAAACGAGTTTAGGAAGACATTCTGAAACGAATTTAGGAAGACATTCTGAAACGAATTTAGGAAGACATTCTGAAACGAATTTAGGAAGACATTCTGAAACGAGTTTAGGAAGACATTCTGAAACGAATTTAGGAAGACATTCTGAGGCGAATTTAGGAAGACATTCTGAAACGAATTTAGGAAGACATTCTGAAACGAATTTAGGAAGACATTCTAAAACGAATTTAGGAAGACATTCTAAAACGAATTTAGGAAGACATTCTGAAACGAATTTAGGAAGACATTCTGAAACGAATTTAGGAAGACATTCTAAAACGAATTTAGGAAGACATTCTGAAACGAATTTAGGAAGACATTCTAAAACGAATTTAGGAAGACATTCTAAAACGAATTTAGGAAGACATTCTGAAACGAATTTAGGAAGACATTCTGAAACGAATTTAGGAAGACATTCTGAAACGAGTTTAGGAAGACATTCTGAAACGAGTTTAGGAAGACATTCTAAAACGAATTTAGGAAGACATTCTAAAACGAATTTAGGAAGACATTCTGAAACGAGTTTAGGAAGACATTCTGAGGCGAATTTAGGAAGACATTCTGAAACGAATTTAGGAAGACATTCTAAAACGAATTTAGGAAGACATTCTGAAACGAGTTTAGGAAGACATTCTGAAACGAGTTTAGGAAGACATTCTAAAACGAATTTAGGAAGACATTCTGAAACGAGTTTAGGAAGACATTCTGAAACGAGTTTAGGAAGACATTCTGAAACGAACTGTGTAGATAAGTCTCGGATGGCTTCTCTCAGGATAGTTGTCATTTATGTCTGAGAGAAATTACGGAATAAAGTGTCTAGTATAAACCCTAAAAGGCAAATGAACGCAAAAAGCCAAAGGAACGCAAAAAGGGTATAAAGTAGTCGAAGAAAAATTTAACAGGAATTAAAGACCCATCCACAAAATCAGTGTTCAATGCTCAAACAGCCGGAAATATTTGTTTTCGGGGCACGTTAAACGTTCGTCAGGTACTGGCTTCTGTTTATAAAAAAAATCTTTAAACAATGGAAATTCCTAATGAAGCCCCAATTCACATCTATGGTAGGGTACTGTGTATATCTACAGAACCATAAATTTTTGATTTAGTTGCGGGTTGTGATGTCTATGAATAAAACAAGATAAGTCATGGGGGCGTCATTAGATAATAGCAATAACCGGTATGACCTATTTCCCTCATATATCATCTAAAAGTATCTGTGCTTTTAAAAATAAAATTGTGTTTTTGAGTTCTGTGGTCATAAAAGCCACATTGTTTATACGAGAAGAATTCAGAAACGTCTAAGAATAATTCAGAAACGTCTAAGAATAATTCAGGAACGTCTAAACCGATTTCATCGAAACTTCCATAAAAATCTAGTGTTCTTTGGGCACATTTTAGCCAAGACGAGATGTGCATTATTAGTTTAAAAGTTAGTCCCAATCGATTGAAAAAGTCCAAAGAAATCTCGATTTATTTTACCTCGATTGGTCGCGAGATTAAAAATGAAATTTTGACATTTAACCACGAAATTGTGTTTTTTAATATTTTTTTATTTCTGTAATGTTTTGGTTTTTGAAAATTGAGTTGATAGAGAGAACGACAATTTCGAAATTAAACGCCAGCAAGTCAAATTTTGAGAATAAATGGAAATTCGAAAGAAAAATTAATCAAACAGAAGTGAAAACTTAAAAACTAGAAAATAACAATCCAAGGTTGGACCTGAAATTTCAGAAAATACGAATTCAATTTTATTCTAAATTTTGACTTCCCAACTAAATACAATAATAACGAATGTTTAATTCAAAAATTTGGAGGAAATCTGGATGTTAAACCCCATATGATAACGAAGGGTTCCAAGGCCAGAGTCAGTACTTCTTCCGGGATTGGACCGTGTCAAAGAACTACTAAAAATTCTTCCTGTGAACACGTTTAGTAGTTCTTTGACACGGTTCAATCCCGGAAGAAATATATCCTGGTTAAACCCCATATTTATCTACCAGAAAATACTCTGTTTGCAGAGGTACACAAGGTTGCCTCTACGTAGTTCTGATTTATATTTGACATGACTTTTTTTATGGATTGATTTGTTTTTCAGGGAGCAGGCAAGATTAACGAGGTCAGTAAGGAGAGAGAGCCGCCACCTCGAGTGGAACCACCCACCGAACCTGTAAATGGAGTGGTGCAACCGCCAGTTCATCCGCCTCCCGAAAGGCCGGGCCGCGTTACAAATCAGCTGCAGTTCCTCCTGAAAACCGTACTGAAGGCGGTCTGGAAGCACCAATTCGCATGGCCTTTTCAACAACCTGTGGATGCGAAAAAGCTTAACTTGCCTGTAAGTGGATAAAACGACGATTTCGACTTTTTTTGGGGGGCTGCCCAACACTTGAGAGTATTATGGCTAAAGCTGGGCAGTAATCATTACGTAATGCATTGCTAATTTTATTTCGATTTTTTTTAGAATGTATACTTTTTTCGAAAATGTTAATCTTTTGTCATCAAATTTCGGCTTTTTGTTTTAAGATATGATTTTTCCAGAAATTAAATTTTTTTTAAGTTTTAATTTTTTCCAGGATTACCATAAAATAATCAAGCAACCAATGGACCTGGGAACTATTAAAAAAAGACTGGATAACAATTACTATTGGTCAGGCAAGGAATGTATTCAGGACTTCAACACAATGTTCACGAACTGTTATGTCTACAACAAACCAGGGGAAGATGTTGTAGTGATGGCGCAAACGCTTGAAAAAGTGTTTTTAACGAAGGTCGCCGATATGCCTAAAGACGAATTTGTCGTCGAACCGCCGTCCAAAGGCGCCAAAGGAAAGAAGCGACCTTCTGGCGTTGTCGGTGGTGTTGGTGTGGGACGAGGTAGACCTCCGGCAACCGTTTCGTCCACGGTCTCCACCCCAGTGGCTACCAGCACGGGTAAGAGGCCCAGTTGGCTTCGAGATGGACCAACTTTCCCTTTTTCCAAAATTTGGCTTTCAAAATCTCGACCCAACTTTCCCTTTTTCCAAAATTTGACTTTCAAAATCTCGACCGTTTTCAAAATTTCGACCAGTTTCAACCTTGGACTTTTAGAAACTTCGATTTTGAAAATTTTGATTTTTGTCTAAAATTGTTTAAAACTTTTAACTTTTTTTGTAGATTGTATTTCAAAATTTCATTTATCAATATCGAAATATTAAGTAATCAAAATTTTAAAAAGGGTCAACTATTTTTTTGTCAAAATTATGACTTTTTAAATGCTGGACATTTTTTCAAAAATTTCGACATTTATTGAAACTTGGGGTTTTCAACATTTCGACTTGTTTTAAAATTTTGATTTTCAAACAGTTCACATTTTTTTGAAAAATTGACAATGAAGATTTTTGACAAGGTCAAATTTTGTGAAAGATTGGGGGGGGGTCTTCAAAGTGTCGACTTTGTTTAAAAATTTTGATTTTATGTCAACAATGGGCTTTTTCTCAAAATTTCAACTTTTCTCAAAATTTCAACTTTTTTCAAAATTTCAACTATTTCCAAATTTGCACTTAAAAATTTTGATTTCATATCAGAAATGGGACTTTTTTAAGACTTGACTTTTCAAAATTTCGACATTTTTCAAAATTTCAACTTTTTTAAAATTTCAACTTTTTAAAATTCCCACTTTTTGAAATTTCAACTTTTTGAAATTTCCACTTTTTGAAATTTAACCATTTCTAAATTTGGAGTTTTCCGAAAAATCTATATTTTTCAAAATTTAGATTTTTTGTTCAAACAGTTTTAATTCTTTTTGGAAATCTCGACTTTTTTGAAAATATTCACTTTTTCAATATTATTACTTTTTTAAGAAATTAAGTTTTTTGAAAGCTGGCTTTTTTTTAAAATGTCACCTTATTTTTCCAAATTTCAGCTTGTTTTGCAAACTGTTGATGTTTTTTTTTTTTGACAAATTTTAATTTTAAAGTTTTGATTATGTTTGAAAACGTTGATTTCTGAAGAGATGATTTGAGAAAATGTTTTAATCTTTATAGTTGTCTAGTGTGGGGCTGAAAAGGAAACAAGTTTACATATTGTGTGTGCTTGTCCAAACCTTGCCAGATTCAGATATAAGCTGACTAGAAAAGATACATTAAAACCAGGAAAAAGACGGTTTTCTAACGTATTTTTATTTGTAGGTTCCACCGGTCTGCCTCTTGGGACGCAAGCTCCTGCTACAGTTCCTGGAAGTACAGCGACCACGACCATCGCCTCGGCCACACCCAGCTCTCTTCCCTTACAACCACCGAGTGGAAATTATCATGTTCCGCAACCTATAAATTCACTAGATGCTAATATCAATGCGGGTGTTTTACCCAGCAACGTGGTACCCCCTTCTCAACCGGCAAAGGTTAATTTCTAATTTATCCAATGTATCCCCCCAACTGATCGTTCTTTCGTTAGGTTAAGAAAGGGGTTAAAAGAAAGGCCGACACAACGACACCTTCGGCGACAGCGTACGATTACAATGCACAACTTGATTCCACTCCCGCCAAAGTTGCCACTAGAAGAGAATCTGGACGACAAATTAAGAAACCGAGCAGGCCCGAACTCGACGGCTTAGTGCCTTACCATCAAAGCACTATGACCCCGATGAACGTCAGCGTGAACACTTCCTCGGCACAGCATGTGGCGCATAAAGCGAAGGAGAAATTATCGGAATCGTTGAAAGCGTGCAATGAGATTCTTAAGGAGTTATTTTCGAAGAAACATTCTGTAAGTATATTTAAAATGGTTGTGGTATCCTCAAAGTAAAACCTTGTTTATCTGAGCTGATGTGGTAAGGTGATATCTAGATGGAAGCGAAAACTTTGAAATAAGTAAACATTTCGAAACATTTATGTATTTAGTATGATAGTAACCCGCGGCCCGCAGGATCATCGATCACGGGAGGAATTGAATAAAATAATAATTAAAAGTAGAAGGGAAGGAACACATGGCACTATGTGAGCACTCGACGGTCATGTGCTGAATCCCTCTCATGAGGGAGTTGGAAAGGAAGGCAGAAGGGCATCTTCCGCCTGTGAAATGCTTGAGAACGTAAAGTAGCCAGTGTTGTCTTGGCGAGGGCAAACTGATTTCTAAACTTAATGTAAATTGAGTTCGCTCCTCTGGTATCAATAGAAATGTATGTAGTTGCAAAAGTAGTTGAAAATCTCATGAACATAGATAAATATTCGTGGTACATTCCATCTTTTGATATTACCCAAGCATACTCCTTATGTGTAATGCTTGCATAAATCCTTACTGGATTCTGGATTCGTTGTGGGTTGCCTAAAGTTTAGGCCAGCACTTGGGCCACCCTTTCCGGGCCCATTGTGCTATCTCCGTGATTGAGGTCTCCTTGGTCATTCATTCAGCCACCCAACCTTGATGAGAAACTGAAGAACGTCGCTTGGATGTGCTTCTCTCAAACTGGCCACACTAGGCCAGAAGTCCCCCAGCGTGGAACCTCTGATTGATGCTAGTGCCGGGCAGTGACACATCACGTGCTCGACACTCATCTTCTTCTAAACACCCTCTGCAGCTTGGGTCGGATTTCTAAACTTAATGTAAATTGAGTTCGCTCCTCTGGTATCAATAGAAGGAAATGTATGTAGTTGCAAAAGTAGTTGAAAATCTCATGAACGTAGATAAATATTCGTGGTACATTCCGTCTTTTGGTTTTACCCAAGCATACACCTTATGTGTAGTGTTTGCATAAATCCTTACTTGCGGGAGCCTCGAATAATCGAAGGTCGGGTAAACGAGGTTTTTACTGTACATTTCTATGATGACACTATAAAACTTGAAGAATTAATGTGAGTAAACTTTACGAGCTTTTTAACTCTGAATTTGGTTTTATTCGATCAGTTTTTGATTAGCGTGTTCAGGTTGTTCAATTACCTTTCTATTGCAGAGTTACGCATGGCCATTTTATAAACCTGTAGATGCGGAATTATTAGGACTTCACGACTATCATCATATTATTAAGAAACCCATGGACTTAGGAACAGTTAAGGAAAAAATGGACAATAGAGAGTATCGTACTGCCCAAGAATTTGCTTCTGACGTTAGACTGATATTTACTAATTGTTACAAATATAACCCATCGGATCATGATGTAGTTGCAATGGCGAGGAAATTACAAGAAGTATTTGAAACTAAGTATGACATGGCGCTGGTATTGTTTCTTTGGATAATTATTACGATTTACGTTTGCAGATTCGCGAAAATTCCAGATGAACCAATAAATAGGATAGGTGTCGTTCCCAAGTCAGAATCAAGTTCATCGGGATCCGGTTCAGAGTCTAGTAGCGATACAGATGATTCTGAAGAGGAGAGACGGAACAAACTCAAACTGCTTGAGAAACAGGTATGTTCGTCTTCTTTGGAGTCTTATTCAAAATAATATAGTAATCAGATTAGCATGATGTAACTACGCTCGTGCTTTTTTGTTCTCAGTTGAAAAACTTATCTTTTTGAAAATGTCCACATTTCTAAATTTCTACGTTTTCTAAAATTAAAAATAATAGCTTATAAAATCTCCACATTTCAAAATTTTCACTTTTCCAGTACTTAACTTATTCCAATTGACTTTTTAAAAATTTCGGCTTCTAAATTTCAATCTTAAAATTTCGATTTTTGTTTTGGTTACATCGTAAGTGAGATTAATTGTTTATTCAAAATTTACAATGATTTTTATTGGTTTGATTTCTTTTTTTTTAGAGCTTCTTATTCTTTATTTTTATATTCATATAGACAGAACCCCCGCAACAAATTAAAACTATGTAATTGTTGCAGCTTTTGGCTATGCAAGAAAAGATTAGGTCGTTAGAGGAAGAAAGTACGAAAAAGAAGAAAGAGAAGAAAAAGCAGAAAGACAAAGAGAAGGTGCCGAAAAAAGCGATAGTGAACAGTAGTAACATGGGTAAGCCAGGAGCACACGGCGCTCTGAACAAGTCAAATTCAATAATATCGGACAGCGTTGACGACAGCATAGCCAGCGTGGTGTCAGGGGCTGATCTCAAGATAGCAGGTGACGTTCATCATACGACCGGCGGCAAGTCCCTTAACATGCACCATAATATGGCGGCTGCCGCCAACGCTGCGACCGCAAAGCCACCTAAGAGCAAAGGTGAGAGACACCACCAATGATTTGCTTACGTATTTTTGCTCGAACACTTAGCTTTTTGATCTGGTTCGGTTTGAATCTGTAGCTTTGTTTAATTTAGCATGGATGTGGTGGTACTATTTACTAGATATGCACACTGCAATCTTTATGCACTCTTCTGTGATACGGTTAACTTATTTTAAATGAAATTTAGTTGTTAGCAATTAGTAGAATTATGTGGCTTATTAGCTTGTTTTACTGTGTAATATAAATTTAATAGAATAGTAGATAGTCGAACAGTAATAATTCTATTAAATTGATTGTGATGCTTTGGTATTAAGTGATTAATTAAATGTTGAGTAATTTAGTTTTTAGGTAATTATTCTGATACCAATTCAACACAACACAACAGACTATTTAACCCTTTCATTAGGGGTTATTTTTAAGATTATAGTGCTCCAAATAAGGCATTTTAAAAGAATTTCGTATGTCTAAGTTCTTCGTACTTAAATCGAATTGCAGAACATATGCATACGTTTATCAGTATCAAAATTTTGGTGTTTTGTAATACAAAGAAAACCATCAATCGAAAATATACGTTTTTCGGTCACAGGACCCATATGTACAAAAACGGATACATATGTTCCTAGTAATGAACGGGTTAAAGGTGTTTTTATTTTTATTGCATCAAGTCAAGTCTGATTAGTTTTAATTTTTCCTTACATCAATGACAGTATATTAAATTTATGTTGTAATTCATTTCATTTTATATAAACAAAGCGGTGAACATTTTTCCCTACTTTTTTATCATATCTGTAGTTGATTCTGGTCTTAGGATTCTTCAATCATAATAATTCTTTTGTTTTTTTGTGGAACAGACTGGTCCTTGGTTATTTCCAAAAATTGAAATACAAATATACCTCTGAAGATGATAGCTAGGTTATCGAAATGAGTTATAGCAACCTTTGTTGTGTTTTTTAATCTTTCTTTACTAACACACTAACAAAATAGTAGATTTAAAAATCACTATGAATATAAAAACTCTCTTAAATTTTAAATTTTGGGGTCGATCATCAGATTCAGTTTTTTTTTTTAATAAAATTCATCACAAAAGTCTTTGTTTTAGAATAATTGCACTCAAAAGTGCCATTAATTTTGAAAAATAATGAAATAAGGAAACCTTCTCTTGATTTTACTTGCTGTTTAAATACTGCCATATCACAAAACCTGTGAATGAAATTTATAATTAGTTCCATGGTGGTGTTGTGGATGATTAAGCATTTTTTTAAATATCTGCACTCGGGCACTAATGAAATGGTTTCAAATTTTTAATTTCAATTAAAATTACAAATTAACATGCTGCGCCTAGTAATGCTGAAATACGCATATTATAAAATTATATTACCTTTTGCTATTTATTCTCTCCAACTCTATTTTCCCAGCCTGATCTTAGTTGACATATATGAGTTATGTAGCTACTAATATTTTGCACTTTATATAAATTAGATTGCAAAAAAAATTTAGTGTAGTTTCTAATCTAATATATTAATGTAACGTTCTTAGGCACTTTGTTAAAAAACAAAATATTATTATAGGTTTACGTGGACCAAAGCCTGCAGCAGCACCAAATGCGCCACCCAAAAGGGCGAAGGCAAACAACAAGACTGGCGTCGGCAGGAAAAAATCCGCGGCGCAACCTGCTGCTATGCCTTTTGATTCCGAAGAAGAGGATAACGCAAAACCTATGTCTTATGACGAGAAACGTCAACTGTCGTTAGATATTAATAAATTGCCTGGTAAGTACCCTAACCACTTGATGCACTAACCCATGTCTGACTCGAGCACTGTGGCCAAATTGGGCTACTTTTGAAAATAATTTGCGACAATAATTTTACAAATCGCAAATTGGACGATTTAAAAGATTGTTGCAAATCCCAAAAGTGCGATATTTTTCTTTTTACAGGATTGTACAATTTTATTTGTTTACACACACAATCCTGCTTTAGAGATCAAGTTTGTCTGGTTAAACGTTCAACATTGAATTTTTTTGATCTGTTTGCCAAGTGAGAGCAAAAATTATACGCTTGAGCAATTTTCATAGAAATTTGCCAATAAAATGCGCCATTTTTGTTTTTCTTGCAGTAATTATTGAAAAAATGATTAGATTACATATTTAATATTGGGCCATGACTGACTGAAAGAGAATGAATTGGGAATAATATTGTGTACGAGGCCTGTTTGGTGTCCGTTAGCCATCCTTAAAATGAAGACCTCTTCAAAGGCTATTTAAATCATAAAACTTCGATCAAAATTCAAAGTTTTCATAAAATGTCCAAATTAGCAGAAAAAAGTAAAGGTTAGGAAAAAAGTCTAATTTTAAGTTTTAGAAAAATACGTGACATTTGTAAACATTTCGTAGGATTTACGAAAACTACTTTAACTCATTGTCACACGCCTTTTACACGTGCAACAGCGATATATTCATGAAACTAAATTAGTGAAAACAAAATTGATCATTTTTTTGGCATTTTTGATAGAACGGACTGGTCCTTGGTTATCTTCAAAAATTGAAACACAGAACAGAGAGTTTCTCTCTGAAGATGACAGCTTGGCTGTCGAAACGCGTTAGAGCAACCTCTGTTGTGTTTTTTAATCTTTCTTGGTTTCAGGGGACAAGTTCTGTTTCCATTTTTTTGGCAAAAAATTCCAAATTAATGTGTGCATTACGCGGTTAAGTAATTTTTTTTTTCATAAACTATGTCAGTGTTTTATTTATTTAAACAGCACTGACTAATGTCGTTATAAATTTGCCACCAAGAGGTTTAAGCACACTCCCTTAATTTTAAGTCAGGAAGTCATACAAGTAATACAAAAAAAAATGATTTTTATTATAACTTTTCATTTCAATTGGAAGGGATTTGCCCTTGACTGAAAAAAATCTTATTCGATGATTCAATTTGATTTTATTAATACATGTTTATTTTAGGTGACAAATTGGGCCGAGTTGTACATATAATTCAGTCGAGGGAACCATCACTTAGAGATTCGAACCCAGACGAGATTGAAATAGATTTTGAAACGTTGAAGCCTTCGACGTTGCGGGAATTAGAGAGTTATGTCGCATCGTGTCTACGTAAAAAGCCACGTAAGCCTTTCTGTAAGTTCCGTTACTTAACGTCTGTGGTTGGCTAGTGCACCAGACCACCGATAGTGGCGTTCTCACGTCGTTTCGATAGTGGCGTTCTCACGTCGTTCCGATAGTGAGTGCGTTACGGGCGTATGTAATTGGAACTACACATTTCTAAGCATGGTAGACGTTGCTGGTGTATCATGGGCAATGTTTAAACTGGTTTTTGGGATTTTATTTCATTTTAGGTTCTTGTTATCATTGGCGTTAGATTTTTTTTTTGTTTCAAGTGGCAAAAATTCAGTTTTGTATTAAAATTATTGCACTAATGTAGCAAAATAAATTGTTTTAAGTTACAAAGTAGCTATCGTTTGATTTCAACATAAATGGTCATTGTTTAAGGGGAATGACAGTGGCAGCATATGAAAACCAGTTCGTATTGTTAATATTTATAGAATTTTGGATCATGTTACTGTTATATTGTGATCGTGTGAATGCTACAAAGTTTAATGTTGCTAATAATACTGATTACGGGGGCATTTGTTGCTCAAATTTGAATTAAAGCTACTTTCAAAGCGATATGATGTTACTAAAATTTTGCTACTAGTGCTTTATTAATTTTTTTAAGCATGCTCTACCAACATTGGGTGTATTTCTGATTTTATTTATATCTAACGCAGGTTATCTGGTGACAGGTTTTAGTAGCTTAGATATATCCGACTGAAATGTTTCGTTTTTCATGGTATACTCTTGTTGGTCGCGGAAACACGTTTATTACGTACGTTTATTAATTTTATTTAACATTTCTGCGACACAGTGTGGTAATATTTAAATTTTTAATAATAAAAGTTGAAAATATTCTGAATCACCAAGAGCATGTAAGTGTAGTTCAATGCCATAAGGGGTATCACCTTTGGAGCAGTTTTTTCTTGTGGATGGGGCTTTAAATATTTAAATTTTTACCCTCATAAATTATTGATGAAACGTCTATTCATGTTAAAAATTTGACATGTATTTTATTATTCTTAAGTATTTATTCCTCCCTCATTGTTCCTTGTTATGTACTGCTGATGAGTTCAAATGAGACCGAAACAGCAAAGTCCAATGCTACAACCTTTTTTTACATCAAAACATCAAAGTCCAATGCTACAACCTTTTTTTACATTTTTTATATTTTCATAATTGTCTATTCATGTTAAAAATTTGACATGTATTTTATTATTCTCAAGTATTTATTCCTCCCTCATTGTTTCCTTTCCTTATGTACTGCTGATGAGCTCAAATGAGACCGAAACATCAAAATCCAATGCTACAACCTTTTTTTACATTGAAACATCAAAGTCCAAGGCTACAACCTTTTTTTACATTTTTTCTATTTTCATAATTTATTTTTAAAAAATTTCATGTCTAATTTTGTTTTCCAATATTTCATTTTTTTTCTATTGTATGTAAAATAAACTAGTCAACTTATTTTTTGTCAGCTGTCATGAGGTGACGCTTAAAAAATTTAATATATTTCCAAACTGGGTCGCAGAAATGTTAAATGAAATTAATAAAAATAAGATATTTCGTTGATGAAACCGAATACATTGGAAAACATTTTTGTCGGAAATTAAAATGTCGTATTTTTTGTAAAATATTTTATCCTGATAATTTTTTTTGTTTGTTAACAGATAAAAAGATGCCGGGCAAGTCAAAAGATGAGCAAATGGCAGAGAAGAAGCAGGAGTTGGAGAAAAGGTTGCTAGATGTTAATGACAAAATAGGAAACTCGAAGAAAACACCTAAGAAAGGTGGGTTAATAAAATTGTTTTTATTTACTTGTTACATGCCCTTTCACTAATAGTTTATTAAATCCGTTTGATTTTTAAAATATTAGTCAATTTGTTGGTAAATGTGGCTCTAAAAGATCATTCTGTATATCCTTTGCAGCCACATTTACCAAAAAATGGATCATTTATATACTTTTATTGACTTTAAAAACTGATTGGAGACACAGCTGGTGCTATTTTATAACTTCAATCCAAATCTTGGGGGGGGGGGGGGAGTGAAATTTAATTTTAAAAAAAGAGGCCGATATAATATTCACAATATATCTGTATCCAGAGCCCAACCACTTAAGAAGGCACATACTAGAAATTTGTTAAAATTGGAAGCAAAGTTGTTTAAACTGACAGCAAATACATTCAATTTAGAAATAGCTGGTGCTATTTTATAACTTCAATCCAAATCTTAGGGGGAAAAAGTGAAATTTAATAAACAAAAAAAAAAAGAGCCGATATAATATTCACAATATATCTGTATCCAGAGCCCAACAACTTAAGAAGGCACATACTAGAAATTTGTTAAAATTGGAAGCAAAGTTGTTTAAACTGACAGCAAATTCATTCAATTTAGAAATAGCTGGTGCTATTTTATAACTTCAATCCAAATCTTGGGGGGAAAAAGTGAAATTTAATAAACAAAAAAAAAAGGAGCCGATATAATATTCATAATATATCCATATCCGTAACCAGATCAACTCAACAAGGCACATACTAGAAATTTATTAAAATTGGAAGCAAAGTTGTTTAAACTGACAGCAAATCCATTCAATTTAAAAATTTGTTCACTAGAAACAAATTTCTTTAAATTATATGAAATTTGTTCAAATTAGAATAAAACATTTAAATTAGAAGTAATCTCATTGAAATTAAAATCAAATCAAACTAGAAGCAATTAGAAGGAATTTTGTTCAAAAGAAAAGAAAATTATTCAAATCAGAAGCAAATTTGTTCAGATTAACAACGTTATTATTTAAAATTACATATTTTGATACTTTTCATGCATATTTTCAGCATTTTAGGAGCATATTTCAAGCTTTTTATGTTGCATATACTCCAGCTCTTTTTATGTTGCATATACTCCAGTTTTTAAATTTAATCCACTCGAAAAGGGCAGCCCCATTCATTTTGCCTTCACAGAACCACAAGTAGGATGCGAAATAAAGATAGATGGCGATGAACCGCCTTCTTAAATAATAGGTTGTAATTTTTGGGGAAAATTCTGTTCGGTAACGAATTCCTTAGCTTGGAAGTTTTATAAATCAGTTTCAATAGAAGTCTTCACTGTGTCGAGCTGACCGCACAGGAATTTGCTGCCTCTGTCTTGTATGCCTTCAAATTTATTATTAGTCACTACTAAATCGATAACTGTTGCCTATATTTTTATGGGGCTGCTGTTGACAAAATGCTTTGATCACGCCCTTTTTTCCAGAAGAAGCGAACAAAGTTGACCCGACCGGTGCAGGTGGGCCTTCTGGTCGTTTGTCGTCGAGTTCGAGTAGTTCAGATACCGACAGCAGTAGCTCCAGCTTATCGAGCAGCTCTAGTGATTCCAGTGACAGCGAAGCAGGTTAGCTTTCACTTTCGCCACTCTGAAGTGATATATTAAGACTAAGTGTTTGTCTCCGACAATTCATTATAAGTAAGGATGAAAAGTGATTTGTTGTTAAGTCAAATTTTTTAATGAATAAGCGAAAGACTGTTTCTTATATAAGAACAATTTTAACAGCATATAAGACAATTAAAGTCAAAAAGTTTGTTGTGATTTATTTAGTAATATAATGTTGGGCGCGAACACTTAGTCATGTAATATTATAAGTGCTGAGAAATGGACTCGGTGATTTTAAATATGAATAAAGTAATAATTTGTACATATTGAAAATGATTATTGTTTGCAATTTATTCAAATTGTATGTCTAAAGAAGGTGGAATTAAAAGCGGTTCACGAGGCCGGCGATAATTTAATGCACCCTTTAAAATTTTAGAGATTATGGTATGACTAATATGATACAAAAGTAGTTAGATGCCAAACTTAATTTTTCAAGAAATCTTACACAGTGCAGTGTAGATAAAAGTATTAATCTTTTAAAAGATTCACATGTAACAACTTTTGTATTCTGAGTAAAATTGGGGCTCCCAATGTCTTGCATCAAAATATATGGAAAATGCATCGGTCAGATGACAATTTCATGGTGACAGTTAAATTAATAATTGTATAGACAATAAATTAGTCCTAAATAAAAATATAATTTAACAAAAAGGATCATTTTTTCGAATATTATTCAGATTGAACAAAATTATATTCGATGTAAAGAAATCAGCATGGAGTCTGCACATTTCAAGGAACGTTACAGAGAGCATACTGTTTTATAAAACAAAAACAAATATTGTGTGTAGTTTTCATTAAACGAGACAATTCTGTTGTCCTATCGTTTTTATTTGTAATATTTTATATTGTATTATTCTTCATGGTAGACTTATTAATTGGAAACGTATTGTTGTATAAAATGATATAATTTTATTGACAGGCTTTTTGGGCTTATTACTGTTTAGTAGAACTGATTAAAAAAGCTTAATTAATATGACAAGGTGATTCACCTTAGAAGTTAAAAAAAATCAAAATTGACACCCAAGTCATCAACAATTCGAAAAATTGATTGCAAGTAGATAAAAATTGCCAGTTTCAGACAATTGAGGACAAATTTAACATTTCGAAATTTATTCGAAAAAATTTGTCTCTAGAAATTTTGAGTTTTTCGCCCTGTAAACTTCAAAAGAAGTGATAAAAATTCATAAAACTATGTTCAAGTAACGAAAAAACGTTTCGGAATGTCTAAAATTGCTAGAATATGAATTTGGTTGGGTCTAGTGATACTTTTGTGCTAAAGCTGGTATTTTTTTTTTTACAAAACTATCAATTTCGTAATATCTAAAATCTTTAGAATTCTTTATGGATTCGGTTGGGTCTAGTGATATTTTTGTGCTAAACCAAAGCTGGTATCTTTTTACAAAACTACCAATTGGGCTCGACATTTTTCATATATTTTTTCATGCAGATTCGCAGGAGTGGCCCCATGTTTTCACTTTTGTTAGGCTGGTGCTCTTGTCCATTGTGTATGTTAATCCAATTTTAATGCAACATAGTTTTTATTTTTTATACTGCCCCCTTATCGCATAGAAATTTTTTATGTTGCATTAAAAATTCTTTCATTACACTTAAGTATTATGGAGCCTAATCTTGTGACATATAAAGCGGTCCACTTTAAACAGGTAACGCGCTCAGTATTAACATTGTTTAGCTTAAGTAAGCTGGTTACCTATTTAATGTGGTGCATTGGTAACGGCCTTGAGTGCATATTATGTGTGGAGTCTGCCAGCAGCGGACCAACCATACCGACCATTTAAAGGTCTAAAATATTGATGGGTGATACCATTGGAAAGGTTTCGGAGGTTTTGACAGGTGATGAACTTCATCGGGCTAAATGTCAAATGCAGACAATGTGTGTGGCGGCTAGTCGTCAACTCATTCATTTATTTTTTCAATTTTTTGCAAGCCTATGAAATGTTTTGCTTTTATTTGGATGTGATGTTTCGAATACGTTTATGTTAACATCATCACACATACTTCCCAACAGCATATTATGTCGTATTAGGTTATAACGGGTACCTATTGCGCCTGGGACCAGTAAAATTTGAAAACAGCGTTATTTACGGAGCAGCACTTTGTGTCGAAGCATTTTTACTGCCTGAAGTAATTTTATTATTTAAACTCGAAGAAATAACTTTACAATCCTGACCTGTATAGGTCAGATACGCAATTTTTAAGTTAGATGTAGCGAACGATTGTGCCTTTAGGATTAAATTTGTGAAAGAGATAAAAATTTTACAATTGATATAATTTTAACCCTCACTTGTGAAATTCTTGAATATTTAAACTTATAAAAACAATCTATTTAATAAAACTCTTAAATAAATACTGACCGACAGACAACGCATAGCCCTAGACCGGTGGGTCTGGAAGCATGAAATTTTTCACTTTTGCAACGAAGCTGAGCAGTAAGAAAGGATTTTGGAAAATTCATCCCTCAAAGGTGGTGTTCTAGAAGGAATGAAATTTCGTCATTTTTAAAATTATAAATCTGTTTGTAAATAAACGTCAACTCTTTCAGCGTTTTTGACAATCCATCACATTAGTGGGCAAAATCCACCTACAATGTATTAGTTTTGAAAAATATCGTCATTTTAAAATAAAAAGCTTTGGAAAATGTTAACATTTTGAAAAAAACGGAATTTTCAAAAAATTTGAAGATAAGGCAAAAGTTTGAAAAAATTCCAATTTTTCAAAAGCAGACAAAATTTGAAAAGTGACAAAATTATCAAGAAAAGCTAAAATTTTGAAAAGGTCGAAAATTTTGAAGTCAAATTTATCTAAAAAAAATCGATATTTGAAAAAAGGCCACGTTTTCATAGACAGTTAAAATTTCCAAAAAAGGAAGATAAAGTTTTTAAAGAGATCGAAATTTTGAGAAAATCAAAAATTTTAAAGTGACATTTTTAAGTTCAGTTCACTCGCAAAGGGGAACCCCATTATGCCTTCAGAGAGAGAGAGAGCCCTGTCAGTAGGATGCGGGAACAAGGATAGATGGCGATGAACCGCCTTCTTAACCAAGAATAGGTTAGGTTTAGGTTGAGGAAAATTCCATTTTTAATAAATTGGAGAATTCGGAAAAAATGGTGAAATTTTTTAAAACAATTCGGACTTGCCTTTTGACATTTCAGTGGCACTTGAAAAAGTGGGAATAAAAAATTTCAATTATTTAAAATTTTAGCCTTTAAAAATATCTTTGAAAACTTTTTTGTTAATTTTGAGTTTTTTCTAATATTTAGACTTCAAATATTTCAAATTTTCTTCAAAAATTTTGACATTTTTTGTCAACATTTCGATTTTTATTAATTTTAACTCCTTTCTAATTTTAACTTTTTAAAAATTTCGAAGTTTTGAAAATTTCTTATTTTTCCAATTCACTTATTCGAGTTTTTTCAAAATTTGCAATTTTGTTTCTATTATTTCTTATTTTTTAAAATCCCGACTCCAAAATTTTGTCTATTTTTCGAAATTTCGACTTGTCATGAAACTTTGGAATTTTTTGAAAATGTTGACCTTTTTTTAAAGTAAGTAGATTACCTCTTAAGGGAATGAATTGCCAAAAACATTGATTTAACTGTTATTTGTAAACTGAAATTTAAACACCAATTTTTAAATTTCCAACTTCAAAAATGAGGAACGAATTTTCAAAAATCCTTTCGTCGTGTTCCCTGTAAGTTACTTGAGGAATTCATGTGTGATATTTCATGCCTTTAAAATCGATAAAAAATCAATAATATTTGTGACCGAAATAATATCTGAAAATCTCGGATATCCGAAATAATTTCGTATCCAAATCCGAAATATATCCCTAACGACCCTACTGTCGTTGCTTTTGAAAAAGAATCTGATGTTGAAAAAATTCGAAATTTTGATAAATGGGAATTTAAACACAGTGAAAATTTTAAAATGTCGAAATTTAATTTTTTTTGTTAATTTCGACAATTCATAAAAAAAATTCATCAAAATTTCGAATGTCATTTAAAAAGAGTCAAGCTCTACAAACGCGGAATTTTGAAATAGAATCTCGTGTAGAAAAAACTAAATATTTTAAAAATCAAAATTTTTGACAAAAACGGGAATTTGAAGAATTGGAAATCTTGAAATGTCGAAGTTTTTTTAAATGTTGAATTTTACATAAGTAACAAATTTCAAAGTCGAATTTTTCAAAGAAAGTCGAAAACAAATGAAATAATCATAATTAACAAAATAACAAAATTCCTAGATTGACGAAGGCTGAAAAATATTCTAAAAACTTAAATGTAAAGTCTGAAAATAGTAAGATTAGGATGATTTTACATTGAAAACAGTAAGATTAGGATGGTTTTACACTGAAAACAAAAAGGTTAGGGTGGTTTTACACTAAAAACTGTAAGATTAGGATGGTTTTACACCAAAAACAGTAAGATTAGGATGGTTTTTACACTAAAAACAGAAGATTAGGATGGTTTTTACACGTTGGCATTAAAAGGGGACCTCACACGTAGAGAGAATAAAATAACCTCTTTACATAATTACATAAGGTGCAGTTGGGGAGTATATACATAAAATTTTAGATGGTTCATCTCGAAAGGGAAAATGGTAAGCTTGTTTTTTTTTTCAAAAGGTATGGTGCTGTATGGTTCTTCGTTTGGCTGATTTATTGCTGGCCTCCATTCACATTGTTTGCACTCAGGCATTTTATAAATACTTTCACTTGGCAGTCAACTAACTTAAAACAGAGGCAAGTCAGGTTAGGTTTCAAATAAAGGAGTGAAATAAGTACGAAAGTTGTCTCATATCATGTTTAATTTGTTTCTGATGTTTAAATGTATATAATTTTAATGTATCCGAAAACGTTGTCCTGTCGGTTTTTGTTTTATTTTTTTTTAATAAGATTTTAAATCATACATCCTTTTATATTGTATTTATACTTAAGTTTTGTTTGGTATGGTTGTACATACCAACTATCTCACAGATTGAAATTTTATTTGCACTGTAATGTCCATTTTTTTTATATTTTGTTTCAATGTATTTTGGCATACTTTAATATATAAATATATCTAACTTATCAGTTATTTTTTTATTTACTTTCAATCAAATGATCCGACCTGAATGGTTGATAAAATACAAATTTTTTAAGAAACTCTCAGAGTAAGTTTGTAAATACATAACTTATGATATTTAGGATTCCAGTTAGGTAATAACTTGTACATAATTTTCGTCAAATTCAAATTCCTTGCTTTCAGTCTTCGATTTTTGTATCATTCTTTTGTCTTGCCTCTTTGTAGTTGGTGTTGCCTATTTTTGTATTATGCATTTTGTTTGTAAATTTTGCATAAGCGTATACAATGATGAAAGATGTTAGTATAAAAATCTAATGTCAAAAATAAATTGAATATGGAATTTATTATACCTAGTGGTGTTATTGTCAAGCAACCCCATACAAATAAAGCACTCAAGGCTAACTATGCTTCTTGAAAGCAGCCTCTTAGTGTTAAAGTGTTCTAGGTGCCGGTAATCGTCCACCTAAAAAGAAAAATAAGAAATCTCCCAATCCTTCTGTGGGAAATATAACACTGGTGAGTATTGTAGTGTAGAAGGGTTTTGGTATTTCATCTAATTTTTAAGTTATTTCCTAATTGCATTCACGAAATGTTATCGTTTTTTGAAAAATTCTTGTTGAGACTTTAAATAGCATAAAAGAATGAGGTAGGACTACAAGTGAACTGATTCTGCAACGTGTAATAGCTCCACAGCCACTAATTATTTTGTTCATCGATTACTCTCTACTGAAAAACCGTTGTTTCATTGATCAGCTATGCATACGACATTGTTGGCGATGGCCATAGTTTCTCTATGGACCAATAGGTGGTAGAACTAAAGAGTCACTCGCTTGATGCCTGTGAATGTTTTAGTACTTACTTGTCGGAGCATTTATTAGCATTCGAGTTGGATATACCAAACTGACGAGATCTAACAAGATCGAAACCGGTATTTGGTTTCCAAACTTCGAATCTAATAAATGTTCAAACCTATTGGTCTGTGCATTATAGAATTGATCAGCTATATTTAATCAGTAACCCTTTCTTGCATTCTACGAGCAACTTGAAAATTCCATTTTGTCAGAATTTTTCAGCTTGCTCAGGGTGGATTTTATCTTCTACTAAAAAAGTTACTATTAGATACATTTTGAGAAGATCGAAGTAATATAAATTAATTAATTAATATTCAGCAGCACACGTCTGCTGAATATGGTGGGTCAGCGTTTCCCAAATAGTGGGTCGCGACCCGGCATCGGGCCACCAAAATACCAGGTCGCAGAATAGAGCATTTACAAGTAGATGGCGCTGTAGTCAATGTTAGGTATTACATTATAACCGTAAAACTTCTATTATATAACTTTTGTCAATGTTTGCCTCTTATCTGCGTGTGTTTGTTTGTCATATGGTCTTCTAATTTTGCTGTTTTATGTATTTAAAAGAAATTGACTTGTCTTTCGAAATTTTGACTTTAAAACTGACATTTTAAAAAATAGGTTCAAAATATTCTCAAAATTCTAATTTACTGATTTCAGCTCAAAATCTCTTGAGTATGTTTTTTGGAATTTCGACTTTTATCTAAATAAACTTTATCCTGGATATTTCGTTTTACAGACAAAATTTAATAGAACTCCTGTATTAAATTTGAATCGGAACAAATCAACATTGGTGAAAAAATCCAAATTAAAAGCCATATTATTTTTGAAGTTTTGCCCTTCTCAAATTTTCCACTTTTATTATTAAAATGAAAACTGGACATTTTCAAATTTTTTAAAGACATTTCAAATTTTAAATAAAATCCTTTTTTCGAATTGCCGAATATTTTCATAGTTTCTGACTTTTTGCAAAATTTGAATTTTCTTAAAAAATTTCAACTTCAAGATTTTTACTTTTCTAACAAAATTAGACTTTTTTTGAAAATTTCGTTTATTTTTTGAGGTTTGAAAATTTTGATATTTTCCAAAAGTTTCGACCATTTATAAAAATTTCAGTTTTTCGATATTTCTAATTTTTTTCAGTATTTATTTGGGCTTTCGACAAATGACGCTTTTTTTGAAAAAATCGATTTTTAATTTTGAAAGAACATTGAATTTAAAAAAAATCGAAAATTTCAAAAAAAAGCGTGATTCGTCGAAAGCCTAAATGTTGAAGAAAAATCAGAATTATCAGAGAAACTGAAATTTTTAAAAATGGTCGAAACTTTAAAATATTGTAATTTTGAAATAAAAACAAAATTTACAGAAAAAACTGAAAAATTGGGATTCAAGAAGTTCAAAATTTTCGAAAAAGTCAAAATTTTAAAAAATCAAACGATATTTAAAAGAAAAAAAGTCGGTTTTTTTTAGAAAAGTGGAAATCTTTAAGATGAAATTTTAAAAGAAAGTTAAAATTTTGCAAAAAGTCAAAAATTTTGAAAATATTCGAAATTGTTGAAGCCAAATCAAAATTTTTAAAACCTCAAAAGTAGTCGAAACTCTAAAATGCTGAAATTTTGAAAATTACAGAAAAAACTGCAAAATTGAGGATTCAAGAAGTTTAAAATTTTCGGAAAAGGCAAAATTTTGAAAATTAGACTAATTTTCAAAAAAAGTCGATTTTTTTAAAAAAGTGAATATCTTAAAGTTAAAATTTTGTAAAAAGTCGAAAATTTTGAAAATATTCGAAAATGCTGAAGCAAAATCAAAATTTTTAAAACCTCAAAAGTAGTCGATATTCTAAAATGCTGGAATTTCCAAAAAAACTACGAAATTTACAAGAAAAACTGAACAATCGAGGATTCAAGAAGTTCAAAATTTTCGAAAAAGGCAAAATTTTAAACATTTAACGGAATTTTCAAAAAAAAGTCTAATTTTTTTAGAAAAATGAAAATTTTAAAGTTAAAATTCTTAAAGAAAGCCAAAGTTGTGCAAAAGTCGAAAATTTTGAAAATATTCGATAATGCTGAAGCCAGATCAAAATGTTTAAAACCTCAAAAGTAGTCAAAACTTTAAAATGCTGAAATTTTGAATAAAATACGAAATTATAGAAAAAAACTGAAAAATTGAGGATTCAAGAAGTTTAAAATTTTCGAAAAAGTCAAAATTTTAAATATTAAACGATATTTAAAAAAAAAGTCGATTTTTTTTTTAGAAAAGTGAAAATCTTAGTTGAAATTTTTAAAAAAAGTTAAAATTTTGCACAAAGTCGAAAATTTTGAAAATATTCGAAAATGCTGAAGCCAAATCAAAATTTTTAAAACCTCAAAAGTAGTCGAAACTCTAAAATGCTGAAATTTTGAAAAAAAAAACGAAATTTACAGAAAAACTGAAAAATCGAGGATTCAAGAAGTTTAAAATTTTCGAAAAAGGCAAAATTTTGAAAATTAGACGATATTTTCGAAAAAGGTCATTTTTTTAGAAAATTGGAAATCTTAAAGTTGAAATTTTGAAAAAAAGTTAAAATTTTGCTAAAAGTCAAAAATTTTGAAAATATTCGAAATTGCTGAAGCCAAATCAAAATTTTTAAAACCTCAAAAGTAGTCGAAACTCTAAAATGCTGAAATTTTGAAAAAAATACGAAATTTACAAAAAAATACTGCAAAATTGAGGATTCAAGAAGCTCAAAAAGGTCAAAATTTTAAAAATCAAACGATACTTTCAAAAAAAGTCGATTTTTTTAGAAAAGTGAAAACCTTAAAGTTGAAATTTTTAAAGAAAGCTAAAGTTATGCAACAGTCGAAAATTTTGAAAATATTCGATAATGCTGAAGCCAGATCAAAATGTTTAAAACCTCAAAAGTAGTCAAAACTTTAAAATGCTGAAATTTTGAATAAAATACGAAATTATAGAAAAAAACTGAAAAATTGAGGATTCAAGAAGTTTAAAATTTTCGAAAAAGTCAAATTTTAAAAATTAAACGATATTTTCAAAAAAAAAGTCGATTTTTTAGAAAAGTGAAAATCTTAAAGTTGAAATTTTTACAGAAAGTTAAAATTTGGCAAAAAGCCGAAAATTTTGATAATATTCGAAAATGCTGAAGCCAAATCAAAATTTTTAAACCTCAAAAGTAGTCGAAACTCTAAAATGCTGAAATTTTGAAAAAAAATACGAAATTTACAGAAAAACCTGAACAATCGAGGATTCAAGAAGTTTAAAATTTTCGAAAAAGGCAAAATTTTGAAAATTAGACGATATTTTCGAAAAAGGTCGTTTTTTTAGAAAAGTGGAAATCTTAAAGTTGAAATTTTTAAAAAAGTTAAAATTTTGCAAAAAGTCAAAAATTTTGATAATATTCGAAAATTCTGAAGCCAAATCAAAATTTTTAAAACCTCAAAAGTAGTCGAAACTCTAAAATGCTGAAATTTTGAAAAAAATACGAAATTTACAGAAAAAGCTGAAAAATCGAGGATTCAAGAAGTTTAAAATTTTCGAAAAAGGCAAAATTTTGAAAATTAGACGATATTTTCGAAAAAGGTCGTTTTCTTTACAAAAGTGGAAAACTTTAAAGTTGAAATTTTGAAAAAAAAGTTAAAATTTTGCAAAAAGTCAAAAATTTTGAAAATATTCGAAATTGCTGAAGCCAAATCAAAATTTTTAAAACCTCAAAAGTAGTCGAAACTCTAAAATGCTGAAATTTTGAAAAAAATACGAAATTTACGGAAAAAACTGAAAAATTGAGGATTCAAGAAGTTCAAAATTTTCGAAACGTGCAAAATTTTAAACATTTAACGGAATTTTCCAAAAAAAAAGTTTCATTTTTTTTAGAAAAGTGAAAATCTTAAAATTAACATTTTTAAAGGAAGCTAAAGTTATGCTAAAGTCGAAAATTGTGAAAATATTCGAAAATGCTGAAGCCACAATTCTCCAGAAAAGGTCGAAATTTTGGGGGAAAAAATTTCAGTCGACAATTTCAAAAATTTTAAAATGTGAAAAAGTGACGAAATTTTGAAAACTTAAAATTTTCGAAAAAATTTAGGATGGTTCAAATTTTGAAAAAGGTGGAACATTTTTTAAAAAGGTAGAAAATTTGGAAATTAAAAATAAATAAATTTTCAAAAAAGTATAGATTCTCAAAAAATGTGGACATTTCTCGATTTAAAAACCAATCGAAATTTTCTATTTAAACGTCAACTGTTTTAAAAAAAATCTAAAGAATTGTATTCGAAAAATATTCAGAAGAGCATCGAAATTTTAAGAAAAATTCAGCATGGTGAAAAAATTCAGTTTTCAGGTTAAAGCGAAGTACTTCACGCTTTAAAACTTCAATTGGGGATTTCGAAGTAATTTGGATCAAATTACGGTAATTTGGATCAGATTACTTATTAATTGAAAAGATTACAAAATCGTAGAAAGAAGAGACGAAATTTTGACATTCCAACTTCAAAAAGTGGTCGAAATTTTGAGAAGAAAACGAAGGTAGTTAAAAAATGGGTCACGAAGGGGAAATAATCGGGTCATAACCAAAATAGTTTGGGAAACGCTGTGGTAGGTGGTTTAAACCATGATTCCTGTCGAAGTCAACACCATCCTTAATTGCATCGATTTCCATCAAAAAATTTTGGGATATGACAAATTGTAATCAATTTTTCTCAACCAAGTTACCAAGTAATTGCCCAACTATGCAGGCGGCCGCGCCCCACAGATTTGTGTAGGTTAAGAAACTTACAGTAAATGTTAGGGATTTTTATCTCTTCCGAAGGTGTATAGCTTTGCAGTTTTTATTAGAGATTGGGCTAAACTAGATTTTTCCGACATTGAATTTCGGTTTCTGTTGCGGTAACCTGGAAATTTCGAGAAAAACTGTAGTAGGTGGTCACCTAAGAATGGACGCTTTTGGCAACGAACCACCCCACAGAGTTGGAAAAAAAATGGGCCCCGAAAAGTCGCCAAAAAATATTTGAGTTTCTAAAATGACCGCAAGATGACGTAACGCAAAAAATGAGAATTTCTAAAAAATTATGAATTTTGACGTACCACTAATATAATATTTAAAGCACAATAATTTTTATTTCTTTTACAATTTGGATATATTTAAAACGGAACCATAACAGTGTTAATGAAAAACAAATTGTTTAAAAAAAAGGGTTTGTACCATTCAAAAGATCGTGATATCAGACAGGAGTTGGATATATTACTCTAGAGACTAATTGTTTAATTTTTTTTTATTTAGAATATTGCCAAACCGCAAGCACCAACAATCACCCAAACGGTCGGCGCTACAAATAGTCACCCCACGAATCAATCGACAACAACATCGGTAACAAACAATACGACCAATAAACCGAGCATAAACACTGCACCGATACCGAATCGCAAGCCATCCATAGATAAACCACCTAATGCCGTCCCCGTGCAACAGGCTGCGGCACCCGCCTCCGTACCGCAAGTCTCAAAGCCGGTAGCTTTGCCCACACCTTCCCCCGATAAACCTAAACCTAACGTCCTATCACCCCTACCAAGTACTTACACCGACCCTTTAGAACAATCGTTGGCTAGTCTAGAACACGACATAATCAAAACTGAATCTTTAGAAAATATGGCAGCCAGCATGGTGCAAATGCCTCCGACCTTATCCAACCCTTTAATAAATCCCGCTATAACCTCCGTTCCTAATTTAAATCCTCCGCTTTTGCAGTCTAGCATGGGGATGGATATCAAGCCCAACATGACTGTAGGGAACATGATTCCTTCGATAGCACCGATGATGCACGATATACATAGAACAATCGATTCCGAATTATCTTCCATGATACAACCCACGACAACACAATCGAATTTGATGCAACATATTAGCAATAACGGCTACGGCATTAAGCAAGAATTCGACATGGCCAGCAACAACAACGGTCTCACTTCCATGGGTTTACCTATTGGCATGTCAATCCCTTCACTATTCGATCCCATACCTCAGCAAATAAACAACGTATCTGTGAAAAAAGAATCCAGTACCAAATCGGAAGACCGCATCGATATCGTTTCCAGTTCGGGCTTGAACGATAAAAAGCTGGCATTGGATCAGAAAACTCAAAGTCAGTCGTATACGATGGGCTACAAGTCCAAACAGGAGCAAAACGTTAAAAACGCCAGCTCTTGGTCCAGCCTGGCGAAAGCCAATTCGCCCCAAAACAATGCCACGGGAGGCAGCAGTCGACAACAAGTCATGGACAGCTTTAAAGCCTTCCAGAACAAAGCCAAAGAAAAGGCTGATAGGGAAAAACAAAGACTTGAAACGCTAGAACTGAAAAAGCAGCAGAAAGAGCAGGCGGAGAAAGAAAGGCTGAGGGTCGAGAACGAGAGGCGCAGGGAGAAGGAGGAGGAAGATGCCTTAGAAAAAGCAAGGTGAGTAATTTTGGTGGATCCTTGGTTGTCTTCAAAAATTGAAATACAAATCTTGTCCACTGAAACCAAGAAAAATTAAAAAACACAACAAAGGTTGCTCTAACGTGTTTCGACAGCCAAGCTGTTATCTTCAGAGAGATACTTGGTTTCAGGGGATAAAATTTGTATTTCAATTTTTTAAGGTGCGTTTACACTAGGCACTTTATTTCGCACATTTCTCTCTGATATAAAATACCTATTACAAAATTTGGGTGGGGACTGCGTCAAAAAGGGAGGCACGTGCCCACCTTGGTCCCCCTTTGGCGCCGTCACTGAATGTATGGAATAAAATGTCTAGTAGAAACCCACCATCAGGATGAAGTTGGCACTTCTGTCAAAGAGAAATTTACGGAATAAAATGTCAAGGGTAAACGCACCCTTAAATCTTATTAGTGACATTCAGACGAAGCACATCATAAGACTGCTTACCTTTTCCAATGACTGTCAAAATTTTTAAAAAGGTCCAGATTTTCGATTCGATCAGTCAAAATTTTTAAGGGCAAAATATTCAAAAAAAGTTGAAATTTAAAAAATTGGAAGATATTCGAAAAGAAGAAGAAGGCGGTTTATCGCCGTCTATCCTTGTTTCCGCATCCTACTCGTGGAGTTTTGAGGGCATAATGGGGTCACCCTTTGCGAGTGGATTAAACTTAAAAAACAAGTAAAATTTCTAGAAAAATTGCAAATTGCATGAAAAAGTTGAAATTAGCAGATATAGATTTTGAAAGCAATTTCAAGATTTAAGAAAAACAATTTTTGGAAATCTCGAAATATAGAAATAAAATTTGAAATTGAATTCTTCAAAATAAGTCAGAATTTCTAAAAGCAGTCTGCAAAAGTCGAAATTTTCAGAAAAATCAACATATTCATATTCCGATTATTTTTTTGTGTAGGAAAGCAATAGCTGAGCAACAACCAATAACAACGCCACGGGTAGAAGAACTGAGAGCATCGCCGGCTGATGGTAGTATATCGCCAGGATCACAAAGCTCAGGATCAGATCGAACGGATAGGGAGCGACAGAGGCTACAAGAGCAGGAAAGGAGGAGACGTGAAGTGGTAAGTATTTGTTCTGATTTTTCAGTCCATGTATATCAAATACATGACAATTTATTAGCTACTGGTAGGGATGCCACGTACTGTATTCAGTTGATGTATCGAAAAAGATATATCGATATGTTTCGATGCATTCGACATTCGATGTGTTTGAATTATGGTCCTTATTTAAGTTATATGGCAATACAGATTAACAATGTTTGTGGAGAAAAAATATATTCACGTTTTTATACATAACATACAACTCTCTAAAACGGTTGCTAACACAACTCAACTATTATTTGTTTCATTTAACAAGGTGGAGGTATTTTGATTGTCTCGCTCTAACACGATGCATCATAAATCCAATGCCATACAGTAAGACCTCTTAACCAGCGAGGCGCGCCTCTCATCTAGTAAAAAACTTCTGCTTCTATTGATCGATTTTTTTTTAACTAAACCTCGAAAATTGCAACTATTTCTGGATTCTGGATTCGTTGTGGGTTGCCTAAAAATTTAGGCCAGCACTTAGGCCACCCTTTCCGGGCCCATTGTGCTCTCCCCGTGATTGAGGTGTCCTTGGTCATTCATTCAGCCACCCAACCTTGTTGAGAAACTGAAGAACGTCCCTTGGATGCGCCTCTCTCAAACTGGCCACACTAGGCCAGAAGTCCCCCAGCGTGGATCCTCTGATTGATGCTAGTGCCGGGCAGTGACACATCACGTGCTTGACACTCTCATCTTCTTCTAAGCACCCTCTGCAGCTCGGGTCGTTTATGATTCCCATTCTGTGGAGGTGTTTGTTTAATCGACAGTGACCTGTCCATATCCCTACAAGTTTCCTGAGATTATTTCTTGAGAGTTGTAGGCATAGTTTTGCCCTTTCTCTGCACGGCATTCTAATGAATGCGTGAGTTTGTCGGCATGTTGTTATTAATGCCCATAAGGCTTTGTGTTTACGATAAGTTTCTTCGTTAAGTAGGGATCTTACGGTTGATCTTGCCAGGGGAAGGGTTGGTTCTGGTCCAACGAATTGTCCCTCCGAACCCTTCCTCGCCAGTTTGTCAGCGCGTTCGTTTCCCTCTTTCCCAGAATGTCCTTTGATCCATATTAGATCAATTGTATTCTCTTGTGATAGACGTTCTAGAGCTAGGTGGCAATTCCATACCAGCACTGAGTTTGTTTTCACATTCCTCAGGGCCTTAAGGGCTGCCTGGCTATCCGTGTTTATTTGGATATATTTTCCTGCAATGTTCAGTTGCGTCATTTGTTCGGCGCTATATAAAATTCCCAACATCTCCGCTTGAAAGATTGTTGAGTTTTTATCTAGCTTAATACTTACACTTAGGTTCAGGTCTTCCGAGAAGATTCCTGTTCCAGTGCCCGTAATTGTTTTCGATCCATCGGTGTATATACTTACGTCTGGTATCCTTGCTTGTACTTCCTCCATTTTTATACGGTAGGATTTTGTGAAGTTATATTTCACCAGTAGATGGTCCATCGGCGCATCCAGAATAGGTACCTTTTGGAGCGCCTCCTCCATTATGCGCCGGTGACCCACCATTTTACCTACCGTATTCCACATTCCTCCTGCTTGCAAACGGAGAGCAGAAGCCTGTGCCGCCCCCTCAAGAAATATGTCGAGAGGTGGCAGGCACAAGATCGCCTCCATTGCTGCTGTTGGAGTGGATTTCATTGCTCCTATCACTGCCAGACACGCTAGTCTCTGGATGTGATTTAGCTTTTGTTTTATAGTGGTCCACTTTGTCTTTGGCCACCAAATTATAACTCCGTAGCTTACAATTGGTCTGATGACTGCCGTGTATAGCCAAAAGGTCATCTTAGGGGATAACCCCCAAGACCTCCCGATGGCCCCACGGCATTGCCAGAAGATCTTGTAAGCTTTGTTTAATTTATTTTCAATGTGGTACTTCCAGCTCAGTTTGCTGTCAAGTTCAATACCAAGGTATTTCACTCGATTTGACAACCCGAGTTGGGTTCCCATGAGTTTGGGAAATTTTAGTCGCGCTAATTTCCTTTTATTTGTGAAAAGGACCATTTCCGTCTTTTCAGGATTTGCTGCTAGGGAATGTTCTTTGCACCATTTCTCGACTATATATAAGGCGTCTTGCATTAACTCGAAGAGTACTCCCTCGTGTTTACCTGAAAGCAGAATGGTTATATCATCTGCGTAGCCAATTGTAGAGAGACCCCGGTCATTGAGTTTTCGGATAAGGTCATCCGCTATGATTAACCATATAAGGGGGGATAATACACCCCCTTGCGGACATCCCTTACTTACGATTCCTCTGACTGTATAGTCTCCTACTGTAACTTGTATTGCTCGCCACTCAAGTATATGTCGTATGAGTTCCCGCAAGGCGGGTTCAATACCTCTACGCTCAAGCGCCGAAGAAATGCTATTGAAATTAGGTCTATCAAAGGCACCTTCTATGTCCAGAAATACACCTAGGGTGTGTTCTTTTACTTCTAGCGATCTCTCGATCCTGCTAACTACTGAGTGTAGCGCAGTTTCGGTAGATCTGCCGGAAGTAAAAGCATGTTGATTTGAATGTAAGGGGTAGTGTATATCGAGGCTATCCCTTATATGTCTGTCGCACAACCTCTCCAACGTCTTCAGTAGGAAAGACGTTAGGCTGATTGGGCGACATGATTTAGCCTCACCTTGAGTTTTACCCGGTTTTGGAATAAAAATTACTTTGACTTCCCTCCATTCTCGGGGTATGTATTTAAAGGCAATACACGCCCTGAAAATTTGCACCAGGTATTTTTGTATCCACACCATTCCCCACTGAAGCAGGGCAGGGTAGGTACTGTCCAACCCGGGCGATTTGAAGGGAGCAAACGATTGTACGGCCCAGTTTACTTTTGTGTCAGTTACCATCTGAACAGCCAGCTCCCAATCCCTATTTCTAGGGTGAGAGGCTGAGTGCCCTTGCCACTTATGGCCTGGTATAACACGGCATCCTGGAAAGTGCGTGTTTAGGAGCTCTGAAGCTGTTTGTGCGGGTGTACTGGTATATGTACCGTCGGCCCGCTTTATCATGCTTACCTGTTGGTTTGGATCTTTCGAGAGTATCTTTTTCAGTCGGGAAACTGATGTAGTACGCTCTACGTCACTACAGAATTCTCTCCACTTTTCTCTTTGTCTCTTGCGAATAAGTTTCTTGTATTGTTTCCGGTGGTTGTGGTAAGCCTCCCAGTCACATACCAGTATTGTCTTCTTCGCTTTATTGAAGAGCTTGTTTACCTGAGATCTAAGTTTTTCGAGTTGCCCGTTCCACCAAGGGGTTGCCCGGGTTTCTCGAAGCTCAGTTCTCATTGGGCAAGCCTTCTCATATGCTGTAATGATATTTTTTCGCACTAAAGTGACGTATTTTTCGATCAGTTCAACTGTCCCGATTCTCTGTGGGGTTTCTACAGTCCCTAGGAGCCTTTCCAGATGGGTATTATAGTCCTCCCTGTTGGTGCTTCTGGGATTCCTGTACGGTTTGGGTTCCAACCTACAACATAAAATATTGAATTTTATATATTGATGGTCAGACATTGTTGCATCCTTAGATACATGCCAGCCATTTATAATTTTGGTAACACTCATAGACGCCAAGGTGATGTCGATAACACTCTGGCCTCTGGAAGTAGCAAAGGTAGCTTCACTGCCTCTATTGAGTATATCTAATTTGGTACTACTTAAGTATTGTAGTAAAGATGTACCTCGAGGGTTGTTTGTTTCGCTCCCCCAAGCTGTATGGTGGGCGTTTGTGTCACATCCAATTATAAGATCTACATTACCTGCCTCACAAAAGTCGATCAGTCCTGCCATTTCCTCAGAGGGTGGTGGTCTTTTCGAATCTATTGGTAGGTAGGTCGATGCTATTACAAGTGATATTTTTCCTTCTCGACGCGCAAATTCCACTCGGAGAGCTGTTTGATCTCCAGAGCAGAATTGGGGTAGGATATTCGCTTGCAGTAGTTTCGGGACATATATGACAGCTCTTGGCTTGTCCCCATTTTTGAGGTACTGCAACTATTTATAAAAAATTCATTTTTAAAGCTTTTTTTTTGAAAATGTCGAGTTTTTCGAATGATTGAAATTCTGAACATTTTCTAAAAAAAAAGGTCGAAATATCTGAAAAGGTCGAACATTTCAAAAATCAAAGTCGACATTTTAAAAAAGTTAAAATTTTAAAAAACAGCGAAATTTAAGAAAAAGTCAGATATCTTAAAAAAAGCAAATCTTGGAAAAGAGGTTTAATTGTCTATTCGTAAAAAATTTCAATCTTTCAAAACATTTTCAAACAAATTTAAAACGTTAAAACTGAAATTTTTATAAATAGTTGTAATTTTGGAAGTTTAATATAAAAAAAAAATCGAAGTTTTAAAAAAAAGCGGAGGTTTTTCATTTATTAAATGTCGAATTTTGAAAGTCGACATTTTGGAAAGGTCAATAAAAGGTCAAAATTTTGAAAAAAATCGTAAATTTTAGATAGGTAAAAATTTGTTTTAAAAAGTGGGAATTTTGAAAACAACGAAATTATAAGGAGCGCCTCGCTGGTTGAGAAATGGGGATGTTGATCTGAGATCGATTAATCGTTTTCGATTATTTCAAGTCGCAAGGTCGATTTTTTAGATCGATCTCAAATATAGGATTGATCTAATTAACGATTCAAAAATCCTAAGGATTAGATCGATTTACCTTACAGGTCGCTGCATCTTTTTTTCGAAATTTCAACTCTTTTTTTTTTTCTCAAAATTTCGACTTTTTTCTCGAAATCTCCACTTTTTATCAAATTTAGATTTTTTTCTCGAAATTTCGACGTTTTTCTACAAATTTCGACTTTTTTCTCAAATTTCTACCTTTTTCTCGGAATTTCGACTTAACGTTTTTCTCAAATTTCGACTCTTCTTCTCGAAATTTCGAGCTTATAAGGTCGAAGTTTCGACTTTTTCTCAAATTTCGACTTTTATTTCAAGTTTTGACTTTTTTCTCAAATTTCGATTTTTTCTCGAAACTTCGTTTTTTGTTTCTCAAATTTCGACTTTTTTCTCGACATTTTGACCTTAATATCGAAATTTCGAAATTTTTCTCGAAATTTCGACTGAAGAACTCACTTTTGATTTTAATTCGAAATTAAATAATTCGAAATTTCGACTTTTTATGCAAATTTTTCGATTTTTTTCTCGAAATTTCGACTTTTTTTCTCGAAATCTCGACTTCTTTCTGAAGTTTTGACTTTTTTCTCGAAATATTTCTAAATTTCGTCTTTTTTGTCGAAATTTTTCTCTAATTTTGACTTTTTTCTCGAAATTTTGACCTTGGTGTCGAAATTTCGACATTTTTCTCGAAATTTCGACTTTTTTCTCAAAATTCAACTTTTTTCTGAATTTTTTTTTCAAATATCGACTTTTTTCTCGAAATTTTGACCTTAGTATCGAAATTTCGACATTTTTTGACAAAATTTCGACTTTACTCAACATTTTGACTTTTTTTCTCAAAATTTCGACATTTTTCCTAAATTACGACTTTTCTCTCAAAGTTCAACTTTTTTCTCAAAATTATTTCGACTTTGTTCTGAAAATATCTACTTTTTCGACATGTTACAAAGGCGTAGAAAGGACATCGATTAAAAAGAAATGTTATTTTTAGAAATTTCGACTTTTTTTCGAAACTTCGATTTTAAGCTTGAAATTTCGACTTTTTTCTCAAAATTTTGACTTTTCGACCTTTTTCGCGAAATTTCGTTTTTTTTTCTCAAATTTCAACTTTTTTCTAGAAATTTTGACCTCAATATAGAAATTTCAATATTTTTCTGGAAATTTTTTTCGAAATTTCAATTCTTTTTAAAATTTCGACTTTTTTCTCGAAATCTCCACCATTTATCAAATTTCGACTTTTTCTCGAAATTTCGACGTTTTTCTACAAATTTCGACTTTTTTCTCAAATTTCGACTTTTTCCTCGGAATTTCGACTTGCGTTTTTCTCAAATTTCGACTCTTCGTCTTGAAATTTCGAGCTTATAAGGTCGAAGTTTCGACTTTTTTTTTCAAATATCGACTTTTTTCTCGAAATTTTGACCTTAGTATCGAAATTTCGACATTTTTTGACGAAATTTCGACTTTACTCAACATTTTTGGAAAAAAAGTCGAAATTTTGAGTCTTAAGTCAAAATTTCGGGTTTAAAGCCAAAATTTCGGGTTTAAAGCCGAAATTTCGGGTTTAAAGCCGAAATTTCGAGTTTAAATCCTAAATTTCGAGATTAAAGTCGAAATTTCGAGAGAAAAAGTCGAAATTTCGAAAAAAATCGACATTTCGAGAAAAAAGTCAAAATCTCTTAAAATAATTTTTTGAATCAATGTCTTGTAAAATGTCAAAATTTCAAAATATAATTTTTTTAATCAATGCCTTCCTACACTTTTGTAAAATGTGGACTTTGAACTCGAAATTTCGAATTTTTTCTCGAAAATTCTACTTTAACCTTGAAATGTCAAGAAAAAAGTCGAAATTTTTGGTGATAAAAAATTAAATTTACTGAACTAAATGTCAACATTAAATTGTAAAAGAGTTGGTGCTTAGAATTTAGTCTTATATTCTAAGGGTTGGTGGGGCTTAACCGTCATCTGCCTACCTTAATCATAGAATAAGAAATTTCGACTTATCTTGAAATTTGGTGAAAAAAAGTTGAAATTTCGAGATTAAGGCCGAAATTTCGACTTATCTATGACATTTTCTCGAAACAAGTCGAAATTTGGAGTATTAAATAGAAATTTCCACTTTAATTTCCAGTTTAAACTTCATATTTCAAAATATATTTTTATAAATGGATGCCCTTTCTACATCTTCGTGAAAAACCAAAAATGCATAAATAAAAAAAAAAGCGGAAAATAAATATGTATCGGATTTTTCTAATTAGGAATAAATAATTAAAATATAAATATTAGTGTTTAAAATCCAAGAAAAAACTTTCAAAATTAAATTACGCCAATTCATTATTATCATTCAATTTTTCTTTTACTAGAAATGTTTAATAATTTCACCAACAAGGCGATTAATCGGAAATCGATCTTTCAGCACCCAATTTTACCGGGAATCGATACTTTTTGCTCACGATTCGAATCGATCCAAAAATCGATTATTTTAAAAAGGAATCGACATCCCTATTGAGAAATTCTGCTGTATGGCATTGTATTTATATGATACATCGAATATCGAATAAATTCACCCATGATCGAAACGTATCAATATATCTATTACGATACATCACATCAAAATGAAATTGAATGAACGGACTAGTCCTTGGTTATCTTCAAAAATTGAAATACAAATCTTGCTCCCTGAAACCAAGAAAGATTAAAAAACACAACGCGGTTCGATAGCCAAGCTATCATCTTCAGAGAGATTCTAACGTATAACATGTTTTTTAATCTTTGGTTTTAGGGGACAAGATTTGTATTTCAATTTTTTACAGTATCGATGTTTTTAAAATGTTGTGCATTCCTAGTCCAGGTTATTGTCATTTAAATTACACGGAAATTCTGTTTTATATTGATGTTTTTTTTTATTTTCAGCTGGCCAACAAAATAGATATGAATATGCAGAGTGATTTAATGGCTGCGTTTGAAGGTTCATTATAATGAATACATTTTAGTGTATTAATCGGACTCTTGAAGAGCATAATCTATATGTAATTAAATGTATTTATACGATTTTATCAAAAAAAAGTTACTACAAAAAATAGATCGCTCAAAAACTATTTTGACGCTTCCAACATGAGTTAAGCTTCAGTATATTTGTAGCAAATTTTTAATTTTTCTATGAAGTAGCTCATGTGTAATTCTGGTTTTATAATTGGAATTTTTTCACCTAGACACGTATATGTATATAGTATATTAGTTATGAACTGTACAGAAATAGCGGGTTTATTAATATTAATTTATTGATTATCATTTAGCAGCGAGTAAAAAATAGCAAGTTTCGTTCTTAAGTTTTTGTCGTATTTTACGAATTTTAATTTTTTTAATTTTAAGTTACTCATTTAAACCAGAGAGTTGGTTTTAAATTTTATCTATAACATAAAATTACTAAAAAAAAGTTAGTTTCTTATATTTAACTTGCTACTTTTACGCTTTGGCTGCCTCATGAGAACGTTGTTTTGTAATTTTTAATGAATTATTTATTTCGACTAAATAAAACGAAAAAAAATTGGCAACCTTATGATAGTTGTAATGTTTTTTCTATATTCCATTTATCACTTTTGTACCATGTTTAGAAGGAAATTTAATGATCGCATACGAACGAATTTTGTCTAATCAACACACTCAAATTAATCGTATATTTTTCGCCAAAACGCGTTCGATTAAACAAAGTTCACAAATAAATCTAATTAAGAGTATAGTCGTGCATTATTTATTTCCACTTTCAGTTTGTCTAACGTAGAAATCACAGGGTTTATTTCTAGGATTATCAAATATTTAAGTTTCCCATTTTTATCGTTTAGATGCGTATTTTTCAAAAAGTTTCTACACTTTATACAAAGTTTAATATAATGGTTGATAAAACGACAATCATGGCCACATGTGATGCTTATTTTGTTGCTTTATGTTGTAAGTTTTTGTAGTTCTAAAGATGAAAAAAACAGGCTGTTTTGTGCATAAGGAGAATAATTAATGTTTCACCTGGAACGGCATATTGTTAAATAAATTAGAATTGTGCACCAAAGGTCTCGTCCCTGATTTTTTTCAAAAGAATTTCCTTTAATCTAGGCACGAGGGTATGGAGACATAGAATGGACATCAATTAATTAATTAATTACCATTAATTAGAAAAAATTCAGTTTTAGAGATTTAACTCTTATTTCGATTTTAATTGGGAAATTTCCAATCTATGAAATTTCGACTTTCAAGTCGAGATTACCAGTTGAATTTCAAAATTTCGTGATTAAACGTCAAAATTTTAGTTTTTTCGCCCGAAATTTGGATAACAGAGTTTTTGGGTGTTAAATTTTAGATTATTAAACTAACACCTGATAGCATGATTGGAGTTCTAAGAGAGATTATAAGGGGCATTAATTTGGAAGATGTTTCAAGATTTGAAGTGGAAATTTCGGTTTTAGAAGGATTAAAATTGTTCGTTTCAACTTTTTTAAACTTGAAATACTTTCAATGCTACATATAGAAATTTTGAGAACAAAAATCGAAATTTCTAACTTCAGGAAAATTAACATTTCCACTGACACACTAACATTGATTCAAGGTTCAAAAGTTCTAAAAAGTTCAACTCGTTAAACCTGAAGTTTCGAGGATAAACTCAAATGAAATTTCGAGGATAAACTCAAATAAAATTTCGAGGATGAACTCAAATGAAATTTCGAGGATAAACTCAAATAAAATTTCGAGGATAAACTCAAATATTTCGAAAATTAGTTTAATAGTTTTGATGCCCGTTCTATGCTACACCTTCGTTCAATGAATCAGTTCCAAAAATATTTTTTACAAAATCATGATTAATAATATAGAGTGGGAATTATGATTTATTGGAAATTCTTTTTTATTTGCATAGCTTAATATTTGCTCGTCTTTATGTAAATATACACAACTATGTAATATACATAATACAAAACAGCTCTGAAGTAATCCAAACTTGAGCTGTGGTTGTTTTTAATGTCATTTAAGAAATTATAAATATTGGATATTAATTAATGGCTTGCTTTTTACTACCAACCTAGCTAACTGCTGAGCCGAAATTCTAAGAGACAATATTCATTACGTTTTGCATTAATACTAAATTTTGAAGCTACTATTTTTATAATCATCAAATTCTCAATTATACAGTGACCCAAAGGGCACACTGCATATGGAATAAATAGAGTGAAGATCTAGCATCAATTGTCTTTGTACTTATAAAATGGTGCTAAATTAAATTAAATAAATAAAATAGTGCTGAATTAAATTAAATAAATAAAATAAAACCCGTCAACGTACAACATGCAATTGTTACTGTTCTATCGACCTATGAACACGCCTAAGAAAAATTCCAATTCCAATTACCCAAGCGTTTTTTTTTGAGAACAAATTATTTGAACTTCATCACAAAACAATCTGTAAACTAAAATATATATATTTTATACATATTATGCATATATCAAATTTCTATTAGAATTTTCTATAAAAAAGTGTTTATATTGTTTTGTCAGGTTCTGGTGAGAGAATCTGTTAAATAAGATTTCCTAAATTCGAGTGATGTACGGTTTAGTTTGTGCTGTTTTCAATTTTGAAGTAAAATTTAGATAAGGTTTCTGTATGAGCTGCCGTGGTGGCTGTACAAATATCAGAAAAATTCTAAAAAAAAATGGTGGTCATGAACCAGTCTAATCATTTTGTTAGCAATAAGTATTTTAAATGTATTTCCAATGATATTCTTAGTTTCTTTTTGTTGTTTTCAATTCCTACTACTTACAGAATTGTTTTCTGTGTACATATTTGTAAAGCATTTCAAGTATTGTAAGTGTTAGGTTAGGTATATTAGCATTACCAAACTACTGCAATTCTGTTAATTTCTTATCTGATATGTTTTATCATTATTAAATTATTATTTTGAATCACACCACTTTTATTTTTTTTTCAGTAATTTAATGTAAAATAATTTTAATTGTATGGCTGTTATATATTTTTTCATTATTTTGAAGTCATGAATAGTGATGTTAGAATAAATATTTAAAAACATACGTTGCCTTATTCACCTTGTTCAACTTTTGAATGAGCCCTTTTTGATTTCATTGCAAAGTTTTTCATTAATTTGTTAATATTCAGGCCACCTGTTCCAGAAAAGGACAGCTGGGGTTTGCAGCCGCGTTTGCTATTCCTGAAAGCTAGCGTAATTTTTGAGTTGATTTTCCAATTCGAAATTTTTAAAGGCCAAAAAAATTCTAGCAATTTAGTGGTAAAACTGTTCTTTAAAACGTTTTTTTTTAAGCTTTACCCAAAACTTAATTTCTCGAGGTATTTCGACTTTTTCTACAGAATTTTAACACAAAATATCGACTTCTTTTCTTGGAACTAACAATTTCACTCTACTATTGCAATTTAAGGAAAAATGAGTTAAAATTTGAAAACCGGTTCAAGAAAACGTTCGCAATTACAAAAAAAAAGCTCACAAATTTATAATTTACTGATTTATTTTACATTTTTAATTCGAAATGCTGATAATTAAAAAAAAATAGAAACTCGAATGTCAAGTCCAAGAATAACTCGGAAGTTCCAAAATATGAAGTTACATTTTAAAGTTCAATCCATGCGCAAACGGAATAAATTAATTTCGAGGACTTTCTTGAAGTATTAACTTTTTTTCGAAATTTCCATTACACTCGAAATTTAACATTTGAAACTCTTCAAATACAGTGAAATCTCTCTTAAGCGGACACCAAAATATGTCCCCATATCGGAGGTGTCCGTTCATGAGGTACGATAACCACCACAATTTGTTTGATGACTTATTATTTCCGTTTCCTCAGATATCGGACATTATCTTGGAACTTATTCCTTTTTTTTTTACTTCAGTGTTCAAATGTTGTGATTTAAAAGTCGAATCTACAAAAAACAACTTTAAAATATTGAGTTTTTGTATTCCATGTAGAGAAAAAGGTCGAAATTTTTAGTTAAAAATTTAGAAATCAGTTTTGAAGATTCGAGAAGTATATAAACATTTTTATTTACAGAAAAAGTGATCATTTTGGAAAAGTTTGAAGCAAGCTTAAATTTGATGGAACGGACTGGTCCTTGGTTATCTTCAAAAATTGAAACACAGAACTTGTCCCTGAAACCAGGAAAAATTAAAAAACACAACCTTTGTTGTGTTTTTTAATTTTTCTTGGTTTCAGGGGACAAGTTCTGTGTTTCAAGCTTAAATTGAAGATTCCAATTTTTGGTTTTTTAAAATTTCGACTTTTAAAACAAAAATTTCTAGAAAATATTCAAAATTATTTGCATTTATAACATTTTCTTTACAAGTCATGACATTTTACTCAGTGTAAGTAAGTACGTAAGTGTAAGCTTGGAATTATTAACTTTTTTCAAGTTGCTACTCAAAAATTTGGGATTCAAGTCTAAATTCTCAGAAAAAGTTGGAGGAAAGTTTTATAATATTAAAAAAAAGTTGTTTCAAGTATTTGAAGTTTAAAATCGAAACAAAAGTTGAAATTTCGAAATGAAAGTCGTAATCTACATTCGAATAATCAATCTTAAATTCAAAGTTTTAATAAAAGGTCAAAATAAAAAAAAAAACGTTTGGGATATTTGAAGAATTTTTTTCAATACTTTAATACTTTAATTTCAACGAATTTAAAATGAAAATGTTTATTGTTTTTTTGCTTAACCACTTTATTTTCAACATTTAATTTTTATTTTAGGACTAAAGTCAACATTCTAAGAAACGAGTTTAAAATTTTAATATTAAATTCTAAATTTTGACATCAATTCGAAATGTTCTGATAAAAATCGGATTTAAAGTCCAAATTTCGAAAGTACAAGGTTTACAGTTTGAAAAAAACTAGAAAACTTCGACAAAGGAGGTATGTCGATCTGAGATCGATTAATCGAAAAATCGATTTTTTCGTTTCAAGGTCGATTTTTTAGATCGATCTCAACTATAAGATCGATCTAATGAACGATTCAAAAAATCCTTAGAATCGGATCGATTTCCCTTACGTGCAGCTCACTGTAAATTTAATGACAAACAATTTTTATATAAGTGTATTTGTGTCGTTAGGTTATTCTCTACTTCCATCTACTAGCAATAGCTATGTTAATAAGCCAACAGATGGCAGCATTAACATTTCTTTTCATTCATTATGTCGTTGACAATCAGTGTTGCCAGTGGTGCAGTGGTAGCGGAATTCCGCTATCGGTAGCTTCTGAAGCATTTAGCGGCGTAGCGGCGGCGACGATAAAGTAACGGAATTGTTAGGTCGCCCAAATTTTTACATTTTATTTTTAAAAAACGAGTCAAGGGTAAATAAACTTATTGTTGAAAAACTTACATAACGATTTATTCAATGGTGCCATCTGCGAGCAATTAACAACAATTTTACGTGTAGAAAGTCGATCACAATCATTGCAGAAATCTTTAGAAAATTTAATTTTTATTTTTTCTATGGAAAAATATGTATTTCCCCGAAGATACTATCTTACTTGACGACTTTGAAGCCATTTAAAATAGCTCTCAGCTAGGGTGGTAGTTCTTTTTTAGTCTAGGTTATCAATTTTTATTTTAAAGGTAAACCAAAGATTTTTTATATCTTTGGCTTTAATTACCCTCCGTATTTATCCTTCAAGGTCAAGTTTTTTGTAGAATTCTCTACCCTTTCTGTGTTGGGTAGCGGCCGGTGGCGGAATTTTAGAGGTCCGGTAGCGACATTTGGCATTGAACCACTGGCAACACTGTTGACAATAGGAACGAGAACTGTGGCCACAGTATAGATATTAGCTTACGCATACAGTAGCGACAAATTGCTAAAATTTTGTCACGAATTTTGTTTGCTCATGCGTCAATTTGCACAATCCCGAACATGGCGTCGCAGTGTTCTATGATTACTAGAAATAAGATCTATGGTCGTTGGATAACTGAATGTCAGTTGAGAGTTGCCACGTGTTCGGGAAAATCAGCACTTGAGCGAATATGATTTTTTATTTTACGTTCATATGTTATTCATTCATGGTAAAAATGTAAGACAATTTATCTACATTTATGGATGTTCTAGAAATTTGATATGGTCAGGGATTTTCATCCGAATTGTGGGATTTTTAAGGAGATTGTTCGCGAATAATGTTCAGGTTATCTGGCAACACTGGATCAGTTTTATTGAAATGTCAGTTTTGTTATAATTCATTGCGCTAATAAGATGAAACCAAATAAAAGAGAAAAGAGGAGAATGTACACGTTCTATTTATAAATGTAACTCTAACACCAATAATGATTTGATAAAATAATCTTCTTTTTAATTTCCAAAAGAAGGCAAAAGGTAATATTCGGGTACACCCAATTTGTTTTATTAAAAAAAACTGTATTAAGCTAATGTCTATACTGTGCTGTGGCGCCATCACAGTAGTTTGTGCCGCTAGAGGATTATTATATCAGTTGTTAGTGTGTTTGGTCAGTGACATTTTATTTCGCCGATTGTTGAATGAACATATTTGTTTTGTCCACTTATTTTAAAATTACACTAAAAATTATAAAAAACGAAAAACGAAATCACAATCGTAAACACTCACTAACCTCAGTTAGTCACCTAGCAGTTATGTAGAAAAAACATGCAAAGCATAGAATATAATAAATGGGCCCAATTGACAACCACAATTTGGACATAATGGTGGCGCCATTTTCTTTAAACTTTGCGTTGCCTGTAAATTATTGCGTAATTTTCCTTTTTGAATGCCCTTGTATCATTTAAAGTTGATATTTCTGATATAGTAGATGCGACGCCAATTTAGAGATGATGGATATTCATCGTAGGTGAATGAACATCGATGTTTAGTGAAAAAACATGTTATGAGAATAAAATCGGAACATCGATATCGATACACTCTAAGTCTAGGCCAGCGATTCTCAACCTTTTTTTCGAAACGGCACACTTTTAATAATTTAAAAACTTGGCGGCACTAACAATTCTATAACTTTTAAAAAATTCCCTCCGCTATTTTACTGTATGCAGCCGTAAAATTTGGCACACTTCAAGAATCTCGCGGGACAGTAAAGTGCCGCGGCACAGTGGTTGAGAATCACTGGTCTAGCCCATCTAGCGTGATTAGGTGTAACAAATGTTGCATACACTCATATCACCCTAGATATCGCTGGTCGATGTAACCAAATTAAAACTAACAAAATAAAAAACTGCCAATGTCAAGTCATGTTCAATTTTTTTTCTTATCTAAGAATAAAGTGAGAGCGAGTGTTAGTAGAAGTTAATTTTTTTTTGTAATTAAATTTCGAAAACGAAATAACAGGTATAGTAAATGTACCCTATATTGTACTATAAGTTAGTCCAGAAACATCAAACTTTTGCAGTAATGTAACCCAACAATCTACCATGAATTTGCTTACGTCGCTTACTGTATGTATACCTTATAATAAAATTGATTGTTTTTTTTTTACCTAAAACATCGATATTTTCGGGCATCGAAATTTTTCTTTCCATATTCATTGTACATCGATAATTTTGAACCGATGTTAATATTGATGTCAATATCGATGTTTTTCTAATATTGTTCATCCCTACGCCAATTCATCATTATCATTTAATCTTAATCTAATCTAAAATCTAATCTAATCTAAAATGTCATCAACAAGGCGAATTAATCGGAAATCGATCTTTCAGCACCCAGTTTCATCGATTCTTTTGCGCAGGATTCGAATCGGTCCAAAAAACGATTATTTTAAAAAGAAATCAACGTCCCTGCGACAAAGACGACGACGCGTCAGGCATCGAACAGTCTGTCAAAGGGAAGGCTTGCAAACCTATAAATAACGAAATATTCCTAAAATGTAGTAATTTTTAGTTTATATAATAGGGTGTGACATGACTTGAATTTTTCAAAAAATAGTGTTATTATATCATAACATAGCAAGTAAATAAACAATAAAAGAAAAAGCTGTCAACACTGATAGTGAAAGTTGTAGTTGTTAATGTAAAATGCAGTAAAATGTAGAGGAAAATTACTAGTCAATATTTTTTTTTGTGAAACGGACTGGTCCTTGGTGTTAAGTATGTTGGTAATTGGACCCTGTTACATGAAAAATGTGTCAAACCTCTGAACCTCGGATGATGGAATAATGATGGTGTACGGCATATATTGGCCATGTATAAAAATTTGACCGAAATGCATCTAGAAGGTGGAGTAGCTCCGAGTGTTGAAAATCATTGGTTATGTTAAGCGCGCAAGAGATCGTAACAGCAATTGCAGCTCAATTATTGTTGAAAGACTACAAAAAACCCACCTGAAACATTTTTAGATTTTTCCTACATCATCTTTTTGGTAAAAAATATGAATTGAATATACTAAGAAATGACATTAAACTTAAACGAAATCGGTAAGTTCTGACATTTCTCAACATGTGTTTAATAGTCATATTTATTTACATCGTTCCTCATTGGTAGTAGAATTCCATCACTCCTGATATCACGAGAAAGTACTAGCTACTCTCTAGACGCTTTTTCGACACCGTTTTCCGCGGTCGTGCACTATCCTTCTATAATCCATGCTCTGACCATTGACTTTCAACAGGAGAGCTACTCCACTTTCTAGACGTATTGTTACGTGCGTTATCGGTTCGAATTGATACACGTGATGGATTTATTCCCACTTTATTACTGAACTCAACTTGAATCACCACAATTTACAATTAACTCACTTCTACTAACTTACTAATTGCACTGATTCTAACTAACTGACTCGAGGGAAAACTGACCGCCTTTTTATAGTTTCGGCCCGCGTTCTTCCAGAATCTTCGGCAGATAAGGCTTATCGAATGCCGAAATTTCTGGAACGCTTATCTGCCGTTTGTTTCGTTATCGCGGCCGCTTTCCCCTTATCAGAACCTTCTAGAAACCTTTTTTATTTACTAAATTCTACAATTCTATCCTAAATCCTATTTCATCTATTTACATTGCGTTACACTGCCTCCCCCTTAGAAATGATCGTCCCGATCAGTTCCAATCAGTCACTTCACCACTAAATTTGCATAGTCTGTTAAGGTGTACTACTTTCATTTTACTCCTGGAGCTACGCTGGATCCTGTATACCAAGTCGTTGATCCTCTTCAGCACTTTGTACGGCCCTTCCCAAGATGGCGTAAACTTTGGCGAAACTCCTTTCTTTCGCTGAGGGTTGTATAGCCATACCAACTCGCCCTCACTGAAACCACCATGATTGGCACTCACGTCATACCTGGCCTTCATCCGGTCCATCGCCAAGTTGATCTTCGTCCGCACCAGAGCATGCGTCTCCAGTATCGCTTCCCTCAAGTCATCTACGAAACCCATCGTTTCCCTGGGGACCTCCCTTGGTGATCCAAACACCAAGTCACACGGAAGCCGCAGTTCCCTCCCGAAGATCACTTTTGCCGGAGTCTGACTTGTAGTTTCATGAGTTGCCGCGCGATAAGCCATCAGAAACAGTGGTAGATGTCGGTCCCAGTCGGTCTGATGTTTGGAAACGACCTTCGAAAGATGTTCCTCTAAGGTCCTGTTAAATCTCTCCACCATTCCGTCAGACTGTGGATGAAGAGGTGTTGTTCGAGTTTTTCTTATTCCAAGAAGACGACACACCTCTTGGAAAACCCCCGATTCAAAGTTCCTTCCCTGGTCCGAGTGTAGTTCCAAGGGAACACCAAATCGACAGATGAAGTTGTCCACAAGAACCCTTGCGACTGTGGTGGCTTCCTGGTTCGGGATGGCATAAGCTTCAGGCCATTTACTGAAATAATCCATGGCCACCAGGATGTACTTGTTTCCATCGTCTGAAACTGGGAATGGTCCTGCCACATCGATTGCAATTCTTTCAAATGGAGCTCCCACATTATATTGCTTCAGGGCCCCTTTGGTTCTCGTACGGGGACCCTTGGATGCAGCACAGGTGACACATTTCCGACACCACCGCTCGACGTCCTCCCTGCAGTTAACCCAATAAAACCGTTTTCGAACCTTCTCCAGGGTCTTGTTCATCCCTAGATGTCCGCCAGAGGTCCCATTGTGCACCTCCCACAAGACCTGTGGAATCTTCTCCTGAGGCACCACCAACTGCAAGTTGACACGCTTTCCATCAGCGCTTTCCCATGCTCTCTTCAGTACCCCGTCCTCGACCTGGAGGGATTTCCATTGAGCCCACAAATTCTTAAGAGCTGGACTTCTGTCGGAAACCTCTTGCCATTCCGGTCTGTCTCCAGCTTCTTTCCATTCCAATATGGGTCCGATATCAGCGTCGCTCCTCTGTAGCTTCCGAAGACCTTCAACAGTCCATTCGTCTTCTGGCTGGACAGAAGTGACCCTTATATCCACCATGTCCTCATGGTCCTCAACTCGTTTGCAGTGTTTGCAATCACCACAAGGTCTTCTGGACAAAGCGTCAGCGTTGTTATGCTGTCGTCCCGGTCGATGAAGCACCTTGAAGTGATACTGCTGAAGCCTTTCCAACCATCTAGCCGTCTGTCCCTCCGCGTTCTTCATTCGGAGTAACCAAGAAAGTGCCGAATGATCTGTCCTGATAAGGAATTCTTGCCCATACAAGTACTTGTGGAAGTGTTCCACGGCCTTCACTATCGCAAGAAGTTCCTTCCTGGTGGTGCAATAGTTCCTCTCTGGCTTCGTCAGGATCTTGCTGTAATATTCGATTACTCTTTCTTCACCGCCTTGAACTTGGGACAGCACAGCTCCAATGCCGACGTTGCTGGCATTTGTGTCTAACACAAACTTCCCAATCTGCTGAGGATTAGCCAAGATAGGGCTCGTGCACAAGGCGGACTTCAGTTTCCGGAAAGCGGTATCACAATCGGGAGTCCAGACGTACGGCGTTCTTCCTTCCGTTAGTCGGTGCAACGGCGCAGCGATGATGGCGAAACCTTTCACAAATCTTTTGTTATAGGTGCATAACCCAAGGAACTTCCTTAACTCCTGTTTATCTTTGGGTCTTGGCCAGTCACGAATTGTTTGAGTATCGCGTGCTACAGTAACCTTGACTCCTGTGTCCACCGTTGCCTGCAGATTTCTTCCATTCCCGCTGGCTTCTACCACCAAACTCTCTTTGGTCCTTTTTATCTGTTTGATGGGGAGAATTCTGGGGACTGGTTTCTTCACATTAGTTAGTGAGTTCTCTTTCTCGCCATTTTGTCTTCTTACTGTGGGGCTTGTCGACTTCTTGGGGGTTGACCTGCAATCCTTCTTGATGTGTCCCGGTTTGCCACAGCCGTAACATGTTATGCTTCTGCTGGAACTGCCTTTAAGAGTTCCTACCAATTCTTGGATACTCGCGTCCATTTTCTTTAAGCTAGCGCCTATGTTTGCGTTCATTCCCTTGATTTCCTTCGTGTTAGCGCTTATTTCCTTCATGCTGGTGTTTATGTTTGCGAGATCAGTGTCATTCGCAGCCTCTTCGATGTCAACTTTCCTAATTCTCCGTGACGCCCCTGGCTCTGAAACCTTATAAGCAGCTTCAACCTCCAAAGCTCTAATCAGTGCCTCCCTTGACGTTCGGACGTTTGACAGGCGTATCACTCTCTGAACTTCCGGGTCTCTTATTCCTTCTATGAAGATTCTAGCTGAGTAAAGTTCCAAAAATTCAGTTGGTGCTGTTGGATAAGCTGCATGAGCCAGTCTTTTTACGTCAGCCTCGAATTCTTGTAGCGTTTCATCACTTTTCTGCTTTCTTACTAGTAGTTGCGACTGGGCTACTTGCGGCAAATGATGATCTCCAAATCTCAGCTCTAAAGCTCTAACTAAATCCGCGTAGTTAGCTAGTTCATGGTCAGATAGAGCTCGGAGTAGTTCCAGAGCTTTTCCGCGAAGGGATATCACCAATGAAGTCACTTTTTCGTCTTCCGTCCATCTATTCGCCCTAACAGCAGCTTCGAACTGAATTCTGTAAGCCTGGAAAGATGTTTGTCCATCAAAGGTCGGAGGTTTCACCTTTTGGGAAGAACTAGCAGGTACACTTTCGGATTCGTGTTGTATGACTTGTCCACTTAGCAACTTCTTCATGTTTTTTTCGATGTTGCTGAACTTTTTCTGTGTTGTATTTTCCAAATCAAGAAGCTTGCTGTTGAATTTTTCTTTTACTTCTCCAATTTCTTCCCTGACTTCGCCAATCTCTTCCTGCATTTCTTCTCTTATTCCAGTAATTTGTTCTTTCACTTCTTCTTTCATTTTTTCAGTTATATTTGCTAGTAGACTATGCAATTCTTGTTTTTCTGCATTCCTTTTCTGATCTTCTTCTTCTTTTTCTTGTCGTCTTCGTTCTTCCTCCTGTTCTTTTTCTTGTCGTCTTTCTTCTTTGTCTTGTCGTCTTCGTTCTTCCTCTTGTTCTTTTTCTTGTCGTCTTCGTTCTTCCTCTTGTTCTTTTTCTTGTCGTCTTCGTTCTTCCTCCTGTTCTTTTTCTTGTCGTCTTCGTTCTTCCTCTTGTTCTTTTTCTTGTCGTCTTCGTTCTTCCTCCTGTTCTTTTTCTTGTCGTCTTCGTTCTTCCTCCTGTTCTTTTTCCTGTCGTCTTCGTTCTTGCTTTTGTTCTTTTTCTTGTCTTCTTTGTTCTTCTTCCTGTTCTTTCTCCTGCCGTCTTCGTTCTTCATCTTGTCGTCTTCGTTCTTCATCGTGTTCTTTAAACATTGCGAATAACGCTTGCATTTGTTGTTCCATTTTGGCCGATTTTAATCTCGTATCCATAAGCGTATTTGAATGTTCACGAATTTATTTGACGCGCCTCGTATAACTATTTAACAGTTTAAAAGGTCCGAGATAACGTCAACTACGACACCTGGCACGAATTTTTTTTTGAGTAATAAAGCACAATCCACGAACAATCCCGCTTCTGACACCAAATGTTACGTGCGTTATCGGTTCGAATTGATACACGTGATGGATTTATTCCCACTTTATTACTGAACTCAACTTGAATCACCACAATTTACAATTAACTCACTTCTACTAACTTACTAATTGCACTGATTCTAACTAACTGACTCGAGGGAAAACTGACCGCCTTTTTATAGTTTCGGCCCGCGTTCTTCCAGAATCTTCGGCAGATAAGGCTTATCGAATGCCGAAATTTCTGGAACGCTTATCTGCCGTTTGTTTCGTTATCGCGGCCGCTTTCCCCTTATCAGAACCTTCTAGAAACCTTTTTTATTTACTAAATTCTACAATTCTATCCTAAATCCTATTTCATCTATTTACATTGCGTTACAGTATTTTGGTCAAATTTTTATACATGGCTCAATATAGGGCGTGCAATATCCGTATTGTCACAGTATAGATATTAGCTTACGCATACAGTAGCGACAGTGCTAAAATTTTGTCACGAATTTTGTTTGCCCATCGTCAATTTGCACAATCCCGAACATGGCGTCACAGTGTTCTATGATAACCAGAAATAAGATCTATGGTCGTTGGGTAACTGATGTCAGTTGAGAGTTGCCAAGTGTTCGGGAAAATCAACATTAGAGCGAATATAATTTTTTATTTTACGTTCATATGTTATTCATTCATGGTAAAAATGTAAAACAATTTATCTACATTTATGGATGTTCTAGAAATTTGATATGGTCAGGAATTTTCATCCGAATTGTGGGATTTTTAAGGAGATTGTTCGCGAATAATGTTTAGGTCATCTGGCAACACTGGATCAGTTTTATTTAAATGTCAGTCTTGTTATAATTCATTGGTTGCGCTAATAAGATGAAAGCAAAGAAAAGAGAAAAGAGGAGAATTTACACATTCTATTTATAAATGAAACTCTAACAGCAAGAATAATTTGATAAAATCAGCTTATTTTTATTTTCCAAAAGACGGCAAACGGTAAGATTCGGGTACACCCAGTTTTATTAAAAAAAAACTGTTTTATTATACTCGCATTTGACAGTTTTATACAAAAACAAGATGTTTCCTGTAGAAATTATTTTGACGTCAGTTACAATCTGTGTTTAGTTTTTCTTTGTGTATTCTTTATACCTATTAGGTTATCAGTAATTACAAAATACACATTATTTAAAAAATACACGAGAACAAGTATTTTTGAACTATTTGTACAAACACAACATGGCTGACTCCACTGAAGGTCAACGATTTTAGCTACTTCAAGATCAAAGGTACCGACACTTCTTGTCGCTACCGTATGCGTAGCTAATATCTATACTGTGCCTATTGGTTTTGCCCATATGTAATACTTATTATTATTATTATTAGTATTACATCATATATGTAATACTTCTATATGGCCAGTTCCTCGTTTCTCATGGGAAAGACTTCTCTTTCTCGCTGACCTTCACACGAATTAATGAGTCTCAATGCGCAGGTGCTACAAATCATCTGTGCATGGCCAAAGTCAGCTGTGCACGGCCAAACATAAACACCCGTTTAACCCGCGCGTAGCGATTGGTTCATTTTGTTCAATTCATGCGCAATACTCGCCATTAATTCATGTTCCATCTTTGTCGAATTTGGTTGGAACAAACTCGTGAAGAGAATAGGGAGCTGGCCATATAGAAGTATTACATATATGTATTACATATTTGGTTTTGCCAAACTACCCGTGGAATATAGGCAACACATCAATCATTGAATCATAGCGTGAAACCAGCTTTAATTCTGGTGATTTTTATTAGTTACTTAATTTAATATTTCACGACCTACTCTACACATTTATCTGAAATTGACAATAACCGGGATTTCAAATATTCCAATGGTATTCAAGAAATTATTACAATATGTCCAAAAGTACTGGATTTTTCTTGTTCCATGTCTATGTTGCGTAGTACAGAAATTCGAAAAACGTCCGCCGAAGATGTTATTCGGAACGCACCTTTTAAATTTGCGGCACGGTGGCTCTACCTTTCGGTCGTTCAAGGAATTTTGAAATTAAGTCGTTAAATTTAAAAATATAGCCCATTAGAAATTAAATCTAGGTAAAAGTAGACTGTACTTTAGACAAATAGTGAGCAATAATGTATAGTTACGCTTTATAGGCGATAATAATAGTCCGAATCGGTAAAATTTGCCTCATGTGCAAGTTTGGCGGGCTTTGAATTGAAGCGACAGTTGCACTAATGGCCGCAATTGTAGATGTAAACCTATGATTTGTATGTTCTTCGGGGGCGCTAATTTAGGTAAATGGCCCAATTTCTATCCTAGTAATTACGTCCGATAAATTTCGTCACTTCTATTAATCGATAATTATAATAACTGATACCTCATAATCACATATTGTTGCTGTTGTGGAGGTGTGATTCCAAAAGTGATGCCGTGTTTGTGTTGACAATAATTCAATTCATAATTTTATTAAAATGTGACTTTATGGCGCTAGAAAACTATTTGCGGTTGGTTTTGGACCTCTAGAATCTCTTTTAATTGCAGTAGGCCGTCTCCGGAAAAATACGTTAAAATGACGTCCACAGTCAACCTGATTCACCATAGTCACCGGAGTTTAAAAGCGAAACACGATGAAAATGTCGTACCTGATTCCACAACCACTATACCCATGGAGAAAGATGGGGGCGAATTTTGTTCCGGCCAGGATGTATTATTAAAGCAGAAGGATGGCCGATATTATTTAGGGACAGTTGTCGAAGTGGATGTAATCAGGGAGCAGTGTTTGATCAAGTTTGGGGATAACACGGAAAGCTGGTCAAACTATAGGGACTTGACGAAGTTGAGTACATTGGAAGAGGAGGATTTGTTGTGTGTAATTTGCAAGAGGTCTTCGCCTAAAAGTAAAAATGAAATCATTGGATGCGACAAGTGCGGCAGAGGCTACCACAGGAAATGTCATCAGCCGGAAGTTTCCAAAGAAGGTATGTAACTTCAGAGTTTGGGGATTAATCGGGGTGGCTGTTTTGGACCCTCGCCATTGCGGTATGGTGTTGATCAAATTCTGGAGAAATTGCATGTGATTTATGCCAAAAAGATATTTTTCAAAACAATTGGCTTGGGTTGTGGGGGTGCAATAAGCGAAAGCTTCAGTGGTGCAGGGACAATCGACCCCAAATGAAATTTTGGCGAAATCCTTGGTTATCTTCAAAAATGAACCAAGAAAGATTAAAAAGCAACTTTTGTTCTATTTTTTAATCTTTCTTGGTTTCAGGGGACAAAATTTGTATTTCAATTTTTCCCAGATGAAATAAAAAATTCTGATACTATTTTCTGTTCAATTTATCCAAATTTTGGGGACAAGTTTTATGTAATATGACATGAATGTTTGGATTTTGATTCAGACAATGGCATATTGTGGTAGATTATGTGGTGTCTCGTTTCAGAAACAACGTTAATATGCAAGAGATGTGCGGAAAGTGAACCTCACAGGTTGAGAAGAAGTTGTACAAAATATTCACGTCGGGATTCCCTCAGAAGCGTGGCATCTTCAAGTAGCGAAAGCCATGTTGCATCTTCCTCGATGGCAAAATCTTTGCCTTACGAGGTAACTAATTTGGAATTTTTTTGTTTGTTTATTGATTTACTTTATGTGACCGAATTCGTATATTTCTTGTAGTTAAGTTCCTTAACATGGGACACATTTCACAGGGTAAATGAGGAACAAATATATTGTTACTGCGGAAGCAGTGGCGAGTGGTATAAACAAATGCTTCAGTGTGGAAGGTGTAGGCAATGGTTCCATGAAAATTGTATTGACTGCCTGCAATATCCCCTATATTGTGGTGATAGGTAAACAATATTTGTTATTTTAACAACGTTTCCACAAATTGTGGATCGTGACCTGGCACTGTGCCATGAAAATAAAATACCGAGTTGCAAAATCATCTATTGTTCAATGATATTCAAAAAATTTATAAAAGCAAAAGATAACATTGCTAGTACCTGTTGTCACCCAATAAGTGTGTACTAGGGATGTTATGGAGCTTCGTAACTGAAACTCAAATATTTGAAATAAAAACATATTTGGATCCGTAACCGAAACTGATATAATATTCGCAATATATTCGCATCTGTATCCAAATCCGAAATGTCATATCTCTAACAGCCCTAGTTGCAGTGATATTTGCTTATAACGAACCAGCTTAACACAAACTTTCGCTTTAAACAAAGCAATCTGTAAAGTATGACTGATTGAACCATGAATTCTGGATTCGTTGTGGGTTGCCTAAAGTTTAGGCCAGCACTTAGGCCACCCTTTCCGGGCCCATGGTGCTATCCCCGTGATTGAGGTGTCCTTGGTCATTCATTCAGCCACCCAACCTTGTTGAGAAACTGAAGGACGTCCCTTGGATGCGCCTCTCTCAAACTGGCCACACTAGGCCAGAAGTCCCCCAGCGTGGATCCTCTGATTGATGCTAGTGCCGGGCAGTGACACATCACATGCTCGACACTCTCATCTTCTTCTAAACACCCTCTGCAGCTCGGGTCGTTTATAATTCCCATTCTGTGGAGGTGTTTGTTTAATCGACAGTGACCTCTCCATGTCCCTACAAGTTTCCTGAGATTATTCCTTGAGAGTTGTAGGCATAGTTTTGCCCTTTCCCTGCACGGCATTCTAATGAATGCGTGAGTTTGTCGGCATTGATTGAACCATAATTTATCGTTTGATGTTTAATACAAACTTTCCAATTTCTTCAGTTCAGGTTCGTTATAAGCGGACACCTCTGTCTACTTATTTCGGCAATGTTCAGCAAAGTGATTATTAAATAAGTTTAAGGCGAGTCGAAAATTGATATTCTTCAACATTTCATATACTTTGTTGTATTAATTTCTCCAGTTTAGTTGGATTTATTTGCAATTTTACGTTTAAATCTTAATAAACACAATTTCACAACATAACGGCTTCTTTTTTTGCCATAATTGATTTTTAAGTGGCCTAATAATTTGCTATCCGAATGTAATTAGTTGTAAAACTGTGGGGAATTTCTGTGTAGTAACTGTTATGTAATTTTAGGTTTTATGTGTTTGTATGTTCAGTATGCAACTTTGGTAAGGAATTTTTACGAAGACTTGAGATGAAATGGGTGGATTTGGTTCACATGATGATGTTTAATTTGACTGTTTATAATAGTAAAAAATATTACGACTTAGATACTGTTATCATTCCATATATTAATGATAATTGGCATGCCCTTCAATTGCCTTCGAAGGTAAGTCATGTTAATTTTATGTTTTTAATACTTGGCACATTGGTGATCCATTCGCTAACTACTCTGTGTTACAGGCAAAACAAGTTGGTTGATGGAATGCAGTATTTTTAATTTTGAACATTTTTAAACATTTTACTGATTCCTCCTGCAGAGGGTTTTGTTTCTGTGGCACTTTTAGTTTTTTGTAACCTTTTATTGGCCTCTAACCCAGCGATTCTTAAACTTCTGTGGGGATGTTGGTTCGATTAGAACATAAAAACCACATTTATTTAAACATTATATTAACTAGGAATAACAGTGAACAAATGGACTAACTACATTCAAGACCCAAACAGAACTGATTCTCGTTGAATTTTTTTTCTCCACTTTTCCTAAAAGTGGGGCTTCGCTCGTCTTCTAGAAATAATGTTAATGGCTTTCGGGGAAAATACTATTCTGAAAACTCTAATGATATTTGTACCTATTTGCGCTTATCAAGGCAGATCGTAAAATCCCAATGACGATTTCGATAAGGTCATTAGGACGTAATGATAATTCTGTTTACGCCGGTACATTATTCTTAGAAGGTACGCTACACTTCGTACTTACTATTTATAAATTTTTTTGATAACTATGTGGTAATTAGCAATTTTTGGTTTTTCTAAATTGCAGGCAGTTGATTGATAATGTAATAATAATAGATCCCTTTGCAACGCTTTTCAGCGCTATGGGAAATAATAGGTGGTATTGCTTGGGCCGAACGGCATACCAGGAAGGCAATGTGACCGGCACTGCACTTCAGCCGCGTATTATTACCTCGAGTTACACCCGAGTACTCATTTCACTGTAAGGCTGAGTCGACTTTGGTAACCAAAGCGTTTCTTGAAAACGGCCGGTGGATGAAGCCGCCAGCGGGAATTGAATCCAGCTCTTTCAGTTTGTAATCCAGCACTCATACTGGACCACGGTCCCCTCTTGATTAATAATCCTAATGAAATAAAAAATGATTTGTATTTTGTAAATAAAATGATCATAAAAATACTAATAAAATCTTTGAAAGCATTTAAGAATGAAAGAAAATTGTAAATGTTCAAGTCGTAACAATTCAGTAAGAAGAGTTATGTATCATAGCATAAGAGATGTTAGTTCCATTTCAGTTAATTTCATGCGCAATTTTTATGAAAGATCTCATTAACAATAAGAAAACATATCAATTTGAAGTAAATTCTGTTTAAGAACTTCGATCATTTTTTTAAAAGTAAACCAATTTCTTCACACAACTTGGACTTTTTTTTAACATGAAAGTTGAGACTTCAGGTTTCATATCGATAGTTTGTCTATTTTCTTGGAACTTTGATCTTAATGTTAAGATTTTTATGAAAAAAGTGACGTTTCTTGATTAATTTCGAAATGTAGTCTTTTTTCTTGAATTTAATCTCGAAACTTTGATGTTGGATCCAAATTTTTAGATGAAAGTAGAAATTTTTGCATTAGTTAAAACATGAAAGCAAAATTTTGACAGTAAATTCGAAAATTTTACCTCTACGGGTCAGTGTTTCAAAATTTTGACTTTTCTCATTATTTCAATCCAAAATTTCGATTTTAATTTAGAAATTTGGACTTTCTCAAAGTAAATTTTAGAAACTTCGACTTAAATTTTAAAATTTCGCTTCTAATTCCTAAAACTTCTTTGAGAATTGTAGCTGTTCCTCGAAATTTTGACTTATTTTTTGAAAAGTAGGATTCAATTTGTTTTGTAAAAAAAAATCGATTTTTTTAAACAATTCATCATTTTCAAAATTTCATCATTTTTCAAAATTTCGACCTTTTTCAAATTTTCGATCCTTTTTAAAGTTCAGACTTTTTTTGAAGAATTTCACTTTTGAAGGTTTGAATGTCTGAAAATTTCGTCTCTGGTGAACATTTTAACTTTTTAATGTTTGGGTACTTTCAGAAATTTTGAATTTTCGAAATTTGAAATCAATATAAACAAAAAAAATAATGGAAGTTCGACTTTTGGCGAAAAATTTCCACCCAAAGTACGCGTACCCTAGTTTGAGAACGCTGCCCAAACAACTAAGTTATTCGTCAACATTTTTGAGGTATAGGTCATGAAAAGGTTACAAAATTGACTACAAAAAAATTTCCTCGGATATATTTTTATTGAAATTCTAACTACTTTGCAGATATCAAGTGTGAGTCAGTCTGAAAGGAGGGATCACATTCTATCAGTTCTAACCAATAATCGTAACAGATTTAAATGTGGACGAGAGATTAAAAAACGAACAACGATTTGGGGATTGAGGGTGCGTTTGCCGCCTCCAGCCCCGTGCCTAACTCTTCCGCAAAATGGGCCGGTAACCGAAGAAGAACTCCGGGAATTGTGGCAGGGCAATCGTCGCTTGCGAATAGTAACGTTTGATTTCGGTTTCGAGAAAACGCACGCCAACAAAAAAGTGATACCGTCCGATGGTCACATGAAAAATATCATGATGGGCGTCGCCTATCAAAAAAGCGGTACACCATCCGAAAGCGATTCACCTTGTCCTAGCCCGGAGCCGGAAGTTGAAAGGGGTTTAGACAATAAATTAAATATTATTAAGGGGGATTATATAGGTGCTGGATGTGTCAAAAAAAGTGTTCCTTTTCCTAAGTTGAGTTTGCAAAGGAGAAAACGTTTGCTCTCGTTGAATTCCAGAGGAAGAGAAAGAATCCTTAGGAGACCGAAAAGGAGAATATCTAACGAAGAATTGATTAATAAGGAGCGCTTGCGAAATTCGACGAGACTTAGCTTAGATAGTAAGAATAAAAATAGCGATTCACTGCCGCCGACACCTCCTACCTCAGTTTCTGCTCCGCCAACGCCACCAGCCTCAGGGTCGACCTCCTTAGTTTCCGATCTAAGCAACGACTTTCCCGAAAACACCAATCATAGTAAAACCAATAAGTTAATTAAATCCGAAGAATTAAACGCCCTTTGTGATACTTCTGGTGATGAAACGTCGTCCAAAAGCACCCTGGATTTAATTATACCGCCTCCTAAAGACTTCGAGGGCAAAAACAACCCATTTCTCACCTTACTCCGCAACCAAACCGACGATAAAAGAAAGAATAAAAGTAAGGATTCAATTACATTACCTCTACCTTTAACTGCTGTGATACCCGGAAAGCCTGCGATGAGGCCTATGAAGCGCCAGCTGAGCGAAAAGGACATCTTCATAGGGCCCAACGGCGAAGTAAAGAGAAAGAGACTGCGTAGAAGTCGCTCGCACGCCAGCGCGTTTAATGCCGGCCAGACTGCCAGTAAAACGGCGACTGTTCTACCTGCAAGATCCGATGCCAAAGATTGGTCGAATGTGAATAATTCGTTGAATAATTGCGTCGATTACGCTTTTAACGGGAGAAGATTGAGACAACGGCCCGACAAAAGCCAAGAGAAGGAAAAACCTCCATCTAATCCTACCACACCGAAGCCTAGTCCTGTCAAACAGGAGCCCGATATCAGCATGGATGAGCTCAAGAGTTCCGTCAATATCTACTTTGGGGCTGCCAATCGAATCGCGACAGGCGAAAGGTTTTCTGTGAAGGCCAAGAGGTTCGGGCCAAATGGTAAAGTGGAATATCTTATAGAATGGGATGGGCCTGTTAATGGAATGACTTGATCGATTGTCAAAAGTCGATATACTTACTTCATAGTTGTGTTATTTTATGATCGATCATATCATTTTGTTTAATGATGAATTACAAATTGAAAGCGATCGGAGGTCAAGCAGGACTGTAACCCTGAAATTTGTGGTTCCTTACAGTTTTAATTTCTAAGAAAATTGAAAATGTTTTTGAACTTAAGCACTTTAGATATTCTCTGTATCTCCTTTGCGACGTTTCATTGATTCCATTCCTATCAAGTGGCATTTTCTTCGCCAGTTGCTTCTTCCATACGTCTAGATTTTCAGTTACCTTTTTTCTTTAAGGATGAGTAGTCTATAAAAGATTGCCAATCTTTTTTCCTATTGAGTGGCATTTTTGAAAAATTTCGTTTTTTCCAATAATTTCAAGTTTTTTCCAATAATTTCAACACCTTTCCAAATTTCCCGCTTAAATTCGAAATGTGAATCGTTTTTTTTTTAAATAACCATTAAGACTTGAATTGGCTTGATAAATTTGATAGTTTTCTCAAAATTTGTACCATTTTCTTCAAAACTTCATAACTTGGATTGTTTAAACTTAAAAATTCAAGAATTTCGAGCTTATCGAAATTTAATATTCACTTTTCTTTAAAAGGTTTCAGTTTACATTTATAAGGTTCTCAAATATCAGTGTTAACATTGAAAACAGATTAAATGAGAACCCTCAATTTGTTTAAAATTACAAATTGAAGGTTCCCTGCTTTGAAAATTTGGAGGTTTTTTAAATGTGTATTTTTGAAAAAAGTTAAAATTTTAAAGTTGAAGAAGCTGAAGCCAAAATTTTCTAAAAAAAGTCAAAATTTTGGAAAATGTTAAAAATTTGGAAAACGTCGGAATTTTGGAAAACGTCAAAATTTTGGGAAACGTCGAAATTTTGGAAAACGTCGATACGTCGATATTCTGGAAAACGTTGATATTCTGGAAAACGTCGATATTCTGGAAAACGTCGATATTCTGGAAAACGTCGATATTCTGGAAAACGTCGAAATTTTCATAAAAAGTTAAAATTGTCGAAAAAATTGTCGACTTCTTCAAAATTTCTCTGCGTTTTGAAAATCTTAATAGTTTTATATTTTTCTGAAAAATTCGACACTTTTCAAAATTTTAACTGTTTTGAAAATTTTGGGTTTTTTTAATATTCTCGACTTTACTCAAAATTTTCACTTTTGATGAAACGGACTGGTCCTTGGTTATCTTCAAAAATTGGTTTCAGGGGACAAGTTCTGTGTTTCAATTTTTAAAATTTTCACTTTCTTTGAATATTTTGATTTTTTCCAAACTTTTCGCCACAGTTGCTTCTTCCACACGTTTAGGTTTTCAGTTCCTTTTTTTTATTAAGAATGAGCAATCTATAAAAGGTTGCCAATCATTAACGAAAAGAGGTAACTGAAAATCTGGACGTCTGGAAGAAGCAACTGGCGAAGAAAATGCCACTCGATAGGAATGGAACAAACTTATCTATTTGATCAATTTTTTAAAATGAATTCCAATTTTATATAATATTCCCTCAAAGTTGATTCGTAGCAGATTATTTTTAATTATATTTTTATCCAAAATTCCTCTTTTATCCCAAAATTGATTTACCTCGACAGAACATGACATTTTGAGAAAATTAGGTCGATATTGTAATTGAAGGAAAGATGTCTAGGAAAACGTTTTTTAAAAATTTCTTGAAAATTTAAACTTTCTTGGAAATTTCAAGTTTAAGTTTAAATACAAATAAAAATGTAAAGCTTCTGAAAAAATGTTTTTGGAGATTTCAATTTTTTTCTCAAAATTCGGTTCTCTGTAAATTTCGACTTTCCTCTCACAAAATTCGATTTCGGTAATTCGATTTTTTTCTCGAAATTCGGTTCTCTGTAAATTTCGACTTTCCTCTCACAAAATTCGATTTCGATAATTCGATTTTTTTCTCGAAATTGCAATTTTTATTCAGATTTATTTGAAAAATTCTACTTTTTTCTTCGAAATTGCGACATTTTGCCTCCTAATTTTGACATTTTATTTCAAAAGGGCCACATTTTTTCTCGAATTTGCTCAATGTTTCCTCGAAATTGCGACATTTTTGAGAGAATTTGGCTATATTTCAGAGGTAAAGCTTCTGAGAAAATGTTTTCGGAGATTTCAATTTTTTTTTTCTCGAAATTCGGTTCTCTGTAAATTCCGACTTTCCTGTCACAAAATTCGATTTCGATAATTCGATTTTTTTCTCGAAATTGCAATTTTTATTCAGATTTATTTCGAAAATTCTACTTTTTTCTTCGAAATTGCGACATCTTGCCTCTTAATTTCGACATTTTATTTCAAAAGGGCTACATTTTTCCTCGAATTTGCTCAATGTTTCCTCGAAATTGCGACATTTTTGAGAGAATTTGGTCCTTTTTATTTAAAATTTCCTGGCAATTTTGTGATTTTTCCAAAAATTCCGGTTTTTCTCCATATTTCAATTTGTATCTCAAATCTTGACTTATCTTGCTTTTGAAAACTTCTGCTTCTTTGTAGAAATTCGTCTTATTGCAATGCATTTCGTCCTCTTTTTGTTCAAAATTTTGGTTTTTCTCTTTATTTCAATTTATATCTCAAATCTTGACCTTCCTTGCTTTTGAAAATTTCTATTTTATCGAAATTCGTCTTATTTCTATGAATTTCCCCCTATTTCTATAAATTTTGTCTTTCTTTTTTTTAAATACTGATTTTTCTCCATATTTCAATCTATATCTCAAATTTTGACCCTTCTTGCAGTTGAACACTTCTGCTTTATCGAAATTCGTCTTATTTCTATAAATTTCCCCCTATTTCTATAAATTTCGTCATTTTTTTTTTTAAATACTGATTTTTCTTCATATTTCAATCTATATCTCAAATCTTGACTCTTCTTGCTTTTGAACACTTCTGCTTTGTCGAAATTCGTCTTATTTCTATAAATTTCGTCTGTTTTCTCTTCAAGACCCTTTACTATCTAAAAATTAGTTCGAGGTTTCAATAAAAAGAATAAAAAACTCTGGAAAAACATTTTTTAGGAATTTCCGGACAAAGTATTTTGTTGGAAATGAATTTTTCTTTTAAATTTTAAGGTCTGTCAAAATCCAAATAAAAGAAAATTTGTGAGAGAAATATTTTTGGGAATTTCGACTTCGTTCTGTCAATTTCGACTTCGTTCTGTCAATTTCACATTTTAAAGATTTCGACTTTTGAATTCAAATTTTTTGGGGGTCTCCATGATGCGTTTGGTGTCATATTGCACTAAATTTAATTTATTATGAATCTTGATTTTAATTGCATTTTGCAGGTCGCTAGTTATTTATATTTTTAATAGGTTTAATGTATTGGCTGTAACACTTTTCGTTACTTGTAAGGATTTTATTTGTAGTATATTTAATTTAATTCGGCACAACAGATTCGTACTTTTATTAACTTTGTTGTATTAGGCTGGAAAAATGTTGTGATTTTAGCCACTTCAAGAATTCGCTGCTTAATGATGGAGGTGGCTCGACTGTTTCAAGTTTTTATTTTTGCTTAAAACGTAATCGAAGGTGCTGAAACCAATTTAAAATAAACTAAATAATAAATATTTTAATATATTCAATGCCGTTGCTCATACTGATTTAATGTTTAAGTTGCTTAAGCATTTTCATATTTTTTAGAAAGCTTTATGACATAATGGTAGCGAAAATTTATGTACATGCATATTTTTTTAACTTCTGAAACTAAAATTTTAGTTTCAAGTATTAAACTGCCACTATTCACAATCACTGCCATTATCTCTAAGGTAATAATGTAATCTTTATGTAAATTATTTAAATAATTGTATAAAAATTGTGTACCTATATGTAAGATTGATGTCTAAGTTATTTCATTTATTTATTAAAAAAATATAATGCATACGTTGATCGTTAAATGTTTGGAATAAATTTTAATTGGTTTCTTTTTGAAACAATTTGGAAAGTAGACTAACAATAGGAGCACTTAAAAGTGATCTAGTAAAATTCGAAGAGTATGTGTCAAAAATAGACATGAAATTATATTGATTTTAAATGCGAGCAGTTATATGAATGTACGAACTCGAGATAAGTTGGGAAAAGGTTCAGTAAGTTCCCAAATTTTGTTTTTTCAAATTTACCGTAAGGACTTTTCATTGCCTGAATTTATATTCCAGTTTTAGGCTTTGTTATCTTTTGCTGTTTCAAATCTTTAAATGCGAAACTTGCAGGCAAAGCCCAGAAAAAACGAGGTCTGTTTTAACATATTTTCATCTGATTGATTTACTAGATTTATAATTTTAAAACTTAATTTGTAAAAATAAGTTATTTCTGGCATAATTCCTCTCTTAGTGCTGAAAACCATTTTCATCTTTGATTCTAATAACTGCTGTTTCATTCATGTAAAATAGGTAAAATTAAACTTATTGGTATGATTTGTGAAAGTTAGGGTAGGTAAATAATGTAATATGTTTAAGAACGATGTTATTCAAATACATGTATGATGTATGTGCTTGGCTTAGGAAAGAATACGGTAGAAGGGAAAAAATCTATGTAATAAATTATTCAGTTTAAAAATGTGATATTTTACAGTGTTATTTCAGTGCTGTAAGACGATTGAAAATGCTATTTGTAAAATAATTTTCAGATTTGTACTGCTGAAAATATTGTAGCAAAAAAAACGTGAAAACCAAAAATTTTTTATCCGAGGCATTCGATTTTTGGTGTATATGAAAATAAAATAATTGAATCGTAATTGAAGTAAAGCTCATAACTGTTTCCAGCATTCTGTTACTATTTTATATTTAGTATCTTTGAGTCTCGATTTTAATTCTGTAATTTTGTAAATCAAAAGTAAAGCACACGTGGAATCCTATTTCACATTTAACAGTTATTTGAACTTCGATTTTATTTTTATTATACACCGTTTTATGTATACTTTTTCTTTGTATTAATTATAGTTAAATGAGACTGAAATATATACTGGGTGTAGATACTTACATCATGTACTAGTTATATCATTTTATTTAATGTAAAATTTTCGTTCACTTTGTAGATTTCTGTACATATTAATGGATTTAGGCACAAATTGAAATCGAAAAAATAACATTGTCGATATGTATTTTTAAAATGCATATAAACTTCAGTCAAAATTTGTATTTTTATTAATTGTTAATTTAAATAAAGCAACATGTACAAATATATTTATATTTCTTTCTACCCAAAATTTAATTTGGTTTATAGTGTATTATGAAGGCGAGTAAAACTATTCATTTTTTTTACAATTAACAGAAAAAAATTAGAGGGTTCTAGGATTATAGCATGAAAACGATTAGTTTACAGTTTCAGAAAGTGCTTTATCAAATATTTTATTTTGAAAATGGACAGTGGCAAAGTTGAACACATTTTTCTTAACTTGAGTTTATTAAGAATTTCTTTTTCCTTGCATTTTTCGTCTTGTTTTTGCATCCACTACTATTTGGGCTTGTCTTTTTAAATATCCTCTTGAAGGCACTTCTTCTTCATCATCTGATGCTGCAAGATGAAACACAATTTTAGTTACGAGTGATTATTACTTAAAAGGCTCAATTTGCACCGAAGGAATGTAAATTGTAAACAAACTATGGTTTAATTGGATTATTTTTTTACCTTTTGTGGAGACCGTTGTAGACCCTGTCGCCTAGATTTAAAATCCTTTGTAACTTTCACAAGTTTGTTCGAATCTCAGTCGAATCATATATCTTTATTATTTTTTAGATTATAATCGAAAAATTATTGAAAAATAAAATTGAAATTGAGCAATTAGTGGCCAAAAATACAGCAACTGGCGAAAAAAAATGCCACTTGATAGGAATGTAACAAATTTATCTATTTGAGCAATTTTTTAAAATGAAGTCCAATTTTATAAAATATTCCCTCGAAGTTGATTATTTTAGTGGATTATTTTTAATTATATTTTTCTCCAAAATTTGTCTTTTATCTCAAAATTGTGTTGTTGACAGAACGTGACATTTTTAGAAAATTAGGTCAATATTGTAATCCAAGGAAAAATGTCCATGAAAACATTTTTTTTGAAAATTAAACTTTCTTTGAAATTTCAGGTTTATGTTAAAATACAAATAAAAAGGTAAAGCTTCTGAGAAAATGTTTTTGGAGAGTTCACATTTTTTTTTCGAAGTTGGTTCTCTGGAAATTTCGATTTTATTTTCACAAAATTCGATTTTGATAATTGAAAGATGGACTTTTTTCTTGAAATTACGATTTTTATTTAGATTTATTTCGAAAATTCGACTTTTTTCTTCGAAATTGCGACATTGTCCCTCGAAATTACTACATTTTTCGTCGAAATTGCCACATTATTCCTCGAAATTGCCACATTATTCCTCGAAATTGGGACATTTTTCCTCGAAATTGCGACATTTTTGAAAGAATTTGGCCCTTTTCATTTTTATTTAAAGTGTCTTGGCCATTTTTGGTTTTTTCCAAAAAATCCTACAATTTTTGGATTTTTTTTAAAAATTCCGGTTTTTCTCCATATTTCAATTTGTCTCTCAAATCTTGACCTTACTCGCTTTTGACAATTTCTTCTTCTTTGTAGAAATTCGTCTTATTGCTATAAATTTCGTCTTTTTTTTTTGTTAAAAATTCTGGTTTTTCTCTAGATTTCAAAGGTAGTAGTACATGAGAAAATTTTTGTCTGATTTCAAATTTTTTTCTTAAAATTCGGTTCTCTGGAAATTTCGACTTTTCACAAAATTCGATTTCCATAATTGAAAGTTCGAGTTTTTTCTCGAAATAACGATTTTTATTTAGTTTTATTTCGAAAATTCGACTTTTTTCTTCGAAATTGCGACATTTTTCCTCGAAATTGCGACATTTTTGAGAGAATTTGGCTCTTTTCCGTTTTATTTAAAATTTCCTGGCCATTTTTGGTTTTTTCCAAAAAATCTGGCAATTTTTGGATTTTTTTAATAATTCGGGTTTTTCTCCATATTTTAATTTGTATCTTAAATCTTGACCTTTCTTGCTTTTGAAAATTTCCGCTTCTTTGCAGAAATTCGTCTTATTGATATAAACTTCGTATTTTTTTGTTGTTAAAAATTCTGGTTTTTCTCTATATTTCAAAGGTAAACCTTCTGAGAAAATGTTTTTGGAGATTTCAAATTTTTTTCTCGAAATTCGGTTTTCTGGAAAATTCGACTTTTTTTCACAAAATTCGATTTCGATAATTGACAGTTCGAGTTTTTTTTCGAAATTACGATTGTTATTTAGATTTATTTCGAAAATTCGACTTTTTTCTTCGAAATTGCGACATTTTTCCTCGAAATTGCCACATTATTCCTCGAAAGTGCGACATTTTTCCTCAAAATTGCCACTTTTTCCTCGAAATTGCTACATTTTTTGTCGAAATTGTGACATTATTACTCGAAATTGCGACATTTTTCCTCGAAATTGCGACATTTTTGAGAGAATTTGGCTCTTTTCCGTTTTATTTAAAATTTCCTGGCCATTTTTGGTTTTTTCCAAAAAATCTGTCAATTTTTGGATCTTTTTAATAATTCCGGTTTTCCTCCATATTTCAATTTGTATCTTAAATCTTGACCTTTCTTGCTTTTGAAAATTTCTGCTTCTTCGCAGAAATTCGTCTTATTGATATAAACTTCGTATTTTTTTGTTGTTAAAAATTCTGGTTTTTCTCTATATTTCAAAGGTAAAGCTTCTGAGAAAATGTTTTTGGAGATTTCAAATTTTTTCTCGAAATTCGGTTTTCTGGAAAATTCGATTTTTTTTCACAAAATTCGATTTCGATAATTGACAGTTCGAGTTTTTTTTCGAAATTACGATTGTTATTTAGATTTATTTCGAAAATTCGACTTTTTTTTCGAAATTGCGACCTTTTCATCAAAATTGCATTTTTCGTCGAAATTGCGACATTATTTCTTGAAATTGGGACATTTTTCCTCGAAATTGCGACATTTTTCCTTGAAATTGCGACATTTTTCCTCGAAATTGTGACATTTTTGAGAGAATTTGGCCCTTCTCCTTTTTATTTAAAATTTCCTGGCTATTTTTGGTTTTTCCCAAAAAAACTGGCAATTTTTTATTTTTTCCAAAATTTCCGGTTTTTCTCCATATTTCAATTTGTATCTCAAATCTTGACCTTTTTTTGCTTTTGAAAATTCCTGCTTCTTTGTAGAAATTCGTCATATTGTTTAAAAGGTAGAAATTTTCAAAAAGATAGAGATGTTCAAAAAAAGGTAGAAATTTTCCAAAAGCTAGAAATTAAAAAAAAAATCATTTCCTGAAAAAAGTTGTAATTTCCAAAAAAGTGGAAATTTTGATAATAAAATGTCGAAAATTTCAAAAAAAGTGAAAAGTTAAAAAAATTCGATAATTAAAAATGCCGCAATTTTGAGAAAAATCCAATTTTCCGAAAAGTTGAAAATTAAAGTCGAATTCTTCAAATACTAGTCCAATTTACTACATAAAAGTCGAAGCTTCAAGAAAAAGTCGAAACTGTCGTAAAAAAGTCGAAATTTGCGAAAAAAAGTCGCAATTTGCGAAAAAAAGTCGCAATTTGCGAAAAAAGTCACAATTTTCAAAAAAAGTCAAAACTTCGAGAATGTTAAAAGTTGGACAAAGGTGGAAATTAAAAAAAAAACGGTTTTCATGAGTCAGTTTTTCAACAATCAAATTGGTAGAAAATCTCAAAATTTTAAAAAAGTCACAATTTTGACAAAAGATCAAAATTTTGTGTGCAACTTTTGAAAAGTCCAATTTACTGCATGAAAGTCAAAGCTTCGAGAAAAAGTGGAAACTTTCGTAAAAAAATCGATATTTGCGAAAAAAGTCGAAATTTGCGAAAAAAGTCGCAATTTCAAAAAAGGTCAAAACTTCGAGAAATGTCGACAGTTCGACAAAGGTGGAAATTATCAAAAAAAGGTTAGAATTTTTTAAGAGTCATTTTTTCAACATAATCAGCAGAAAATCTGAAAATTTTAAAATGTCACAATTTTGACAAAAGATCAAAATTTTGTGTACAACTTTTCAAAAGTCCATTTTATTGCATTGAGAAAAAGAGGAAAAAAAGTAGAAATTTGCGAAAAAAAGTCGCAATTTCAAAAAAGGTCAAAACTTCGAGAAATGCCAACAGTTGGACAAAGGTGGAAATTATCAAAAAAAGATTAGAATTTTTTAAGAGTCAGTTTTTCAACATAATCACAGCAGAAAATCTCAATTCACAAGTCACAATTTTGATAAAAGATCAAAATTTTGTGTACAACTTTTCAAAAAATTCAGAATTCAGAAAGCAAATCAACATTTTAAATAAAGGCGAAGCTGTGAAAGTTTTGCAATTAATAAAATCATCTGAAAAAGTGAAATAAAAAAATGAGAAAAATTGAAATCCAAGGTTTTCAAAAATACGAAGGCGAGAATGTTAAAAAAGTTTCAAATGTTTAAGAATGCCTTCAAGATTTTCAATACAAATCGAAATCAGACCTTTCAAAAAAGTGGTCATTTTCAGAAAGTGAAAATTTTGAGAAAAAGCCAATATTTTGAAAACAAAGTCGATTTTAAAAAATCAATCATTCAAGAAACTCGATGTTATCAAAAAATTCAAAAAACTTTCAAACAATTCAAATTTTCAAAAAAGTGCAAAAATTCAAAAATTAAAAATGCCGAAATTTTGAGAAAAATCCAATTTTCAGAAAGGTTGAAAATTAAAGTCGAATTTTTCAAATAATAGTCCAATTTACTGCATGAAAGTTGAAGATCGAGGTTAAAAAGAGTCGGATTTGCAAATTAATTAAAATCCTGAACCGAAATTTCAAAAAGAGTCAGCGTTTCTAAAAATAGGGACAAACATTTGAAAAAAGTTGAAATTTTTAAAAAACTTCAATGTAACGTCGAAATATTCAATCAAATTTGAAATATTGAAAAGGAAATGTTTAAAAAATTGAAATCTTCTAAAAAAAGAAAATTTTTAATATAAAAAAAAAATAGTAAAGGAGTTAGAAGTTAAAAATAATCAAAATATATTCAAATAAGCCAGAATGTTAACCAAGTTGGAATTCATAACTATCAAACTTTATTAACGATAAAAACGCAACAAAATTTAAAAATTCGATAAATTTTCGATAAATAAATTGCTGGTATGACCGCCGATGATGCAGTAATGCGAAACCTGGTCCGGTGTTAGCAAATATTTATCGAAACACTGTGGAATGTTTAATATTTGTTGCTTTTTGATCGTTAATAAAGTTTAATAGTTATGAATATTAAAGAATTCCACGAAGTAAGGGTTGAGAATGTCAATTAAGTTGGAATTTTCAAAAAGTTAACATTCGAAATGTCCAAATTTTCAAAACCTAGTCAAAATTTCGAAAAGAAGTTACGAATTTCAATAAAAATCGAATTCTTTCAAGAGTCGGAATTTTCAAAAAAAAGTGATTCAAAAATCCTCTCTTTTTTGCCTAGAAGAAGACGCGGGTATCAGCTAGTGGGGTTAGAAACCTGTATGGAAGTAGGAATAGGATACTTTTTGGTCTGTTTTAAAAACATGTCAAATTAAAAACGTTTTTTATTTTAAAATTATTTATTCTCTTGAACTTACCAGGGGTTAATTGAGGACGTGGAGAAGTTCCCATTGAAGAAATTGGAACAGATCGCACTATGCTACCATATGTATTTGGTAACCATTTTTCATCAACAGAACCCAATGGATTGATCTAACAATCGAAAAAACATGTTTTTCAGTGACATTCGTGTCGACTACCCGCTCAGCAATAAGTTCTCTTAAAGAGCTCTTAGAGTCAACATTTTTTAGAGTCTGACATCGGGAAATATTGTCAGAAAGTTAACATAAAGATTTCTCATGCTAAAGACATCATACTTATCTTATAGGTGTCTGTTAGATGTCAGTAATCTGACGACTAAGAAAAGTGATCTAAATGTTAACATTTCTGTGGCTCTTAAAGTTATCGCTGTAATGATATCTTTAAGATATCTAAATTTAGGTGCTGCACGGGTAACTAATGAACAGTAGATATTACTAGTTGTCAAAATGATAAAATTACCTCAGCTTCCACGTTCCTTTCAAGATTCTCCTTCCTTTTGTAAAGTTCTTCCAAATCTCTCTTAATCAACCGTAAGAGGGTTTCAGAGCTTCTTTCTGGAATGGCTTCTGGATCAATTATCGAATGCAACTTCAATAACTTTGACGTCAAAAAATCAATAGATTGGTCGAGGCGTGATTTCTCTTCTCTAAATTGTTCCATTTTCTTATTGTTTTCTTCCAAAGTTCTCTTTATATTTTCCACTTTGGATGTTTGTCTAAAATTATACACCGAACTTAATGATGACGTATTTTAATAAATATTTGTTGTTGTAGTTTTATATTCAAATGTAGTAGTTTCATGGGCGCAGCTAGGTTTTTTTTCTAGGGGGGTGTGGGGGGGGGCAACGATACTTCTTCGGTGGGCAAGAAGCTCCGTAAGGTGGGCAAGAAGCTCCGTAAGGTGGGCAGAAGCTCTGTAAAGTGGGCATCTAAGTAAGTACCCAGCAAATATTGGACAACGGCCGAGTATTGGCCAGTACTGGCCGAATGCACGATTGCCAGTACTGGCAAATCTGTAACGGTTCATTACTAGTTGAATGCAGGATTGCCAGTACCGACAAAAGCTGGCGAATCTGTGATGGGTGATTATTGGTTGAATGCGGGATTGCCAGTATTGGCAAAAGCTGGCGAACTTGTAATGGTTCATTACTGTGATGTTGATGTTGATAATTAAAATAGTTCCGTTTTCAACTAAAAATGTGGTGGTCCGCCCGGAGAATTTGGTTGAATGCAGGATTGCCAGCCTAACGTGATACAAATAATGTGTATGTCGATTTTTCTAGAGGGGGGGCAAGGATCTTTCTAGGGTGCACACTGCCCTAACTACGCCAATGAGCAGTTTATAGATCCAAGTGATTGTGCGTCGTACCTTTCAGCATCTTTGGCTTCAAGATACTTCAGGTGATCGTACAGGGCAACCTTCGAGTCTAATAAGTTCATCAGTCTTGTTTTTTCTTCTTCTGTGGTCTTCCGCAATAATATTAATCGACGATTCGTATCTTTTTGTCCAACAAACTTTTGCAACGTTTCTTCAGCAGTGATGGCACCTAAAAAAACATTTCACTAACCTTGTTGTTCACGTAAATTTAAACGTCAAAGCACCAGTGGTTATTTTGAGAATCTCAAACGTTTTCTCCAGGGATTCAACTGGTGTTAACGCGTTTTCAGCATTTGCGTCATCCGCTGCGTCGCTTTCTTCCGCTCCTTCGGGTTCTGGTCGAGCCGGTAATTTGCCCCCTAGGTACATTTGCTTCTCTAACAGCTCCAGTTCTTTTTTCTTTTGGGCCACCAATCTTCTTCCCTCGTCGGCTTGTCGTTCTCTTGCATTCGATTGTTCAGCGGTCAGTTTCTCTTCCTTAATTAGGTTGCTTCTAGCTAGATTCCTCATTTTCTCCGCCTCTGATAAAACCTGTTAAGTTGCATTAATAAAACTGGAGAAATAAATGGAACTTTGTGTTGATGTTGATAAAATAGTTCAGTTTTCAAGTAGAAATGAGGTGGTGACAATTAGGCCCATCAGAAGAATTTCCTGATCCAGGTGAAATTGTGAAGCCTTGGGCGCAAGTCCTGGGAGTTCACACAGAGTACCGTAGGGAGAGTATTTTGTCTAGACTCCCAGGTGGGTTCGGTGGAGGTAGCTCTATATTTTTTTATTCAACTTGTGAAGTTTCATTTTCACACGACTAAGAATTAAGTCCTTGTGATGTCTGAAACTCGCGAACCACCTCATCTGGCCCCCATGAAACTCGGGCCTGATGGCATTTGTCCCTCGCCCCCATCTCGGCGGGCCTGGTGACAAGCTGATATGATGTGTAGATTTGATCATCTTCTTGGAATAGCTGGTACTCGCTCCTTTGTCCAAATGACAGAAAAGAAAGGATCCTTGGGTCATCTTTTTGAAAATCTTGATTTGTTTTTGAAGAATTCGATTTTTATTGACCCGCTGCTTCGTTTACATCAGTGGTCTTGTGGGCGGTAAAAGTTTTGTCCAAACTCAAAATCCTGCTTATTAAATAAAAATATTACAACTTTTCAGAAGATGAAAAGACGAGGAGCTTTTTTTTTGTAGTCATCAAGTATCAAATTACATTTACAAATAGGATGAAATTGAAAACTTCATTTTTATTCGTCGGTGACAACAATTTTGATTTCGGATTAGGGTTGCTACCTGTCACGGTTACATTAACCGAAGATATACCAACAAATATAAAAAACGAGGTTTAATCTTGAGGAAAAATTGTTAATAAAAAAAGTCCTCATATATTTTCTATGAAAGTTGTAAACGTAAAAAGCGTTTCGTCTTCCAAGCAATTAATCCGGAGAAATAATAGTTAAAACCCGGAATTCGGACATAACTTCTGAAACCCAAAGATAGACTGCTTGTATTATTGGATATTGCAAAAATTGAAATACAAATCTCCCTTGAAACCAAGAAAGATTAAAAAGCACAGCAAAGGTTGCTCTTGCTTGTGTTTTTTAACCTTTCTTGGTTTCAGGGGTTTTAATTTTTGAATATAACCAAGGATCACTCCGTTCCACAAAAAAAGAAAAATGAATATTGCGATGCAACCCGTGATACAAGTTGTTAGCGCATGAAGTGACCTTTGCAATTAGACTCTAATTGCATCCGAATTAACTGGTATATATTCTCACATACAAGGCGTATAATCTCAGCTTGAAAATATCAAATAAAACGAAAGAGAGATTATATTGACGTTGACATTTTTACCTCCTGCAATTTTTGGATTTCACGTTGTTGTTTCTTCAGTTGCTCTTCTATCCTACCGACATTACTTTCGAATTTAGCAGCATCATCTTCTAATGTCTTTTTAATACTTTTGTACCGATTACCAATGTGATGGGCTTCTCGAAGTTGAACGTCCACAGCGTGAATGTTATTTTGCAATTCAGATGTGGTCTGTAACGTAAATCCTTTTTTATTCAATCAAAAATTTTATCGATCTAATACTACTTTTTTTACTGGCTTGTCCACTCTAACGATCATTTGTTTCTTGGCCGTTTCAGAGAGTAGAATCTGGCACTCCTTTCCAATCTTTGATAAATAACTTTGTCTCTGAAACGTAAGATTAATTTTTACGATTTAATATATCATTAGTTATAAAGTATTATCAATAAACTATGCAAAAAAAATGGAATAATTGTAACACTGGACAAATCTAATGTGATAAATGATCTCGATTTGACGGACGGAAACAACTGTTATTTTAAATAAGATGGTCGTATTGGAAGTAATGAAAACAAGTTTAAAAGCTGGAGCATACTTCATGTCTTTTGTGAAACATGTTTTAAAACTTTTGCGTTAAATATTGAATCCTTCAAGTAATTTTCTAATTTTCTGATTAGTTGGAAGTTAATAATGATTTTGTTTGTGCTGGAACTGACTGATCCTTGGTTATCTCCAAAAATTGAAAAATATATCTTGTCTCATGAAACTAGTCTCTGCCTGAAACCAAGAAAGATTAAAAAACACAAAACGTGGCTACCGAAACGCGTTAGAGCAAACATTGTCCTGTTTATTAATTTTCCTTGATTTCAGGAAACATAATTTGTATTTCAATGCGTCTTTCACTGAAATTTATATCAATACAACTGAAGCGTCAAAGTGTTTGCTTGTCCGTCTGTCTATCGACTGATATTTTGTCCGGGCTAATCTCGGAAACTACTAAATCGATTTAAATGAAACTTTCACTAAAATGTAGAGGGTTTTTAGGGGTACCATTTAGGCTAACGTCATATTTCAAAATAAATTCGATTTTAATACAATAATAGATGCAAAGGTTCGCGCTCCTTACTCCAGTATTCGCTAGATTGTAGGTGTAATGCAGCCACAAACATTGCAGATTAGTTTTCCTTTTATGTGTTCTATGTTATAATTACAACAACAAATAAATTGAGTTGTACTGTTACCCGTAAAAATACTCCACATTTTAGTAAACGTTACATGAAAATCGATTTAGCACCTTCCGAGATTAACCCGGACAAAAAACCAGTCGATAGATAGACAGACAGACACCTGGGGCCTGTAACACAAACCTTACAAGTCCTACAATTGTAAGAAATTATTCTACACTTGTAGTTATTCCTTAACACAACGCAACTTGTTAATACCAATGCGGCGCCAGTAATTACGGAAAAAATATCACACATATAAGGAGATTTTGCAGCACAAAGCTAGCACTTCTTCTACTTTTATGTTACAGCATACATTTAAAAGTGTAGATTTATCTATTTTAGAGTTCTTTTTCTCCAAAACGGCTCTAACGCTTTGAAAGTACAATTTAGGCAGGTGCCATTCCATTGGGGATTACTAATTTTTGGAGACATCTCGATTCTTTAGATAGGGCCGTCGTCGTGTATCGTATTTATTGTTAAATATAGTTTAGAAATTATTATGGCTAGATATGTATGAATCAGTATAAATACCGTTTAATATTTAAGCAATGTGAATACGACGAATAAATCATTTCAAAGCAAAAAACAATTTTGCCAAAATTGTTAACGGCTCTCCTTGTGATAAACAAAATCGCTATCTTGATAGACTAGGCACGAAATAAATAATATTTTACTCATTTTGTGGCCTAATGATATTAATGGGCATTTGCTTTTATAAAAATAAAGAACTCAGAGCTTTCCAATGCTCTCAACGTGCTTCTGCTGCATTGTTTTCTTATAGATTAGCTCATACATTTGTATCATATTACCTATACGTACAAGTCCTACATAATTCAGTAACACAACGCAATTCGCTACAATTGTAGAAACTCCGCGATTCTTTACATATGTAGCCTACACATGAAACAAGTTATATCATCGGGAAAGCGAGCTTCGCTGACTGATTTATTTTTCTTCTTTAGAGAAAATAAATGTTTATTCAGAAAATCATGTCTAGATATTAAACAATTATTACTATTTTATTATTTCCAGAAAAACGATTTAGGTATCATTTTCGTGATCAAATTTAATCAAAATGTGAGTAATATTTTTTATTATCCTTAATTATTAGTAAGGTTTATACTTTTATAATAATACAATAAATGATTTCAGTTAGGTTTTCAAATTTTTTTTTAATCTTTTCAATTCAGGATCGAAAGATCGCAGTATCGGATTTAGATTTTGCTTAGGAGTAATAATGTTATTTATATCAAGCAAAATTTATTGGTCGCAAACGAGACTGATGTTTACGCTAATGGTTTCGGGCTGCAAAATCAGACATAGGCGATTACGGCGCAAATTAGATATGTCCATAAATATGCGTGCACAGGATAAACTTTTTTAAACAGTGTAAAAAAAAGTTTTTTTTTATATATTTCAATTTTTAATTTATAAGTATTTCTTCCTCGTTGTTCCCTTTCGATTTATGTACTGCTGACGAGCTCAAATGAGGGCGAAACATCGATGTCCAGTGCTACTAACTTTTTTTATATTTTTTATATTTTTATATTTCCATAATTTATAAAACAATTTTTTTTTTCATATCTAAGTTTGGTCTTCTATATTTTATTTTTTTCCTATTCTATGTAAAATAAACTAACCAATTTTTGTCAACTGACATGAGGTGACGTTTTAAATAAATTTAACTATTACGTAGTCATATTTCAAATAATGTTTTAGAATATTGTCAATATTCACTAATACAAATTTAAATATTTTCAAACTGTGGCAGAAATGTTAAATAAAGTTAAAAAACGTGTTTATGAATTGAGTTCCTGTTTTGAAAAAAAGCAGTAGCGTACCATTTATTTTGTTAAAAATGGCCGTGCTAGTGCGGAGCCACTGATGGAAGTAGAACATATATTTTCCTTGCGAAAAGTATTTCTTTATGCCTAGTAAAAAAATTCAGAATATTCCGATAATTTGAGTTTAGGCAAGTTACGTATGTGTTGCCCAATGTTTGTAATCTCACGCTAACCTTTTCTTGCCTCTAATCAAACATACAAACATATTATTAAAAAGCTGTTTCAAAGATCAAAAAAACCGTTCCTGACGAAGCATCCTACGATAGAGGTCGAAACGTCAATCACTTTATATTGTTTTCCAATAAATCTTGTGCGAAAAAACAAATGTTTTAATCAGTTAATTGCAAAAAATATATAATATCCTTAAAAAATGCTGATTTCGAATGTTTATCAAAATGATATCCATTTATATCGTCTTTCAGGCCCAAAAAACTGCTAGTTGTCAAGTTTTATTGAAATCAACAATGCCGTTTGGGAGATAAAATAATTATGCCTTAGGGATCAAGATGGCCCTGAAAAATAGTGATCCCAAATTTTTACCAAAAAGCCAAGTGCCTATATTATCTTTTTAAAGCAAATATAACCCATATACTAAATTTCATTGAAATCTTTAAAGCCGTTTTGGAGAAAAGTACTATTTACCTAAGGTTGAAGACTTGTAAAACATTACCTACACTTGTAGAATATACTGCAAAATATGCGTACAAGTGAAGGCGTTGTGTTACAGAATCCGTTTACATATGTGATATTTCTTCTGTAATTACTGACGCCGCACATGTAATTACAAGTTGGGTGGTGTTACAGAATGAATACAAGTATAGATAATTTCCTAGAGTTTTGTAGGATTTGTACAATCTGCATTACGTTCCGCAGCTCCTCCGATGATTTTGGGATATTTTGTACAAATATCATTAATTCAAGCAAAGTAAACATGACGAATAATTTCAAACTTCGAAACAAAAAACGAACTTATTGTTAGTGAAGGTGTCAGTGACTCTGCTTATGATAAATAAAATCGTTGCATTTGACTCTCTAGAATAATAGACATTTGTTTTTATAGTTTTATAGTACAAAAATAAAGAACTGAGGGTTCCCAATATTTTTGCCAGCACATACGTGCATGGATGGTATTGTTTTCTTTATCACATATTTGTTTCCTATCATATTACGAGACAAGGTTCATGGAATTTCTACAAGCGTAGCAATTTGCGTTGTGTTAACCGAATTATGTAGGAATTGTAGGTACAGGCAAATTGCTTGTAACTTGTAGACTTGTTACAATTGTAAGTTTGTGTTACAGGCCCCAGGACGCTCTAACTTTATCAGATACCTCTTTTATCCTGTATTGTATCAAATTCAGCTGTTTGCATTTATCGATTATTTGCAGATCGAGCAACTCTTGAATTTCAGCGGTATTCTTCTCTTCGATCGGCCCTATAATAGCTTCGATTTGTCTGGTTTTGATTTTTAATTTCGCCGTTGCACTTTTACTATCACGCAACGACCTTGCCAGTTCTGCGATCTCCTTTTTTAATATGAATAACTCGTCTGAATTCTTCTTCAGTTCGGCTTCGCATTCTTCAAACAGCGCTTTCTTCTGACCCTCTGAAACAATGAAGAAGTTTTGAAAGTATTTAGTACATAATTTAATTCTAAAATGATTGCTCTTAGAATACGTAGAATGGTGCTTGCTTGAGGTATCGTTTACACGTGAGAAAATTGTAATAACTACGTATTAACGCACTTAAAATGATTTAATAAGAATTAGTTATTATTTATTAAACCGAATTAGATTTGTCAAATCCAACGGAAACGTTCATAAGGGAGAGTAATAATGAAGTGGTCAGAGATTTAACAGATTTAATTTGTGTGTGATATTTATAGTAACGTACTACGGTCATTTTCTTTCTTTTTTTTTTCGATGTTACTGCTGGTTAACCCTTTCACCTTTTTTTACAAGCTTTAAACCTTTAAAGGAATGCAAGTAGAATGCAATCTAGACTACAAATTCATGCAGCCCTCCTACAGGCGTGTATAGTGGGATCATAGGTAGCTGAACTACCAACAGTTGAAACACTGCCACCTAGCAAAGCGGTTGCCCTCTAAGAAAAATTTCCCAGAAGACAAGGATTCTAATGCACAGACCAATTAGGTTTAAACATTTATTAGATTCGAAGTTTGGAAACAAAATACTGGTTCCGATCTTGTCAGATCTCGTCAGTTTGGTATATCCAACTCGAATGCTATCAAATGTTCCGACAAGTAAGTACTAAAGAATTCACGGACGTCAAACGTGTGACTCTTAGTGCTACCACCTATTGGTCCATAGAGAAACTATGGCCATTGCCAACAATGTCGTATGGAAGTAGAATGCAACCTAGACTACAAATTCATGCAGCCCTCCAGGCGGCGTAAATAGAGAATCATCGGTAGCTGAACTACCAACAGTTGAAACTCTGCCACCTAGCAAAGCGGTTGCTCTCTAGGAAAAATTTCCCAGAAGACAAGGATTCTAATGCACAGACCAATAGGTTTAAACATTTATTAGATTCAAAGTTTGGAAACCAAATACCGGTTTCGATCTTGTTAGATCTCGTCAGTTTGGTATATCCAACTCGAATGCTAACAAATGTCCCGACAAGTAAGTACTAAAGAATTCACGGACGTCAAACGTGTGACTCTTAGTACTAGCACCTATTGGTCCATAGAAAAACTATGGCCATCGCCAACAATGTCGTGGACAAGTAGAATGCAACCTGGACTACAAATTCATGCAGCCCTCCAGGCGGCGTGTATGGTGAATCATCGGTAGCTGAACTACCAACAGTTGAAACACTGCCACCTAGCGAAGCGGTTGCTCTCTAGGAAAAATTTAAAGGAATATTAAAATTAATATATAATGTCGACTTGACTAAAAGAATTAAGCAAAAAATCTCTCACATAGAATGATATAGCGCTCAATTTTCCGAATTAAACAGAGACGTACAAGACAATCGGAGGCAGCAAATTCTTGTGCAGTCCAGCTTGACTCAGTGAGGACTGCCTCAATGGGGACTCTTTTCTGTAGAACTTCCAAGCTATGGAATTCGTTACCGAACGGATTTTTTCCCTAAAATTACAACCTAATCAACTAGTCGACAACTATCCTTGTTTTCGCATTCTACTCGCCACTATTCGTAGTGCTTCGAAGGCATAATAGGGTTGCCCCTTGCGAATGGATTGAACTTAAAAAAAATTGTACCTCACACTAAAAATTTTAATTGTTTTAGAAAATACTAGCTTGCAGTGTCATACAAGTTGTGTAGGTTATAATCTAAACCTAAACATCAAATTCTTTATGTGAAAATGTAGCTTATGGCTTACCTGCTAGCTGAATTTTTTTCTTGATTTCTAATATTTTCTTATTTGTAGCTATCAGTTTTGCTGATTGTTCAAGAAGATTTTCCGAGGTCATTTTCTGTTATTGCATAAGATATTAAATCGTCAGTCGCTAAGATAATATTGATTTAATATCCAGTCAGAAAAGGTTCACTGAAAATCAAAACAAACATGAAGGAGTGCGGTTAATTAAACTGTTACGAATTGTTCTTTGGTGCAACGCACTTATCCTTGGTTATTTTCAAAAATTGATGTACAAAACTTGTCCCCTGAAACAAAGAAAGATTAAAAAGCAGCTGTCGTTGTGTTCTCTACAGGGGGCAAAATTTGTATAACAATTATTATTTATTTAAAACTTCTAGTTTAATATTTCTGTTAAACTGTATTAAATTTTTTTTAAATCAATCGAAACTTTGAGTTCAAAGTCAAAATTGTACAAAAAACTGTAAAATTTCGGAGTTGAAATATAATTAAAAACTGAAATACATGTCCCCTGAAATCAAGAAATATGAAAAAACACAACAAACAAGCTCATATTCAGTATCTCTCTGAAGATGACAGATTGGATGTCGAAACGCGTTAGAGCAACGTTTGTTGTGTTTTTTAATCTTTCTTGGTTTCAGAGGACAAGCCAAGCTCTCACCTTCAGCATCTCTCTGAAGATGAGAGCTTGGCTGTCGAAACGCGTTGGAGCAACGTTTGTTGTGTTTTTTCATCTTTCTTTGTTTCAGGGGACAAGTTCTGTATTTTAATTTTTGAAGAAAACAAGGACCAGTCCGTTCCACCAAAAAAAATAACCAATTTATGAAATTTTTGATAAAATGTGGACATTTAAATTTTGAAGTCGAAATGATGGAAAAATCATTGATCTCAAGAATAAATCTCAATTTCGACTTTAGGATAAGAATTTAGTTAGAGTTGGATGAAAAACGTCAAAAATTTAAAATGCAAACCCACCGATTGGGACTTGAAAGAGACAAACGAGTGCAACGTCGAATTTTGCTGAAAAAATGCTAAACGTTTAAATCGTTTAAATTTTCGAGAGAAAACTTAAAAGTACGAGAAGAAACTGAAACTCTCGAAAACAAAAATCTTTTGAAACGTTCAAAATTTGGATTTTAAGTTGGAGATTGAGTCCAAAGAAGGTTTCACCCCTTTACCACATCGGCAATTAAATAAATAATTACGCGATACGTATTTCGCCAGCAGAACTGGCATTTTCAAGCGCACTAATCTTAAACGATTAGCAAAAGATGCATCGACGTCATCTGCATTGAGATTCAAATCGATTTGAATCTCAATGCAGATGACGTCGATGCATCTTTTGCTAATCGTTTAAGATTAGTGCGCTTGAAAATGCCAGTTCTGCTGGCGAAATACGTATCGCCTAATTATTTATTTAATTGTCGATGTGGTAAAGGGGTGAAACCTTCTTTGGACTTAATCACAAGCCACAGTGTTTAGTTCAGTGCTTTATTGGAGATTGAGGAAAAATATTTAAAAAAAAAATGAATTACTTTCTTGGTTTCATGGGACAAGTTTTGTATTTCAATTTTTAATCTGTCATGAAATAGTCTTTAAAATTTCCAAATACCTCTTGGTCCATCAAAGTCAAAATACTCTTACCCTAAAGTGTTAGTTATTTGGTAGTTCCACGGCCGTCTTAAGTAAGTTAGATAGAATCGGCCGTGGTAGTTCATCAGTATTTCAATTCTCCTGTCATGAAATATACTCTAAAATTCACAAATGCCTCTTGGACCATCAAAGGTAAAATAATTTTATATTAAAAAGTTAGGTATTTGGTGGTTCGTCAGTATTGCAATTGTTTTCCCATGAAATCTTCTCTAAAATTTGCTAATGTTCTCATGGAGCATCCTGATCAAAATGATGTTGGGCTAAAATGTTGGGCATTGGGCAGCTCATCAGTATTTTAATTGTTTTGCCACGAAATATTTTCTTCTTGAAGACTCACATGCCAACCAATGTTATGTTAAAAAGTTAGGTATTTGGTAGTTTATCTGAGAGTTGTTTTCCCATGAAATCTCTAAAATTCGGAGATGTTTTGAGCTAAACGTTGGGCATTTAGTAGTTCATCAGTTTATCAATTGTTTGCTAACGAAAAATTATCTAAAATTCACAAATGTGCTCTTGGAGGTCCACTGGCAAACTAATATCGTGTTAAAAAGTTGGGTATTTGATGGTTCATCACAATTTTTCGTGAACAAACAATTAGGATACTGAGTGCCCAACGTTTAGCCCAAAACAGTTGCGAATATTAGTAACTTTATAGGAAAACATTACCAGATAAACCACCAAATTCATAAAGGTGCTCTTGGAGGTCCATTGGCAAAATAATACTTTGTTAAAAGGGTGGATATTTGGTAGTTCATCAGTATTGCGGTTGTTTTCCTACGAAATCTTGTCTAAAATTCGGGAATGTTCTCATGGTGCATCCTGATCAAAATAATTTTGGGCTAAAACGTTGACCATTAGATAGTTCATCAGTATTTCAATTGTTTTGCCACAAAACATTTTCTTCTTGAAGAATCACATGCCAAATAGGTTATGTTAAAAAGTTGGGTGCTTGGTGGTCCTTTTGGCAGCTATTTTTTCATAAAAATTCTAAAATTCGTCAGTAATTTGAGCTAAGTGTTGGGCATTTAGTAGTTCATCAATATTTCAATTGTTTCTTCACGAAAAGTTCTTTAAAATTCACAAATGTGTTCTTGGAGGTCCATTGGCAAAATAATATTTGGTTAAAAAGGTGGATATTTGGTGGTTCATCAGTATTGCAGTTGTTTTCCCATGAAATCTTGTCTAAAATTCGGGAATGTTCCTATGGAGCATCCTGATCAAAATGATTTTGGGCTAAAAGGTTGGCCATTCGGTAGTTCATCAGTATTTCGATTGTTTAGCCAAGAAACGTTTTCTTCTTGAAGAATCATATCCCAAATAGGTTATGTTAAAGTGTTGGGTATTTGGTGGTTCATTTCGGGTTTGTTTTGCCATGAAATCTTTAAAATTTGCAGATGTTTTGAGCTAAACGTTGGGCACTCAGTAGTTCATCAATATTTCAATTGTTTTTTCACGAAAAGCTCTCTAAAATTCACGAATGTGCTGTTGGAGGTCCTTTGGCAAAATAATATTTTGTTAAAAAGATGCATATTTGGTGGTTAATCAGTATTGCGGTTGTTTTCCCACGAAATCTGGTCTAAAATTCGGGAATGTTCTCATGGTGCATCCTGATCAAAATAATTTTGGGCTAAAATGTTGACCATTAGATAGTTCATCAGTATTTCAATTGTTTTGCCACAAAACATTTTCTTCTTGAAGAATCACATGCCAAATAGGTTATGTTAAAAAGTTGGGTGCTTGGTGGTCCTTTTGGCAGCTATTTTTTCATAAAAATTCTAAAATTCGTCAGTAATTTGAGCTAAGTGTTGGGCATTTAGTAGTTCATCAATATTTCAATTGTTTCTTCACGAAAAGTTCTTTAAAATTCACAAATGTGTTCTTGGAGGTCCATTGGCAAAATAATATTTGGTTAAAAAGGTGGATATTTGGTGGTTCATCAGTATTGCAGTTGTTTTCCCATGAAATCTTGTCTAAAATTCGGGAATGTTCCCATGGAGCATCCTGATCAAAATGATTTTGGGCTAAAAGGTTGGCCATTCGGTAGATCATCAGTATTTCGATTGTTTTGCCAAGAAACGTTTTCTTCTTGAAGAAAATAGGTCCCAAATAGGTTATGTTAAAAAGTTGGGTATGTGCTGGTCCATTTGGCAATTATTTTCCCATGAGATTTCTAATATTCGCAAATGTTGTGGGCTAAACGTTGGGCATGCAGTAATCCATCAGTATATCAACTTTTTGTCCACAAGCAATTCTCTAAAATTCACAAATGTGCTCTTGGAGGTCCATTGGCAAAATAATATTTTGTTAAAAAGGTGCATATTTGGTAGTTCATCAGAATTGCGGTTGTTTTCCCACGAAATCTTGTCTAAAATTCGGGAATGTTCTCTTGGTGCATCCTGAACAAAATAATTTTGGGCTAAAATGTTGACCATTCGATAGTTCATCAGTATCTCAATTGTTTTGCCACGAAGCATTTTCTTCTTGAAGAATTATATGCCAAATAGGTTATGTTAAAAAAGCTGGGTATTTGGTGATCCATTTGGTAGTTATTTTCCTATAAAATTTCTAAAATTCGTAAATGTTTTGAGCTAAATATTGTTTATTTAGTCGTTCATCAATATTTCAAATGTTTGTTCACGAAAAGTTCTTTAAATTTTACAAATGTGCCCTTGGAGGTCCATTGGCAAAATAATATTTTGTTAAAAAGATGGATATTTGGTGGTTCATCAGCATTGCAGTTGTTTTCCCACGAAATCTTGTCTAAAATTCGGAAATGTTCTCATGGTGCATCCTGAATAAAATAATTTTGGGCTAAAATGTTGGTAATTTGATAGTTCATCAGTATTTCAATTGTTTTGCCACGAAATATTCTCTTCTTAGAGACTTAGACGTAAAATATTATTATGTTAAAAAGTTGGCTGTTTGGAGGTTCATCTGGCAGTTTTCCTATTTCCAAAATTTACAAATAGAGAATCCTGATCAAGATAATTTTGAACTAGAAAGTTAGGAATTTAAAAAAAAGTTCTGTAAAATTCACAAATGTGCTCTTGGAGGTCCATTGGCAAAATAATATTTTGTTAAAAAGTTGGATATTTGGTAATTCATCAGTATTGCAATTGTTTTCCCACGAAACCTCGTCTAAAATTCGGGAATGTTCTCATGGTGCATCCTGATCAAAATAATTTTGGGCTAAAATGTTGACCATTCGATAGTTCATCAGTATCTCAATTGTTTTGCCACGAAACATTTTCTTCTTGAAGAATCACATGCCAAATAGGTTATGTTAAGAAGTCGCGTGCTTGGTAATCCATTTGGAGCTATTTTTTCATGAAATTGTTAAAATTCATCAATATTTTGAGCTAAACGATGGGCATTTAGTAGTTCATCAATATTTCAATTGTTTGTTCACGAAAAATTCTCTACAATTCACAAATGTGCTCTTGGAGGTTCTTTGGCAAAATAATATTATGTTAAAGAGGTGGATTTTTGGTGGTTCATCAGTATTGCAGTTGTTTTCCCATCAAATTTTGTCTAAAATTCGGGAATGTTCTCATGGTGCATCCTGATCACAATAATTCGGGGCTAAAATGTTGACCCTTCGATAGTTCATCAGTATCTCAATTGTTTTGCCTCGAAACATTTTCTTCTTGAAGAATCGCATGCCAAATGGGTTATGTAAAAAAGTTGGGTGCTTGGTAGTCCATTTGGAAGCTATTTTTTCATGAAATTTCTAAAATTCGTCAACATTTTGAGTTAAACGATGGGCATTTAGTAGTTCATCAATATTTCAATTGTTTGTTCACGAAAAATTCCTTAAAATTCACAAAGGTGCTCTTGGAGGTCCATTGGCAAAATAATATTTCGTTAAAAAGTTGGGTATTTGGTGGTTCAACAGTATTGCATTAGTTTTCCCATAAAATCTTGTCTAAAATTCGGGAATGTTCTCATGGTGCATCCTGATGAAAATGATGTTGAGCTGAAATGTTGGCCATTTGACAGTTCATCAATATTTCAATTGTTTTGACACGAAACATTTTCTTCTTGAAGAATGCCAAATAGGTTATGTTAAAAAGTTGGGTATTTGGTGGTCCATTTGGCAGCTATTTTTACATGAAATGTCTAAAATTCGTCAGTATTTTGAGCTAAACGTTTGGTTCTTCATCAGTATTGCAGTTGTTTTCCCACGAAATCTTGTCTAAAATTCGGAAATGTTCTCATGGTGCATCCTGATTAAAATAATTTTGGGCTAAAATGTTGGTAATTTGATAGTTCATCAGTATTTCAATTGTTTTGCCACGAAATATTCTCTTCTTAGAGACTTAGACGCAAAATATTATTATGTTAAAAAGTTGGCTGTTTGGTGGTTCATCTGGCAGTTTTCTCATTTCCAAAATTCACAAATAAAGAATCCTGATCAAGATAATTTTGAACTAGAAAGTTAGGAATTAAAAAAAAGTTCTGTAAAATTCACAAATGTGCTCTTGGGGGTCCATTGACAAAATAATATTTTGTTAAAAAGTTGGATATTTGGTAATTCATCAGTATTGCAGTTGTTTTCCCATAAAATCTTGTCTAAAATTCGCGAATGTTCTCATGGGGCATCTTGATCAAAATAATTTTGGGCTAAAATGTTGACCATTCGATAGTTCATCAGTATCTCAATTGTTTTGCCACGAAACATTTTCTTCTTGAAGAATCACATGCCAAATAGGTTATGTTAAGGAGTCGGGTGCTTGGTAATCCATTTGGAGCTATTTTTTCATGAAATTGTTAAAATTCATCAATATTTTGAGCTAAACGATGGGCATTTAGTAGTTTATCAGTATAACAATTGTTTTTTCACGAGACATTCTCTAAAATTCACAAATATGCTCTTGGAGGTCCATTGGCAAAATAATATTTTGTTAAAAAGGTGGATATTTGGTGGTTCATCAGTATTGCAATTGTTTTCCCACGAAACCTCGTCTAAAATTCGGGAATGTTCTCATGGTGTATTGTGATCAAAATAATTTTGGGCTAAAATGTCAGCCATTTGCTAGTTCATCAGTATTTCAATTGTTTTGCCACGAAAAATTTTCTTCTTGAAGAATCACATGTCAAATAGGTTATGTTAAAAAGTTGGGTCCTTGGTAATCCATTGGGCAGCTATTTTTACATGAAATTGTTAAAATTCGTCAATATTTTGAGCTAAGCGTTGGGCATTAAGTAGTTGATCAATTTTTAATTGTTTGTTCACGTACAGTTCTCTAAAATTCACCAACGTGCTCTTGGAGGTTTATTGGCAAAATAATATTTTGTTAAAAAGTTGTTTTCCCATGAAATGTTCCCTAATCTAAATTCAAAATTTCAGAAGGAGAATCAAAATTTTTAGAAGATCAAAATTCTGAATATTTTGGTATTAAAAGAGGAAGGAGAAGATTTTGGAACTGAAATGAATTTATTTGAAATTTTCATAAAAATGGTAACTTAAAGAAATAATAATTTATAAAAAACACTTCAGTGTTTAAGATTAAAATTTGTCCAATTAGAAAAATTGGATACATAATAAAAATTGGAATTTTTGCAAAGAAAAGGTTCGTTCAAAAATAAATTGATACCTCCAATTTAATTTCAAAATTGTATAAAAGAAATATAAAGTTTCAAGGACAATTTAAAAAAAAAACTGAAAATATTAAAGTGGAACTAACAATTTAGGGTCCAAATTTTAAATATAAAATTGAAATATTAAAAATATTTAAACTGAAAATTTTGGGACGAAGTGGCGGTTATAATTTCGAGAAATATTTCGAAAAACATTAAACAGTCAGAAATTTTCGAAATTCAAGTCAAAATTTTAGCAAGCACGGAAGAGTTTCGAATTTAAATCTGAAATGTCCAGAAAAAGCTTCATCCTGACAAACATTTTTAGAGAAACCTAAACATTTTAGCTTCTTACACTTTAAATTTGATGGAACGAACTGGTCCTTGGTTATCTTCAAAAATTGAAACACCAAACTTGTCCCCTGAAACCAAGAAAGATTAAAAAACACAACAAAGGTTGCTCTAACGCGCTTCGACAGCCAAGCTGTCATCTTCAGAGAGAAACTGCAAGAAGCTTGGCTGTCGAAACGCGTTAGAGCAACCTTTGTTGTGTTTTTTAACCTTTCTTGGTTTCAGGGGACAAGTTCTGTGTTTCAATTTTTACAATTTAAACTTTAGGAAATTAAGTAAACATTTCCAGTATAAAATGGAAACTGCGAAAATCGTCAAAACCTTAGGTAAACGTAGACGAGTAGATTCGGAAATTTAGGGAAAAAGCTTTTTGGATATTTTGATTTTTTTCAGAACTTTAATAATCTCGAAATGTTGCCTTTTTGATATAATTTCGTTGCAAATTTTAAATTTCTTTCGTAAAATTTCTAGCTACGATCCCGCTAATTCTTCATAAAAAAATTAGGGCGGTCGATTCAAATAGATACGCAGGCGACTGAACATGTAGCAACGCCCCTTCCAAGGCTTCTATCTTTATCTACTGTTGATATCTTCCTGAAAATCGAGTTTCCCAAATTTCCCTCTTTAATATTTTCTCAAATGCGGAGACCAAATGAAATGTGCCACAAAACAGGTTATTAATTCACGTCGCAAAATTAATTATTTTTGTCGAAGTAAAGGGCACAGGGGGGAGTTTTCCGGGCGCGCGAAAGATAAATACGTTCGTTACAATTCCAATACACCGAGCAACAATCACAAAATCAAAAAGTTGTTAAACTTGCATGTGTAAATGGAACTCTTAAATATGATACAGTGAACTGTGGGCATGGTGGGGCTATCGCGCTTATTGGTCGCCGCCTCAGCTTTAAAGCTGGCATAGGAACGTAACATTCCATCGAATGCGACCTGAAATTTTCTGTTTAAGTTGTAAAATCCCGGGATTTATCCCTTATCCTGAGATTGACACGCGTATTTGTCCACGATGGGTTCGGTGGTTTCGATACAGTTGAATAAAGTTGGGTTGAAATCGCGCCCATGGCGCAGAGGGCTATGGAGCTATGCGGCTGCCATCTTGTGCCTCTCAGACAAAGACCTATCCTAAACCCCTCTTAAACAGAAGCGAGCGAGCCGCGGTGGTATGTGCATCTGTCGCCGCGCGTGGTTTGTGTTTTAACCAAATGTGGTCATTTTTCTGTTAAAACACTTGTAATTAGTGCCGATACTAAGCAAGATGTGTTTTACCTAGTGGGTGAAGGTATTTTTACATGTGATTAGTGTACTAAGAGTGTTCAGTGTGCCCCATGAGGGAAGTTAAACTAAAATGTGGATTACGAACTGTAGAAAGGAATACTTATTTTGGATTATAGCATTTTCCACGGTTGTACTTCTCTCTTTGGTACACACAGCGGAAGGTTGGTTTTGTTTTCTTATTTTAGTCTTTCGATTTGTTTTGAATCCGAGATTCGCTGAAAAGTGCAACGTTATTTATTGTCGTAGAATGAGCGAGATAAAGAAGTTGGGAAGTACATAAGCGTTATAAGATTTTTTTTTATTGCTAGTTTAAATGTAATATCGAGTAACAGTAAATGGAGTATTTGGAATATAGGACGCGCCGTCAACAACCACCGGCTGCTTTCAGTGATCATATAGAGGGGTGTTATACTTGGTTACCTTTCCTCCTTGCGGCAAATTTATACTATCCGTCTGAAATACATCGTTTCTGGTATCATTCGCATCAAATGTTTTATTATCACAGATTTATAATTTTAAACATTAGTTAAATTACTACGTATTTTTTCTTCAAGTTATTTTGAAAAGGATCAAGTTTGCTTTTGGATCTTCTTTGCTTGTTTCTGTAACAGTAAGACGATTACTTCATAGTTGATGGGCCATAAACTTACGAAAAAAGTAAAATTGTAACATAATTTTAAAATGTTTCTTTAGTAGTTTAACGGAACCCACAATACGTTACTATTTAAAATGATTCTCTCTTCTTTACGATTTAAAATTACTTTTGAATAAACCGTTGCTTTATTTCTGCACTATGAAGTGTTTGTTACAAACTTTTTGGCAAAGTTGCATCCTACAGAAGTTTATTAATTAGTTTTTGTACATCGTACATAGTCAACGTTTTAGTCGCATGTTGCCTAAGATGCTAAAGATAAAGGGCGGCAAAACTTGGAAGCTTTACAACAATCGTTAATGCAGCGGACAAAAATTATCGTATCAGCTAACAAAAAATGATCTTACAGTATCTCTTCCCTTAGAAGGCGAGGAAAAGACATCAATTAAATTTTTTTAATTTTAGAAATCTACAGAAGTTGAAATTTTCACTTTTCTCTCGGAATTTCGATTTTTTCTTAAAAATTCAACTTTTTTCTCGAAATTTCGACTTTAATTTCCAAATTTGCGACTTTAATCTCAAAATTTCGAGTAAAAGCTCGAAATTTTGAGATTAAAGTCGCAATTTTGCAATTAAAGTGGACATTTCAAGATTAAAGGTTGAATTTTGACTTAAATCTTTGAATTTAAAGAAAAAAGTCGAAATTTCGAGGAAAAAGTCGAAATTTCGAGAAAAAGTCAAAATTTCGAGAAAAAGTCGAAATTTCGAAAAAAAGTCGAAATTTGGAGAAGAAGTTAAAATTTCCATTTTTTCCTCGAAATTTCGATTTTTCTCTCAAAATTTCCACTTTTTCCTCGAAATTTCGATTTTTTTCTCAAAATTTTAACTTTTCTCGAAATTTCATCTTTTCTCGAAATTTAGACTTTTTTCGAGTAAAAGCTCGAAATTTTGAGATTAAAGTCGCAATTTTGGAATTAAAGTGGAAATTTCAAGATTAAAGGTTGAATTTTGACTTTAATCTTGGAATTTAAAGAAAAAAGTCGAAATTTCGAGAAAAAGTCGAAATTTCGAGAAAAAGTCGAAATTACGAGAAAAAGTCGAAATTTCGACGAAAAAGTCGAAATTTCGAAAAAAAGTCGAAATTTGGAGAAAAAGTTAAAATTTCCATTTTTGCCTCGAAATTTCGATTTTTTTCTCAAAATTTCCACTTTTTCCTCGAAATTTCGATTTTTTTTCTCAAAATTTTAACTTTTCTCGAAATTTCATCTTTTCTCGAAATTTCGACTTTTTTCGAGTAAAAGCTCGAAATTTTGAGATTAAAGTCGCAATTTTGGAATTGAAGTGGAAATTTCAAGATTAAAGGTTAAATTTTGACTTTAATCTTGGAATTTAAAGAAAAAAGTCGAAATTTCGAGAAAAAGTCGAAATTTCGAGAAAAAGTCGAAATTTCGAGAAAAAGTCGAAATTTGGAGAAAAAGTTAAACTTTCCATTTTTTCCTCGAAATTTCGATTTTTTTCTCAAAATTTCCAGTTTTTCCTCGAAATTTCGTTTTTCTCTCTCAAAATTTCAACTTTTCTCGAAATTTCAACTTTTCTCGAAATTTCGACTTTTTTCTTGAAATTTCGACTTTTTATTCGAAGTTTTGAGATCAAAAGCGCAATCGAAGTTTCAAAAGATCTACAATATAAAGATCTACAATATACAAAACTATTAGATTTTAGGGTTTCCAATAAAACATGAGAAAAAAACTTAAAACTTTCGAGCATAGAATACAATATTTTGAGAATGAAGTCGACATTTCAGGATTAAAGTCAAAATTTTGATATTTAGTCAAAATAGAAGTCGAATATTCCTAGAAGTCAATATTTTAAATTTAGAAAAAATTCGAAAAAGAGGTAAACATTGAAATTATAATTATGGAATTTAAAAAAAAAGTTATATTACGAAAAAACACTGGAAAATTCCCAGAAATCCCAAACTTTTGAATTGAATATTCTCGAATATTTGGACTCTTAGCTGTTTTGATTATTTTTTTGAAAATTATATACTTTTCTCTCGAAATTTGAATTCTTTTCTCGTAGAGTTCAAATGTCGCGAAAAAAGTATAAAATTTTCGAAAAAATAATCAAAACAGCTGGAGTCCAAAATTTGTCAAGTTTAAAACTGGAAATCGAAGGAAAAAGTAAAAATCTGTAACTCGAAATTTTGGGAAAAAACTGAGAGTTTAGAAAGACTCTAAATTTGGAGTCTTTCTCTAAATTTAGAGTCTTTCTAAACTCTCAGTTCTTTAATTAAAGAGAAACTCTTGAAATTTCCTGAATGAAATTAAGATAAAATTCGAAAAAAAAACGATAATTTTATAGCAAAAACCTATTTCGAAATTCCGAAGTATTTTCCGATTGCGAATTAGGAAGAAAGTCCACAATTTAAAAAAAAATTGTAATTTTGATGAAAAACTTAATTGTAATCAGAAATTCAGAGAGAGGGGAAGCTTGAAATAAATCGTATTTTCACCATGAAAATAAAAAAAATTGAAACATAACTCATGTCCTCTGAAAAATTGAAATACAGAACTTGTCCCCTGAAACCAAGAAAAATTAAAAAACACAACAAATGTTGCTCTAAAAAAAAAAACAAAATCATGTCCTCTGAAAACAAGAAAGATTAAAAAACACAACAAAGGTTGCTCTAACGCGTTTCGATAGCCAAGCTATCATCTCGAAACGCGTTAGAGAAAGATTAAAAAACACAATAAAGGTTGCTCTAACGCGTTTCGATAGCCAAGTTATCATCTCGAAACGCGTTAGAGCAAACTTTGTTGTGTTTTTTAATCTTCAAAAATTGAAACACAGAACTTGTCCCCTGAAACCAAGAAACATTAAAAAAAAAACACAACAAAGGTTGCTCTAACGCGTTTCGACAGCCAAGCTGTCATCTTCAGAGAGAAACTTGATTTCAGGAGACAAAATTTGTATTTCAATTTTTGAAGATAACCAAAGACCAAAACACAAAAATAGCAATTTCGAAAGTATATCAGAGTTTTATAAAAAAAAACCAAATGTTTGGGTATAAACTTTAAATATTGGGCCAAAACAAGAAATTTTGTCAAAAAATTTCCAGCATTAGAAACTTTGAAGTCGATATTTTTCGCGAATTTTAAATTTAAACTCTCCAGTTTCCGTTTTTTTGTGAAAATTTCGATTTTAAACTTGTGTTCACTTCAGATCCAAAATCTTCTCTTTCTTTTGATATCAAAATATTCAGAATTTTGACCTTTTAGAAATTTTGATTTTTCTTTTGAAACTATGAATTTAAATGAATCTTTAGGGAAGATTTCATGGGAAAACAATTGCAATACTGATGAACCATCAAATAACTACCTTTTTAATATAATATTATTTTGCCCATGGACCACCAAGAGCACATTTGTGAATTTTAGGGAACTTTTCGTTTACAAACAATCGAAATACTGATGAACTATTAAATACCCAACGTTTAGTTCAAAACGTGCGAATATTAGAGATTCCATTTGAACATAATTGCCAGATAAACCACCAAATACCCAATTTTTTTTACATAAAATTCTTTGGCATGTGACTCTCCAAAAAGAAAATGTTTCGTGGCAAAACAATTGAAATAGTGATGAACTATCGAATGGTCAACATTTTAGCCCAAAATTATTTTGATCAGGATGCACCATGAGAACATTCGTGAATTTTAGACAAGATTTCATGGGAAAAAACTGCAATACTGATGAATTACCAAATATTTAACTTTTTAACACACTATTATTTTGCCTCTGCACCTCCAAAAGCACCTTTGTGAATTTTAGAGAGTTTATAGAAACAACCAATTGCTATACTGATAAATTACTGAATGCCCAACGTCAAAACATCAGCGAATTTTAAAGATTTAATGGGAAAACAGCCCCCAGATGAACCACCAAGTATCCAATTTTTTAACATAAAATTATTTGGCATCTGATTCTCCGGGAAGAAAATGTTTCGTGGCAAAACAATTGAAATACTGATGAACTATCCAATGGTCAACATTTTAGACCAAAATAATTTTGATCAGGATGCACCATGAAAACATTCCCGAATTTTAGACAAGATTTCATGGGAAAACAACCGCAATACTGATGAACCACCAAATATTCAACCTTTTAACAATTTATTATTTTGCCAGTGGACCTCCAAGAGCACATCTGTGAATTTTAGAGAATTTTCCGTGAACAACCAATTGTTATACTGATGAACTACAGTATGTCCTACGTTTAACTCAAAACATTTGCGAATATTAGAAATTTTATGGGAAAATAACAGCCAGTTGGACCACCAAATACAAAACTTTTTTAACATAACATTATTTGGCACCTAATTCTCCAAGAAGAAAATGTTTCGTGGCAAAACAATTGAAATACTGATGAACTATCCAATGGTCAACAATTTAGACCAAAATAATTTTGATCAGGATGCACCATGAGAACATTCGCGAATTTTAGACAAGATTTTGTGGGAAAATAACTGCAATACTGATGAATCAACAAATATCCACCTTTTTAGGAAAATATTATTTTACCAATGGACCTCCAAGAGCACATTTGTGAATTTTAAAGAACTTTTGGTGAACAAAGAATTGAAGTATTGATGAACTACTAAATGCACAACGTTTAGCTCAAAACATTTACAAATTTTAGAAATTGTATGGGAAAATAACTGCCAAAGGGACCACTAAATACCCAACTTTTTAACATAATCTATTTGGCATGTGATTCTTCAAGAAGAAAATGTTTCGTGGCAAAACAATTGAAATACTGATGAACTACCAAATAGCCAAATTTTAGCTCAAAATTATTTTGATCAGGATGCTCCATGAGATCATTCGCGAATTTTAGACAAGATTTTATGGGAAAACATTTGCAATACTGATGAATTACTAAATACCCAACTTTTTAACCCAATATTATTTTGCCTATGGACCTCCAAGAGCACATTTGTGAATTTTAGATAATTTTTCGTGAGCAAACGATTGGAATCCTGATGAATTACTAAGTGTTCAATGTTTAGTTCAAAGGCGAAGTTTAGAGATTTCATGAAAGAACAATTGCCAGCTGACCCACCAAATACCCAACTTTTTTAACACAACATTGTGGTATGTAATTACCAATTACCTTCAAGAAGAAAATGTTTCGTGGCAAAACAATTGAGATACTGATGAACTGCCCAATGGCGAAATTTTAGCCCACAATTATTTTGATCAGGATGCTCCATGAGATCATTCGCGAATTTTAGACAATATTTCGTGGAAAAACAACTGCAATACTGATGAATTACTAAATACCCAACTTTTTAACCCAATATTATTTTGCCTATGGGCCTCCAAGAGCGCATTTCTGAATTTTAGATAATTTTTCGTGAGCAAACAATTGAGATACCGATGAACTACCAAATACCTAACAGTTTACTATAAAATTATTTTGACTTGATGGTCCATGAGGCATTTGTAAATTTTAGAGAACATTTGATAATAGAACAATTGAAGTAATTCATTCTTTTTGCATTCAATTTCAGACTTAAATTTCAAATTCTGAACACTTTACAAGATCGATTCGATCGAAGGACCGAAAGATTTAGCTTTTTTTCGCAATTTTGAGTTTCATCTTGAAAATTTCGAACAGATTTAACATTTTTTTGACCCAAAGTCGACGTTAGAGTCGAAAATCTCGAGTTTAAAGTGAAAATTTCGACTTAATTTCAACATTTTCTTACTCTATGGTTAAGTTAAACAGATGACAGTTGCGCTCCACCATACTCCTTTTCCAACAATATTGACAGTTGGCACTAGGGTAGGTTCAATAATTTCAATTTTTAATTATCGACATTTCTACTGTTTTTTCCAAACTTCGAGTCTAAAGGTTGAAATATCGAGTTTAAAGTCGAAATTTTGAGATTAAAGCAGAAATTTTATGAAAAAAGTCGCAAATTGGCAATTTTTCGAAAAAAGTCAAAATTTCGAGTATGAATTCAAAATAAAAAGATTCAAGTACGAGTTTGATAAAAAGAAAACAATTTGAAATAAATTCTCTCCAAATTTGGAGTTTTTAAAATTTTTAAACTTGATAATTAAAAAAAATATCGCTCTAAACTTTGTCTCGAAATGTCGACCTTTTTTTCTCAAAAGTTCGTACTAGAACTCGAATGTCGTTTTTGTAAACAGGTTTTCCTGGAAATTTTAACTTTGTCCTGAAAAGTGGACCTTTTTTTCCCAAAATTTCTTACTAAAACTCGAATTTAATTTTGGAAACAGGTTTTTTTCGATATTTAAACTTTTTTCGAAAAAATACCAGATTTCGAGTCTGAATTCAAAATAAAAAGGCTCAAATACGAGTTAATGAAGTGAAAAAAAAAAGCCAAAATGCTCGGAAAAAATTTTCTCGAAATTTGGAGCTAAAGCATCAAATTTTTCAACTCGGAAATTTAAAAATCTTTTTGCTTTCAGTTCTGTCTTGAAATGTCGATTATTTTTCTGAAAATTTAATAATTAAACTCAAATTTCATCGTTGTAAACGGGTTTTTCTCAAAATCTCAACTTTGTCTCGAAATGTTGACCTTTTTCCCAAAATTTTGTACTGAAACTCGAATTTCATTTACGTAAACAGGTTTTTCTCGACTTTTTTCGAATAAAGACGAAATTTCGAGTCTGAATTCACAACAAAAAAGGTCGAAATACGTGTTAATGAAGTGACAACTCGAAAGAAAAGCCAAAATGCTAGGAAAAAAATTCTCTCGAAATTTGAAGTTAAAACGATCAAAATTTTAAACTCGAAAATTTCGTTTTGCTTTCAACTTTGTCTCGAAATGTTGACTTTTTTTCTTAAAATTTCGTACTAGAACGCGAATTTCGTTTTTATAAACAGGTTTTCCTGGAAATTTTAACTTTGTCTCGAAAGGTGGACCTTTTTTTCCTTAAAATTTCTTCCTAAAACTCGAATTTCAATTTTGGAAACAGGGGTTTCTTGAAATTTAAACTTTTTTCGAAAAAAAGACCAGATTTTGAGTTCGAATTCAAAATAAAAAGACCCAAATACGAGTTAATGATTTGAAACCTTGAAAAACAAAGCTAAAATGCTCGGAAAAAATTTTCTCGAAATTTGGAGCTAAAGCATCAAATTTTTCAACTCGAACATTAAAAAATCTTTTTGCTTCCAGCTCTGTCTTGAAATGTCGATTTTTTTTCTGAAAATTTATTAATTAAACTCAAATTTCATTGTTGTAAACGCGTTTTTCTCAAAATCTCAACTTTGTCTCGAAATATTGACCTTTTTCTCAAAATTTTGTACTAAAACTCGAATTTCATTTACGTAAACAGGTTTTTTTTCGAAATTTCAACTTTTTTTGATCAGGACGCTTCATGAGAACATTCGCGAATTTTAGACAAGATTTCATGGGAAAACAACGGCAATACTGATGAATCAGCAAATATTCAACCTTTTAACAAAATATTATTTTGCCAATGGACCTCCAAGAGCACATCTGTGAATTTTAGAGAATTTTCCATGAACAACCAATTGCTATACTGATGAACTACAGTATGCCCTACGATTAACTCAAAACATTTGCAAATATTAGAAATTTTATGGGAAAATAACTGCCAGTTGGACTACCAAATACCCAACTTTTTTAACACAACATTATTTGGCATCTGATTCTCCAAGAAGAAAATGTTTCGTGGCAAAACAATTGAAATACTGATGAACTATCCAATGGTCGACATTTTAGACCAAAATAATTTTGATCAGGATGCACCATGAGAACATTCGCGAATTTTAGACAAGATTTTGTGGGAAAATAACTGCAATACTGATGAACCACCAAATATCCACCTTTTTAGGAAAATATTATTTTATCAATGGACCTCCAAGAGCACATTTGTGAATTTTAAAGAACTTTTGGTGAACAAACAATTGAAATATTGATGAACTAGTAAATGCACAACGTTTAGCTCAAAACATTTACAAATTTTAGAAATTTTATGGGAAAATAACTGCCAAATAGACCACTAAATACCCAACTTTTTAACATAACCTATTTGGTATGTGATTCTTCAAGAAGAAAATGTTTCGTGGCAAAACAATTGAAATACTGATGAACTACCAAATAGCCAAATTTTAGCTCAAAATTATTTTGATCAGGATGCTCCTATGAGATCATTCCTGAATTTTAGACAAGATTTCATGGGAAAACATTTGCAATACTGATGAATTACTAAATACCTAACTTTTTAACCCAATATTATTTTGCCTATGGACCTCTAAGAGCGCATTTCTGAATTTTAGATAATTTTTCGTGAGCAAACAATTGGAATACTGATGAACTACTAACTACTCAATGTTTAGCTCAAAACATCCGCGAATTTTAGAGATTTCATGGTAAAACAACTCGCAGATGACCCATCAGATATCCAACTTTTTTAACATAACATTGTTTGGCATGTGATTCTTCAAGAAGAAAATGTTTCGTGGCAAAACAATTAAAATACTGATGAACTGCCCAATGGGCAAATTTTAGTTCAAAATTATTTTGATTAGGATGTTCCATGAAATCATTCGCGAATTTTAGACAAGGTTTCATGAGAAAACAATTGCAATACTGATGAATCATCAAATACCCAACTTTTTAACATAATATTATTTTGCCAATGGACCTCCAAGAGCACATTGTAATTTTAGATAATTTGTCGTGATGAACTACTTAATGTCCAACGTTTAGCTCAAAAGCGAATTTTAGAGATTTCATAGGAGAACAATTGTCAGATGAATCACCAAATACCCAATTTGGAGTTAAAACTGAAGGCAATTCTCAAGAGTAAACAGAATCATCTTCTCGATTCGTAATGTATGCGGTTGGATTAATTTTCTCTTTTGGATTAAAAAACAAGAGGAAGTTTTTGTATCGAAAGCCCAAATTTGTATAATTTATTGCTTAATTGGTAGAAGAATTAATAAACCGTGAAGTGCTGAAATGTTTTCAGTATTTCTAATTAACTATGCGTTCTCAGCGGTCATTAAAATCTTTGGAAAGATGATTCGGTTTCACACACAACAGCGCGGAAATACAACCTGTTCGTTACAGTTAGCAGTGCACGTCATCTCGCACACCCGAGTAATTAACTTCATTCAATTAGACTAGCAAGTAGGATTTTTTTAAGTGGAGATTATCGCTGAAGTTTGTCAAATTGGAAGCACCCATTCTCAGGTGTGGGCGAGTTGCCAATAAAGTTGTTACTGTAACAAATATCTCGTCGTGGTCCTTTTCTGGTAGCACCAGAAGTACAACATCAAATTATTATTTAATGATGAAGACACCATATCGAATCCCTTACAACAAGACTAGGGTGTGCGTGTATTTATCTTCGACATCTGTTTCTAGACGTTTTCCATTACGGGAAACCTCCAGTAGATTCTAAACTGTGAACACCTGCATACGAGTCATCGCGGTCCATATACTTGGCGATTTCTATCACATCAGTTCGTTACAATAAAGGCACCCCCCCTTTTTCTAGTCGTCGTAGCGTTTTAGATTTAAAAAAATTGATCAGATGGTTCTTCATGACTGAAAGGTTCAAGACCACTGCTCTTTATGCAAAGACAATAATAAATGATATACTTTATAACGAATTATAGATCATATTTGTATAACATTTTTATTTGTGGTCCTACAAAGCGAAGTCTAGACTAATAAGTTCAGAGTTGTCAGTGTCCTGCCGTTCCACTCTAACAGGAAAGCATAAAAATTCTACAAATTTGCATATTTATGGTTCGTTTTCAGAGAAATCTTTGATTTGATATCTTATGAAACAAATGTGATGCCACGAAAAGATTTGAATCTGCATATTAGAATCATTATTATGAATGCTTAAGCGATTACTATTAAATGTTTTACATAATTTTTGTCAAATTTACATAGCACCATGTTTGTTTTTAACCTTCATGAGCTCTCATGGGTATCATAAGATCATTTTTTAAAAATTTTGCTTTTGGGAGTTCGATTATTTAAAATTTTGAGATTCTTTAATTTTTTCGGATTTTTAAAAAAATGTATTTTTGACAATATAACATTTATAATACTTCCAATCCTTCTGAATTGTTTCATTTTGTTTTTTTGAGAACTTCGAGTTTTTTCTTCAAAATTATTATTTCAAGAAATAATGACGAGATTTCAAAAAAAAAAGAAAAAACCTCCAAGAGCCATTTGTGAATTTCAGATAATTTTTCTCGAATAAACAATTGACGAATTACTGAATGCCCAACCTTTAGCTCAAAACATTTGAGAATATTAGAAATTTCATGCTGAAAATAATTGGATGGACCACCAAATACCCAACTTTTTTAATATAACATTATTTGGCATGTGATTCTCCAAGAAGAAAATGTTTCGTAGCAAAACAATTGAAATATTGATGAACTACCAAATGGCCAACATTTTAGCAAAACATTATTTTGATCAGGATGCACCATGAGAACATTTGCGAATTTTAGACAAGATTTCATGGGAAAACAACTGCAATACTGATGAACCACCAAATACCCAACTTTTTGACACAATATTATTTTGCCAGTGGACCTCCAAGAGCACATTTGTGAATTTTAGATTATCTTTCGTTAACAAACAATTGATAAACTGATGAACTACTAAATGCCCAACGTTTAGCTCAAAACATCTGCGAATTTTAGAGATTTCGTGGGAAAACAACTACCAGATGAACCACCAAATATCCAACTTTTTGACATAACATTGTTTGGCGTGTGATTTTTCATAAAGAAAATATTTCGTGGCAAAGCAATTGAAATACTGATGAACTACCAAATGGCCAACATTTTAGCAAAAATTATTTTGATCAGGATGCACTATGAGAACATTCGCGAATTTTAGACAAGATTTCATGGGAAAACAACTGCAATACTGATGAACCTACTAAATACCCAACTTTTTGACACAATATTATTTTGCCTAGTGGACCTCCAAGAGCACATTTCTGAATTTTAGATAATTTTTCGTGAGCAAACAATTGGAATACTGATGAACTACTAACTACTCAATGTTTAGCTCAAAACATCCGCGAATTTTAGAGATTTCATGGTAAAACAACTCGCAGATGACCCATCAGATATCCAACTTTTTTAACATAACATTGTTTGGCATGTGATTCTTCAAGAAGAAAATGTTTCGTGGCAAAACAATTAAAATACTGATGAACTGCCCAATGGGCAAATTTTAGTTCAAAATTATTTTGATTAGGATGTTCCATGAAATCATTCGCGAATTTTAGACAAGGTTTCATGAGAAAACAATTGCAATACTGATGAATCATCAAATACCCAACTTTTTAACATAATATTATTTTGCCAATGGACCTCCAAGAGCACATTGTAATTTTAGATAATTTGTCGTGATGAACTACTTAATGTCCAACGTTTAGCTCAAAAGCGAATTTTAGAGATTTCATAGGAGAACAATTGTCAGATGAATCACCAAATACCCAATTTGGAGTTAAAACTGAAGGCAATTCTCAAGAGTAAACAGAATCATCTTCTCGATTCGTAATGTATGCGGTTGGATTAATTTTCTCTTTTGGATTAAAAAACAAGAGGAAGTTTTTGTATCGAAAGCCCAAATTTGTATAATTTATTGCTTAATTGGTAGAAGAATTAATAAACCGTGAAGTGCTGAAATGTTTTCAGTATTTCTAATTAACTATGCGTTCTCAGCGGTCATTAAAATCTTTGGAAAGATGATTCGGTTTCACACACAACAGCGCGGAAATACAACCTGTTCGTTACAGTTAGCAGTGCACGTCATCTCGCACACCCGAGTAATTAACTTCATTCAATTAGACTAGCAAGTAGGATTTTTTTAAGTGGAGATTATCGCTGAAGTTTGTCAAATTGGAAGCACCCATTCTCAGGTGTGGGCGAGTTGCCAATAAAGTTGTTACTGTAACAAATATCTCGTCGTGGTCCTTTTCTGGTAGCACCAGAAGTACAACATCAAATTATTATTTAATGATGAAGACACCATATCGAATCCCTTACAACAAGACTAGGGTGTGCGTGTATTTATCTTCGACATCTGTTTCTAGACGTTTTCCATTACGGGAAACCTCCAGTAGATTCTAAACTGTGAACACCTGCATACGAGTCATCGCGGTCCATATACTTGGCGATTTCTATCACATCAGTTCGTTACAATAAAGGCACCCCCCCTTTTTCTAGTCGTCGTAGCGTTTTAGATTTAAAAAAATTGATCAGATGGTTCTTCATGACTGAAAGGTTCAAGACCACTGCTCTTTATGCAAAGACAATAATAAATGATATACTTTATAACGAATTATAGATCATATTTGTATAACATTTTTATTTGTGGTCCTACAAAGCGAAGTCTAGACTAATAAGTTCAGAGTTGTCAGTGTCCTGCCGTTCCACTCTAACAGGAAAGCATAAAAATTCTACAAATTTGCATATTTATGGTTCGTTTTCAGAGAAATCTTTGATTTGATATCTTATGAAACAAATGTGATGCCACGAAAAGATTTGAATCTGCATATTAGAATCATTATTATGAATGCTTAAGCGATTACTATTAAATGTTTTACATAATTTTTGTCAAATTTACATAGCACCATGTTTGTTTTTAACCTTCATGAGCTCTCATGGGTATCATAAGATCATTTTTTTAAAATTTTGCCTTTTGGGAGTTCGATTATTTAAAATTTTGAGATTCTTTAATTTTTTCGGATTTTTAAAAAAATGTATTTTTGACAATATAACATTTATAATACTTCCAATCCTTCTGAATTGTTTCATTTTGTTTTTTTGAGAACTTCGAGTTTTTTCTTCAAAATTATTATTTCAAGAAATAATGACGAGATTTCAAAAAAAAAGAAAAAACCTCCAAGAGCCATTTGTGAATTTCAGATAATTTTTCTCGAATAAACAATTGACGAATTACTGAATGCCCAACCTTTAGCTCAAAACATTTGAGAATATTAGAAATTTTCATGCTGAAATAATTGGATGGACCACCAAATACCCAACTTTTTTAATATAACATTATTTGGCATGTGATTCTCCAAGAAGAAAATGTTTTCGTAGCAAAACAATTGAAATATTGATGAACTACCAAATGGCCAACATTTTAGCAACACATTATTTTGATCAGGATGCACCATGAGAACATTTGCGAATTTTTAGACAAGATTTCATGGGAAAACAACTGCAATACTGATGAACCACCAAATACCCAACTTTTTGACACAATATTATTTTGCCAGTGGACCTCCAAGAGCACATTTGTGAATTTTAGATATCTTCGTTAGCAAAACAATTGAAATATTGATGAACTACCAAATGGCCAACATTTTAGCAAAACATTATTTTGATCAGGATGCACCATGAGAACATTTGCGAATTTTAGACAAGATTTCATGGGAAAACAACTGCAATACTGATGAACCACCAAATACCCAACTTTTTGACACAATATTATTTTGCCAGTGGACCTCCAAGAGCACATTTGTGAATTTTAGATTATCTTTCGTTAACAAACAATTGATAAACTGATGAACTACTAAATGCCCAACGTTTAGCTCAAAACATCTGCGAATTTTAGAGATTTCGTGGGAAAACAACTACCAGATGAACCACCAAATATCCAACTTTTTGACATAACATTGTTTGGCGTGTGATTTTTCATAAAGAAAATATTTCGTGGCAAAGCAATTGAAATACTGATGAACTACCAAATGGCCAACATTTTAGCAAAAAATTATTTTGATCAGGATGCACTATGAGAACATTCGCGAATTTTAGACAAGATTTCATGGGAAAACAACTGCAATACTGATGAACCACGAAATACCCAACTTTTTGACACAATATTATTTTGCCAGTGGACCTCCAAGAGCACATTTGTGAAGTTTAGATTATCTTTCGTTAACAAACAATCGATAAACTGATGAACTACTAAAGGCCCAACGTTTAGCTCAAAACATCTGCGAATTTTAGAGATTTCATGGGAAAACACCCACCAGATGAACCACCAAATATCCAACTTTTTGACATAACATTGTTTGGCGTGTGATTCTTCAAGAAGAAAATGTTTCGTGGCAAAACAATTGAAATACTGATGAACTATCAAAGGGCCAACATTTTAGCCCAAAATTATTTTGATCAGGTTGCACCATGAGAACATTCGCGAATTTTAGACAAGATTTTATGGGAAAACAACTGCAATACTGACGAACCACCAAATATCCAACTTCTTAACACATTATTATTTTGCCACTGGACGTCCAAGAGCATATTTGTAAATTTTAGATTATCTTTCGTTAACAAACAATTGATAAATTGATGAACTACTAAAGGCTCAACGTTTAGCTCAAAACATCTGCGAATTTTAGAGATTTCATGGGAAAACAACTACCAGATGAACTACTAAATATCCAATTTTTTAACATAACATTGTTTGACGTGTGATTCTTCAAGAAGAAAATGTTTCGTGGCAAAACAATTGAAATACTGATGAACTATCAAAGGGCCAACATTTTAGCCCAAAATTATTTTGATCAGGTTGCTCCATGAGAACATTTGCGAATTTTAGACAAGATTTCGTGGGAAAATAACTGCAATACCGATGAACCACCAAATACTCAACTTTTTAACACAATATTATTTTGCCAATGGACCTCCAAGACCACATTTGTGTATTTTAGAGAATTTTTCGTGAAGCAACAATTGATATACTAATGAACTACTAAAAGCCCAACGTTTAGCTCAAAATGCCTGCGAAAAAAGAAAGGTTTGTGGAATGAAAGTAAAATTTTGAGAATTAAGACGAATTTTAGGAAAAACGCATATTTTCAGAGAAAGGAATCCGGAAATTTTGACTTTCTGATAAACTTGGAAAATTTAATATTCTTTAAGATTTCAGTTTTAAAAAATTTTTACGACTTGGAAGTTTGGACCTTTTTCAAAAATTTCATCTCCCAATATTTCATTTTGTTCAGGCCTTGATTTTTTTTTCAAATTCAACTATTTTCAAAATTTTGACTTAATGAAAATTATGATTTTTCGAAGTTGCAATTTTTTTTCGAATATCGACTGTTTTCGAAATTGACCTTGTTTAAAAAATTTCCTCGAAACTCCTACTTCTTTTTGTGTTAATTTTAACTTAAAAAGTTTTGAATTCTTGAATATTGCTACCTTTTACAAATCTTCAACTTTTTGTCTTATATATTCTGACTTTTTCCAAAAAATGTCATTCTTTCGAAATTCATCTTTTTCTCGAAATTCATCCTTTTCTTCAAAGTTTATTCTTTTCTCTGAGAATACGTGTTTTTCCTAAAATTTGGCTTGTTTCTCAAAATTCTAAAATTGAAATACAAATCTTGTCCCCTCAAATCAACAGACAATAAAAAAAACACAACAAAGGTTGTTCTAACGAGTTTCGAAAGCCAAACTATCAAAAAATTTCATTTTTTCGAAAATTTCAGCTTTTTAAAAAATATTGTCGTCTTTGTTTTTAAGTTTTTTAAAATTTCGACCTTTTTAAAATTTTGCCTTTTTTTCAAAAACTTTCTTTTATCGAAGAGTGTCGCCAATTGCGAATTATTTTGAAAATTTCGACTCCCAAAATTTCAATTTATTTGTAAATTTAACTTGTCCGAAAAGGTAATTTTTCTAAAATATTGTATTTTTAAACAATTTTCAGTTCATATTTCTTAGAAAATTATTTTTCTTGAAAATTTCGTTTATTTTAAGAAAAAATGACGAGATTTCAAAAAAAGATGAAAATTCTTGAAATGTAGTATCTCTCTGAAGATGATAGCTTGACTATCGAAACGCGTTAGAGCCACCTTTGTTGTGTTACTTTTTTTTAATCTTTCTTGGTTTGAGGGGACAAGATTTGTATTTCAATTTTAGAATTTTGAGAATAAAGTCGAATTTAAGAAAAAACACTTATTTTCAAAGAAAAGAATAAAATTTGGAGAGAGGGATGGATTTTGAGAAAAGGATGAATTCCGAGAAAGGGATGAATTTCGAGAAACGGATGAATTTCGAGAGAAAAGGATGAATTTGAAGAAAAAGATGAATTTGGAGAAAAAGATGAATTTCGAAAGAAAAAAAAATGAATTTCAAGGAAAAAGTCGAAATTTCCAGAAACTTTGGGAATTCAGTTAACATTTTTAAGCGTTCAGATCCTAAAAGATGGAAATTTTTAGAAAAAAAAGCCTAAAATACCGGATTTTAGAAATAAGTCGAAATTTCAAGAAAATGTCGATATCTCAAAGAAGACGAATTTTGGTGGAAACGACTGGTCCCTGATTATCTTAAAAAGTTGAAATACAAATCTTATCCCCTGAAACCAAGAAAGATTAAAAAATACAACAGAGGCTGCTCTAGAGCCTTTAGTAGTTCATCAGTATTTCAATTGTTTGTGCACGAAAAAACATCTAAAATTCACAAATGTGCTCTTGGAGGCCCATTGGCAAAATAATATTATATTAAAAAGGTAGTTATTTGGTGATCCATCAGTGTTGCAGTTGTTTTCCCATGAAATCTTGTCTAAAATTCGGGAATGTTCTCATGGGGCATCCTGATCAAAATAATTTTGGCCTAAAATTTTAGCCATTTGATAGTTCATCAGTATTTCAATTGTTTTGCCACGAAACATTTTCTTCTTGAAGAATCACATGCCAAATAGGTTATGTTAAAAAGTTGGGTGCTTGGTAGTCCATTTGGGAGCTACTTTTTCATGAAATTTCTAAAATTCGTCAATATTTTGAGTTAAATGATGATCATTTAGTAGTTCATCAATATTTCAATTGTTTGTTTACGAAAAGTTATTTAAAACTCACGAATGTGCTCTTGGATGTCCATTGGCAAAATATTTTCTTAAAAAGGTGGATATTTGGTGGTTCATCAGTATTCCAGTCGTTTTCCTATAAAATCTTGTCTAAAATTCGGGAATGTTCTCATGGAGCATCCTGATCAAAATAATTTTGGGCTAAAATTTTAGCCATTTGATAGTTCATCAGTATTTCAGTTGTTTTGCCACGAAACGTTTTCTTCTTAAATAATCACATGCCAAACATTGTTATGTTAAAAAAGTTGGGTATTTGATGGGTCATCTGGAAGTTGTTTTACCATTGAATCTCTACAACTCGCGGATGTTTTGAGCTAAGTGTTGGGCAATTAGTAGTTCATCAGTTCATCAATTGTTTTTTCACAAAAAATTCTTTAAAATTCAGAAATGTGCTCTTGGAGGTTCATAGACAAAATAATATTATGTTAAAAAGTTGGGTATTTGATAATTCATCAGTATTGCAGTTGTTTTCCCATGAAATCTTGTCTAAAATTTGCGAATGTTCTCATGGTGCATCCTGATCAAAATAATTTTGGGCTAAAATGTTGATCATTCGATAGTTCATCAGTATTTTAATTGTTTTGCCACGAAACATTTTCTTCTTGAAGAATCACATGCCAAAGAGGTTATGTTTAAAAAGCTGGGTATTTGGTGGTCCATTTGGTAGTTATTTTCCCATGAAATTTCTAATATTCGCAAATGTTTTGGGCTAAACGTTGGGCATGCAGAAATCCATCAGTATATCAACTGTTTGTTCACTAAAAATTCTCTGAAATTTACAAATGTGCTCTTGGGGGTCCATTGGCAAAATAATATTTTGTTAAAAAGGTGGATATTTGGTGGTTCATCAGTATTGCAGTTGTTTTCCCACCAAATCTTGTTTAAGATGCACGAATGTTCTCATGGAGCATCCTGATGAAAATAATTTTGAACTAAAATCTTGGTCATTAGATGGTTCATCAGTATTTCAATTGTTTTGCCACAAACCATTTTCTTTTTGAATCACATGCCGAATAATGTTATGTTAAAAATTTGGGCATTTGCTAGTTCATCTGGGAGTTGTTTTCCCATGAAATCTTTAAAATTCGGAGATATTTTGAGCTAAACGTTGGGCATTTAGTAGTTTATTAGTATATCAATTGTTTGCCCACCAACAATTCTCTAAAATTCACAAATCTGCTCTTGGAGGTCTGTATGCTAAATAATATGTTAAAAAGTTGGGTATTAGATGGTTTTGCATAAAATCTCTAGAGTAACCTCTGTTGCGTTTTTTAATTTTTCTTGGTTTCAAGGAACAAGATTTGTATTTCAATTTTTTAAGACGAATTTTGACGAATTTTAGAAAAAAGTCTCCCCAGTTGCTGCATGAGCCAATGAGGGGGTCAAGCTCCCTACCTTGCTCTATTCTAACTACTTCTATGCTTTAGCCTCTGGTTCAGAAAATCTACTGCAAAACGGCTTGGGAATTTGGTATTGTATCCATACGGATCATCTATGCTAAAAATCGAGTAGTAGTGGTCGCTCTACGCAGCACACATTTAACATTTTGAACACTTTTACGATTATTGCCGGTGAACTATCTTAAAAATTCCAACTGCAAGCTCAATTTTTCAAAAAATTTCACTTGGAAGCTCGATTTTTCGAAAATTTCCAATTCAAAGTCTACATTTGAACCAAATTTCCAAAACGTTGATTTTAAAGCGCCGAGATTTGCATTCTTTTGTTCGATATTTCATAAGGAGACTCGTAGAACGTCCAGATTGGATTTAAAATTTTATATGGAGCTCGACATTTTGACAAAACTGGAGGAATGTCTCGAACTTTTGATCATTTCCCATTTGGAGTTTAGAGTCCGATTTTGGAATTTTTGGGGTACATTTTCTAGAGAAAAGTCAAGATTTCAAGTTTTAAGGTACAAAAAAAATTCGCGTCACTCTTTGGTTTTGTTAACGTGGCGTAATGCGAAGATTGAAGTAAGGTGGAAGTTGAAGGATCGCTTTTTTCCAAATCGACCTGAAACTTTTTGCATTACAACACGAGAATCGTCGTTGAATTAGGATTCTATTCTGTTATTTTTCGCATTAATATTACTCTTGGTAACAAAAATTGAAATCTGGTCCTCTGAAACCAAAGAAAATTAAAAAACACAACAAGGCGTTTCGATCGCCAAGCTATCATCTTCAGAGAGATACAGGGAACAAGATTTGTACTTCAATTTTTGAAGATAACCTAGGACTAATCTTCCAATGCACAGATCAATAGGTTTGAACATTTATTAGATTCGAAGTTTAGAAACCAAATAAATGTTCAAACCTATTGGTCTGTGCATTGGAACCCTTGTCTTCTGGGAACTTTCCTAGAGAGCAACCGCTTCGCTAGGTGGCAGTGTTTCAACTGTTGGTAATTCAGCCACCACGCGCCTGGAGGGCTGCATGAATTTGCAGTCTAGGTTATATTCTACTTGCAAAGGACTAATCTGTTCCACAAAAAAAATCTTGGTAACAAGTTAAAGATTTTTAAGTTTTGCAATCCAGCGTTATCTGCTTTTAATATAATTCTCTAGAGAAACGAGCAAATTAAAGTGATATATGGCACATGTACTGTGTAATGTTTATATTGTTTTGTAATTTCTGGGAGCTGAAAGAGTTCAAATTAATAATCCACACATTGTTTTGTATTTAATTAAAAAAAATTACTTAATGAGCTAATAGTATTTTAATATTTTATTTCTAAATTAATTGACGGCTCAGATCAGTGGATTTATGAATTTTAAAGTAGGGAAATTCCCCATACCATACGACAAGCATCAATAAAAAATTCTGGTCTTTTTTAAAGTGAAAACTCCTTTGGGTGCCTTGGCGACTTCTTAAAGGAGGGAAACTTACGGTCTTTTTATGGGCTTTTACTACGTAGTGTGAATCCTAACCCCAAATAAACATAAATGCGAAAATGTGTTTGTCAGTCCTTCGGTTTGTTGGCTTTTCACGAGTCAATTACCAAACCGATTTGGATGAAAATTGGTTTACAGCTTCCTTGAAATCTGAGATAAAGAATATTGTGAAAAATCGTTTGAGGTACATCCAATCTAATATTATATTTAGAAAGCTGAGATTTTCTTGAATTTTCTATGGGTTTTTACTCCATAGTGAATATCCTAATCCCAACGAAATATAAATGCGAAAATCTGTTTGTCTGTGCGTCTGTTTGTTAGCTTTTCATGGCGCAATTACTGAACCGATTTCGATGAAAATTGGTCCAGACCTTCCTTGAAACCTGAGTTAAAGAATAGTCTACTGTTTATTACGACACATTTTCTTCTTGAAGAATCACACGTCTAACAATGTTATGTTAGAAAGTTGGATATTTGGTGGTTCATCTGGGAGTTGTTTTCCGATGAAATCTCTAAAATACGAATATGTTTTGAACTAAACATTGGGCATTTAGTAGTTCATCAGTTTATCAATTGTTTGTTAATGAAAGATTATCTAAAATCCACAAATGTGCTCTTGGAGGTCTATTGACAAAATAATATTAGCTTAAAAAGTTGGGTATTTGGTGGTTCATCAGTCTTGCAATTGTTTTGCCATAAAATCTTGTCTAAAATTCGCGAACGTTCTTATGGAGCAACCTGATCAAAATGATTTTGGGCTAAAATGTTGATTATTTGGTAGTTCATCAGTATTTCAATTATTTTGCCACGAAACATTTTCTTCTTGAAGAATCACATGCCAAACAATGTTATGTTAAAAAGTTGGATATTTGGTAGTTCATCTGGTAGTGGTTTTCCCATGAAATCTCTAAAATTCGGGGATGTTTTGAGCTAAACGTTGGGCATTTAGTAGTTCATCAGTTTATCTATTGTTTGTTAGCAAAAGATTATTTAAAATTCACAAATGTGCTCTTGGAGGTCCATTGACAAAATAATATTATGTTAAAAAGTTGGGTATTTGGTGGTTCATCAGTCTTGCAATTGTTTTGCCATAAAATCTTGTCTAAAATTCGCGAATGTTCTCATGGAGCAACCTGATCAAAATGGTTTTGGGCTAAAATGTTGGCTATTTGGTAATTCATCAGTATTTCAATTATTTTGCCACGAAACATTTTCTTCTTGAAGAATCAGACGCCTAACAATGTTATGTTAAAAAATTGGGTATTTGGTGGTTCATCTGGGAGTTGTTTTCCGATAAAATGTCTAAAATACGCATATGTTTTGAGCTAAACATTGGGCATTTCGTAGTTCATCAGTTTATCAATTGTTTGTTAATGAAAAATTATCTAAAATTTACAAATGTGCTCTTGGAGGTCCATTGACAAAATAACATTAGCTTAAAAAGTTGGGTATTTGGTGGTTCATCAGTCTTGCAATTGTTTTGCCATAAAATCTTGTCTAAAATTCGCGAATGTTCTCATGGGGCAACCTGATCAAAGTGATTTTGGGCTAAAATGTTGGCTATTTGGTAGTTCATCAGTATTTCAATTATTTTGCCACGAAACATTTTCTTCTTGAAGAATCACATACCAAACAATGTTATGTTAAAATGTTGGGTATTTCATGGTTCGCCTAGGAGTTGTTTTCCCATGAAATCTCTAAAATTCGGAGATGATTTGAGCTAAACGTTGGACCTTTAGTAGTTCATCAGAATTTTAATTGTTTGTTCACGAAAAATTATCTAAAATTCACAAATGTGCTCTTGGAGGTCTATTAGCAAAATAATATTATGTTAAAAAGTTGTATATTTGGTGATTCATCAGTATTGCAGTCGTTTTCCCATGAAATCTTGTCTAAAATTCGCGAATGTTCTCATGGAGCAACCTGATCAAAGTGATTTTGGGCTAAAATGTTGGCCATTTGGTAGTTCATCAATATTTCAATTATTTTGCCACGAAACATTTTCTTCTCGAAGAATCACATGCCAAATAGGTTATGTTAAAAAGCTGGGTATGTGGTGGTTCATCTGGGAGTTGTTTTCCGATAAAATGTCTAAAATATGCATATGTTTTGAGCTAAACATTGGGCATTTAGTGGTTCATCAGTTTATCAATTGTTTGTTAACGAAAAATTATCTAAAATTCACAAATGTGCTCTTGGAGGTCCATTGACAAAATAATATTATCTTAAAAAGTTGGGTATTTGGTGGTTCATCAGTATTGCAATTGTTTTGCCATAAAATCTTGTCTAAAATTCGCGAATGTTCTCATGGAGCAACCTGATCAAAATGATTTTGGGCTAAAACGTTGGCTATTTGGTAGTTCATCAGTATTTCAATTATTTTGCCACGAAACATTTTCTTCTTGAAGAATCACATGCCAAACAATGTTATGTTAAAAAGTTGCATATTTGGTGGTTCATCTGGTAGTTGTTTTCCCATGAAATCTCTAAAATTCGGAGATGTTTTGAGCTAAACATTGGACCTTTAGTAGTTCATCAGAATTTTAATTCTTTGTTTACAAAAAATTATCTAAAAATCACAAATGTGCTCTTGGAGGTCCATTAGCAAAATAATATTATGTTAAAAAGTTGGCTATTTGGTGATTCATCAGTATTACAGTCGTTTTCCCATGAAATCTTGTCTAAAATTCGCGACTGTTCTCATGGAATATTCTGATCAAAATTAATTTGGGCTCAAATGTTGGCCATTTGGTAGTTCATCGGTATTTCAATTATTTTGCCACGAAACATTTCCTTCTTGGAAAATTACGTGCCAAATATTGTTGTTATTAAGGTTGGGTATTTGGTTGAGTTATTTTCCCATGAAATTTCTAATATTCTTGTTGTTTTGAGGTAAACGTTGGGTATTTAATAATTCATCAGTATTTCAATTGTTTATTCACGAACAAATATCTAAAATTCACAAATGACTCGAAGTTTTTTTTTTGAAGTCTGATAATTAATAATATATTTGGAAAGCTGAACATTTCTTGGATTTTCTATCACAGGTTTTTATTACATCGTGTAAATCCCAGTCGTAATTAAAAATAAAGGCGAAAATGTGTTTGCCTGTCCGTCTGTTGGCTTTTCACGCCTCAATTACTCGATTTCGATAAAAATTGGTCCAGACCTTTCTTGAAACCTGAGCTAAAGAATAGGCTACGCTTTATTACGAAAAACTGTTGCAGATACATCCAAATTAAGATTATATTCAGAAAGCTGAGGTAACACTCTGATAACGTCCTCTAACGGTGGTACTTGTACTTGTACTAATTTCGCGGACGAATTTACGGGTAATAGTGTAAATATAGCAAAAAAAAAAGTTGCCTTTATAGGGAATCGAACTCGGGTCTCGTTGTTATCGCCATGTCGTTAACAACTGAATGTATGAATCAGTGCACCCCGTATACATATACCAAAAGTTGCCCCAGCAGATGCATTGATGTCCAACAATAATTTTTGTGGCGACCAAATTAAGTTTTCTCTTCATAAACTTTAGTTTTACAACAATACAATGTTACAATATTGTTACGGGCTTATCGATTCGAATTGATTATCACGTGTGAATTACACCACTTTATTCCCAAACTAAACTTGGATCACCACAATTGAACAATTCACTTATTATTGACTACTAACTCACTAATTACATTGACTCTAACTGTCTGACTCGAGGGAAAGCTAACCGCCTTTTATAGTCTTGGTTCCCGGCTTCTAGAACTTTTCGGCAGATAAGGATTATCGTTTGCCGAAATTTCTGGAACGCTTATCTGCCGTTTGTTTCGTTATCGCGACCGCTTTCCCCCTATCAGATCCTTCTAGAAACTTTTTTTTATTTACTAAATTCTACAATTCTATTCTAAATTCTATTTCATCTGTTTACATTGCGTTACAATATTGATGTAGAGATCTAGATAGTATAGAGTAAACGTTTTAACATGAAGTGTGGGCATTTCACATTTCTCCAATTCCTTCAAATAAGTAAGCACTTGTAGACGTATCTTTAGTGATATAACAGCTGCAATTAATAAAAATATAACGTTTGATTAAGATGGGCGTGATCGAGTTAAAGAGCGAGCGAGGAGAAAGCCTGAGAGAATCCATGGCCGCCTTAAGAAATTCGCTAGTTTAGTGCTCACTTAATTTACAGTGCAACAGAAATTCATAAATTCCAATTACTTTCTTACTCCTTCTATTTTATGTAATTTTATTACAATATTAAACACATGCAGTACACACAGTAAAATAATTATCTTTATTATTGGCCATTCTTGTCTTGTTTTAATTATCTTTTCTGTAATAGATTCGGTTTATAATGCATGTACTGGTAATGTGGGCAATAACACATTTTATGTTGTTCCGATAATTTATGCTTCCTCTGGTATCTTTTTTTTTGGCTTTAATTGATCCCTCTGCATGGTCAAGTTCTTTTTTATTTTCATCCGTGTAAATCTTCATTATTAAGGTATATAGAGCGTTTAAAAAGTATTAAAATGAGGCCATAACTAAGGCGTTTTAAAAAACCGTGATTTTTAAGTTCAAAACAAAAATTACTCTCCACTCTCTTCATAGTTTGTTTCTCTTGATGGTCAACCGCCGTCAGTTTTCTTGTCGCGTTTTTATTAACTTATTTTCTTGTCACGTTTTTATTAACTTGCTTTCTAATCTGTTGTATTAATACTTGCGTATACATATATCTCACTCAATCAGGTTAAAATTTAATAACTCGTTTCTTTTGTCTGTAAAGTCCCTTCGGTTGAAATTTTGCAATCGATTTTAAACTAACTACAGACTTGAAAGGTTAAATGTAGCTTAGAATTGGATGACAATGCACTTCATGATTATTATTACCAAAAAAAAAGATTTGCAAGGAACAATTCTAATAGGTTTGTAAATATGTGTGGGACTAGGATTAAGGAGAATTAATTTATACTTTTGAGTTCGTTATAATTCCAAAAAATAATTTTTTTTGTAATTACTCCAATTTAATTGGATTAATAAATCAGTCGTATCTTATTCTGATTCTGCTTTAACTCTAAATAATTCATCATTTTAACTTCCGATCTCCTCGTTACACGTCATTATTTGATATGTACCTACATAAATAAACATCGCGTTTCCGTTAAGCTATTTATATGTCGTAAAACTCTACCTTCTATGAACAACGACCATATTTAATTCTAATCTGAAAAGGATTTTTTTTAAACAATTAAAATTGGTCCCACTGCATATGGTACTTTTTGATACTATCCCCATTAAGTTGATACTATCCTGATTAGGATTAAGTTATGTGGATATTCATAAAGCGTTTGCAAATTTCCATTTGATGCAATGCTATAAATGCGGGTACTAAACTTCAACAACATCCAACGTAGTGATATTAAAACTTGATTAAAGTAACAGTTTGAGGAATATAGTAAGGTGAATTTATTACACCTTTCCATTCTGAACAATGTTGAAGGTTCGGTTAGACATAAATTCCGGTGCAATGGCAAGCCAACAAATTAATTGGTATGTACGGCACTAATAAGCGCAGTTAGGTCTGCTACGGGACGAAAGCCGATGCAATTTAAGCATTCGCAAAACAAATATTAATAGAGGAAAAGAATACTCTAGCCAGCATGCTGCCAGGCAGCGTGCCACACTCGGTGCATTAATGAACTCATCCGGGATGTGATCATTGGGTCACTTATGTAATCAATTCAATCTAACACGAAAACCGTTAAACACGTCCATGGCGGCCAAACGCCCTTCGCTATTATCGCCCGTGCAAACCATTACCATCTATCCATTCAGAGTTAGAAATTAAAAAATCTGTTGAATAAAATTAAAAGGTCCAAGTGTCCACCTGTCTATCGACTGATTTTTCGTCCGGACGAACCTCGGAAATTTCTGGGTCGATTTAAATAGAACTGTTACTAAAATGTAGGGGCATTTTTAGGGCTATATTTTAGTCTATTTTTATTCCAGTGAAAGTCAATCTTTTAAAGACTTAAGACACTTTTACTTGAGTTTATAATTCAAAACATATAAACGATAAATCAATCCTTAGTGTTTTTGGTTGATATTGTAACAAAATGTAATTATAAAGTTTAGTTGGGAATTTTCTAGAAAATTTGATAAGGGAAGCGGCCGCGATAAGTCAAACGGCAAGAAATTTCAGCAAACGATGAAGTCTTATCTGCTGGATTCTTCTAGAACCCGAACCGGGACCTATATAAGGCGATCGCTTTTCCCTCAGTTAAGTTATAAGTTAATCAATTAATTAGTTAATTAAACAGTGTTACTGTACAATTGTTGTGTTCCGGAATCAATTGAAAATAAAGTGATTACAATTCACCAAGTATTAATCATTCGAACCGATAACGCGTAACAATATATTGGGTGCCACCTACAATTCTACAGCCTACTATAATAAGGCGCGCAAATTATCTATCACTCTATTAAAATCAAATGAGAAATTTTAAAATATGACTTTTTTGGACCTTCCACAGTCGAGATCATAAGAAAAACTCTTCTGTCGTCGAATGTTTCGGGTGATTATGCACCGCGCGGATCTAAACTCCAAATTAAGTCGAAGTTCGTCGTTTGAGTAACATCAGAGTCGTTCGAAAGTTTGTTAACCCAAAGTTATCTAGCCACGAGTTGATTGTAACCATTATCGGTGGATAGGGAACCGAGCCTAGCTCACCATCACCTGTCGGGACCGTTAAGACCATGGGCGAGGGACACGTTGGGGACGGATAAAAGGCCTAGTGACGTCACTGGCAGCTGCTCTCTCGACAAGAGCACCCACTGCCCCGACTTATCGTGTATATATGCATTCAACTGTTCGTCCTCTATAGAATTCCGTCCTCTTTTAACTTGGTTAACTCTATATGAACCTCTTTCTTTCAATTTGCCTTGGGCAAATTGGCCGGTCTGCGGTATTAATGCAGTTGCATTTTATTTATGATTGTTGTAAATGCTTCGTAGCAAATTCGAGGCGATCTGGTTGACCACCTAATTCCCATGTTGTAAAACTGAGACGATATCAGTGATATTTTAATTACGTACATTAAAATTTTATTGATTTTTAAGAAAGGAACTTTTATGGTAAATTTGATACAATACAGTGTCCTGACTGTTTTTCCAATATAGCTGGAGATCTGTACTCGAAATCACTAATAGAATTCGTAGCACATTTTCAGGAATAGGCGCATTTAAAAAAAAAATCAAATTTACAAACATTTGAAGTTTTGAAAAAATCGAAATTTTGAAAAAGTTGAAATTTTGAAAAAGTCGAAATTTTGAAGTAGTCGAAATTTTGAAGTTGAAATTCTAGAGTCAAAGCTTCGAGAAAAACTCGTAATTTTGATATGAAAGGTCACCATTTTCAAAAAGAGCGGGAATTTTGGAAGAGAAGATTTCCAAAAAGTCGATGTTTTGAAAGAAACCTGGTTTTTGAAGAAAGTTGACTTTTTCAACAATAGTCGAATTTTGCAATAAAATGGAATATTTCAAATAAAAGTCAGAATGTCGAAATCGAAACTTCCAAAAAAGGTCGAAATTTTTGATGAAAAAAGTCGAAATTTTTGATGAAAAAATTCGAAATTTTCAAGAAAGAAATTAAAAATTTCGAAAAAATGCCAACATTTTCAAATAAACGTCAAATTTACATAAAAACCAAACTTTCGAGAAAAAGTGGAAATTTTTGTTAAAAAACTCGAAATTTTCAAAAAAAAAGCCAATAACTTGAAAAAAAAGTCAACATTTTCAAATAAAAGTCAAATTTACATAAAAATCGAAATTTCGAGAAAAAGTCGAATGACAAAAGGTCACAATTTTCAAAAAACAAGCGCCAATTTTGGAAGAGAAGATTTCAAAAAAATCGTTTTGAAAGAAACCAGATTTCTTTTAAAAAGTCGAATTTTGCAAAATGGAATATTTCAATTAAAAGCCAGAACATAAAAGTCGAAACTTCGAGAAAATGTCTAAATTTTTAATAAAAAGTCTAAATTTTCAAAAAAAAACAAGAGAAAAAAAAAACAAAATGCCAAAATTTTAAAATAAACGTCAAATTTACATAAAAATCGAACCTTCGAGAAAAAGTGGAAATTTTTGGTTAAAAAAAGTCTAAATATTCAAAAAAAAGCCAATACTCTGAAAAAATTGCTAAAATATTCAAATAAAAGTCAAATTTACATAAAAATCGAAATTTCGAGAAAAAGTCGAATGACAAAAGGTCACAATTTTCAAAAAACAAGCGCCAATTTTGGAAGAGAAGATTTCAAAAAAATCGTTTTGAAAGAAACCAGATTTCTTTTAAAAAGTCGAATTTTGCAAAATGGAATATTTCAATTAAAAGCCAGAACATAAAAGTCGAAACTTCGAGAAAATGTCTAAATTTTTAATAAAAAGTCTAAATTTTCAAAAAAAAACAAGAGAAAAAAAAACAAAATGCCAAAATTTTAAAATAAACGTCAAATTTACATAAAAATCGAACCTTCGAGAAAAAGTGGAAATTTTTGGTTAAAAAAAGTCTAAATATTCAAAAAAAAGCCAATACTCTGAAAAAATTGCTAAAATATTCAAATAAAAGTCAAATTTACATAAAAATCGAAATTTCGAGAAAAAGTTGAATAACAAAACGTCAAAGTTTTCAAAAAACAAGCGCAAATTTTGGAAGAGAAGATTTAAAAAAAATCGATTTGAAATAAACCAGATTTTTTTAAAAAGTCGAATTTTGCAAAGTGGGACATTTCAATTAAAAGTCAGAACGTAAAAGTTGAAACTTTGTCTAAAACAAGTCTAAATTTTTCATAAAAAAAGTCTAAATTTTCAGGAAAACAAGAGAAAACATTGAAATTTTCAAAAAAAACCCAAAATCTTTAAAAAAAAATGCCAACATTTTCAAATAAAAGCCAAATTTACGTAAATGTCGAAATTTTGAAAAAAAGTCTAAATTTTTGATGAAAAAGTTGAAATTTGCGATAAAAAAGTCGAAATTTTCAAAAAAAGCCAAAATTCTGAAAAAATGCCAAAATTCTGAATAAATGCCAAAATTTTCAAATAACTGTCAAATTTACATAAAAGTCGAAATTTTGAAAAGTCGAAATTTTAAAGAAAGTCAAAATTTCGAAAAATGTTTGCTAAAAAAGTCGATATTTTAAAAAAAAAAGCCAATAATTTGAAAAAAATGCCAAATTTTTTAAATAAAAGTCATATTTACATAAAAATCGAAACTTCGAGAAAAGATCGATTGACAAAAGGTCAACATTTTCAAAAAACGAGCAAATTTTGAAAGAGAAGGTTTCAAAAAAATCGTTTTGAAAGAAACCAGATTCTTTAAAAAAGTCGAATTTTTCAACAAAAGTCGAATTTTGCAAAATGGAATATGTCAATTAAAAGTAAGAACGTAACAGTTGAAATTTCGACAAAATGTCTAAATTTTTGATAAAAAAAGTCTAAATTTTCAAAAAAAACAGGAGAAAACGTTGAAATTTTCAAAAAAAAAACCAAAACTTTAAAACATATTTTCAAATAAAAGCCAAATTTACGTAAATGTCGAAATTTTGAAAAAATAGGCGAAATTTTTGATGAAAAAGTTGAAATTTGTGATAAAAAAGTCGTAATTTTGAAAAAAAAGCCAAAATTTTGAAAAAATACCAAAATATTTAAATAACTATCAATTTATATAAAAGTCGTAATTTTGAAAAAAAGTCGAAATTTTGAAGTTGAAATTCCAAAGGGTTAAAGCTTCGAGAAAAAGTCGGAATTTTAATGATAAAAGGTCACCATTTTCCAAAAGAGCGGGAATTTTGGAAGAGAAGATTTCAAAAAAGGCGAAGTTTTGAAAGAAACCCGATTTTTCAAAAAAGTCGAATTTTCCAGCAAAATGGAATATTTCAAATAAAAGTCAGAACGTAAAAGTTGAAACTTCGAGAAAAAGTCGAAATTTTCAAAAAAAGCCAAAACTTTGATAAAAATGCCAGAATTTTTAAATAAAAGTCAAATTTAAATAAAAATTGAAATTTCGGGAAAAAGTCGAATGACAAAAGGTCAAAATTTTTTAAAAACAAGTGCAAATTTCGGAAGAGAAGATTTCAAAAAAGTCGTTTTGAAAGAAACCAGATTTTTTAAAAAAGTTGAATTTTTCAACAAAAGTCGAAATTTGCAAGATGAAATAATTCAATTAAAAGTCAGAACGTAAAAGTAGAAACGTCAAGAAAATGTCCAAATTTTTGATAAAAAAAGTCTAAATTTTCAAAAAAACAAAAGAAAACGTTGAAATTTTGAAAAGCCAAATATTTGAAATAAAATTTACATAAAAATCGAAACTTTGAGAAAAGGTCGATTGACAAGAAGTCAAAATTTTCAAATAAAAGTCAAATTTACATAAAAATCGAAATTTCGAGAAAAATTCGAATGACAAAAGGTCACAATTTTCAAAAAACAAGCGCCAATTTTGGAAGAGAAAAGTTCAAAAAAGTCGACGTTTTGAAAGAAACCAGATATTTAAAAAAGTCGAATTTTGCAAAATGGAATATTTCAGTTAAAAGTCAGAACGTAAAAATCGAAACTTCGAGAAAGTGGCTAAATTTTTGATAAAAAAAGTCTAAGTTTTCAAAAAAAACAAGAGAAGATTTTGGAGTTTTCAAAAAAAAAAACCAAAACTTTAAAAAAAATGCCAACATTTTCAAATAAGAGTCAAATTTATGTAACTTTGAGAAAAAGGCGAAATTTTTGATGAAAAATTTAAAATTTGTAATAAAACCGTCGAAATTTTCAAAAAAAAGTCAAAATTCTAAAAAAAAATGCCAAAATTTTCAAATAACGATTTTTCAAAAAGGTCGAATTTTGCAACAAAAGCGGAATATTTCAAATAAAAGCCAAAAACGTAAAAGTCGAAACTTCGAAAAAAAAGTCGAAATTTTTGATAAAAAAAGTCGAAATTTTCGAAAAAAAGCTTTGAAAAAATGCCAACACTTTCAAATAAAAGTCAAAGTTACACGAACATCGAAACTTCGAGAAAAAGTCGAATGACAAATGGTCAAAATTTTCAAAAAACAAGCGCATATTTTGGAAGAGAAGATTTCAAAAAAGTCAACATTTTGAAAGAAACTGGATTTTTGAAGACAGTCGACTTTTTCAGCAAAAGTCGAATTTTGCAAAATGAAATATTTCCAATAAAAGTCAGGACGTAAAAATCGAAACTTCGAGAGAAAATCGAAATTTTTAATCAAAAAAGCCGAAATTTTCAAAAAAAGCGAAAACTGATGAAATGCCAACATTTTCAAATAAACGTCAAATTTAAGTAAAAGTCGAAACTTCGAGTAAAAGTCGAAATTTTCAAAAAAAAGTCAACACTTTGAATAAAATGCCAAACTTTTCAAATAAAAGTCAAATTTACATAAAAATCGAAATTTCGAGAAAAATTCGATTGACAAAAGGTCAACATTTTCAAAAAAAAAGCGTAAATTTTGGAAAAGAAGATTTCAAAAAAATCGTTTTGAAAGAAACCAGATTTTTTAAAAAAGTCGAATTTTTCAACAAAAGTCGAATTTTGCAAAATGGAATATTTCAATTAAAAGTCAGACTGTAAAAGTCGAAACTTCGAGAAAATGACTAAATTATTGATAAGTTTACATTTTCAAAAAAAACAAGAGAAAACGTTGAAATTTTTCAAAAAAAAACCAAAACTTAAAAAAAATACCAACATTTTCAAATAAAAGCCAAATTTACGTAAATGTCGACACTTTGAACAAAAAGCGAAATTTTTGGTAAAAAAAAGTTGAAATTTACGATAAAAAGTCGAAATTTTCAAAAAAAAAGCCAAAATTCTGAAAAAATGCCAACATTTTCAAGTAACTGTCAAATTTACATAAACATCGAAACTTCGAGAAAAAGTCGAAATTTTTGATAAAAAAAGTTGAAATTTTCAAAAAAGCCGACATTTTGAAAAAAAAAATGCCAACATTTTGAAAATAATGCCAAATTTTTGAAAATAAAATTCTAAGACTTTGGGGAAAAGTCGAGATTTTGAAGAAATCCAAATTCTGAAGAGTCGAAGATTAAGTTACACTTATTTGGTTTTCTTCAGACAAATAAGTTTAATTTTATTCTTTTTTTTTTAACATTTTCATCTTATTCATATTTTTACTTATTTTATATATCAGATGTAACAGGATCATGCTACACTCCCCATTTTTTCTTTATTTATAAAGTTAATTTTTAAACTTTTGATGATAAAAGGTCAAAATTTTCGAAAAAAGCGTCAATTTTGGAAGAAAAGATTTCAAAAAAGTCGATGTTTTGAAGGAAACCAGATTATTCAAAAAAGTCGAATTTTTTAACAGAAGTCGAATTTTTCAGAGTGGAATATTTCAAATAAAAGTCAAAAACATAAACATCGAGACTTCGAGAAAACGTCTAATGACAAAAGATCAAAATTTTCCAAAAAAACGCACATTTTGGAAGAGATTTCAAAAAGGCAGATGTTTTGAAAGAAACCATACTTTTCAAAAAAATCAAATTAATTAATTATTTGTCTGAAGAAAACCAAATAAGTGTAACTTCCCAAAGTATCTAAATCATGGAAATATATGCATATACAGCATATGAAAAATTGTGATATCAAATTAAACTGCAGATAAAAGCATTTACATTAGCGATGCATTTCTATTTTCATAATGTTGTTTCTTTACTATTTCATGGAATGTATTTGTACAACGAGCAAGTGAGTACACTTCTTTATCAATATTAAAATGTTTATTTCGATTTTGATCTATAGCACTAGTCAACTACATATATTTTGTGTTAAAAAAACGTCATATACTCCCACGGTTTTCTCACCTGATAATTTTACGGGCACAACTGCCATTTGTTGATAGTATGCAATTTATCATTACATAACTGGAAATGGAGATTAGGCATGAAAAATAAGATGTGAAGGTTTTGCGTATTTGTCTGTCCACCCTAAATACTCACAGGTGCTCTTGGTGATTAAAATTTCGGTGAGAAACTAAAATTCATCAGTAATATTTTATTTTTCCATCATAATTGCATCTTCATACTTGGAAAATTCGATCTAATCGATTGAATATGCTACAGGTTCTAAGAACTGATCAGACGCTTCATCTAAAACTAAATGGGATATCTTCGTCGCAGTCTTTTACCTTCAAACAAAACCGATCATTTTTAATATGTACCCATGCATAATCTTCGGTATTCTGATCCAGAATTCATCTTAGTAACCGTTTGGTGGTCAAAATTTCAATGGAAATGGAAAGTTCATCAGTAATATTTTCTTTTTCCATCATAATTTTGTCTTCATGTGGTGTATCGCCTTCATAATCTTACGTATTCTGGTGCAGAATCCATCTTAATAATCATTTGGTGGTCAAAATTTCAATGGAAAAGGAAAGTTCATCAGTAATATTTTCTTTTTCCACCATAATTTTGTCTTCATGTGGTACATTTTCTGAGCTGTAACTTATCGAATGGTTATGCTAGAAAGTAATGAAACTAACCAGAAACTTCATTTGAAACTGATAATATTTCGCCTTCATAATTTTACGTATTCTGGTACAGAATCTATCTTAATAATCCATCTTATAATCATTTGGTGGTCAAAATTTCAATGGAACTGGAAAGTTCATCAGTAATATTTTGTTTTTCCACTGTAATTTTGTCTTCATGTGGTATATCGCCTTCATAATCTTACGTATTCTGGTGCAGAATGCATCTTATAATTTTTTGGTGGTTGAAATTTCAATGGAAAAGGAAAGTTCATCAGTAATATTTTCTTTTTCCACCATAATTTTGTCTTCATGTGATACATTTTCTGAGCTGTACCTTATCGAATGGTTATGCTGGAAGCCCTAGAAAATAGCCCGAAGCTCATTTCAAATTAAATAGCATTACGCCTTTAAAATTTTACGTATTCTGGTACAGAATCCATCTTAGTAATCATTTGGTGATGAAAATTTTAATGAAAAAGAAAAGTTCATCAGTAATATTTTCTTTTTCCACTATAATTTTGTCTTCATGTGGTATATCTCCTCCATAACCTTACGTATTCTGGTGCAGAATGCATCTTATAATCTTTTGGTGGTCAAAATTTCAATGGAAAAGGAAAGTTCATCAGTAATATTTTCTTTTTCCACTATAATTTTGTCTTCATGTGGTGTATCGCCTTCATAATTTTACGTATTCTGGTGCTGAATCCATCCTAATAATCATTTGGTGGTCAAAATGTTAATGAAAAATGAAAGTTCATCAGTAATATTTTCTTTTTCCACCATAATTTTGTCTTCATGTGGTACATCTCATCTAATGGTTATGTTGGAGACTCTAGAAACTAGCCAGAAGCTTCATTTGAAATTGAATAGCATACCGCCTTCATAATCTTAATATTCTGCTATAGAACACATCTTAATAATCATTTGGTGGTCGAAATTTCAATGGAAAACGAAAGTTCATCAGTAATAATTTCTTTTTCCACCATAATTTTGTCTTCATGTGATACGTCTTTCTGAGCTATACATCATTAAATGGTTATGCTGGAGACCCTAGAAACCAGAGACTAAATAGACTGAACGTAACAGGGTAAGCGCTCTCTTATTACTTCACAGACCTTTGCGAAGGTAGCATCGGTTTTTTTTTTAGAAAATAGGCTGTAAATATGGGGAAATGTATTGTGGAACATTGTCGAAACCGCTGTGAACACATTAGTGAAGCAAAATCAAGAATGTCATTCTTTGGGTAGGTAAAAATAAAATATATAGATATTCAATTATCTGTGTGCGCGCGTCACCGTTTCACTGCAATCATCACGTGTTTACAGCACCGGCTTAACAATATTGTACATAGGCATCGCGTTTCATCTAAATCGTTAGAACCGTTACGCGGCAAGTTTCATATTTATAAATTTTACTTAATCCGGCCATGTCAAAGAGTAGTGGGATGTAGCGCCCCACTTCCCCAGATTTTACATTCAGCGGTTCACATGTTACGAGATTGAAACGTTCAGTCTATTTAGTCTCTGCTAGAAACTAACCAGAAGCTTCATTTGAAGTTAAAGGGCATATCGGCATCATAATCTTACGTATTCCGACACATCGATCCATTTGGTGGTCAAAATTTCAATAAAAAACGAAAGTTCATCAGTAATATTTGTTTTTTCCGCTATAAATTTGCCTTCATGTGTACTTCATTATCATAATCTTAAGTATTCCGATATATCAATCCATGTTATAAGCATTTGGTGGTCAAAATGTCAATGAAAAGCGAAAATTCATCAGTAATAGTTTCTTTTTCCACCATAATTTTGTCTTCATGTGGTACATCTTTCTGAGCTGTACCTTATCGAATGCTTATGCTGGAAGCCCTAGAAAATATCCAGAAGCTCATTTGAAATTGAATAGCATAACGCCTTCAAAATCTTACGTATTCTGGTGCAGAATCCATCTTAGTAATCATTTGGTGGTGAAAATTTTAATAAAAAGGGAATGTTCATCAGTAATATTTTCTTTTTCCACTATAATTTTGCCTTCACGAGGAACAGTTTTCTCAGTTCTCAGTTTTCATGTCGAATGGACGTGCTGGAGACCCTTGAAACTAACCAGAAGCTTCATTTGAAATTAAATAACATCGTCTTCATGATATTACATATTCTGGTATAGAATTCAGCTTCATTATCCATGTTATAATCGTTTGGTGGTCGAAATTTCAATGGAACAGGAAAGTTCATCAGTAATATTTTCTTTTTCCACTATAATTTTGTCTTCATGTGATATATCGTCTCCATAATCTTACGTATTCTAGTGCAGAATTCATCTTATAATCTTTTGGTGGTCAAAATTTTAATGGAAAACGAAAGTTCATCAGTATTTTCTTTTTCCACTATAATTTTGCCTTCGTGTAGGACAGTTTTCTAAGCTGTACCATGTCGAATGGACGTGCTGGAGACCCTTGAAACTAACCAGAAGCTTCATTTGAAATTAAATAACATCGTCTTCCTGACATTACATATTCTGGTATAGAGTTCATCTTCATTATCCATGTTATAATCGTTTGGTGGTCAAAATTTCAATGAAACAGGAAAGTTCATCAGTAATATTTTCTTTTTCCACTATAATTTTGTCTTCATGTGCTATATCGCCTTCATAATCTTACGTATTCTAGTGCAGAATCCATCTTATAATCTTTTGGTGGTCAAAATTTTAATGGAAAACGAAAGTTCATCAGTAATATTTTCTTTTTCCACTATAGTTTTGCCTTCATGTGAAATGGTTTTTATCATCTTAATAATCCATGTTATAATCATTTGGTGGTCAAAATTGCAATGGAACTGGAAAGTTCATCAGTAATATTTTCTTTTTCCACTATAATTTTGCCTCCATGTAGAACAGTTTTCTAAGCTGTACCATGTCGGATGGACGTGCTGGAGACCCTTGAAACTAACCAGAAGCTTCATTTGAAATTAAATAACATCGTCTTCATGACATTACATATTCTGGTATAGAATTCAGCTTCATTATCCATGTTGTAATCGTTTGGTGGTCAAAATTTCAATGGAACAGGAAAGTTCATCAGCCATAATTTTGCCTTCATATGAAACAAGTCTGTACCTTAACCAATGGTTATGCTAGAGACCATTCAGGTACAACCAAATCCTCACTTGGTGGTCAAAATGTCAATGAAAAACGAAAGTTCATCACTAATATTATCTTTTTCTATTACAATTTTGTCTTCACGTGGAACATATATTGGGATCTTGGTATACCGGGATTTCAGTTCCCATGACCGATGCGTTTGGTGCTCAAAATTTTAACGAAAATGGAAAGTTCATCACTAATATTTTCTTTTTCGACCATAATTTTGTCTTCATATGAAAGAAGCCTGTACCTTCACCAATGGTTATGCTAGAGATCTTTCAAGTCCAATCAAATCATCATTTGGTGGTCATAATATCAATGAAAAAAGGAAGTTCATCAGTAATATTTTATTTTTCCGCTATAATTTTGCCTTCATATGAAACAAGCCTGTACCTTATCGAATGGTTATGCTAGAGACCATTCAGGTACAATCAAATCATCATTTGGTGGTCAAAATGTCAATGAAAAACGAAAGTTCATCAGTAATATTATCTTTTTCCATTACAATTTTGTCTTCGCGTGGAACATATATTGAAATCTCGGTATACAGGGATTCCAGTTCCCATGACCGATGCGTTTGGTGCTCAAAATTTTAACGAAAATGGAAAATTCATCAGTAATATTTTCTTTTTCCACTATAATTTTGCCTTCATATGAAAGAAGCCTGTACCTTCACCAATGGTTATACTAGAGATCTTTCAAGTCCAATCAAATCATCATTTGGTGGTCATAATATCAATGAAAAAAGGAAGTTCATCAGTAATATTTTATTTTTCCGCTATAATTTTGCCTTCATATGAAACAAGCCTGTACCTTTCCCAATGATTATGCTAGAGATCATTCGGGTACAATCAAATCTTCATTTGGTGGTCAAAATTTCAATGAAACTGGAAAGTTCATCAGAAATATTTTGTTTTTCCACTATAATTTTGTCTTCAGGTGGTATATCGCCTCCATAATCTTACGTATTCAGGTGCAAAATCTATCTTAATAATCATTTGGTAGTCAAAATTTCAATGGAAAAGGAAAGTTCATCAGTAATATTTTCTTTTTCCATTATAATTTTGCCTTCACGAGGAACAGTTTTCTAAGCTGTACCATGTCGAATGGACGTGCTGGAGACCCTTGAAACTAACCAGAAGCTTCATTTGAAATTAAATAACATCGTCTTCATGACATTACATACTCTGGTATAGAATTCATCTTAATTATCCATGGTATAATCATTTGGTGGTCAAAATTTCAATGGAACTGGAAAGTTCATCAGTAATATTTTGTTTTTCCACTAAAATTTTGTCTTCATGTGGTATATCGCCTCCATAATGTTACATGTTCTGGTGCAGAATCTATCTTAATAATTAATCACTTGGTGGTCAAAATTTTAATGAAAAAGGAAAGTTCATTAGTAATATTTTCTTTTTCCACTATAATTTTGCCTTCATGTAGAACAGTTTTTTAAGCTGTACCATATCGAATGGACGTGCTGAAGACCCTTGAAAATAACCAGAAGCTTCATTTGAAATTGAATAACATCGCCTTCATGACATTACATATTTTGGTACAGAATCCATCTTAATAATCCATGTTCGAATCATTTGGTGGTCAAAATTTTAATGGAACAGGACAGTTCATCAGTAATATTTTCTTTTTCCACTATAATTTTGTCTTCATGTGGGATATCGCCTCTATAATCTTACATATTCTGGTGCAGAATCCATCTTAATAATCATGTGGTGGTCAAAATTTCAGTGGAAAAGGAAAGTTCATCAGTAATATTTTCTTTGTCCACTATAATTTTGTCTTCATATGGGACATCGCCTTCATAATCTTACGTATTCTGGTGCAGAATCCAGCTTAGTAATCATTTGGTGGTAAAAATTTCAATGGAAAAGGAAAGTTCATCAGTAATATTTTCTTTTTCCACTATAATTTTGCCTTCATGTGGAACAGTTTTCTAAGCTGTACCCTATTGAATGTCTCTGGTAGAGACTCTAGATACCAAGGATCCATAAAAAAGTAAACTATTTCCACTATCTCCATTCCTAACATATTATAAGCAGTTGTCGCTAATGCGTTATCCTCATATGCAATTGACGCTAACGCATTGCAACAAGAAACTTATAAATACAAATCATAGTTAAAACAGAAAAAGAACAATGTTTCATTGTATTACGGTCTTCTCTTTACTAGGAGGGGACTTTAATTAAAGTCTTTTGTACACAAGTCCATGGCTAGAAATGAATTATTAGGTTTAATTAATTATATAGCGTGATATTAACTTCCTCCTTTAACTAAACGGCTGTCTTAAGAACGAGAGCATCGAACTTGTTTTGATAGCATCTTGTCTTGAGATATTATGAGCTATTGTTAATAAATGTATATTTTAATGTCAACTATTTGGTTTTGAATATTGCCTAATTGGAATTTACAGAATTTTTTCATTATTTACGTTGCGGGGGGTTCTATGGGGTAAGTTTCATCAAATGACGCCTGACATTAGTAAAATTGAGTTAACCAGAAAAAAATTTATGAAATTACTCTTCAAAACTGTTCACAGCTGATAAGATTAGTTTCATTAGGTTTATCCATCTTTATAAATGATAATATTTGATCGACAACATTACTATATTACTGCAATTTACTGAGTCTAATTCTTATATAAATTCATAAACAAATTTTAACACTGAAAGGAAACATTATAACACTGAAAGGAAACAAACTGATTCGTCAATTTAAGAAATTAAAAACTTTAATTTTGGACAATTTTTTTGTAAAGTGGATTCATTTAAATTCCCACAGTCTGGCGAAGTCGCGTGGTATAATATAATCGCATTTGTTAATACAAAAACTTTACAAATAATAATAATAATAACTGCATCCTGCGTTGTTGGTCTTTATTTTGCGGATATCCCATATTCAAGTTTGTGTTTCATTTGTGTAACCGTTTCACCAAGCAGGATAACATTAGTTCTCTTGTAAATAAATAAGCAAATTTATCTGTCTACTATTACATGATTAATCGTATTTATATGTAAATAATTTATAATTTAAATTTAGGCTTTAATTGTCAAGAGAATAAATTTCCGGTACTTTGAAGATAAAATAAATTTCCAACTTTGTAACATTTGAATACATTATCGTCACTTCATTCGTTTTCCAAATATGCTCAAATTCTAACCTATTTTTCATAGCTTGTGGAATAACGTGTGACTGATAAGTGTCTGCTATCTTTAGGGTTCCGAATTTCAAAAGGAAGAGCGGAATCCTTATAACCCCATTCTCGTTTCCGTCGGTCCAGAAATTTTTCTCAAGAACTGTCTAACCTAGAAATTCGAAATAGTTTTAATTTTTGGTGACCTACGCATATGTTTATCGAAAGTCAACACTTTCCGCGTTTAATTCTTCTTATCATTTAATCAGGTTATTTAATTAGGTCTCCACTGCGTAAATCAACTTTTTGTTTATCATTTTATTAGGTTGCAACGTTGAATGTAACGTTGGGATAGTATCTAGATCATTTTTTTTCTATTTTCAAAGAAAACCTAATTGACGATAACCCCTAACATCGCAATTAGATTATTCGGAAATTTTAAAATTCGAGATATTCCCGGGGCACGTGTAGATAGCGTATATTTTACATTGACACAAAAAAACATAAGTGATTTTTTTCATTTTTTTATTGGCTTTTTTTCGCCACTTATCACTTCGCGTATCAAGTGATATGATGCTTGTAAAAAATACCGATCTTTAAGTTAAGTTTAGGTTAAGTTTTTAATGGAAAAGTCCGATACCTGAAGTTTGTACAGAAGATGGAGTACTCTTTAATGATCTGTTTGAACTAAGATGCGGTCTTCTCACAGAAATTTGGTAACGAAGGCATGTATATGTCGTAAGACAAACGCCGTGTTCCTTATGGTTAGGTGTATGTATTTAGTTAAAATAAATACGACAATAATTAGTACGTGGGATATTAAATTACACAGTGAAACATGTAATATAACTGCCTGTTACACAACCCACCGCTATAATTTCACCTAATTTATTATGAATGCTCATTGACGGTAGCGTTTGGAATGCATCTAGACAATCCTTATTATATTTAAATGATTGATTATACCTTTTTTTTTTCCAGGGTTCATCTCCTGCTCACCAAGTCCATGTAAAAATGGTGGAGTGTGTGTATCACCCATAAAAGGCGACTCTTACTGCAAGTAAGTAAATGATGAAATCGCATTTTAAAAATGCGTTCCCTCACGAACCAGTGAAGTGTCTTAACCTCAAAAGAAATACTTTTACGCATATTCGAGAAAATACGTAGAAACCAGGAAATATTTCTTTTAAATTAAACGTTTTCGAATTCGAACAAATTATCTATTAGTCTTCGATTTTTTTCTGTTCTTTCGCTCACATGAATCTGTTTTCATTCACGCTCAAAGTAGTATCGGTTGCAATCGTGCCAAAAAAATTTAAAACGTTAAATCTCCGTTGCGTAAGCGCCAGATTGCCACCACTACTCGATTTTTAGCATAGACTGTCCGCGTGGATACAATAACAAATCCCCTAGTCGCTTTCTAGTAGATTTTCTGAGTTGAGCAATTTGGCTAAAGATATCTAAAAAGAGTTGTTCTATGTTGCCATTACTTCAAGATGTTTCCCAAGCGTGCGAAATAAAGCATCGAAATTTCCCGAGATGTACATCGATTACGTAAAAGCGGCTGCGCTGGGAATCCCCATATTTTACTATTTCATTCACAATATCCCTCTACACAATTATTTTTTTTATCAAAATGTATGGAAAATCTTTTGGCCAGATTGCCACCACTACTCGATTTTTAGCATAGACCATCCGCGTGGATACAATAACAAATCCCTAAATCGCTTTGCAGTAGATTTTCTGAGTTGAGCAAATTGGCTAAAGATATCTGGAAGAAGTAGTGCTATGTTGCCATTACTTCAAGATGTTTCCCGAACGTACGAAATGAAGCATCGAAATTCCGCGAGATGTAAAGCGATTACGTAAAAGCGGCTTCGCTGGGAACCCCCATATTTTACTATTTCATTCACAATATCTCTCTACACAATTATTCTTCTATCAAAATGTATGGAAAATCTTTTCGCCAGATTGGCATCACTACTCAATTTTTAGTATAGACTGTTCGCGTGGATACAATAACAAATCCCCAAGTTGCTTTGCAGTAGATTTTCTAAGTTGTCCAGTTTGGCTAAAGATATCTAAAAAGAGTTGTTCTATGTTGCCATTACTTCAAGATGTTTCCTGAACGTGCGAAATGAAGCATCGAAATTCCGCGAGATGTCTAGCGATTACGTAAAACGGCACAGCTAGGAAACCCCATATTTTACTATTTCATTCACAATATCTCTCTACACAATTATTTTTTTTATCAAAATGTATGGAAAATCTTCTCGCCAGATTGCCACCACTACTCGATTTTTAGCATATACTGTCCGCGTGGATACAATACCAAATCTCCAAGCTGCTTTGCAGCAGATTTTGTGAGTTGAGCAAATTGGTTAAAGATATCTAAAAGGAGTAGTGCTATGTTGCCATTACTTCAAGATGTTTCCCGAACGTGCGAAATAAATCATCGAAATTCCGCGAGATGTATATCGATTACGTAAAAGCGGCTTCGCTAGGAACCCCCATATTTTACTATTTCATTCACAATATCTCTCTACACAATTATTCTTCTATCAAAATGTATGGAAAATCTTTTCGCCAGATTGGCACCACTACTCGATTTTTAGCATAGACTGTCCGCGTGGATACAATAACAAATCCTCAAGTTGCTTTGCAATAGATTTTCTAAGTTGTCCAGTTTGGCTAAAGATATCTAAACAGAGTTGTTCTGTGTTGCCATTACTTCAAGATGTTTCCCGAACGTGCGAAATGAAGCATCGAAATTCCGCGAGATGTTTAGCGATTACGTAAAAACGGCACAGCTAGGAAACCCCATATTTTACTATTTCATTCACAATATCTCTCTACACAATTATTTTTTTATCAAAATGTATGGAAAATCTCGCCAGATTGCCAACACTACTCGATTTTTAGCATATACTGTCAGCGTGGATACAATAACAAATCCCTAAGTCGCTTTGCAGTAGACTTTCTGAGTTGAACAAATTGGCCAAAGATATCTGGAAGGAGTAGTGCTATGTTGCCATTACTTCAAGATGTTTCCCGAACGTGCGAAATGAAGCATCGAAATTCCGCGAGATGTAAAGCGATTACGTAAAAGCGGCTTCGCTGGGAACCCCCATATTTCACTATTTCATTTACAATATCTCTTTACGCAATATATTATTTTTTTTATCAAAATTTATAGAAAATCTTTTCCAAAATGTTTTTTTATTAAAAAAACCTAAAAGAGTTTATTTTGTAAAAAAGGCAAACAAATGGAATTTTATTAATTGAAATACAAATCTGGTCCCCTGAAATCCAGAAAGATTAAAAAACACAACAAAGGTTGCTCGAACGCGTTTCGATAGCCAAGCTATCATCTTCAGAGAGATACTGTACTGTATCTCTCTGAAGATGATAGCTTTGTATCTCTCTGAAGACGAAAGCTTTGTATCTCTCTGAAGATGATAGTTTTGTATCTCTCTGAAGGTGATAGCTTTGTACCTCTCTGAAGATGATAGCTTTGTATCTCTCTGAAGATGTTAACTTTGTATCTCTCTGAAGATGATAGCTTTGTATTTCTCTGAAGATGATAGCTTTGCATCTCTCTGAAGATGATAGCTTTGTATCTCTCTGAAGATGATAGCTTTATACTCCTCCTTGAAGATGATAGCTATGTATCTCTGAAGATGATAGCTTTGTATCTCTCTGAAGAATATAGCTTTGTATCTCTCTGAAGATGATAGCTTTGTATCTCTCTGAAGATGATAGCTTTATACTCCTCCTTGAAGATGATAGCTATGTATCTCTCTGAAGATGATAGCTTTGTATCTCTCTGAAGAATATAGCTTTGTATCTCTCTGAAGATGATAGCTTTGTATCTCTCTGAAGATGATAGCTTTGTATCTCTCTGAAGATGATAGCTTTGTACTCCTCCTTGAAGATGATAGCGTTGTATCTCTCTGAAGATGATAGCTTTGTATCTCTCTGAAGATGACAGCTTTGTATCTCTCTGAAGAATACAGCTTTGTATCTCTCTGAAGATGATAACTTTGTATCTCTCTGAAGATGATATGATAGCTTTGTACTTCACAATTTTTGAAGACGACCAAGGCCGAGTCTGTTCCACCAAAATGAAATTTTGAAAAATGTCGCTATTTACAAACTCTAACCTGAAACTTTGGAGAATGTTAAAATTTTGGAAAAAACACGAAATTTTCAAAAAATTCCACATTTTCAAAAGGAGGCACAATTTTGAAAAATACCAACTTTTTCGATAAAAGTGAAAATTTTAAAAAAATCATTGGGTCCACCATGAAGAATAAGAATTTTAATGTCAAAATTATCGAACAATTTTCAAAGAGAGGTTAATATTTCGATAAAACTGTGAACATTTTGAAATGGCCGACATTTTCAAAATATTTGAGAAATCAAAAAACACGGCGAAAAACAATTCGAATTTTTTAAAAAGGGTAAATTTAAAAAAATAATCTAATAGTTATGGTATAGTCGGAATTTTGAAACAATGTAGAGATTTAAAAACAAATTGAAAAAGATTCAGTCAAATTTTCGAAAAGTCTAAATACTGAAAAAAAGCCAAAATTATCAGAACAGTAAAACTTTTCTAAACATTTGTTTGTTGGAACGGACTGGTCCTTGGTTATCTTCAAAAATTGAAATGCAGAATTTGTCCCCTGAAACCAAAAAAAATTAAAAAAGACAACAAACGTTGCTCTAACGCATTTCGACAGCCAAGCTGTCATCTGCAGAGAGATACTGCTTTTTTAATCTTTCTTGGTTTCAGGGGACAAGTTTTGTATTTCAATTTTTTTAAACATTCTCGAAATTTTGGGTAGTTTCAGTTTTCAAATAAGTCCGACGTTTCTTAAAAAGTTAAAACTTTTCAATGCAGATTTTTATAAAAAGTTACAGTTTTGAAAAAACTTCGACATTTTCAGAAAAAGCGAAATTTTGAGAAAAAATGTGGGCATTTTGAAAAAAGTCTAAATTCGGTCAAAAATTGCAAAATTTTTCGAAAAGTTCCCAAAACCAGTCGAAATCTTCGAAAAGTGATAAAATTTAGAAAAACGAAAATTTCAAAAAGTTAGAAAATTTGATAATGGTCAAAATTGAAATACAGAACTTATCCCCTGAAACCAAAAAAGAAAAAAAACACAACAAACTTTCTCTAACGCGTTTCGACAGCCAAGCTGTCATCTTCAGAGAGATACTGCGTTAGAGCAACGTTTGTTGTGTAAAAGTGTAAATTTGGCCCAAAAATGGCAACATTTTCAGATAAGTTCGAAATTTTGTTAAACATATTTAAACAATTCAGAAAAGTCAAAATTTTTTCAAAAAAATTTGAAAAATAGTCGAAATTTTCAGAAAAAATGATGAAATTTTGCAAAAACGGATTTTTGAAAATTTGATAAATATCAAAATTTTCAAAAACTTACAAAAGCAGTTTCCAAAAGATTGGAATTTTGAGAAAAGTCTAAAATGTTTTAGTAAAAAATTTCAAAAAATTCAAAATTTTGAAAAAAAGTTGACATTTTTGAAAAAGTCTAAATTTGGCCAAAAATTGCAAAATTTCCAGATAAATTCGAAATTTTGCAAAATATTTAGTGAAATTCAAAAAAGTCGACATTTTCTCAAAAAATTGAAATTTTGAAAAACAGTCGAAATTTTGAAAAGTCTATATTTGGCCAAAAATTGCAAAACTTTTAGAAAAATTTCCGAAACAAATCGAAATTTTGTAAAAATGATGAAATTTTGAAAAAACTTACAAATTGTCAATAAAATTTCCAAAAAAGTTGAAATTTTGAGAAAAGGCGAAAATTTTAAAACAAAAATTTTCAAAAAAGTAAAAATTTTGAAAAAAAAGTTGACATTTTTGAAAAGTCCAAATTTTGTCAAAAATTGAACAATGTTTAGATAAATTCCCAATTGGACCTTTTTTTGAATATTTGAAATTTTCTGGAAATTTTGCCGATTTTCAATTTTTTTTAAATTCGTTTTTTTAAAAAAATTTCATCATTTATCAAAAGTTTACAAAAAAAGGCGAAAATTGTAAAGTTTTAATTTTTTCTGGGAAAATTTCGATTATCTTTAGCAACTTTACCTTTTTCTGACGCTTCTGCAAAATTTCGAATGAAAATTCGAAAATTTTTGACCAAAAAATTTCAATATTCGGAATTTTCTGGAAATTTTGTCGAGTTTCAATTTTTTTTTAAAATTCGGGTGTTTAAAAAAAATCATCATTTTTTAAAATTTCGACTCTTTTTGTAACTTTTGATTTTTTCTGGGAAAATTTCGATTATCTTTGAAGTTTCGACTCTTTTTTTTTAGTTGAATATTTTGACCATTTTGCAAAATTCCGCATTTTTCAAAAGATTTGATAATTTTTGCGCAATTAGACCTTTTTCTTGAATATTTGGTATTTTCCGGAAATTTTGCCGATTTTCAATTTTTTTTTAAATTCGTTTTTTTAAAAAAAAATTATCATTTATCAAAAGTTTACAAAAAAAGCCGAAAATTGTAAAGTTTTAATTTTTTCTGGGAAAATTTCGATTATCTTTAGCAACTTTACCTTTTTCTGACGCTTCTGCAAAATTTCGAATGAAAATTCGAAAATTTTTGACCAAAAAATTTGAATATTCGGAATTTTTTTTGGAAATTTTGCCCATTTTCAATCTTTTTTAAAAATTCGGGTGTTTAAAAAAATTTCATCATTTTTTAAAATTTCGACTCTTTTTGTAACTTTTGATTTTTTCTGGGAAAATTTCGATTATCTTTTAAGTTTCGATTCTTTTTTTGTTTTTGAATTTTTTGACCATTTTGCAAAGTTCCGCATTTTTCAAAAGATTTGATAATTTTTGCTCAATTGGACCTTATTTTGAATATTTGGGATTTTCTGGAAATTTTGCCGATTTTCAATTTTTTTTAAATTCGTTTTTTTAAAAAAAATTCATCATTTATCAAAAGTTTACAAAAGAAGCCGAAAATTGTAAAGTTTTAATTTTTTTCTGGGAAAATTTCGATTATCTTTAGCAACTTTACCTTCTTCTGACGTTTCTGCAAAATTCCGAATGAAAATTCGAAAATTTTTGACCAAAAAATTTGAATATTTGGAATTTACTAAACATTTTGCTCATTTTCAACCAAAGCAAACCTTTCAAAAAATTCGACCTTATCGAAACCGTTCATTGTCAAGTTTTAAAAGAAATCTGAAATTTTCGAAAAGCACAATTTTAAAAAATAATCGAAATTATCAGAAAGTAAAAATGTTTCAGAAATTCAAAATCCTGAAAAGTTAAAATTTTGAAAAACGTCGATTGAAAAATTAAAATTTTGAAAAAGCAATTTAACTTTTTTTGACGCTTTTGCAAAAATCCGAATGAATGAAAATGACAGAATTTTTGACCAAAGGACCTTTTTTGAATATTTGGAACTTACTAAACATTTACCTCATTTTCAAAGCCAAACTTTCAAAAAATTCGACCTTATCGAAACCTTTCGTTGTCAAGTTTTAAAAGAAATCTGAAATTTTCGCAAAGCGCAATTTTAAAAAATAATTGAAATTATCAGAAAGTAACAATTTTTAAGAAATTCAAAATCCTGAAAAGTTAAAATTTTGAAAAACGTCGATTGAAAAATTGAAATTTTGAAAAAGCAATTTTACCTTATTTTGACGCTTTTGCAAAATTCCGAATAAAAATTCGAATATTTTTGACCAAAAAATTTGAATATTTGGAATTTACTAAACATTTTGCTCATTTTCAACCAAAGCCAACCTTTCAAAAAATTCCACCTTATCGAAACCTTTCATTGTCAAGATTTTAAAAGAAATCTGAAATTTTTGGAAAGCACAATTTTAAAAAATAATCGAAATTATTAGAAAGCAAAAATTTAAGAAATTCGAAACCGCGAAAAGTTAAAATTTTGAAGAACGTCGATTGAAAAACTGACAATTTGAAAAAATGTCGAATATTTACAAAATTTTGAAATACGGTCGAAATTTTGAGAAAAATTTAATGATTCGAAAATTTCGACGTTTATCAAAAATTACAAATTAAAAAAATCCAATTTGAAACAAAAATCGAAATTTTGAAAGTCAAAATTCTCCAAAGTCGAAATTTTGGAAAAAAAGGAAATTTAATTTGGCGAAAATATTAAGAAATCGAAATGTTGGGAAAATGTGGAAATTAAAATGATATATTTAACACAATAAAAAAATTGGTGGTTATGATTTTGGAAAAAAAGGAAATTTAATTTGGCGAAAATTTTAAAAAATCGAAATGTTGGGAAAATGTGGAAATTAAAATGATACATTTAACACAATAAAGAAATTGGTGGTCATGATGGGGGTCGAGTGACATATCAGCTAGTGACTTGGGCCATACGAAAATTTTTGTAATGTATCAGGACTACCCTAACAAAATAAAGACCTCTCTTCCACGTTAACTCTATCTCTGGAGATTTGGTGTTGGTATGAGGGAATCACATCGTGGGAGATACGTTACAAAACCGCGCCATACTGTCAAGTGAGAACATGCCACAAAAGAGGTGTACACTAGGGGTTCGCGTAATTCCCCGTTTATTGTGCTACGTTATTGTTCACAACCCTTTCCGTTGTCAGTTGGATACTGCATTTTAGATTGATTTACGCATCTCGATTCGATTCTCATCCTAATTTCGTCACGGTTTGATTCATTTAACACCCAACAATGCCGATGAATCCGTAGACTTGTGAAAAAGGAGTAAAATGTGTAGTGAAATTAACAATTATTTCACACTACCTCTCGATTCACATGGTTGGGTTCGAGTTGTTTTATTTACTTGCACAATTAACCGCGGTTATTTTCATCGTGTTAATTTATTTCTTGTCGACCGTTGTGATTTACAATTAATTTTCATTTTGATATTTTTTTGACGATCGGTTGCATTTTTGTAGCGTGGGGAATTTAAACGAGAAATCGACGAGTATTGCAATTTTTTGCAATGTATTCTTTTCTAGCAATTTTTATTAAAATATTACAAATGTAACACAGACCGAGGTGCAGTTGCACTCTCGATGGAGTACGTTCAAAAGCAGACTGTTGAAAATAATTAAAAAGAGGCAAGTTGTAACCAAGTTAAGGGGGACCAACCCAGCTCCAGAATATTCGACTGATAGAGAAGCCTGAAACGCACCCCTGCATATGAGGCATTACACTCGGTCGACGGACAAGTCACCTTAATCCTAGATCGTCATTACGCGATTACTGGTAACTAATTCAACATTACTCAATTTGAAATATTGTCAAATTACCATCAAAGTATCTGAATAAAAATGGAGGATAACGAGCTACAAAGCAGAAAATGAAATACGAATTTGGTTAATTCTAAATGCAAACAATCCCTTGGGGAGAAAAAACGATGCAATCGTCTGCAAACTATTCATTCTTGTAAAAGCTAGACACAAAGCCGATTCACATGTTACTTGGACAAACAACTCGCACGATCACCAAAGTGCGTCAATAAAAAATTGGAGCACATGTGTTTAAAAATATCCCAAATCTGATCCCCCAAAAAAGTGCACAATAGAATGGGTCGGCTATAGAATTCGAATTGAATGCACAATAGAACGTTAAGCGTGCATATGTTACAGTATTCCGCGCGCAGGGAGTGGACCTACGTACACCGCCATAAAGGTCATATTGATTTACATCAGACAAGTGTAAAATGCAGATGATGAAGCGGAGGATGTGTGGAATCAATGGCCCAATTAACTCGATAATTCCGGTCACTCAAACTACCAATTGAATACCCTCGAAACTACACGAAGATATATTTGATGTTCACGAAATAATATCCCCCTCGATGATTTCGAAAACAAACTTCAGTGAAAACAGGGAACAATTTTGGATTAAATATCTTTCGAAAATTCTAATATCTAGAACAGCGTTTTCCAACGTTTTTCTACCCTCAACAAATTTCGCTCGAAATGTGAATGAAAATACCATTTTATAACAAATATCGAAATTCTAAAATTAAAACTGCAACAAAAAATTCCGAATTTATGAAAAATAAATTTTGAAATTTTATTTAAAATGTTTCAGAACATTACTTAAAATTTAAATGTTTCCACACTGAGTCGCAGTAATGTTAAATAAAATTAATAATGTTTTCGACCGATTAGAGTCTACCATGAAGAGTAATTTGAAAAGTCGAAGTATCTAGAAAACGCCACTTTTGGATTTTGTAATCGAACTGAATTGCAAGCCCCAGCAGCTGCCTACACGCGTGTGTACTAATTCACTGAATAGTAAGCTGACTTCGGTAAAAAAATCCTCCCTTCAAAAAGACGTAACCGTCAATTTGTAATGACAGAATGATCAAAGCTGACAATATCGTTATTTTTGTACTTCTAATTACATTATCTGGTATTCTTACCCAAAATGCAACTCCCAAACCGCGAATTGTCGGTGGTGAAACTTGTTCCGTAACAGAGTACCCATTTATAGTGTCACTTCGATTTAAAGGATCGAGTAAACATGTTTGCGGTGGCAGCATAATCAGGGATGATTGGATCCTTACGGCAGCCCATTGTTTGGGTGGGTCACCTGGTTCGATTGAAGCTCGGGCTGGCGTGGCTAACACAAATAAAAAATTTGTACAGGTCAGGACTTCAAATCACTTGTATATACATCCGGGTTATTCGTCACAAGCATTAAACCATGACATTGGACTAATTAAGTTGGAGAAACCATTTCATTTAGTTAGGCATCTAGTGGACGTAATAAAATTACCTGACAAAAGCAACACATACTTCAAACGTGGTGGGCCAAAGTATGGAACTGTCCTCGGTTGGGGTTCGATGAAGCAATCCGATCCTACGTCCGATATTAATTCTGTAGTTACTGCATCAGAGTATCTTCAGTGTGTTAATTTGCCTGTTTACACAATGGAGGAATGTGTGAAAATTAACGACATGGTTTACAACCCAAACTTCTTTTGCACTTACCAAGAAGGTGGAGGAAAAGACGCCTGCCAGGGAGACTCGGGGGGACCTTTAGTTTTCAATGGTGTCCTGTATGGTATTGTATCGTTCGGTTATGGTTGCGCTCTTGAAAATAATCCCGGATATTATGTGAGAGTCGACAGATATTTGGATTATATAGCGCAAACTATAAACGAACCCAACGGGTCCATCAAACGAACGGGAGAACTAAAAATTGCTTTAATTTTACTATATTTATTAATATATCATGTATAAGCAATAAAAATGGTTTAGCTTAATTTCCCGTTTGAATGTTGCTGATATAAATAATTTAATAAAATCGTGTCTGCATCCTAAATTATTCAAGGTCGAAGGTCACAAAAAACGGTTTTTCGCGATTATTTCTGTTTCTGCAGCTCCAATGATGTTAACATCTATTATAAAAATTGTAGAGCACAAAATTTTCAACCAATTTTGTTCCAAAAATTTTTTCATACTCTCAACCGTTTTTGAGATAAAGGGCAGGGCTCAGCCAAAATTGGTTTTTCGCGTTTATCTCGGTTTCTGTAGCTCCAATAATGTTAACATCTATTATGAAAATTATAGAGCATAAAATTTGCGACAAATTTTGTTCCAAACATTTTTTCATACTTTCGACCGTTTTTGAGATAAAGGGCAGGGCTCAGCCAAAATTGGTTTTTCGTGTTTATCTCGGTTTCTGTAGCTCCAATGATGTTAACATCTATTATGAAAATTGTAGAGCATACAATTTGCGACAAATTTTGTTTCAAACATTTTTTTATACGGTCAACGGTTTTTGAGTTACAAGGCAGGGCTCAGCTATGCAGAAATGCAAAGTCAACTATCAATCTAGGTGAATAATATCTTGTATAAAGCAATTAAATCATTAATATCATAAACAATGAATAATTTGTCCAATTAATCTTGCATCCCAATATGTATGGCTGAGCCCTGGCCTTTATCTTGAAAACGGTTGAGCGTACGAAAACATGTTTGGAACAAAATTTGTTGCAAATTTTATGCTCTACAATTTTTGTAATATATGTTAACATCATTTCTGCTGTAGAAACCGAGATAATCGCGAAAAACCGATTTCTGTGGCCTTTGACTAATTCACAACGCAGGCACAAGAGTTTATGAGACTTTTGGGACAACTGTTAGAACGCTATAATGACGGTTTTTAAGAGTTTCTAGTTTAATATCTTTCATTCAGAGGTGAAACCCCTAATATAACTGGACTTTTTTTGGGCAAAAAAGGGGTCAACATCGGAATGAGAGATAATAAGCAGTAAACTCGTATACACTTTCATCGTTTCAAAAGTTGCCTCAAAAGTCTCATAAAATCTCGCGTCTGCGTCGTAAGTTATTCAAGGTCAAAGGTCACAAAAATTGGTTTTTCGCGATTATTTCGATTTCTGCAGCTCCAATGATGTTAACATCTATTATGAAAATTGTAAAGCATAAAATTTGCGACAAATTTTGTTTGAAACATTTTTTTATACGATCAACCATTTTTGAGATAAAGGGCAGGGCTCAGCCATACATACTGGAATGCAAGGTCAACCGTGAATCTAGATGAATAATACCTTGTATAAAGCAATTAAATCATTAATATTATTAATATCATGAACAATGAATAATTTGTCCAATTAATCTTGCATTACAATATGTATGGCTGAGCCCTGGCCTTTATCTTGAAAACGGTTGAGCGCACGAAAACATGTTTGGAACAAAATTTGTTGCAAATTTTATGCTCTACAATTTTTGTAATAGATGTTAACATCATTTCAGCTATAGAAACCGAGATAATCGCGAAAAACCGATTTCCGTGGCCTTTGACTTTGACTAATTCACAACGCAGGCACAAGAGTTTATGAGACTTTTGGGACAACTGTTAGAACGCCATAGTGACGGTTTTTAAGAGTTTCTAGTTTAATATCTTTCATTCAGAGGTGAAACCCCTAATATAACTGGACTTTTTTTGGGCAAAAAAGGGGTCAACATCGGAATGAGAGATAATAAGCAGTAAACTCGTATACACTTTCATCGTTTCAAAAGTTGTCTCAAAAGTCTCATAAAATCTCGTGTCTGCGTCGTAAGTTATTCAAAGTCAAAGGTCACAAAAATCGGTTTTTCGCGATTATCTCGGTTTCTGTAGTTCCAATGATGTTAACATCTATTATAAAAATGATAGAGCATAAACTTTGCGACAAATTTCGTCTTAACCATTTTTTCATACGTTCAACCCTTTTTGAGATAAATGGTGGCATTCAGCCATACATACTGTAATGCAAGGTCAATTAAACAAATTATTCATTGTTAATGATATTAATCGTTTAATATCTTTTTACAACATATTATTCATTGAGATTCATGGTTGATTATGTATGGTTTGCAACAAATTTTGTTTCAAAGATTTTGTCATACGCTCAACCGTTTTTGAGATAAAGGGTAAGTCTCAGCCATACATACTGGAATGTAAGGTCAATCGTGAATCTAGGTGAAGAATATCTTGTATAAAGCAATTAAATCATTAATATCATGAACAATGAATTATTTGTCCAATTAATCTTGCATTCCAATATGTATGGCTGAGCCCTGGCCTTTATCTTGAAAACGGTTGAGCGCACGAAAAGATGTTCGGAACAAAATTTGTTGCAAATTTTATGCTCTACAATTTTTGTGATATATGTTAACATCATTTCTGCTGTAGAAACCGAGATAATCGCAAAAAACCGATTTCTGTGGCCTTAGACTTTGAATAATTTACGACGCATGAATAATTTATGACGCACAGACACTTTTGGGACAACTTTTAGAACGCCGTAATGAAGGTTTTTAAAAGTTTCTAGTTTATTATCTTTCATTTCGAGGTGAAACTCCTAAGCCACTAAGCCACTTGGGCAAAAAGAAGCATCAACATCGGAATGAGAGATAATAAGCTGTAAACTCGTATACACTTTCATCGTTTCAAAAGTTGCCTCAAAAGTCTCATAAAATCTCGCGTCTGCGTCGTAAGTTATTCAAGATCAAAGGTCACAAAAATTGGTTTTTCGCGATTATCTCGGTTTCTGTAGCTGCTATCATGTTAACATCTATTATAAAAGTTGTAGAGCATAAACTTTGCGACAAATTTCGTCTTAACCATTTTTTCATACGTTCAACCCTTTTTGAGATAAATGGTGGCATTCAGCCATACATACTGTAATGCAAGGTCAATTAAACAAATTATTCATTGTTAATGATATTAATCGTTTAATATCTTTTTACAACATATTATTCATTGAGATTCATGGTTGATTATGTATGGTTGGGGCCCATAAAAATTGGTTTTTCGCGATTATCTCGGTTTCTATAGTTCCAATGATGTTAACACCTATTATAAAAATTGTAGAGCATAAAATTTGGGATAAATTTTGTTTCAAACAGTTTTTCATACGCTGAACCCTTTTTGAGATAAAGGGCCACCCTCAGCCATACATTCTGTAATGCAAGGTCAATTAGAGCCAAATTATTCATTGTTTATGATATTAATGATTCAATAGCTTTATCCAAGGTATTATTCATTGAGATTCATGGTTGACCTTGCATTACGGTATGTATGGTTGAGCCCCGCCCTATATCTCCAAAACGGTTAAGCGTATGAGAAAATGTTTGCAACAAAATTTGTCACAAATTTTATGCTCTACAACTTTTATAATGAATGTTAACATCATTGGAGCACCGGAGTTTCTAGTTTATTCTCCCATTTCAAGGTGAGATCCTAATATGACTAGACTAGGCCTTTTGGGCAAAAAAAGAGTCAACATCGGAATGAGAAGTAATAAGCTTGTTGTAAATTTGTAAACACTTTAATTTTGTTGTTTCAAAAGTTGTCTCAAAAGTCTCATAAAATGTCGTGTCTGCGTCGTAAGATATTCAAGGTCAAAGGTCACAAAAATTAGGTTTTTCGCGATTATCTCGTTTTCTGTAGCTCCAATGTTGTTAACATCTACTATGAAAATTGTAGAGCATAAAATTTGCGACAAATTTTGTTTCAAATATTTTTTCATGCGCTCAACCGATTTTGAGATACAGGGCAGCGCTCAGTCATACATATTGAAGGTCAAGGTTACGTAAGCTCAAGATCGCATGAACTCAAGGTGATGCGTGGTCAAAATCGTGTGCGGTCAAGGTCACGTAAGCTTAAGGCCATGGGCGGTCAAGGTCGTTGGTAGCGAAGGTCGCTTACGGTCAAGGCCACTTGAAGTCAAGGTTATGTGTGGTTAAGGTCACGTGAGCTCAAGGCCATTGGTGGTCAGGGTCACGCGAGATCAAGGTCGTAGGTGGCAAAGGTCGTTTACGGTCAAGGTGGTTTACGGTCAAGGTGGTTTACGGTCAAGGTGGTTTACGGTCAAGGTCGTTTATGGTCAAGGTCGTTTATGGTCAAGGTCGTTTACGGTCAAGTTCGTTTACGGTCAAGGTCGCTTACGGTGAAGGTCACGTGAGCTCAAGGACATTGATGGTCAAGGTCACACGAGCTCAAGGTCGTTGGTGGCGAAGGTCGTTTACGGTCAAGGTCGTGCGCGGTCAAGGTCCCTTAAGTCAAGGTCATGTGCGATCAAGATCATGTGTGGACAAAGTCGTGTTTAGTCAAGGTCACGTGAGCTCAAGGCCATTGATGGTCAAGGACACACGAGCTCAAGATCGTTGGTGGCGAAGGTCGTTTACGGGCAAGGTCGTGTGCGGTCAAGGTCACTTAAGTCAAGGTCATGTGTGGACAAGGTCGTGTTTAGTCAAGGTCACGTGAGCTCAAGGCCATTGGTGGTCAAGGGCACACGAGCTCAAGGTCGTTGGTGGCGAAGGTCGTTTACAGTCGAGGTCGTGCGCGGCCAAGGTCACTTGAAGTCAAGGTCATGTGCCATCACTCGAGTTTAGGATTTGTTAGCTACAAATGGCATGAGTGCAACCGTGAGTTGAAGGTCCCGTGAGTTCAACATCATGTGAGCTCAAGGTCCTGCAAAAACAACATAGCGTCAGTCAAAATATTCTTTTAAGTTTCATCAGAAAATTCTTATTTTTTTATGCTTATTTTAATTTGAAAATTTGATATCAGCTTGGGTGGCTAATGATTTAAAATTTGCAAATTTGAAACTGAATTTTTATTGAAACTGGAAATTTAAATCTTCTATAAGATTTTTTTGATTCGAAAAACTGTTAATTAGTGATCGTTACATTTTTCGTGGTTGATTTTTGTAAAAACTTTCTATAGAAAATAAATAATTAATTAGTTATTAATAATATTTAATGTTGAAATACTTCTTTATTAAAGTTAAAGGGTGGAATTTTCCAAATTCACTTCTAAAAGAAATTAAAATAAAGAGCTCTAGAAGAAAAGGTACTTTGCAAATTGAAATTTAAAGTAGGAATTTCAGTAATTTTTTAAATTCGATTATAAAACTGAAATCTCAAAAATTGAATTGGTGTAACCAAAATCGAAATTTCAAGAAGCAAGTTCAGTATTTTAAAATTAAATTCAAAATCCTCAATTTAAACTCAAAATTCTTCAATACATTTTCACTTTAAAGCTAACAATTTGAGACAATAATTAAAGGAAATTTAAATTTGATTTTTGTTCGCACAATTTGGACTTTTGAGTTCAATAGTTTTGGAAACCTATCTAAACTATCAAAGAGAGGATTCTTGCTTGCATGCTGCGGTTATACAAGTAAATTCTAGAGAACTGCATTTGATCGTGTATTTCTTTTTATTTTATGAAAGACTTACGTAGTGGCTGAACAAAGTTTTCTCTATTAAGTCTGATAAAATTATCCAATTAGATGCAAATCTCCCGAAGAAATATTATATTCATGTCCTAATTAACCTGCGCTCCGTTATAACAACGTCGAAAAGATCTGCAAATCATCATATCCTAATTGTGGCAATACATCAAGCCAATTTGTAATTATTTAAAACAACTGCTTTCAAAATGGATCTCGAGAGCCTGAAATTCTTCGAACTAAGAAATGAATATCACCGCGGAAAAGATTAATGTTAATATCCATTTGGTTTTCTTATTGCTACGAGTTCTTTAACCAATAATTTATCTGAGTATAATTAGCATTTACGATGCTGCAAAGCCATAACAACAAATGGAAAATCGAATGACTCGGATGCTTTATAGCCCTTTTGGCTCAAATTATCCATTCCGCTCAAGACGAGCTTTTAAAATTCGCGCCTCGACAGATATCGAAATCAATCTTGGTACCTCATCCTCCCCATTATTATTTTTGGAGAAGCGGTGGGGTGTGCAATTTTTTTATCAAGAATTTAATTTATAGCAATTTTTTTTCCATTTTATGGCACCTATTACTACCTTTTATTAGCTTAGAAGCTTTTATAAAGCCAAACCCCTAAACTCGGCGTGGAATAGAAATAAAAGAGCAGTTAGATCATATAAAGGCATTTAAACACTGAATCTTCCTGGCCGCGTACGACGTAAATCACCATAAAACCCTAATTTATTATCTTGCTTCGAAATGTGCATAAAATGTTCCATACACAAAACAGACTTTCTACACAATTAAAAATCGAGCCTCGGGCTTTGATGACAAAATATGGTTTTGTTTTTTTGGTTTTTTATTGTGGACTTAAACTTAAACCGAATGTAATTCAGAGGATTATTGGTTGTAAATCAAAGGAGCTAGCGGGCTAAGGTACTTAAATAGAAATTTATAAACAGGTTAACTCATCTGGGGGCACAGCACGATTGCACCTGTAGTTTCAAATGCAAGTGTCGACATTTATTTTTGAGTGTTACGCAAGGGAACCAATGGTAATCACTGGGGGCCAAATCGGGTCGTCACCCTCACCACGACAGATCTCGTCACCAAATGTCTCTTTCTGGATATAAAATATTAATTTGGGTGCATTTGACAGGCCCACCGCGTGCATCTTAGCCGCCTTGTGCAACTTTAAAAAGTGAATTTTTGAAATAAAACGAATTTTCGATAAAAATTGAAAAAATTGAAATACAAATCTTGCCCCCTGAATCAAAAAAGATTAAAAAACAGGACAGAGGTTGCTTAAGATTTGTATTTCAATTTTTGAAGATAACTAAGGACCAGTCTGTTCCACCAACAACAAAAAACTGGAAATTACGAGAAAAAAATTTAAATGTATACTGGAAGATTTATGAAAAATCTAAATGCATAAAACAAGTAAAAATTTGAAAAACAATGTCGAAATTCTAGTTGAAAAATGTCAAGGAAACTTAATTTTTTAAGAAAACCGCGATTTCCAAGAAATATGAGAGTTTTTGTTCAAATTTCCAATTTAGATTTTTCGTTAGGTAAATTTTCTTATTAGAAATCGAAGTTTCAATTCTCAAAGTCGAACTAAAAAAGAACAAAGCATAAAAAAAATATATTTCAAGAATGTTCGTTTGGGTAAATGGTTTAGCTTAATTTCCCGTTTGAATGTTGCTGATATAAATAATTTAATAAAATCGTGTCTACATCGTAAATTATTCAAGGTCAAAGGTCACAAAAGACGGTTTTTCGCGATTATCTCGGTTTCCGCAGCTCCAATCATGTTAACATCTATTATCAAAATTGTAGAGCACAAAATTTTCAACCAATTTTGTTCCAAACATTTTTTCATACTCCCAACCGTTTTTGAGATAAAGGGCAGGGCTCAGCCAAAATTGGTTTTTCGCGATTATCTCGGTTTCTGTAGCTCCAATGATGTTAACATTTATTATGAAAATTGTAGAGCGTAAAATTTGCGACAAATTTTGTTTCAAACATTTTTTTATACGGTCAACCGTTTTTGAGTTACAGGGCAGGGCTCAGCCATACATACTGGAATGCAAGGTCAACCGTGAATCTAGATGAATAATACCTTGTATAAAGCAATTAAATCATTAATATCATGAACAATTAATAATTTGTCCAATTGATCTTGCATTTCAATATGTATGGTTGAGCCCTGGCCTTTATCTTGAAAACGGTTGAGCGTACAAAAAGATCTTTGGAACAAAATTGATTGCAAATTTTGTGCTCTACAATTTTCATGATAGATGTTAACATCATTTCTGCTATAGAAAGTGAGATAATAGCGAAAAACCGATTTCTGTGGCCTTTGACCTTGAATAATTTACGACACAGACATAAGATCTTATGAGACTTTTGGGAAAACCTTTAAAACGACATAATCAAGGTTTTTAAGAGTTTCTAGTTTATTATCTTTCATTCCGAGGTCAAACTCCTAATCTAACTGGACTAAGCCACTTGGGCAAAAAGAGGGGTCAACATCGGAATGAGAAATAATAAGCTGTAAACTCGTATACACTTTCATTTTGCTGTTTCAAAAGTTGCCTCAAAAGTCTCATAAAATCTCGTGTCTACGTCGTAAGTTATTCAAGATCAAAGGTCATAAGAATTGGTTTTTCGCGATTATCTCGGTTTCTGTAGCTCCAATGATGTTAACATCTATTATAAAAATTGTAGAGCACAAAATTTTCAACCAATTTTATTCCAAACATTTTTTCATACTCCCAACCGTTTTTGAGATAAAGGGCAGGGCTCAGCCATACATACTTGAATGCAAGGTCAACCGTGAATCTAGGTGAATAATATCTTGTATAAAGCAATTAAATCATTAATATCATGAACAATGAATAATTTGCCCAATTAATCAAAATTACAATATGTATGGCTGAGCCCTGCCCTTTATCTCTAAAACGGTTGGACGTACAAAAAAATATTTGGAACAAAATTTGTTGCAAATTTTATGCGCTACAATTTTTATAATAGATGATAACATCACTGCAGCTCTAGAAACCGAGATAATCGCAAAAAAACGATTTTTGTGACCTTTGACCTTAAATAAGTTATGGCGCAGACGTGAGATTTTATGTAACTTTTGAGATAACTTTTAGAACTTCAAAATGAAGGTTTATACGGTTTCTAGCTTATTGTCTCTTATTTCGAGGCGATGGCCATAGTTTCTCTATGGACCAATAGGTGGTAGTACTAAGAGTCACACGCTTGACGTCCGTGAATTCTTTAGTACTTACTTGTCGGAATATTTGTTAGCATTCGAGTTGGATATACCAAACTGACGAGATCTAACAAGATCGAAACCGGTCTTTGGTTTCCAAACTTCGAATCTAATAAATGTTCAAACCTAATTGGTCTGTGAATTAGAATCATTGTCTTCTGGGAAAATTTTCCTAGGGATCAACCGCTTCGCTAGGTGGCAGTGTTTTCAACTGTTGGTAGTTCAGCTACCTATGATTTACTATACACACCTGAAGGGCTGCATGAATTTGCAGTCTAGGTTATATTCTACTTGCATTTGACGTGTCAACTATTCTGAGAGAACCTAACGCCTTCCAACTGTGTAGATAAGTTTTGGATAGCTTCTCCCAGGATAGCTGACACTTATGTCAGAAAGAAATGTAAGTAATAAAATGTCTAATCTAAATCTAGGATATGCTATTATCACATTATCTTTTACGTTGTTGGGGCAATAAAACACAAGAGTGCAATTTTACCACGACGGTTTGGTAAGGCCACAGAGGCTGGTTGCTGGCAGTGGGTAGAAGGGTTATCTATTATCTGGTCTCTTGGCGAGTGCTTGAAGCACGGTCGACACGCCCAAGATGGGTCTCTCTTCGCTCCTCGTCGCCCCCACCATGGTGTGCGGTTCATCGGAGACCGTTCTAGTATGCCAGAGTTGTTGTTTTCTCATGAAGAATACCAACATGTGTTAACTTTTCCTATTACTATCTCCACTCGCTTTGGTTTTTATGAAACATTTTATCATATCTGGTACATGTGTTGAAAAGAAATTAAACCCAGACGCGTTTGTTGCTTTTGTGTTATTTTAAACGGGGTCCCTCGTCATTTTATTCTAAAGTACATCGCTTGCGATCGAAAAATCGAGCGATTGTATCTATAAAGAACGAATTTGACACAATCAATTGATTGAACAATTAACTGACATTCTTGTCCCCTGAAACCAAGAAAGATTCAAAAATACAAGTAATAAAATACAAGTAAGTTGCTCTGAGAGCAACTTACTTGCTCTGAGAGCAACTTACTTGCTCTGAGAGCAACCTACTTGCTCTGAGAGCAACCTACTTGCTCTGAGAGCAACCTACTCGCTCGGAGAGCAACTTAATTGCTCTGAGAGCAACTTACTTGCTCTGAGAGCAACCTACTTGCTCTGAGAGCAACCTACTCACTCTGAGAGCAACTTAATTGCTCTGAGAGCAACTTACTCGCTCTGCGAGCAACTTACTTGCTCTGCGAGCAACTTACCTGCTCTGAGAGCAACTTACTTGCTCTAAGAGCAACGTTTGTTGTATTTTTTAATCTTTCTTGGTTTCAGGGAACAAGATTTGTATGTCAACAATTTTGGAAAGAACGAAATTTCGAAAAATGTCTAAATAAAGTAGAATCTAAGTTAATCTAGATTAAAAAACAAATTGAAAAGGTCGAAAATTTGAAGAGTTGACATTTAAAAAAAGTCTTGATTAAAGCAAATTCTAAATCTTCAAAATTAGTCCAGATTTTGAAAAATAGTGGTAAATCTCGAAAAAGATAAAAATTTATCTTGTTTTATTTTGAAAATTTCGTTTTATTTTAAATTTCGACATTTATATGCAAAAAGTTAGAATTTTAAGAAAGGGTGACATTTTGAAAAAGAACAAATTGAATTTTACTTATTCGAAATTCCAAAAATTCAAAACAAAATTCGAATATTTCAAAATTTCGATTTTTCAGAATTTCGTCTTTTTCTCGAAATTTCGATTTTTTTGTTCAAAATGTCGTATTTTTCTTGATATTTTGATTTTTTCTTGTTAATTTCGGATTTCTAAAATTTTTGATTCTTTTTCAAAATGTTGACCTTGAAAAATTTCGATCTTTTTCATGGTTTTTTTAAATTCCAACCATTTTTCAAAATTTTGACTTTTTCTCGAGCCTCTGACTTTTTCAAAGCTGTGACTTCAAAATTTCGGCTTTTTTCCGGGTTTCTTGAAAATTTGAAATGTTTAAAAATTCATTGTTTCATTATGATAGTTCTCTTTTCAAAATTTCCATTTTTTCCTAGTTTTTTAATATTTTGACCTTTTTAAAAGTTCGAATTTTTAAAAATTTCGACCTTTTATAAGATTTTCTGTTTTTTTGAAAATTTCGACTTTTGTTCCGAATTTCGATTTTCCTCGAAATTTTTTATTCTGGGGAGGGGCGAGAAAGAGGGGGAGGAAGCGGGTTTTGAATTTTGCCAATTCCGAATTTTGATTTTTTCTTGTCAATATCGATTTTTTGTAACTTTTGATACTTTTTCAAAATGTCGACTTTTAGAATTTCCATCTTTTACATGATTTTCAATTTTTTTCTAAAATGTCAACCATTTTTCAAAATTTTGACTTTTTCTGGAGCCTTTGGACTTTTTGAAAGTTGTGGCTTCAAAATTTCGCATATTTTCGGTTTTCTTTGCAAAATGGATTGTTTTAAAAGATTTCATTTGTTTCGTTATTTACGTAATTTTCATTTTTTAAACTTCGATTGTTTCAAGTTTTATTTTTCTAAAAATTCCAACCATTTTTTAAAATTTTGACTTTTTCTGGAGCCTTTGGACTTTTTCAAAGTTGTGGCTTCAAAATTTCGGTTTTTTTTTGCAAAATGGATTTTTTTTTAAAGATTTTATTTGTTCCGTTATTTACAGAATTTCAATTTTTTAAAATTGCGACCTTTTTCAAGGTTTTTCGTTCCTTTGAAAATTTTGATAAAATTTTCGTGACTTATCGGTTTTTTGGTGTTTTCTCGATTATTTACTCATTGACCCCCAGTTCTGACTTCAGATTCGTGTTTAGCGGAAAAAGTTCCCCAGAAAATCATAGTCCGGCTTCCAGCACATACCACTTTTTTGTTTATTTTTGTGGATCCGTACACAGGTCCACAAAAAAAATTGTGTGTTGGGGGCCAGACTAAGGTTTTTTTGGTGGGGTATCTTTTCCCGCTAAACACGAATGTTTGAAGTCAAAATTGTCGAGAATAACGAAAAAAACTGATAAAAATGTCGTCACATTGGTTTTTTGGGTTTTTCTCGATTATTTGCTCATTGAGCCCCACTTTTAACTTCAGATTGCCGTTCAGCGGGAAAAAATATCCTAGAAAATTATAGTCCGGTCTCCAGCCCACACCACTTTTTCTTTGTGGATCTGTGTAATTGTTACTACTGATTTTTTTTTTTTTTTTTTGGTGGAACGGACTGGTCCCTTGGTTATCTCCAAAAATTGAAATACCAATCTTGTCCTCTGATACCAAAAAAGATTAAAAAACACAACAGAGGTTGCTCTAACACGTTTCGATATCCCAGTATCTCTCTGAAGATGATAGTTTGGCTATCGAAACGCGTTAGAGCAAACTCTGTTGTGTTTTTTAATCTTTTTTGGTTTCAGGGGACAAGATTCGTATTTCAACTATTGATTTCGTCTAATTTGAATTTTTTTCATCTAGAAACCCCTAAAATCTAGAAAGAACGATTTTGACAGAATTAATTGATTGAACAATTAATTGACATTTATTTGCAAAAATCGATATAAAAATCTTGTCTCCTGAAATCAAGAAAGATTCAAAAATACAACAAAAGTTGCTCTGAGAGCAACTTACTTGCTCTGAGTGCAACTACTTGCTCTGAGAGCAACTTATTTACTTTGAGAGCAACTTATTTGCTCTGAGAGCAATTTACGTACTCCGAGAGCAACTTACTCTGAGAGCAAATTACCTGCTCCGAGAGCAACTTACTTGCCCTGAGAGCAACTTTTGTTGTATTTTTTAATCTTTCTTGGTTTCAGGGAACAAGATTTGTATTTCAACTATTGATTTCGTCTAATTTGAATTCTTTCTCATCTAGAAATCCCGAAAAGCTATAAAGAACGAATTTGACACAATTAATTGATTGAACAACTAATTGACATTTATTTGTAAAAATTGATGCAAAAATCTTGTCCCCTGAAATCAAGAAAGATTCAAAAATACAAGAAAAGTTGCTCTGAGAGCAACTTGCCTGCTCCGAGAGCAACTTACTTGCCCTGAGAGCAACTTTTGTTGAATTTTTTAAACTTTTTTGGTTTCAAGGGACAAGATTTGTATTTCAGCTATTAATTTCGTCTAATTTGAATTCTTTCTCATCTAGAAACCCCAAAAATCTATAAAGAACGAATTTGGCACAGTTAATTGATTGAACAATTAATTGACATTTATTTGCAAAAATCGATATAAAAATCTTGTCTCCTGAAATCAAGAAAGATTCAAAAATACAACAAAAGTTGCTCTGAGAGCAACTTACTTGCTCTGAGTGCAACTACTTGCTGAGAGCAACTTATTTACTTTGAGAGCAACTTACTTGCTCTGAGAGCAATTTACGTACTCCGAGAGCAACTTACTTGCTTTGAGAGCAACTTACCTGCTCCGAGAGCAACTTACCTGCTCCGAGAGCACTTACTTGCTCCGAGAGCAACTTTTGTTGTATTTTTTAATCTTTCTTGGTTTCAGGGGACAAGATTTGGATTCCAATTATTGATTTCGTTTAATTTGAATTTTTTCTCATCTAGAAACCCCTAAAATCTATAAAGAACGAATTTGACACAATTAATTGATTGAACAATTAATTGACATTTATTTGTAAAAATTGATACAAAAATCTTGTTCCCTGAAATCAAGAAAGATTCAAAAATACAACAAAAGTTGCTCTCAAAGCAACTTACTTGCTCTGAGTGCAACTTACTTGCTCTGAGAGCAACTTACCTGCTCTGAGAGCAACTTATCTGCTCTGAGAGCAACTTACCTGCTCCGAGAGCAACTTCTGTTGTATTTTTTAATCTTTCTTGGTTTCAGGGGACAAGATTTGTATTTCAACTATAGATTTCGTCTAATTTGAATTTTTTCTCATCTGAAAACCCCAAAAATCTATAAAGAACGAATTTGACACGATGAATTGACATTTCTTTGTAAAAATTGATACAAAAATCTCGTCCCCTGAAATCAAGAAAGTTTCCAGATCAACTTACTTGATCTGAGTGCAACTTACTTGCTCTGAGAGCAACTAACTTACTCTGAGAGCAACTTACTTACTCTGAGAACAACTCACTTGCTCTGAGAGCAACTTTTGTTGTATTTTTCAATCTTTCTTGGTTTCAGGGAACAAGATTTGTGTTTCAACTATTGATTTCGTCTAATTTGAATTCTTTCTCATCTAGAAACCCCTAAAATCTATAAAGAACGAATTTGACACAATTAATTGACTGACCAATTAATTGACATTTATTTGTAAAAATTGATACAAAAATCTTGTTCCCTGAAATCAGGAAAGATTCAAAAATACAACAAAAGTTGCTCTTAGAGCAACTCACTTGCTCTGAGTGCAACTCACTTGCTCTGAGAGCAACTTACTCTGAGAGCAACTTACTCTGAGAGTAACTTACTTGCTCTAAGAGCAACCTACTTACTCTGAGAGCAACTCACTTGCTTTGAGAGCAACTTACTTACTCTGAGAGCAACTTACCTGCTCCGAGAGCAACTTTTGTTGTATTTTTTAATCTTTCTTGGTTTCAAGGGACAAGATTTGTATTTTAACTATTGATTTCGTCTAATTTGAATTCTTTCTCACCTAGAAACCCCTAAAATCTGTAAAGAACGAATTTGACACAATTAATTGATTGAACAATTAATTGACATTTATTTGTAAAAATTGATACAAAAATTTTGTCCCCTGAAATCAGGAAAGATTCAAAAATACAACAAAAGTTGCTCTCAGAGCAACTTACTTGCTCTGAGTGCAACTCACCTCTGAGAGCAACTTACTCTGAGAGCAACTTACTCTGAGAGCAACTTACTCTGAGAGTAACTTACTTGCTCTGAGAGCAATCTACTTACTCTGAGAGCAACTCACTTGCTTTGAGAGCAACTTACTTACTCTGAGAGCAACTTACCTGCTCCGAGAGTGACTTACCTGCTCCGAGAGCAACTTTGTTGTATTTTTCAATCTTTCTTGGTTTCAGGGAACAAGATTTGTATTTCAACTATTGATTTCGTCTAATTTGAATTCTTTCTCATCTAGAAACCCCTAAAATCTATAAAGAACGAATTTGACATAATTAAATAATTGAACAATTAATTGACATTTATTTGTAAAAATTGATACAAAAATCTTGTCCCCTGAAATCAGGAAAGATTCAAAAATACAACAAAAGTTGCTCTCAGAGCAACTTACTTGCTCTGAGTGCAACTCACTTGCTCTGAGAGCAACTTACTCTGAGAGCAACTTACTCTGAGAGCAACTTACTCTGAGAGCAACTTACTCTGAGAGTAACTTGCTCTGAGAGCAACCTACTTACTCTGAGAGCAACTCACTTGCTTTGAGAGCAACTTACTTACTCTGAGAGCAACTTACCTGCTCCGAGAGCAACTTACCCGCTCCGAGAGCAACTTACTTGCTCTGGGAGCAACTTTTGTTGTATTTTTTAATCTTTTTTGGTTTCATGGGACAAGATTTGTATTTCAACTATTAATTTGGATCCTTTCTCATCTAGAAACCCGAAAAATCTATAAAGAACGAATTTGACACAATTAATTGATTGAACAATTAATTGACATTTATTTGTAAAAATTGATACAAAAATCTTGTCCCCTGATATCAAGAAAGATTCAAAAATACAACAAAAGTTGCTCTGGGTGCAACTTTCTTGCTCTGAGAGCAACTTACTTACTCTGAGAGCAACTTACTCTGAGAGCAACTTACTTGCTCTGAGAGCAACTTACTCTGAGAGCAACTTACTCTGAGAGCAACTTACTCTGAGAGCAACTTACTCTGAGAGCAACTTACTCTGAGAGCAACTTATCTGATCTGAGAGCAACTTACCAGCTCCGAGAGCAACTTTTGTTCTATTTTTTAATCTTTCTTGGTTTCAAGGAACAAGATTTATATTTCAAGTATTGATTTCGTCCAATTTGAATTCTTTCTCATCTTGAAACCCTTAAAATCCGAAGTTATCCTTTATTTGGGACTTGCGTGGTGTTTTTACAAAATAAACGATTTCAATTCTTCGTTTTATATTCTCTTATTTAACTGCGCTACTGTTACACGGAGGTTAAGCAGAATATCAAATGGATATGGACATTTAATAGCAGGATTTTATGTCTTGAAATATTCCGGAGGCGCTGATGTTTTGACAGCTGCACGACACTAAATAACAAGGAGCTAACTGGTTATTTTAGGATTACTATTAAACTTCTGAGTTGCGATGCATTCGAACTTGCAAAAAAGCATCTTCGTTCCCGGAATTAAATAAAGCCATATTCATTTACATATTCAAATATCGGTTTATTCACAATCCGATATGAACGGTTTATGACTTTGTTTTCAATATCCTTATTTGTAAATATAAGTAATTCTGCTTCGAGGAACTAACTGGAAGATGTTTATGACCTCCGTAATTATATCGACTTCGGCCGTAAATAATTACACATATGCATTACGTACGCAAAAGTAATCTTGAATTCTGCTAAAGACTTTACCGGAGTTGGAATGTAAATGTTCATTTCAGGAAAGTGTGTGAATTAATTAACAGCTTAAATTTAACAAATGCCAAACTAAAATTGACATGTATGAAAAACGTTGACATTTCGAGAAAAACAAATTAAGGAAATAATTAAATTTGTTTGGTAAAACTTCGAAATAGCAACTTTCAGAATTTTCTGAGTTTTATCGTTTCTTAATACAGTTCAAAGCGGAAACTTCGATTGTTCAAATCAAAATTACAAAATTTCCCTAATAGCCACTAATAGCTTCTAGACGTTCAGTAGATGTACGCGTATGAGTCATTTCTGCGGCCGCGTTTGAGTCATTTCTGCGGCTGCGTTCGAGTCATTTCTGTGGCTGCTTACTAATAGCGTTCAGTAACGGATACTTATGCGGTCCATTTGCTCTACGATGTAAGAACTTCATTCCTCAGTTCGTTGCAATATGTATATGCTGCAAAAAGTAATTTTATTTTTCATGATTTTTCTTGTACCATATAAAGCATTGGTATGCTATTTCCATTTAACTAATTGTAACCTATTTCCTAAAAAGAAGTTGTTAGAAGGAATGCAGCTAATTAAAAGATAACGTCCAAAGAAATAATCAGAATCAGTCGGGATTACTTGAATTCAATGAATCATTATTAAAGTTCGCAATTAGTTTGAACGCATCACATTAACATTTAGCGGTCAGCTAACTCATAAAATTAAGGAAACCAATTTATAAAATAATAAACCACTCTGTAAACATTTTAAATAATTCAAGGAAACTATAGTGTACACATGGTCGAATGAATTATCTCTTACAATTCAAGCTACACAGCCGTAAATGGTTTCTGCGGTAGACAATGGTACTTCGAGATCCATAAAGGGGTTGCGCTGATGTAGATTAAGCTTTATGTCCCTGACGAAATGGGCATCTTGTCGTGGTACTCGACCCACGCAAATTTTCTATCCTTATCTGATGTGGAAAAACCGATTCCATACTGTTATGAAGACATTGCGTGGTAAGGGCCGTGTTGCAATCTTGGCGCTCGTGGGAACAGGTATACAATGGCAACACCATACACGCACTACGTTACTTCCGCTCTGGAGTGAAGACCGCGCGATGGAACGAGATGAAAGATGGACGATAGGTGGTTCCAATGGTACCACTTTCTAAGACTGGTGCACCGGAGACCGACAGAGTTGCCAGTTGTACATGACTCGTGTCGTTTTGCTCCGTAACCTGCTACCTCTATAGCTTCTGCGAATTCTTCCCACTAATCCCGTTCACATCCGCTAACTATTCATTTATTTACATAATACGTCAAACTGCCGCAAAGCCATCAATGCTCATACATTTCTAAAATGTGATCGGTTAATCAACCGCGCCAGTGAGGAAGAGGTAACTAAAACGAATTGTTATTTAAACTGGTTTCGGTTGTCCATCAGACTTTCAAATTTGGCACTTCGAGGGGAAGGTTAAAATTTTGGGACGAAATTTGACGAAAGTTGATAATTCGACTCGAAATTTGACGAAAGTTGAAATCTGACAAAAAAAATAGAAATCTGAAACGCCTCGCTGAAAAACCGAGTACTCCAATAAAGGTTTGACCAATCCTGAAGTTATAGGAAAAAAGTTGGGACCAATAATACAAAAAAGTTACCTTATACTGGTGACTTTTATGACTTTAGTTACATCGCAAATAACTTGGGTGTGATCCTCTTAAAACTGGGGCACCCATATAATAAATCTAGATCATACGGAAGGTCATTAACGACCAATTAATTCTTAAACTATTAACGTAATAATTTCACGCGATTATTGGAAATTTTCTCTTCGAATAACAGTGAACGAAAACTTTTTTTACGCGTAGAGCAGTAGATGGGTATCTAGGTTTGACGAGTTGCTTCTTTGTCTTCTAAATTACCTGTCGTGATAAAAGTAAATTGTCAAAACGATTTTGACGCGGTAATTAGCTTTTTGTACGTTCATTACGAACACTCGTACTAGTTGCGCTAGCGAGATCAGGAAATGGATTCCAGATCATGAGAAATTTCAAGTGCTGCCTTGATATGCGGATAATTTTTCTTCAGTTTGGTTTTTATCGACGGCCTAAGTGCACTTCAATTAAATACAGAGAACGTTTCTTTGTATTGACAGTTACACTGAAGAATTTGGAAGCGATGAGGAACCTCAAATCGCTTATGTCACTTTTGTTACAGTTGCAACCGTTTCCAATTATGATAATATCGTCATTGTTATAAAAACAGTGCTCAACTATATTAATTAATTATGCCTTCTGTAATCAAGAAGTAATTATAATTACTCCAGAAACACTTAAGAATCCATTAATAAAACGTCAATCTTCAAATTAATTGTGCTCCACATTATCAGCAGCGCGATTGTTTTTTCGATCATATACCACTATCTATGTCGGCGAATCGGTTTAATGAAACATTTCTTCTGATTTAATTATAGTCGAATGCGTCGAAAAAACCATAAAGAATTCCACTGACAAAAAAGACAAAAGAGTAATCAAAACATTAAGATAAGAGGTCGGTTGGTCCACTTAACGTTAAATCCTGATTCATCATCATCAGAAGTCCATTAGGTGCATCCATTATGCGAGTCAGTGGGATCAGCCACGGCCGCATCGCACGAAGGACACAAAAACTGGTAATGATCGACCGACGCAACAAGCCCTCCACGGTTTTCATCTCGTCCTTAGTCAGAGACTAAATCCTTAGTCATCCACACAATGCCTTTGAAAACCATACTCGTCCACATGTGTCTGAAAGATGCGCCGGCTACCACCTAACCATACGCGCCTTCCATCATTAAAAGTTCAATTCCAGTAACATCAGCTTCGTCATTATTTCGCATCTATACATACCGTGTAATAATAGCTGTGCGCTTTCAATAACAAACATTTACATACATCATCATCGTGGATTGAAAAGTACCCTTGATCCACAGTGACAACCTTGTTACTAAGTCTTCACAATTGAACGTGTCATCATGCAGAGTTAAACAAGTTCTATTAAGTTCACTGTCCATTTTACATGACGTCCAGTTCACAAACGTTGCGTGTTTTTCCGTAAAAAAAAGCGACATACCTAACTGTATTATTATATTAAAACTTGTAGGTACATTTAATTGGTGGAGACTCATCAAGTTCAGTTATCCAATTCGAAGAATTCTAATGAAATGGGTTCAAATCACTGCAGTTACGTTATGGTGATAAATCAACTGATCCAACACTTTACTTTTTTGCTGTACTCTACTTGAGTCAAATCAGTTGAGCTATCACTGTACTCTACTTGGTCCAAATTTGAGCTATCGCTGTACTCTACTTGGGCCAAATTTGAGCCATCGCTGTACTTTCCTTGGGTCAAATCAGTTGAGCTATCACTGTACTTTACTTGGGCCAAATTTGAGCTATCGCTGTACTCTACTTGGGCCAAATTTGAGCCATCGCTGTACTTTCCTTAGGTCAAATCAGTTGAGCTATCGCTGTACTCTACTTTGGCCAAATCCGTTGGGCTATCACTGTACTCTACTTGGGCCAAATTTGAGCTATCGCTGTACTCTACTTAGGTCAAATCAGCTGAGCTATCCCTGTACTCTACTTGCTCTAGTCTAGTTCGTTGTCCAGGGTAAAAAAAATGTATTGTTTGATATTAATAATCCCCCACCTCCTTCCCAAATGTAATAGGCATCCAGGCCTCCTTGTGCCCATAGTCACATGCCGGTTTTGTTTTATGGATAATTCGCCACTGTGACGAGTTTTGGTTTATCGAAATTTTGGCCACCAAGCACGAGTTTTATGAGTTTTAAAAGTTGACGAGTTTTAAAAATTGACGAGTTTTAAAAATTGACGATTTTTAAAAATTGACGAGTTTTAAAAATTGACGAGTTTTCAAAATTGATGAGTTTTAAAAATGGACTGATCTTAACTCAATATGAAAATAATGATGACGGGATAACGTTTCTTTAAAAGTGTCTAATTAGCTCTTGAGTCTCTAGAATATCCAATCAATATGTACAAGTTAGAAACTTCTACTTTATCAAGATCAACTTATAGTGGAAAAAAAAACATTGCTGATGAAAAATTGAAATAGAAATCTTGCCCCCTAAAACTAACAAATAGTAAAAAACACCACAGAGGTTGCTCTAATGTTTTTTCATCTTTTTTGGTTTCAGGGGATAAGATTTGTATTTCAATTTTTGAAGATAACTAAGGACCAAAATTACTGATGAACTTTAGCTTATTACCAAAGTGATGACCACCAATAACATCAAAGTTTTAACTGAACTGATACACAAAATATGACAACGTTTTGCTTCAAGGGTAGGTTTTCTTCAACTCTTCATCGCTCTGGCATATCAAACGATGATGTACAAGTTGTGTATGATTTCGTTGAAATTTTGACCACCAAATCATGGTTTGATTGTACCTGAATACCACCAAATAATTATTAAGATGAATTCTGTACCACAATACGCAAGATTTTGAAGGGGGTATGCTATTCAATTTGAAATGAAGCTTCTGGTTAGTTTTAAGGATCTCTAGCATAACCATTCTCTAAGTTATAACTTGGAAAAATGTTCCATATGAAGACAAAATCATGGTGGAAAAAGAGAATATTACTGATGAACTTTCGTTTGAAATTTTCACCACCAACTAATTATTAAGATATATTTTCTATCAAAATACGTAAGATTATGAAGGGGTCTGCTGTGATAAGTGAAGAAAATTGAAGGCAATGTTATGGTGGAAAAAGATAATATTACTGATGAACTTTCGTTTTTCATTAAAATCTTGACCACCAAATGATTATTAAGTAGGATCCATAAGATACAGCTTAGAAAAATGTACCACATGAAGACAATATTATAGTGGAAAAAGAACGTATTACTGATGAACTTTCATTTTTCATTAAAATTTTGACCACCAAATGGTGATTAAGTAGGATCCATAAGACAAAGCTTAGAAAAAGGTACCAGATGAAGACAATATTATAATGGAAAAAGAACGTATTACTGATGAACTTTCATTTTTCATTGAAATTTTGACCACCAAACGATGATTCAGTAGGATCCATAAGATACAGTTTAGAAAAATGTATCGAATGAAGACAATATTATAATGGAAAAAGAACGTATTACTGATGAACTTTCGTTTTTCATTAAAATCTTGACCACCAAATGATTATTAAGTAGGATCCATAAGATACAGCTTAGAAAAATGTACCACGTGAAGACAATATTATAATGGAAAAAGAACGTATTACTGATGAATTTTCGTTTTTCATTAAAATCTTGACCACCAAATGATTATTAATTAGGATCCGTAAGATACAGCTTAGAAAAATGTACCACATAAAGACCATATTATAGTGGAAAAAGAATATATTACTGATGAACTTTCGTTTTTCATTGAAATTTTGACCACCAAATGATAATTAAATAGGATCGATAAGTTGCAGTTTAGATAAATGAAGGGAATATTATGGTGGAAAAAGGTAATATTACTGATGAACTTTCGTTTTTCATTAAAATTTTGACCACCAAATGGTGATTAAGTAGGATCCATAAGACAAGGCTTAGAAAAATGTACCAGATTCAGACATTATTATAATGGAAAAAGAACGTATTACTGATGAACTTTCGTTTTTCATTAAAATCTTGACCACCAAATGATTGTTAATTAGGATCCGTAAGATACAGCTTAGAAAAATGTACCACATGAAGACAATATTATAATGGAAAAAGAACGTATTACTGATGAACTTTCATTTTTCATTTAAATTTTGACCACCAAATGATAATTAAGTAGGATCGATAAGTTACAGTTTAGAAAAATGAAGGCAATGTTATGGGGGAAAAAGATAATATTACTGATGAACTTTCGTTTTTCTTAAAAATCTTGACCACCAAATGATTATTAAGTAGGATCCATAAGATACAGCTTAGAAAAATGTACCACATGAAGACAATATTATAGTAGAAAAAGAACGTGTTACTGATGAATTTTCGTTTTTCATTGAAATTTTGACCACCAAACGATGATTAAGTAGGATCTATAAGATACAGTTTAAAAAAATGTACCAGCTAAAGACAATATTATAATGGAAAAAGAAATTATTACTGATTAACTTAAGTTTTGCATTGAAATTTTGACCACCAATGACTTCCAAATGATTTCTAAGTAAGAGCGATAATATACAGCGTAGAAAAATGTACCACATGAAGACGAAGTTATTATGGAAAAATAAACTGTTACCGATGAACTTTTATTTTTCATTGAAATTTTGGACACCAAATGATAATTAAGTAGGATCCATAAGATGCAGCTTAGAAAAATGTACCACATGAAGACAATATTATAATGGAAAAAGAACGTATTACTGATGAACTTTCATTTTTCATTGAAATTTTGACCACCAAACGATGATTAAGTAGGATCCATAAGATACAATTTAGAAAAATGTATCAGATGAAGACAATATTATGATGGAAAAAGAACGTATTACTGATGAACTTAAGTTTTGCATTGACATTTTAACCACCAATGACTTCCAAATGATTTCTAAGTAAGAGCGATAAGATACAGCGTAGAAAAATGTACCACACGAAGACGAAGTTATTATGGAAAAATAAACTGTTACTGATGAACTTATATTTTTCATTGAAATTTTGGACACCAAATGATAATTAAGTAGGATCCATAAGATACAGCTTAGAAAAATGTACCACATGAAGACAATATTATAATGGAAAAAGAACGTATTACTGATGAACTTTCATTTTTCGTTGAAATTTTGACCACCAAACGATGATTAAGTAGGATCCATAAGATACAATTTAGAAAAATGTATCAGATGAAGACAATATTATGATGGAAAAAGAACGTATTACTGATGAACTTTCGTTTTTCATTGAAATTTTGACCACCAAACGACAATTTTTTGACATTTATATTTTATGAACTCTACGAACAATATAATCATGGTTGCCAGACCTCCTTTACTTTGAAAGACCAGGTTGAGGACTTTTTTTTGGCCATCAAAATATTTACGCTTAATACATTTCAAATCGAAGATATTTTAATTAATAATATCGTTTAGAAAAACAACTAGGAAGGCGTAGAAAAAGCATGAATTAAAAATAAATTTAGTAATTTCGTCTTTTTTGTAAAAATTTAGACTTGATCGAAATTTTAACTTCTTGCTTATTAAAAATTTAAATCACTGAACATACTTTATCGTTAATACGCTTTGGTAAGTGGTAAAATGGTGTGCAACTACCATCTAACCATAGGATATAGAAATTAGACGAAATTTCAGCGATACAATGAAATTTTGGGAAAACAGTCGAAAGTTCGAGGATTAAAATCCAAATTTTGAGATTAAAGTTAAATTTTCGAAAGTCAAAACCTCGAAATTAAAATAAAAATTATGACTGATCTCGAAATTTCTTTTATTTTATTGATGCCCCATTCTACGCCTTCGCAAGCAACATAAACTGAAACTACTTTTTTGGTTATCAATTTGTCCTGAATGAGAAAATTCAGTATTCAATGAACTTCCAGTAAAATGAAACTCGGTTTTTATATGCCAATCTACCGTAAATCTAAACAAGATAGTGGCAACCCTGAATATAGGATCCATAAGATACAGTTTAGAAACATGTATCAGATGAAGACACTATTATAACGAAAAAAGAACGTATTAGTGGTAAACTTTCATTTTTCATTAAAATTTTGACCACCAAAGAATGATTAAGTAGGATCCATAAGATACAGCTTAGAAAAATGTACCAGATAAAGGCAATATTATAATGGAAAAAGAAAGTATTACCGATGAGCTTTCGTTTTGCATTGAAATTTTGATCACCAATGACTCCCAAATGATTATTAAGTAAGAGCGATAGGATACAGCGTAGAAAAATGTACCACATGAAGATGAAGTTATTTTGGAAAAATAAACCGTTACTGATGAACTTTTATTTTTCATTGAAATTTTAAGCACCAAATGATGATTAAGTAGGATCCACAAGTTGCAGTTTGGATAAATAAAGGGAATATTATGGTGGAAAAAAATAATATTACTGATGAACTTTCGTTTTTCATTGAAATTTTGACCACCAAATAATGATTAAGTAAGATCCATAAGATACGGCTTAGGAAAATGTACCAGATGATGATAGTCTTATAATGGAAAAAGAACGTATTACTGATGAACTTTCGTTTTCCATTGAAATTTTGACCACCAAATGATTAGTGAGATGTATTCCACACCAGAATAGTAAGATTATGAAAGCGATATGCTATTCAATTGCAAATGAAGCTTCTAGCTAGTTTCTAGAGTCTCCATCATAACCATCAGATAAGGTACAGATCAGAAAGGTGTACCACATGAAGACAAAATCATGGTGGAAAAAGAAACTATTACTGATGAACTTTCGTTTTTCATTGAAATTTTGACCACCAAATGATGATTAAGTAAGATCCATAAGATGCAGCTTAGGAAAATGTACCAGATGAAGACAGTATTATAATGGAAAAAGAACGTATTACTGATGAACTTTCGTTTTTCATTGAAATTTTGACCACCAAATGATGATTAAGTAAGATCCATAAGATACGGTCCAGAAAGATGTACCTATGAAGACAGAATTGTGATGGAAAAAGAAAATATTGCTGATGAAGTTTCGTTTTCCATTGAAATGTTGACCACCAAATGATTATTTAGATGTATTCTATGCCGAATTAGTAAGATTACGAAGGCGGTATGCTACTCAATTTCAAATGAAGCTTCTAGCTAGTTTCTAGAGTCTCCATCATAACCATTAGATAAGGTACAGCTCAGAAAGGTGTACCACATGAAGACAAAATTATGGTGCAAAAAGAAACTATTACTGATGAATTTTCGCTTTTCATTGCAAATTTGACCACCAAATGAGGATTCTGCATCACAATACGTAAGATTGTGAAGACGATATGCTATTGGATTTCAAATAAAGCTTCTGGCTAAGTTTCTGGAGTTTCCAGCATAACCATTCGATGAGATGCAGCTCAGAAAGATGTCCCACATGAAGACAAAATTATTGTGGAAAAAGAAAATATTACTGATGAACTTCCGTTATCCATTGACATTTTGACCACCAAATGCTTGTAAGAGCCTCCAGCATAACCATTAGGTGAGATGTACCACATGAAGACAAAATTATGGTGGAAAAAGAAAATATTACTGATGAACTTTCATTTTTCATTGAAATTTTGACCACCAAATGATTATTAAGATGGTTTCTGTAGTAGAATGTAGTAAAATCTTAATCATGAAGGAGGTATGCTATTTAATTCCAAATGAAGTTTCTGGTTAAATTCAAAGATATCTATCATTGCCATTATATGTTATAACTTGGAAAAATGTTCGATATGGAGGCAAAATTATGATGGAAAAAGAAAATATTACAGATGAACTTTCCTATTTCATTGAAAATTTGACCACCAAAAACAGTGATGAGTATAAGGAATGATCGATTTTGACTTTTGTTCCAAACTCTTTATTTTAAAATTGTTATTTTTTTCGGCAACGTCTAGACTTTAAAATCGAATTTTTGACCTTTGATCTCGAAATTTTGAATTAGAAGAAGTTTGAATTAGAAGAAATTTGAATTAGAAGTTTGAATTAAAAGACGTTTGAATTAGAAGTAGAAATTGGAGCTTTCTTTTTCATGTTTCATTTCAAATTTCTTTCTTTGGAATTGTGTGTGTCTGCGCATAGTAAGTGTTCTATCAATTTTTATTTTGTAATCTCTATTAAAAGTCGATCCATCTCGGTAAGCATCATTTGCATCCTTGTACAAGCGTACTATCCGAGACATCTCTAGATGTAAAATGGAATTAATTGCATACCTGATTTCGCGTATACATGCTAAAAGATAAGCCACAAACGCACATCCAACAAATTTCTACAAATGCGGTTACAGAGGAAAGAGATTAATGAAATCTAAAGGCGATAAGCCGCGGTCTTCCAAATGAGTAATGAAGGCAAAACTGGTACATCGGTTTACCGGAATGCGAGAGACGACGTCTAGCGAGGTATCGTGCCCATTTTATGGGTTCTCGGCCCGCACAATAGTAAGGTAGTAACGAGATATTTAACCTTATGCTCGATGTATGGAAATCAGCCGAACCTCGTGACTGGAATTAACTTTTCATGTGTTACGGCAGCGAATTCATGAATTCCACAAAATGTCACTTGGACGTTTCCGCATTTTGTGTACGCGGACAGTAATTGATACCGATTTTTAAAAACCCCAACTGGATCGCCTGTAGTTTCTTAACCTTTGGACCCGTGGACCACTTTCAATTTGAGAATTGGTGATCACTAAAAAAAATGCATCATCCCAACAGTAAATCTGACCACCGTTGGAGGTTCAATGCGCCAAATTCTTCCTGGTCAAGTTGTTGTTTTGTTTTGATGGCAAAATAAAAAAGTTTATGGGCGCAACTTCTGTCGAATCAAAAATAAAGTTCATCGTAGACAGTCACGGACCCCAGACACTGTGGACTCCCAAGGGATCCATGGACCCAAGATCAAGAACTTTTAACCTGTATTTTGGTGGAATGGACTGGTCCTTGGTTATCTTCAAATATTGAAATACAAATCTTGTCTCCTGAAACCAAGATTTTTCTTTAAGGTACAGGCTTATTTCATATCAAGGCAAAATTATAGTTGAAAAAGGAAATATTACTGATGAATTTTCCTTTTTTATTAAAATTTTGAGCACCAAACGCATCGGTCATAGGGACTGAAATTCCGGAATCCCAAGATCCCGATATATATTCCACGTGAAGACAACATTGTAATGGAAAAAGATAATATTACTGATGAGCTTACGTTTTTCATTGACAATTTGACCACCAAATGAAGATTTGATTGTACCTGAATGATCTCTAGCATAACCATTGGTTAAGGTACAGGCTTGTTTCATATGAAGGCAAAATTATAATGGAAAAAGAAAATATTACTGATGAACTTTCGTTTTTCATTGAAATTTTGGCCACCAAATGATTTGATTGTTGCATGGTCTCTAACATAACTATTTGATGAGTACAGGCTTGGAAAAGTGTTCCATATGAAGACAAAATTATAGTGGAAAAAGAAAATATTACTGATGAATTTTCCTTTTTCGTTAACATGTTGAGCACCAAAAGCATCGGTCACAGGGATTGCAATCCCGGTACACCGAGATCACGATATATGTTCCACATGAAGACAAAATTGTAATGGAAAAAGAAATTTTGGCCACCAAATGATTTGATTGTTGCATGGTCTCTAACATAACTATTTGATGAGTACAGGCTTGGAAAAGTGTTCCATATGAAGACAAAATTATAGTGGAAAAAGAAAATATTACTGATGAATTTTCCTTTTTCGTTAACATGTTGAGCACCAAAAGCATCGGTCACAGGGATTGCAATCCCGGTACACCGAGATCACGATATATGTTCCACATGAAGACAAAATTGTAATGGAAAAAGATAATACTACTGATGAACTTTCGTTTTTCATTGATATTTCGACCACCAAATGAAGATTTGATTGTACCCGAATGATCTCTAGCATATCCATTGGTTAAGGTACAGGCTTGTTTCATATGAAGGCAAAATTATGGTCGAAAAAGAAAATATTACTGATGAACTTTCCCATTTCGTTAAAATTTTGAGAACCAAAAGCATCGATCATAGAGACTGCAATCCCAGCATACTGGGATCCTGATATATGTTCCACATGAAGACAAAATTGTAATGGAAAAAGATAACATTGCTGATGAACTTTCGTTTATCATTGATATTTTGATCACCAAATAAAGATTTGATTGTACTTGAATGATACCTAGCATAACCATTGGATAAGGAACAGGCTTGTTTTATATGAAGGCGAAATTATAGTCAAAAAAGAAAATATTACTGATGAACTTTCCGTTTTCATTAAAATTTTGAGCACCAAACGCATCGGTCATAGGGACTGAAATCCCGATATACAATGATCCCGATATATGTTCCATGTGAAGACAAAATTGTAATGGAAAAATATAATACTACTGATGAACTTTCGTTTTTCATTGATATTTCGACCACCAAATGAAGATTTGATTGTACCCGAATGATTTCTAGCATATCCATTGGTTAAGGTACAGGCTTGTTTCATATGAAGGCATAATTATAGTTGAAAAAGAAAATATTACTGATGAACTTTCCTTTTTCATTACAATTTTGAGCACCAAACGCATCGGTCATAGGTACTGAAATCCCAGTGTATCAAGATCCCGATATATGTTCCACGTGAAGACAAAATTGTAATGGAAAAAGGTAATATTACTGATGAACTTTCGTTTTTCATTGAAATTTTGGCCACCAAATGATTTGATTGTTGCATGGTCTCTAACATAACCATTTGATGAGTACAGGCTTGGAAAAGTGTTCCATATGAAGACAAAATTATAGCGGAAAAAGAAAATATTACTGATGAACTTCCCTTTTTCGTTAACATGTTGAGCACCAAAAGCATCTGTCATAGGGACTGCAATCCCAGTATACTGGGATCCTGATATATGTTCCACATGAAGACAAAATTGTAATGGAAAAAGATAATATTACTGATGAACTTTCGTTTTTCATTCACATTTTAACCACCAAATGAAGATTTGATTGTACCCGAATGATCTCCAGCATATCCATTGGTTAAGGTACAGGCTTGTTTCATATGAAGGCAAAATTATGGTCGAAAAAGAAAATATTACTGATGAACTTTCCTTTTTCGTTAAAATTTTGAATACCAAAAGCATCCGTCATAGGGACTGCAATCCCAGTATACTGGGATCCTGATATATGTTCCACATGAAGACAAAATTGTAATGGAAAAAGATAATATTACTGATGAACTTTCGTTTTTCATTGACATTTTGACCACCAAATGATTTGATTGTGCCTGAATGGTCTCCAGCATAACATCTGGATAAGGTACATGCTTAGAAAAATGTTTGATATGAAGGCAAAACTGTAGTGGAAAAAGAAAATATTACTGATGAACCTTCCCTTTTCGTTAAAATTTTGAGCACCAAAAGCATCGGTCATAGCGACTGCAATCCCAGTATACTGAGATCCCGATATATGTTTCACATGAAGACAAAATTGTAATGAAAAAAGATAATATTACAAGATCTTCCTTGGTTTTAGGGGACAAGATTTGTATTTCAGTAGTGTATTTGACATGAAAAATAAATCCGCTTGATTACATGAAGATAAACAAAGACATTTTGTAAAAATATTGAAAAAATAGTAACAGAACGCGCTTCATCTTCTAGTTTCCAAGAAAGGAAGCCTTCGCCTTCCGATAATGAGAGCCTGTCACGTGACAAGGTTGATGTGTCTAATTGTACCTCCAATTAGTTTCCGACGTGCCACTTCTTTTATGACCTGACATCATCGCTAAGCCGGATTAACTCAACTCAGCGACCTTATGGTATCTCCCGGCGGGATCTCTCGAAGCGTTTCGATATGTTAATGGAATGGAATGGAAAGAAAAGAGGGAGACCCTCTATAAGTCGATTAATTGATGCGATAACGCGTTGGTCAGTAAAATTCCATTTTTACGTTTTCAACTTGACCTTTAATATTGAGGAATGTCGATAACGACGGTGTTAAAAGTTAAGAATGCACGATTATTGCCCCTTTGGTTGTTACCACTGAAATTCGCCACCAAAATCCAAGCCAAGTTGTTATTGGAGCACTTAAAACTCCTTGAATTGACTAAAAGGTCAACGAGAACAAAGCAAACGGTTGTAATTATTTTAGGAAATCGTGAGTATTTTTAGTGAAATTTACCACCAAATTACTTGGTTTTGGTGGAATGGATTAGACTTTGGTTATCTTCAAAAATTGATAAACTAACTTGTCCCCTTCAACCAAGAAAAATTAAAAAAACAGTGGCAGAGTGGTCGTTGTTATTTCGTTATTGTAATTGGAACAGTCAGCACTAATGCACTAAAATGTCAACGATATCAAATGCAACGAAAGCAATTTCCTTTTGAAATGCTTCTAGAACTTGCCAGTGCAAGTGTGTTGGCAGCTTGCAGGTAGATAAAATAGGGATGTTCTCGCAAGAGGGTGACTTTTTATTTAGCATAAAAACCAGTTGAGCAACCACTCCATCGAAAGGGAAATCTGACGTTTAATTCACCACATGTTTCACCTATTTACACATCCAACCAGATCGACTGGTCTATTACAATTACAATATGTAAGAGGAAGAAATTTTTGAATTTTTCATTCCACTTGAACTCGAGATTTAATAAACTGTGAAGGTAGAACTGAAGCTGTTCTTGCAACCGTTCTATCAACAGACGCATAAACACGGTGGTATTTAGTAGTCTCTGGTGGTATTAGATTTTTTGGAAGTTCATCCTCTAAGCCTTAGCGTCTAAGGAGGCAAAACAAGGGACGGAATTTTGTATGGGAATTGAGTCATTTTTGTTAGTTGGTTTTCTTAGTTTTGTTAGTTGGTTTTCTTAGTTTGGTTAGTCAGTTTTGTTGATTAGTTTGAGAAAAACGGAATGTTTTCTGAGATGTTGCCGTTTGTCGAAGAGAAATCTCATCTGGCGCTTGACCATTTGCCAAATTTGATTAAGGTTTAATTTCTATGTCGAAAAGTGCCAAATGTTTGAAATTTTGAATGTCAAATAGATATGACAATACCAAATCAAGGAACAATTAATCAAGTCGAAGGTTTTTGAATAAATCAGAAGATTATGATGAGGAAAAAATAGAAAATAGAAGATCGTAAAGAAAATAAGATGTGGAAGAAGCTTCAGAGGAAGAAGATGCTTTTAATAAATCAGAAGATTATGATGAAGAAAAAATAAAAAATAGAAGATCGTAAAGAAAATAAGGTGTGGGAGAAGCTGCAGAGGAAGAGGATACTTTTAATAAATCAGAAGATTATGATATAGAAAAAATAAAAAATAGAAGATCGTAAAGAACATGAGATTTGGAAGAAGCTGCAGAGGAAGAGGATGCAGATATGAAAGAAGCTGCTAAGGAAGAGGATGCAGATGTGGAAGAAGCTGCTAAGGTAGAGGTTGCAGATGAGGAAGAAGGTGAAGGTGAAGAACGGACAGCAGGAAATGAGGACGAAAGAGAAAAAAGAAACCGAAGAAGAGGATTAAAGTTTCCTTTGAGACATTTGCGAAAATCGAAATTTGAAATCAAAAATGTTCAACATCTTTAAAAAAGTCCAAATTTGGCCAAAAGTTACAAGACTTGATTGTCAGCCAAATTAACAAAAACACTGAAATTTTGAAAGGTAACAAACAATAGTGATCAAATGCCATAACTATTAGAAAAGTCCAAGTTTTCAAAAAAAATCGACATTTTGAAACCAATTAAACTGGAAAAGTGGCCACTTAAAAAAAGTCGAAATGTTCAAATGAAAACCTTTAAGTCCACCATAAAGAATAAACCTTTTTAAAAAAATTAAACATTTGAGGTAAAGTTAAATTTTGAGGTAAAGTCAAAGGTCTAATTTTCGACAAGTCGAAATTTTGAGAAGTCGAAATAAAATCGAAATCTTGAAAGAATTCAACCTTTCAAAAAAAAAAATGATATTATCTAAACCGCATTGTCAAGTTTTAAAAGAAGAAATGTTCGAAAAGCAAAATTTTAAAAATAATCTTCATAAATTGTTACTGAATTTATCGATATTTCTGTTGTGCACTCTATACCTTCCCCCTTGTTTTTTTTATGGATAGTTTTGGGGTCGTATCACCCTTTATATGAAATCGTACTCCTTAAAGCTCGGGTGTGTTAAAAAATGTTGTGCTCTTAGCACATATACGTTAAAAATATATTTTAAATTCTTATACCTGCTGTCTGTGTTTACATTGGGTTGTTAGTATTTACTCTTCTTGATAAAGCCCCATAGTCAACTCAACTTCTGAGAAGTGCTTAATCGCTTTTAAAAACCAAAACTAAATGCGTACAGGTAACAAGAATGCAGACATTTTAGCAGGATGTAGTGACACGTTATAATTTTACTTTGAAACTGGTTAAGTGTCAGCTTTTAAATTTCAGTTGGGTTTGCTTTCAAAACCCTTGTAATTATTAGGTTTTATTATTTATTACACTCCACTTTCCTGTTATTTATAATTTCTCGACTGATCCTTAGTTATCTTCAAAAATTTTCCCTTGAAACCAAAAAAGATTAAAAAACACAACAGAGGTTGCTCTAACGCATTTCGATAGCCAAGCTATCATCTTCAGAGAGATACTGACAGAAGTTGGAATTTTTATCAGATAGATTAATTCGAGGATATTTGGTAAAGAGTCAATTTGGCTTTTACTGGATTTCGTCATTTTTAAGCTCGAGAATCATGACGTTGATAAACAAATTTATGCCTACTGTCGATAGCTTTTGGTTTCGATTTTTTTTGGAAACGATTGTGTGCAGTGCGACGTTTTCTAGAACCCTTAAAATGTAGCGCGACACATTGGGGTCTTCACATACCTGCGGGAAATTTTTAACACTGTTTCGATTTTTCTTGAAGTGATTGTGTGTAATGCGATGTTTTTTTTTAAACGAATTCTAGTGAAGGCAACGCGCTTGACTCTGCCTCTTTCATATCTGACTGAAAATATAGTATATTCAAAATAAAATAAACCTCGAAGTTTGTAAATCTTTTTATCAATTAACCTTTATTGCTCACTAGGTGTTACTTTTACATTCATAAATATTTCAATTCCTTTCGTCAATGTCTGGAAAATGTGCACAAGAATGTGAGATATCCGCATAAATTTTGTTCGCTCGGTTTAAAGTCGAGATATTTTTATGTACCGTTTTTAATTTTTTATTGCTTCCATTAAACAGAATATACCTATTATCAATGAAAGTTTTATTTATGCCATTATAAATACTTCAAATAGATTAATTAGCAATTCTATTTAAGGAGGTGAATGTTTTTATATAATTCAAGGTGTATTTATTTATACTTTCATCAAGTCGTTATCAGTCGCCTTGAAATCATGAATGAATGGCTCCATTCATAAAATAAAATCGTGCTGAATTAAACATCTGGGAAATATTATTGATAATTGCCAGTTCAAATATTTTGTAAGTGCGAAGGAGTTGTCTAATTTTGCGTATTTGTCTAATTGTTAGGAGTGATTTATGTTTACTTTTCCAGATCATATTGCCATCCATAAATAAATACAATTTGTATGAGGTCTCCAGTATTGGGCGATTATGGAAGATATAATCGATCATGAAAGATATAATCGAAATATTTCGATTATGGTCGCATAATCGACCACTCGATGATTGCAACTGAGAAATGAATGATAATGATGTTTCATCTTCCAAATATTCTATTCATTAGCGCCCTTACTACCGAACGACTGAAGCATTTAAATCAATACGATTATTCCGATTATGAGTGATATTCTATATCCCATATTTCAAAGAGTTCGAAAAATGAGAAATTAAAAGTAGAAACATTCAAAAAAGGTTTTAATTTGAAAAAGATCGAAATTTTAAACAAGGTCCACATCCTGAAAAACGCCAACTTTGAGAAAAAGTCGAAATTTTGATGGTAAAAGGTTGAAAAAAAGTAGAAATTAAAAAAAAATCAACTTACCAAACAAGATAGAAATTTTTAAAATAATATTTATTTTTCAAGGAAAGTATATTTAATAACGAAGGCTTCCACGGGCAGAGTCAGCACAGGATATACTTCTTCCGGGATTGGACCGTGTCAAAGGACTACCAAAAGTGTTCGATGTTGGTGGGGGTTTGTTTTTTATTTTTTGGTGGAACGGACTGGTCCTTGGTTACCTTCACAAATTGAAATACAAAACTTGTCCCCTGAAACCAAGAAAGAATAAAAAGGTTGCTCTAACGCGTTTCGACAGTCAAGATATCATCTTCAGAGAGATGAAGATGATAGCTTGGCTGTCGAAACGCGTTAGAGCAACCGTTTTAATCTTTCTTGGTTTCAGGGGACAAGTTTTGTATTTCAAAAGTACATTTATATTAGTCAAAACTTCGAGAAAAAATTAAAATTTTAAACAAGTTTCGAAATTTAAGAAAAAGCGGAAATTTTCAAAAAAAAGTGTCTAAAATGAAAAGTGTTTCAAAATGAATGAATTTTCAAAAAAATAGAGACTCCAAAATATTGACAAAAGTCGAAATTTTGAAAAAGGTTCGAAATTTTGTGTTCACATTTTTAAGAAATTGGAAATTGTATTTTTAAGAAATTCGAAATTTTCAAATAAAAGTCAAAATTTTTAAACCAAACTTGAAATTCATTAGAGCAACCTTTGTTGTGTTTTTTTAATCTTTCTGGTTTCAGGGGACAAGTTCTGTATTTCAATTTTTCAAAATAATCAAGGACCAGTCCGCTCCATCAAAAGCAAACTTAAAAAAATAAAATTTTGCATGAAAGTCAACATTTTTCAGAAAATATTAAAAACGTAAAAATTTAGCAAATAAGTAAACATTTAAATATAAATGCGAAATTGTTGAGTTGAACTTTTCAAAAGAAATCAAAATTAAAGGATTCTAAATCTTCAAAATATATCGAAATTTTAAAAATGTCACAAATATGTTTATTTTCTATTTTACATTCAGATTTCAAAGTCGAATTTTTGGATTTATCAGGAAACATAATTTACATATTTAGAACTTTATTCGTAAATTTTTCACAGAATTACTAATTTTTTCTCGAAATTTTAACATTAAATATAAAATATTATCATTTTGTTTACATTTTATTTTTACTTTGAAATGACCATTAAGATGATCTCAGGAGGACTTAAACCACCATCCTCTCGCTCCCTGGGGAGTGCCATTGAAATCACAGCTATGGCAGATGACAAGCCTGCGATCGGGCAAAATATCACGGAAGAACGTGCGAAATCAAACTGAAAATGCAGGGAACGCGTTCGTTATGTTTGTATCGTTTACTTATCTCACTAATTCTGTGGGATTCCGCTCATGTAATCGATCAGTCGGGACTGAAAAATAGTGTCTGATTTATCGGGATCCCGGTATACCGGGATTGGAGTCTCCACCACCGATGCTTTGGTGCTCAAAATTTTAATGAAAATGGAAAGTTCATCAGTAATATTTTCTTTTTCCACTATAATTTTGCCTTCATATGAAACAAGCCTGTGCCTTATCGAATGGTTATGCTAGAGATCATTCAGGTACGATCAAATCATCATTTGGTGGTCGAAATGTCAATGAAAAACGAAAGTTCATCAGTAATATTATCTTTTTCCATTACAATTTTGTCTTCATGTGGAACATATATCGGGATCTCAGTATACTGGGATTGCAGATCCTATGACCGAAGCTTTTGGTGCTCAAAGTTTTAGCGAAAAAGGAAGGTTCATCAGTAATATTTTCTTTTTCCACTATAATTTTGCCTTCATATGAAAGAAGCCTGTACCTTCACCAATGGTTATGCTAGAGATCATTCAGGTCCAATGCAAATCCTCATTTGGTGGTCATAATGTCAATGAAAAAAGAAAGTTCATCAATAATATTATCTTTTTCCATTACAATTTTGTCTTCATCTGGAACATATAGCGGGATTGCAGTCCCTATGACCGATGCGTTTGGTGCTCAAAATTTTAACGAAAAAGGAAAGTTCATCAGCAATATTTTCTTTTTTCATTATAATTGTCCCTTCATATGAAACAAGCCGGGACTTTATCGAATGGTTATGCTAGAGACTATTCAGGTACAATCAAATCATCATTTGGTTGTCAAAATGTCAATGAAAAACGAAAGTTCATCAGTAATATTATCTTTTTCCATTACAATTGTGCCTTCACGTGGAACATATATCGGGATCTTGGTATACCGGGGTTGCAGTTCCTATGACCGATGGTTTTGGTGCTCAAAATTTTAACGAAAAAGGAAGGTTCATCAGTAATATTTTCTTTTTCTACTATAATTTTGCCTTCATATGAAACAAGCCTGCACCTTAGCCAATGGTTATGTTATGGATCATTCAGGTCCAATCAAATCATCATTTGGTGGTCATAATGTCAATGAAAAAAGAAAGTTCATCAGTGATATTATCTTTTTCCATTACAATTTTGTCTTCATCTGGAACATATAACGGGATTGCAGTCCCTATGACCGATGCGTTTGGTGCTCAAAATTTTAACGAAAATGGAAAGTTCATCATGAATATTTTCTTTTTCCGTTATAATTTTCCCTTCATATGAAACAAGCCTGTACCTTATCGGATGGTTATGCTAGAGATCATGCAGGTACAATCAAATCATCATTTGGTGGTCGAAGTGTCAATGAAAAACGAAAGTTCATCAGTAATATTATCTTTTTCCATTACAATTTTGTCTTCACGTGGAACATATATCAGGATCTTGGTATACCGGGATCTCAGTCCTAATGACCGATGCGTTTGGTGCTCAAAATTTTGATGAAAAGGGAAAGTTCATCAGTAATATTTTTTTTTTCCACTATAATTTTGCCTTCATATGAAACAAGCCTGCACCTTAGCCAATGGTTATGCTTGAGATCATTCAGGTCCAATCAAATCCTCATTTGGTGGTCATAATGTCAATGAAAAAAGAAAGTTCATCAGTAATATTTTCTTTTTCCGCTATAATTTTGCCTTCATATGAAACAAGCCTGTACCTTATCGAACGGGTATGTTAGAGACCATTCAGGTACAATCAAATCATTATTTGGTGGTCAAAATGTCAATGAAAAACGAAAGTTCATCAGTAATATTAGCTTTTTCCATTACAAATTTGTCTTCACGTGGAACATATATTGGGATCTTGGTACACTGGGGTTCCAGTCCATATGACCGATACGTTTGGGTCAAAATTTTAACGAAAATGGAAAGTTCATCAGTAATATTTTCTTTTTCCACCATAATTTTGCCTTCATATCAAACATTTTTCTAAGTCTGTACCTTATTCAGAGGTTATGCTAGAAACCATTCAGGTACAATCAAATCAGTATTTGGTGGTCAAAATGTCAATGAAAAACGAAAGTTCATCAGTAATATTATCTTTTTCCATTACAATTGTGTCTTCACGTGGAACATATATCGGGATCTTGGTATACCGGAGTTGCGTCGACTGACCGATGTTTTTGGTGTTTAAAGTCTTGGCGAAAAAGGGAAGTTCATCAGTAATATTTTCTTTTTCCACTCTAATTTTGCCTTCATATGAAACAAGCCTGCACCTTATCGAATGATTATGCTAGAAATCATTCAGGTACGATCAAATCATCATTTGGTGGTCAAAATGTCAATGAAAAACGAAGGTTCATCAGTAATATTATCTTTTTCCATTACAATTTTGTCTTCACGTGGAACATATATCGGGATCTCGATATACCGGGTTGCAGTCCCTATGACCGATGCGTTTGGTGCTCAAAGTTTTAACCAAAAAAGAAAGTTCATCAGTAATATTTTCTTTTTCCGCCATAATTTTGCCTTCATATCAAACATTTTCTAAGTTTGTACCTTATCCAGTGGTTATGCTAGAGATCATTCAGGTACAATCAAATCTTCATTTGGTGATCAAAATGTTAATGAAAATCGAAAGTTCATCAGTAATGTTAACTTTTTCCATTACAATTTACCAGATGAATCACCAAACATCCAACTTTTTAACAGAATATCATTTTGCGTCTATGACTCCAAGAAGAGAATGTTTCTTGGCAAAACAATTGAAAAACACTGATGCCAAAGGTCCAACGTTTTAGCTCAAAATTATTTTGATTACGATCCTCCATGCGAATTTTAGAGAAGATTTCTTGGGAAAACAATTGCAATGCTGATGAACCACCAAATAGCTAATTTTTTAGCATGAAGGTTCATCAGTAATGTTATCTTTTTCCATTACAATTTGCCCGATAAACCACCAGCATCCAACTTTTTAAGAGAATATTATTTTGCGTCTATGACTCCAAGAAGAGAATGGCAAAGCAATTGAAAAACTGATACCAAATGTCCAACGTTTTTGCTCAAAGGGTCTTCCATGCGAATTTTAGAGAAGATTTCTTGGGAAAACAATTGCAATACTGATGAATCACCAAATGGTTAACTTTTTACTATGAAATTATTTTACCTTTGATGGTCCAAGAGGCCTTTGATGGTCCAAGAGGCATTTATGAATTTTAGAGAAGTTTCCATAGAAAAGGAATTAAAATACCTCAGTTTTTAACTCTTTTCTTCAATCTACAACCTAAATTCCAAATTTTGAATATTTCAAAAGGTTTAAATTGTTTTCGAAAGTTTTAGTTTTTTCTTTTAATTTTAAGGTTTACTTCGAAAATTTGTTAAAAATTCCAAAATTCCAAGTTTAAAGATGTTACGTTCGACGTTACACTTGAAATACGCCTTTTTCAAGTTTCATTCTGGTGATTTTCATTTCAAATTTTTGATTTTTTCGCAAAAGATCAAACTTAGACTATCAGTTTTCGGTTTCCTTAATTAAATTTTTAACTTAAGGTCAAATTTCAGGTTTATTGTGGAGATCCATCATTTCGACGATTTAATTTCAACTTTGGAAGTTCTTCACAGATTGTCTTTTTGATTCCATTGTTTTTTAAATTCCATTGTTTTTCGGTATTTGTAACTGAATGTTTTTGTATAATTTTTTTGACTTTAAACAGACAGGTTCGAGAAAATGATTTTAAAAATTTCCAGTTTTCTGTGTAAATTTCGTTTTTTTTTCAAAAGTGTCCTTTTTCCTAGAAATGTTTACTTTCAACTTACTTATTTTTGCACTTTTTTTGTATTATTTTTTTGACTCTAAATTGAGATTTGACAAAATGATCTAAAAAATTGTCAGCTTGGTTTAGTGGGCTTCTAGTAGAGAGTGTATCTTAAAATTTCGAGTTTCTTGTTGTCTTAGTTCCCCAAAGTCTTTCCAAACTGGACCTACAGATTTAATTTCGTTATTGAGACATTTATATGAACGAACAAAATTCCCTCTTAATTTGGTTTAAGAAAACACTGTGAGAGGGGCCCTTGAACAGAAGGGCCCTTGTGCACCCCACAATACTGCCCCGTCTTAGCTATGACACTGGCAACTAACGTGGCGAACTTAAATGTTAGTCATGTTGATACGTACTATTGTAAATTGTAATAAACTGACTGATCACTAATTAGTATGACTATTCACATCCGTTTTAATAATGTCCATAGGCTTTAGCTCGATTACGTGCGCGGTATGTATCATACACTTTGACTTTCTTTGATCGCGATTCGTGAAAAAATGCGCTGCCAAAAAAATATTTACTACTTGAAAAAATCCAGTTAGCGATCTAAATGAACTGGATACAAGGAATTTCTTTGCAGTTAAATGTCTCTAAAATTCATCATGTGCGTGAGTAATGTTTTTCAGGACAAATGAATTTCTCAGAAAGCGTTTGCGACAAAAACGCCGAGATAGATCAATTCGACCATATGTGGTGCTGTGGCTGTGTACACGAATGCCCCAGCTGCATGTAGAAGGGGTCACTTATTACGGTTGGTAACTTGGCCATGCATACAAACACGCACACTTGTTTTAATGGATCACAATTGCCTTGTTTTGATTGTCAATCCGGCTTGTTTTCTTTTGTCTACTCAAAGGGCGATCGGATTAATTGACGATGCGGATTATCGCAGATGTAATTCAAAGTCGAGTCATTCTTTCTATTAATAGTTGCTGGAATGTAAGTTAGGAAAACGGAGTAATTTAAATGCTAGTTGGTCATATTCGAATGCAACACCTGCTGAACGTTATGCAACATTGCAATCGTATGTTACAAGTCGATATTTACGCGGTGGTGCAACCCCACTCACCTTCCTCAATTTTGTGACTGATTGGTAAAATCTACGTCGTAGTTTGATCTGATTAATAGCCTAATTATTTAATAAAAATTTGTCCCATTTTGATAATTTGGCCCATTCGTTTATGCCCAAATACATTTTTTTTTTCAAACAATTTACGTGGTTAAGAAAATAAGAAAAATCGAACTGTGTTCAGGATACTTATTTATGCATTCCTTAAGCCGGTTTTGTAGGCGAGACGTTCTTCCAGCTCTGCTTAGTCGCCATCCCGCTTTCATAAAGCAGCTTTCGCATAATTAGGAAATAAATTGCACATTTGGAGGAATGCAACTTTAAATAATAAAGGCTTCGAGCAACTAGTGGCTATTAAGCGACTTCTTGTAATAGATAGTGTCACTGAGTGTATTTACAATTATGCAAATTGAGCGCAGATTGTTAAAATTGCCGCTGAGGATAATAGCGACAATTTCATCTTAAAGTGACGCTATTAATACACTTCTCTCGGGTTGCGGCATGTTATTTGATGTCATTCTAACACCCGAGATGCGTCTAATTGACAGTTATGTCCAACTCGTCTATTAACTTCAACAGTTCAATATTTCAAATTGTTTTCATCTAATAAAATTTGAAATATTCCTTCTGGTGCACTTGCCTTTCAACATACAGTATATTGGAAAGTTTAGCTGGTTAACATGACTGTCTAAGACATTGACACTGACGATAACAAAAAATTGTGAATATTTGATTTTTAATTTCAATTCTCCACTTTGATTTCAATTCTCGACTTTGATTTCAATTCTAGACTTTCAATTCTCGACTTTGATTTCAATTCTAGACTTTCAATTCTCGACTTTGATTTCAATTCTAGACTTTCAATTCTCGACTTTGATTTCAATTCTAGACTTTCAACTCTCGACTTTGACTTCAATTCTCGACTTTAATTTCAAAATTATTACTTCTACCAACATTTCAAATTTATATTTTTCCTATGACAGCAGGAATTTGCAAAACCTCTCATAATTTAAAGAAAAATATCGAAATTATTAAAAAAGTCAATTCGAAATTCTCAAAAAAATCCAAATTTTTTCGAGTTCAAATTTTGAAAGCGAGTCAGAATTTTAAAATTTGGAAAACATTCCAACTTTCAAACACTCGACATTAAAAAAGAATTGAAAGATGAGAATCAACATTTTGAAAAAACTCGAAATTTGAAACAAATCGAAATTTACAAAGAAGAAGTCGAAATTCTGGAGTCAGAAAGAAGCCTCTAACTTCACCAATGGTTATGCTAGAGATCATTCAGGTCCAATCAAATCGTCATTTGGTGGTCATAATGTCAATGAAAAAAGAAAGTTCATCAGTAATATTATCTTTTTCCATTACAATTTTGTCTTCATGTGGAACATATATCAGGATCCCAGTATACTGGGATTGCAATCTCTATGACGGATGCTTTTGGTATTCAAAATTTTAACGAAAAAGGAAAGTTCATCAGTAATATTTTCTTTTTCCACTATAATTTTGCCTTCATATGAAAGAAGCCTGTACAATTACCAATGATTATGCTAGAGATCGTTCAGGTCCAATCAAATCATCTTTTGGTGGTCAAAATGTCAATGAAAAAAGAAAGTTCATCAGTAATATTATCTTTTTCCATTACAATTTTGTCTTCATCTGGAACATATAGCGGGATTGGTGTCCCTGTGACAGATGCGTTTGGTGCTCAAAATTTTAATGAAAAAGGAAAGTTCATCAGTAATATTTTCTTTTTCGACTATAATTTTGCCTTCATATGAAAGAAGCCTGTACAATTACCAATGATTATGCTAGAGATCGTTCAGGTCCAATCAAATCATCTTTTGGTGGTCATAATGTCAATGAAAAAAGAAAGTTCATCAGTAATATTATCTTTTTCCATTACAATTTTGTCTTCATGTGGAACATATATCGGGATCTTGGTATAGCGGGATTTCAGTCTCTATGACCGATGCGTTTGGTGTTCAAAATGTTAATGAAAAAGGAAAGTTCATCAGTAATATTTTCTTTTTCCACTATAATTTTCCCTTCATATGAAAGAAGCATGTACATTCACCAATGATTAGGCTAGAGATCATTCTGGTACAATCAAATCTTCATTTGGTGGTCAAAATGTCAATGAAAAACGAAAGTTCATCAGTAATATTATCTTTTTCCATTACAATTTTGTCTTCATGTGGAACATATATCGGGATCTTGGTACACCGGGATTTCACTCCCTATGACCGATGCATTTGGTGTACAAAATGTTAACGAAAAAGGAAAGTTCATCAGTAATATTTTCTTTTTCTACTTTAATTTTGCCTTCATATGAAAGAAGCCTGTACCGTCACCAATGGTTATGTTAGAGATCATTCAGGTCCAATCAAATCATCATTTGGTGGTCATAATGTCAATGAAGAAAGAAAGTTCATCAGTAATATTATCTTTTTTCATTACAATTTTGTCTTCATCTGGAACATATAGCGGGATTGTAGTCCCTATGACCGAAGCGTTTGGTGCTCAAAATTTTAATGAAAAAGGAAAGTTCATCAGTAATATTTTCTTTTTCGACTGTAATTTTGCCTTCATATGAAACAAGCCTGTACCTTATCCAACGGTTAGGCTAGAGATCATTCAGGTACAATCAAATCTTCTTTTGGTGGTCAAAATGTCAATGAAAAACGAAAGTTCATCAGTAATATTATCTTTTTCCATTACAATTTTGTCTTCATGTGGAACATGTATCGAGATCTTGGTATACCGAGATTTCAGTCTCTATGACCGATGCGTTTGGTGTTCAAAATGTTAATGAAAAAGGAAAGTTCATCAGTAATATTTTCTTTTTCCACTATAATTTTCCCTTCATATGAAAGAAGCATGTACATTCACCAATGGTTATGCTAGAGATCATTCAGATCCAATCAAATCATCATTTGGTGGTCATAATGTCAATGAAAAAAGAAAGTTCATCAGTAATATTATCTTTTTCCATTACAATTTTGTCTTCATGTGGAACATATATCAGGATCCCAGTATACTGGGATTGCAGTCTCTATGACGGATGCTTTTGGTATTCAAAATTTTAACGAAAAAGGAAAGTTCATCAGTAATATTTTCATGTTCGACCATAATTTTGCCTTCATATGAAACAAACCTGTACTTTAATCAATGGATATGCTAGAGATCATTCTGGTACAATCAAATCTTCATTTGGTGGTCAAAATATCAATGAAAAACGAAAGTTCATCAGTAATATTATCTTTTCCCATTACAATTTTGTCTTCATGTGGAACATATAACGGGATCTTGGTACACCGGGATTTCATTCCCTATGACCGATGCATTTGGTGTACAAAATGTTAACGAAAAAGGAAAGTTCATCAGTAATATTTTCTTTTTCCACTATAATTTTGCCTTCAAATGAAAGAAGCCTGTACCTTCACCAATGGTTATGCTAGAGATCATTCAGGTCCAATCAAATCATCATTTGGTGGTCATAATGTCAATGAAGAAAGAAAGTTCATCAGTAATATTATCTTTTTCCATTACAATTTTGTCTTCATCTAGAACATATAACGGGATTGTAGTCCCTATGACCGAAGCGTTTGGTGCTCAAAATTTTAATGAAAAAGGAAAGTTCATCAGTAATATTTTCTTTTTCGACTATAATTTTGCCTTCATAGGAAACAAGCCTGTACCTTATCCAATGGTTATGTTAGTGATCATTCAAGTACAATCAAATCTACATTTGGTGATCGAAATGAGAATGAAAAACGAAAAATAATCAGTAGCATTATCTTTTTCCATTACAATTTTGTCTTCACGTGGAACATATATCGGGAGCTCGATATACCGGGATTGCAGTCCCTATGACCGATGCGTTTGGTGCTCAAAATATCATTGAAAACGGAAAATTTATCAGTAATATTATAATAATAATTTCAAAATTATTACTTCTACCAACATTTCAAATTTAAACTTTTCCTATGACAGCAGGAATTTGCAAAACCTCTAATAATTTAAAGAAAAATATCGAAATTATCAAAAAAAGTCAATTCGAAATTCTCATAAAAAATCCAAATTTTTTCGAGTTCAAATTTTGAAAGCGAATCAGAATTTTAAAATTTTGAAAAAATTCCAAATTTCAAACACTCGACATTAAAAAAGAATTGAAAGATAAGAATCAAGATTTTGAAAAAACTCGAAATTTGGAACATCGAAATTTAAAAAGAAAGTCGAAATTCTGGAGTCACAATTTTGAAACCTTTTGAAGTTTGAAATTTGGAAAAATATAACCGTGTGAGAATTTTGAAATAAAATTAAAATTTGAGAAATTTCCAATTGACCAAAAGATCGACATTTTAAAAAAAGACGATAAATAACCAAAATTTTGAACCAATTCGAAATTTTCAAAAGACTCAAAATTTTCTTCCTTGCGAGATAACTTCACATGGAACATATAGCGGGACTGCAGTCCTTATGACCGATGCGATAAAATTAAAATTTGAGAAAATTCCAATTGACTAAAAGATCGACATTTCAAAAAAGATGATAACCAAAATTTTGAACCAATTCGAAATTCTCAAAAACTCAAAATTTTCAAAAGAATCAAAAGTATCAAAATTTTCAAATAAACGTACTATATTTTCACAAAAAGCCGAAATCCTGAAACAAGCGACAGTTTGAAAAATGCGAAATTTTGGAAAAAAGAGTCGAAAATATTCAATCCTGTAAAAACCAGCAATTTTTCGAAAACCTAAATTTTGAAAAAGGTAGAATTTTAATTCAGGGCTGGCGATTAATAAAGTGGTTGCAGCGGTAGCTTTTGTTGATGTTACCACCCCTGGAAGTTGCTAATTTAATTAACTCTTGATTTCAAAGTGTAGGATCTGGTTTCATGCACTCAACGAAGATTGATTACAGAGAATATTAGACTTAATGAGGCTTTTTTTTTTATTAATCAAACTTGCCCTTGCTTGCGCACTCAACCGTACGTACGAGTGTAGTAATTTGAATTCCATCACCATCACAAGAGAATGTTTTAGACATGGGGGGCTTTTTTATTAGGGAAGCAGGGTAATGTCTTTTCACATAGCGCATATGTCATGCACGTGGAAGCCAAACATAGAATCAAACAAGTTGCAGTCGCCACAGTTCCAACGAATTTGTCAGTCAAATAAATTACCGCCTTATCCGCGTACTCCTTGAGGCATTTCATTCCTGCAGCAAACCTTCCTTACTTGGTCAATTGCGTCATTTACTAGTCGACCTAAAAACGTTGCTTTTCCTTCGCTTTTTTTAGAATTCGTATCAATTCTCTTCCTTGCGAGATAACTATCCCATGAAACTTGACAAGTTGTTAACATAATTCCAATTAACTAATCAAGGGACATCTGCTACGTTTCAACATAATTTAAACAATCTCATTGATACAAAAAATCGTGGTTTGTATGCTCAAGTAACATATTGCCAAAAGATGTTCTCTGCATTTATAAATATTTGCAGGATGATTACGTCATAATTACCGCTCATACTAGCAAAAGTGCGTGTCAGAAAATTACGTATGATATGAAGATAAACTTATATGGGAAAAAGAAAATGTTATTGATGAAATCTCGACTTTCATTGAAATTTGGACCACCAAATGATTATTTTGATCACCAAATGGGGGATGATTTTATCTGAATACATATCTGATATGCTGTTTAGTTTCAGATGAAACTTCTTATTAGTTTCCGGAGGCTCTAATATAACCAATCGATTGCTAAGATACAGTTTAAAAAAATGTACCATATGAAGGCAAAATTAAAGTGGAAAAAGAAAATGTTACTAATGAACTTTCATTTTATGTTGAAATTTTGACCACCAAATGATTGTAACATGGATCGATGTATCCGAACAACTAAGATAATGATGGCGGTATGCTCTTTAGTTTCAAATGAAGCTTCTGATTAGTTTCAAGAATCTCTCGCATATGAATTCGGTAAGATGCAACTTAGAAAAACGCACCACATGAAGACAAAGTTGTAGTGGAAAAAGATAATATTACTGATGAACTTTCGTTTTTCATTGAAATTTTGACCACCAAATGATAATTAAGTAGGATCGATAAGTTGCAGTTTGGAAAAATGAAGGCAATATAATGGTGGAAAAAGATAACATTACTGATGAACTTTTGTTTTTCATTAAAATTTTGACCACCAAATGATGATTAAGTAGGATCCATCAGACACAGCTTAGAAAAATGTAACAGATGAAGACAACATTATAATGGAAAAAGAAAGTATTACTGATGAACTTTCGTTTTGCATTGAAATTTTGACCACCAATGACCTCCAAATGATTATTAAGTAAGAATTATTAGATACAGCCTTGAAAAATGTACCACATGAAGACGAAGTTATAATGGAAAAATATGCTGTTACTGATGAACTTTCATTTTTCATTAAAATTTTGACCACCAAATGATGATTAAGTAGGATCCATAAGATACAGCTTGGGAAAATGTACCAGATGAAGACAATATTATAATGGAAAAAGAACGTATTACTGATGAACTTTCGTTTTTCATTGAAATTTTGACCACCAAAAGATTATTTAGTAGGATCGATAACATACAGATTAGAAAAATGTATCACATGAAGACAAAATTATGGTGGAAAAAGAAAGTATTACTGATGAACTTTCGTTTTGCATTGAAATTTTGACCACCAATGACCTCCAAATGATTATTAAGTAAGATCATTGAAATTTTGACCACCAATGACCTCCAAATGATTATTAAGTAAGAATTATTAGATACAGCCTAGAAAAATGTACCACATGAAGACGAAGTTATAATGGAAAAATATGCTGTTACTGAAGTACTTTCACTTTTCATTAAAATTTTGACCACCAAATGATGATTAAGTAGGATCCATAAGATACAGCTTGGGAAAATGTACCAGATGAAGACAATATTATAATGGAAAAAGAACGTATTACTGATGAACTTTCGTTTTTTTTTTTTTATTTTTTATTAGTAACACAATAAATGCATACCAAAGCTAACCGTCGTTGTTTGAAAGTAAATGCTTGCGTTATTTGTGGGCCATATTTTTGCCAAACAGAAGACGTAAATTACGTTTAATAAATTGTTTATTTTCACGACATGAGGGCTCGTAAAATGCCGTTTATGATAATCAAAATGTTTAATTGCCGGGGGAAGCGATATATCACACTCCCCGAATGTATTTTTAAGCAGCCAGCGGTCCTGATTGCAATTTGTCCAAGTCACCATAATTGATAACAGTAACTTCGGTATGAGGAGTTTTAAAACACAATCTGGTTTTTATAACTGCCGCAACCGTTTCAACCTGCCAACATCCGAACCGACGCAATGTATTAAGTGGATAATTGACTAAATTATCAATGTATCCAGTATTCCCGACGTGCTTTTTTTCAATAAATTCGTTTTATTTGCCCACATCGGTGAACGAATTTGCCAGCGAAGAAAAAAACTAAGTGGCCAATTTTAATTTTAGTAGAACGAAGCGCCGAACTGGTTTCGCATTCAAACGAAAGGCTTAATGTAAACTGCTATGTTGAAATGTATTATTGCAAAAAATTTAATAATAATATTTATCAACCGGGTTCATTGCGAGCAATTAGTTTTTTCATACATTGGCCCGTTTTCTTAAAGCTTACTTTGTTTGCTTTTCCTTCAACCATTTCGGTTATACTCTTTAAATGTATAAAATAATAATGTATCAAGTTCATTAGCTGTTTTTCACTCACTGTATGTCTTTACTTTTTTAGGAAGGTGCTCGGTAGTAGTAGGTGGCTTTGTGAAGAATTCTTAATTGAGCAAACAAAATAGAAAAAATGCACAACGATTCTGCTAAACTGTAAGAGCTTCCGTTGAACTTTCTTGACATGGTTTCATTAGTTTTCGAATTGTTTTCTACTTCTTTAATCAGTGAATATGGTCTAGGAGGATCTTGATGTTTTAATTCTTATATCATCTTATATCATGAGTCAGTATCTTTATCAGTATGTTGCTAAAAACACAGAGAATATATTATGCGCACGCGACGAACGTTATACGCTTCAGACTGTCGAGATTCGAGAAATACACTATCGTGTATTTCTAGTTATCACTAGTAAATGCATATTTGGCATATTTGCCATTACAGGAAGAATCAGAATTAGGTGAAACCTAGAATTATACAAAAATGATTCTTTGGTATCATGTGCCAATTATAGCAACGCTCGTAGTTTCATTTGTAGTTGATAGCAGAACTCAAACATTGCACACTTAAATTTATTGATCCGTAAACTGTTAAAAACCGATAACATAAAGAAGCTTAAAATTTACTTTTATGAATATCGATATATTTTTATGAATATCGATATATTAGAGCTGTCGATTTAAATAATACTGTCGATTTAAATACTACTGTCGATATAAATAATAATCTAGATATAAAACCAGTTTTAGCAGCATTTCATGAACTCCGGTAAATGTCGATGTAAAATATTTAATTATCTTATGAAATTTTATACTTTAATTTCAAACTGACCACTTAATTAAACACTCAAATATTAAATGAAGTTATCAATTCAAAACCTGAAATTATCACATACGGAACAAAATCCTTGGAGCTTTTCCTAATTCTTAATGATCGTGTAACATTAATTATGGCGCTAAAATTCTTAGGTGTGCCATGTGAAGTTAATAAATAGTATAAACAATAACCTGAAACTTCTCTGAAGCTATGGTTACCAAAATCAATGTCGATTTCCATCTTGAACATCATTGGCACACGAAGTGTGAGTAAATGTAAGGCGGCAGTTTTTTGAATTATATTTTACAAATTCTAATTAATTTGCTACGGTCATTCATGACTTTTTTGCGCCTCCGGAAGACATAATAAACTTAAATGAGGGACGCTTCTGAATTGGGCCATTCACTAATGGGGGAAGGGTTGTTGGGTTTGGAAGAAATTGACATCGGATCTCTGTGGGAAGCGTTGTTTTGGTATCATCTTACTAGCTGTCGCATGCAACCACGGACATGTTTTCAACACTATGTCATCTTCAATGAGCCCGCATTTGTTAATAATAATCGAGACATTGAAAGCACTCGAGTCCTTCCTAATGATTCGCTAAGACATTGGCTGTGAACTGTACACAGTATTGGAAAATTTGATTGGTTCATTTAAATAAAGAATAGAGAGGTTATTTAACAAATAATAGAAGTTTTCAATAGATGATGAAGATGTTCAGAGATGATGAAGACGTTCAGAGCTGATGACGCACGGGTGCGTCGTGTAAGTCACGAGCACCGGTGCGTCATGTGTCTCGTTTTAAAGATCGACTTAATAATAATTCATTAGGGGAAAACTAGAATTAAGCACTCTTCTTAACATTTATTTGATACCCCCAAACGCCCTGTCTTCCTTGAACCTCTATTACACTGTTTCGTCGATATCCGAAGCGTAACGTCACACTTTCGGTCTAGAATCCCCCTGATATATCTACTTAAGTTAATGTTACTGCTGTTGACAGAGAACTAACAGTCGATTCTTATGAGCGCACTAAGCTCTCTTTTTAATATGTTTTTGAGGAAAAATTTTTGAATGTTTACTTATTTAAGTTGATGTCTTTGTTGTTGACTAAGAACCAAAGTTTATCAGAGACATACTAAGCGCGCTTTCCAGCAAGTTTAAGGAAAAACTTGGAATTTTTTTATAACAAAATTGGGGAAAAAGAACTCTTCTCAATATTTATTTGATACCCCACGGAACTTCGAGAAAATGAGGGAAATTTCGATTTTTAAATGCCGAAAATTTTGGAGTAAATTCGATATTTCGATAAAAAAAAAACTTGATTCTTCATGGTGAACTCTTATTGACCGGAAATTTGGGCCGCAGAAATGTTAAATAAAATTAAAAAACAAAAAAAAAAGTTGAGTCAACACTCTTGAAAAAAGTTCAAATTTTAAAACTTATATATCGAAATTTTAGAGCAAAATAATTACAAATTGCAACTTTTTTTTTCATAAAAGTACAATTTTCAATTTAAATTTCGAAATTTTTCATTACAAATCAAATTTTCTTCACTTTTTTCTCGTAATTTCGACTTTTACACCCGAAGGTTAATTTTTTCTAAAAATTAAAATCGAAATATTGAGTTTTTTTTCGAATTATTTTTTTCGAAAGCACGTTTTTTTCGACTTTTTAACTTTAGGCTCAGATTTTGGTGGAATGGACTGGTCCTTGGTTATCTTCAAAAATTGAAATACAAATCTTGTCCCCTGAAAGCAAGATAATAATTTGGCTATCGAAACGCATTAGAGCAGCCTTTGTTGTGTTGCTCTAACTCGTTTCGATAGCGTTAGAGCAACGTTTATTGGGTTTTTAATCTTTCTTGGTTTCGGGGGATCAGATTTGTATTACAATTTAGCTCAGAATTTATAAAAACAAATTTGACTGTGTCTGTGTGGAAACGAGACTTCTGTTTTAATCTCGCACTCTTCTGAAGAGTTTCGCCTCTGGTCTTCTGTCTAAACTTTCTTAACCTTTGTACCAATTTTCAATTCAGAAGAGTTTCGCCTCTGGTATGGTGGATATACTGAGTTACCGTGCTCTGATGTTTTGAAGATGGCCCTTTCATTCTTGCATTTTTGCATATTCCCTTATATTCCTCTTTTCATTTATTGTTTCTTTCTTTGCTCCTGAAGAAGCCCCCTACGATGGTGGGCGAAACGTTGAACACTTTTAGTAGTTCTTTGACACGATCCAATCCCGAAAGAAGTATATCCTGTGCTGACTCTGGTCGTGGAAGCCTTCGTTATCTTAACTAAAAAAACTCAAAATTTTCGAAAAAAATAATCCTTATACTTCTACTTCAATCTCACTTAAACCTGCATTCAACTGTCTTTCTGATACTGTAAAAAACAAAAGGCCGGGAAAAAAATTGAAAGAAAGAGAAAAGAAGAGGAAGGAAGAGAAGAGGAAGGAAGAGAAGAGAAAGGAACAGAAAAGAAAGGAAGAGAAAAACAAGGAGGAGAAGAGGAAGGAAGGAAGAGATGAGAAATTAAGAAAAGAGAAGGGAAGAAAATAAAAGGGAAGATAAGGAAGGAGAATGGAAGAGAAGAGAAGGGAAAAGAACCGAGGAAAGGGAAGAAAAGAAAAGAGAAGAGTTTGATTAACTAAATTTTGATTAAAATCACTACAGAAGAGAAGAAACGAGAAGAGAGGAGAAGAGAAGAGAGGAGAGATAAAAAAGAAGAGAAAGAACAGGAGACAAGAGAAGAGAAGAGAAGAGGACGAAAGAGAAGAGAAGAGTTTGATTAATTAAATTCTAATTAAAAACACTACAGAAGAAAAGGGAAGAGAAGGGAAGAGGAGAGAAGAGAAAAGGAAAGGAGGGAAGGAAGGAAGAGAAGAGGAAGGAAGAGAAGAGAAGAGAAAAGCAAAGGGGAAGAGACGAGGAAGGAAGATTAGAGAAGAGAAAGATAGAGAAAGGAAGGGAAGAGAAGGGGAAGGAAGGTAAGTGCGGAGGAAGGAAGAGAGGAGAAAGGAAGAGAAGAGCAAGATAGAGAAATGAAGAAAAAAGAGAAAGGAAGGGAAGAAGAAGGCAGAGAAAGGTAGAGAAGACGAAGATGAAGGAAGAAAGGGAAGATAAGAGGATGTAAGATAATAGAACAGGAAGGAAGAAGAAGATAGGAGGAAGAAATAAGGAGAAGGGAAGAGGAAGGAAGAGAAAGGGAAGGAAAGAGGAAGGAAGAGAAAGGGAAGGAAGAGAACAGAAAAGAAGAGAGAGGAAGAGACGTGGAAAGAAAGAGAAGAGAAGAGGCAGGAAGAGAAGAGAAGAGGAAGGAAGAGAAGAGAAAGTAAAAGAAAGGAAGAGAAGAGCAGGATAGAGAGAGGAAGGCAAGAGAAAATAAAGGAAGAGAAGAGGAAGGAATAAAAGAACAGGAAGAAAGAGAAAGTAAGAGAGAAAGGAAGAAAAGACGAAGATAGAGACAGGAAGGGAAGAAAAGAGGAACGGAAGAGAAGAGGAAGAGAATAGAAAGGAAGAGAAAAGGAAGAAAGATAAAGTAAGAGAAGAGGAAGGAAGAGAAGAGAATGGGAAGAAAGAAAAAGTAAGAGAAGAAGATAGAGAAGGGAAGAGAAGCAAAGAGAACGAGAAGGGAAGAGAAAAGAAAATATGAGGAAAGAAGAGACAAGAAGAGGCAGGAAGGGAAGTGAAGAAAGAGGAAGGAAAAGAGAAAGAAAAAGAAGAGCAAATTAGAGAACGGAAGGCAAGAGAAGAGGAAGAAAGAAAATGAAACAGGAAGAAAGGGAAAGTAAGAGAAAGAAAGGAAGAGAAGACGAAGACATAGAAAGGAAGAGAACACGAAGAAAGAGGAGGATAGAATAAGGAAGAGAGGATAAAAGGAAGTAAGAAAAGAGAGGAGAAGGGAAGAGGAAGGAAGAGAAAAGGAAGGAAGAGGCAGGAAGAGAAGTGAAGAAGAAGGAAGAGAAGAGCAAGTTAGAGAAAGGAAGGCAAGAGGAGAGGAAGTAAGAACAGAGAACAGAAAGGAAGAGACTGTGAGAGAAAGAAAGGAAAGGAAGACGAAGATAGAGAAAGGAAGGGAAGAGAAAGTAAGAAAAGAGGAAGTTAGAGCAAGGAAGCGGAGAGAAACGGAATGAAGAGAAAGAAGGAGAAGGGAAGAGAAAGAATAAAAGGGAAGAGGAAGGAAGAGAAGGTGAAGGAAGAAAAAGGAAGAGAAGAAGAAGAGAAGAAAAAGAGAAGAAAAAAGAAGAGTAAGGAAGAGACGAGAAAGAGAAGAGAAGAAGAGAAAAGACAAGGAAGGGAAGAGAAGTGATAGAAAGAGAAGTGAAGAGAAAAAAAAAGAAGAAGAAGTAGGAGAAGAGGAAGTTAAAGCAAGGAAGTGGAGAGAAAAGGAACAAAGAGAAAGAACGAGAAGGGAAGAGAAAGAAAAAAAGGGAAGAGGAAGGAAGAGAAGGTGAAGGAAGAAAAAGAGAAGAGAAAAGAAGAGTAAGGAAGAGACGAGGCAGGAAGAGACGAGGAAGAAAGGGAAGAGAAGAGGTAGAAGGAGAAGTGAAGAGAAAGGAAAAGAAGAGGAAGTAGAAGAAGAGAAAGTTAAAGCAAGGAAGTGGAGAGAAAAGGAACGAAGAGAAAGAAGGAGAAGTGAAGAGAAAGAAAAAAAGGGAAGAGGAAAGAAGATAAGGGAAGGAAGAAAAAGGAAGAGAAGAGAAAAGAAGAGTAAGGAAGAGACAAGGAAGGAAGAGAAGTGAAGAGAAAGGAAAAGAAGAGGAAGTAGGAGAAGATCAAAATAGAAAAAGAAGAGAAAAGAAGTGTAAGGAAGAGAAGAGGAAGGAAGAACACAGAACAGGGAGAAAGAAAAGAGGTAGGAAGAGAAGGGAAGAGAAGGGAAAAGAAGAGGAAGGAGAAGAAGAGCAAAATAGAAAAAGGATGGGAAGAACAGAGGAAGGAAGAGAAGATGAAAGAAGAACAGGAAGAAGACAAAGGAAGGGAAAAAAGTGGAAGAGAACAGAAAGGAGAAAAAGTAAGAGAAGAAGATAGAGCAAGGAAAATAACAGAAGGGGAAGGAAGAGAAGAGAAGAGGCAGGAAAAAAGTGAAGAGGAAGGAAGAGAAAGCAAGACAAGAGGAAGATAAAGAAAGGAAGGGAAGAGAGGAGGAAGTAAGAAAAGAGGAAGGAAAAAAGAGAACAGGAAGGAAGAGGAAGCAAGAAAAGAGAACAGAAAGGAAGAGAAAGTAAGAGAAGAGAAAAAAGGTAAAGGAAGAGAAAGGAAAAAAGGAAGAGAAAAGGAAGGAAGAGAAGATGGAGGAAGAACAAAGAACAGGAAGGAAGAGAAAGTAGGAGAAGAGAAAAGAAGAGAAGAGAAAGTAGGAGAAGAGAAAAGAAGAGAAGAGAAAGAAGACAAAGGAAGGGAAAAAAGAGGAAGGAAGAGTAGAGAACAGAAAGGAAGAGAAAGAAAGAGAAGAAGATAGAGCAAGGAAGATAACAGAAGAAGAAGGAAGAGAAGAGAAGAGGCAGGAAAAGAAGTGAAGAGGAAGGAAGAGAAAGCAAGAGAAGAGGAAGATAAAGAAAGGAAGGGAAGAGAGGAAGAAGTAAGAGAAGAGGAAGGAAAAAAGAAAACAGGAAGGAAGAGAAAGGAAGAGTAAGGAACAAAGAGAACAGGAAGTACGAGAAGAGAAAGGAAGAAAACACAAAGGAAGAGGAAGAAAGAAAAGAGAACAGAAAGTAAGAGATAAGAAAAGAAAAAAAGGTAAAGGAAGGGAAATGAAAAAAGGAAGAGAATAGGAAGGAAGAGAAGATGAAGGAAGAACAGAGAACAGGAAGGAAGAGAAAGTAGGAGAAGAGAAAGGAAGAGAAGAGGAAGAAGACAAAGGAAGGGAAAAAAGAGGAAGGAAGAGAAGAGAACAGAAAGGAAGAGAAAGAAAGAGAAGAAGATGGAGCAAGGAAGATAACAGAAGGGGAAGAGGCAGGAAAAGAAGTGAAGAGGAAGGAAGGGAAAGCAAGTGAAGCAGAAAATAAAAAAAAGCAAGGGAAGAGAGGAGGAACGAAGAGAAGGGGAAGGAAAAAAGAGAACAGGAAGGAAGAGAAAGTAACAGAAGAGAAAGAAAGAAAAGACAAAGGAAGAGTGAGGAAAAAAGAGAAGAGGAACGAAGAAAACACACAGGAAGAGGAAGGAAGAAAAGAGAACAGAAAGGATGAGAAAGTAAGAGAAGAGAAAAGAAGAAAAGGTAAAGAAAGAGCAAGGAAGAAAGGAAGAGAAGAGGAAGGAAGAGAAGATGAAGGAAGAACAGAGAACAGGAAGGAAGAGAAGATGAAGGAAGAACAGAGAACAGGAAGGAAGAGAAGATTAAGGAAGAACAGAGAACAGGAAGGAAGAGAAGATGAAGGAAGAACAGAGAACAGGAAGGAAGAGAAGATGAAGGAAGAACAGAGAACAGGAAGGAAGAGAAAGTAGGAGAAGAGAAAGGAAGAGAAGGGGAAGAAGACAAAGGAAGGGAAAAAAGAGGAAGGAAGAGAAGGGAACAGAAAGGAAGAGAAAGTAAGAGAAAAAAAGGAAAGGAAGACGAAGATAGAGAAAGGACGGGAAGAGAAAGTAAGAGAAGAGGAATTTAGAGCAAGGAAGTGGAGAGAAACGGTATGAAGAGAAAGAAGGAGAAGGGAAGAGAAAGCATAAGAAGGGAAGAGAAAGAATAAAAGGGAAGAGGAAGGAAGAGAAGGTGAACGAAGAAAAAGGAAGAGAAGAAGAGAAGAAAAGAGAAGGGGAAGATAAAGAAAGGAAGGGAAGAGGGGAGGAAGAAAGAGAAGAGGAAGGAAAAAAGAGAACAGGAAGGAAGAGAAAGTAACAGAAGAGAAAGGAAGAAAAGACAAAGGAAGATAAATGAAAAAAAGAGAACAGGAAGTAAGAGTAGAGAAAGGAAATAAACACAAAGGAAGAGGAAGGAAGAAAAAAGAAAGGAAGAAAGGAAACGAAAGTAAGAGAAGAGAAAAGAAGAAATTGTAAAGGCAGAAAAAGGAAAAGAAGGGAAAGGACAAGAAGAGAAAGAGAAGGGCAGAGCAAAGAAGAGAAGAAAAGGGAAGAGAAGAGGAAAAAATTCCGAAATTTTTATGAGAATTGTATTAGAAATTCTTAATTTTGATATTTGATAAAAACTAGAATATTATAAAAATTATTCCAGTTTTATAAAAAGCAATTCAGTTTTATAAAAAAATAAAAATTTAAATTTGAGAAAAAGATCGAAATTTCCAAAATTGACTCGAAATTTATGTAAAAATTTAATATCAAAATTTCCCCTTCAATATCGAAATTATGACGAAACTGAATATCCCCTTTTTTCCTAAAAATTTTACTCGAACCTTTTACGATTTAAATATTATTAAAGTTGAAATTCTACAAATGTTTTTCTTCATAAATTCGGTTTATTTTTGGGCAATTTGGATTTTAAAAGTGTGATAATGGTTATCCTTTTTTCCAGTTTAAACTTTAAACTAGAAACATTGAAAATTGCAAGAATTTCCAGAAAAAAGGTCAAATTTTGCAAAAGAATTTCTACTAACAAAATTTTTATAAAAGGTCCAGGGAGTTTTTCAACAAAAAATGAGGGCGTTGCTGTAAAAATGTATTTAGTTTCGAAGAACGACAAAAATTGCGAAAAATGCATTTTTTCCAATCTTTATTATTAGGTTCGAATGATTAAAAATTATCTAACCAAAAGACAAAAATCTTGATTTGTCGCAAAATTTTAACTAGCGTTCAAGTGTGTGAGGGTTGTGAACCACTGAGCTATACGAAGTCAATATTTTTATCATAACTATTAAACTTTATTAACGATTAAAAAGCAACAGATATTTAATAATTCCATAATCTTTCGATAAATATTTGCTTTTTAATCGTTAATAAAGTTTAATAGTTATGAATATTAAAGAATTCCACGAAATAAGGGTCAACATTTTTAACATCACTTTTTTTTTCAGTTGTACCTCCAAATACGTGGGCGAGTACTGTCAACACCTGAATCCGTGCTACACGGGTCCCCGTTGCCAAAATGGGGGATCTTGCGTGGTGCAGATCTCCCCCGATGGATCTCCAACGTTCAAGTGCAATTGCCCCTTCGGTTTTACAGCGTCTTTGTGCGAAATACACATACCGAATAAGTGCGACGACCGTCCGTGTCTTAACGGTGGTACCTGCAATTTGCTGTCTCTCCGTCGATACCAATGTTCCTGTGCGCCTGGATATACGGGTAAGTCGTCCTGGACGTCTGGATCATATACTTATTAAGTATATGGTCTGGATACAGTAGACTCCCGCTAAAGTTGCGCTCACCGTACTGGATCGACCGTTAAAGTTGCTACTCCCCGTAATCCCTACCATTGTCGAAAAATATATGTTTTAATGTTCCTTGCGCGGTTAAGTGGGTTATTCAAAAGTGGCGTTAAAACTGGGAAGTCCCATTCGTTGTTCGAAAATTAGAGTGAGGGAATATCCGCGCAACTTTAACGATCGTATCCTAACAACTTTAACGAGCGTGCAACTTTAACGGGCGCAACTTTAGCCGAAGTCGACTGTATACGATGGCAGCCGAAATACTCTCGAAGTGATTTGTGGTAAAATGTCGAGATCTGACATACAATTTTCTATATGTTGAGTCGACGTTTATATGTAAATTTCCGTACGATCCGTTGTTGATTGACCTTATATTGCAACATTCTCCATCATCTATAAATCCATATGGGAACAACGTTTAAAACTCCCAACAGTATTATAGTATGAGACTGAAAGCATCACCTCGGGCGTACAACTGTAACAACGATAAATTCTTTCGGAATAGTTCAAGCTTGACGGAGAGGAAATATAATATTATCGTCAATATCTATTGTAATTCGAGTGATTTACACTTTAAATTTGTAAATACATTTGTCTTGCTTTCACGAAGAAAAAGCGCATTTAGCTTGAAAAGATGGGCGTTACTTAACGGCGATTACTATTGCAGAAAGGATTATAATTATCAACAATTTTTCGCCTGAATGTATATGATTAAGCAGATGCTTATCGAATGAAGTTCTGAATTTATTGAAGGCTTGTTAAGTAAGCTCCAACTAGGAAAGAAAATAGTAGAAATATTTTTCTTACACGAGGGTACTTTGACGAGTGATTTAATATGAAAAAAGAAGTTGCTTTAAAGCGGGGTTCCTCAACCTGGGATCCTTGGACACCAACAATCGTGGACATTGACTCTTTGGTGTCAATTTCAACGCACAACACAAATTTTTATTGATGTCGATTCGCCTTTAGATGTGAAAGAGTTTACTACGACTGAGAATAGTTCCCTAGTCCCTTAGGACATTCTGTATTTATATTTGATGGTTATGTTTGTTTTTGTCTTGTAGGGCAACATTGCGAAATGCAGGACCACTGCGCGTCTCAACCGTGTCGGAATGGGGCCGAATGCACATCGGTAGGAGATTCATACAAATGCAAGTGCGCTCCGGGTTTTACTGGATCATCATGCAAAGATGACAAAGACGAATGCAAACATAAGCCCTGTGTGCACGGAACATGCCATAACACGCACGGCAGCTACACGTGAGTCCATATCTTATCATTTATTTGCTACATTTATAACGTGTGGCGTGTAAATATTATAGATTTGATCAAATTATGCAAATACACGTACGTAACGTTCAATAACAAAAATCAGTACCACGGTGAACATGAGGCAGATTCAGAAGAATCAATGATCTTTGCTAAGAAATTCTGAAACCATTTCCAACTTTGTCGGTTCTTATGGAGTTCTAATAATTACCTTGTTCTTTACATGAATACTAACTTTCCACTAAGACGTATAAAGTTTATAGATAACGGAATTTTCAGAGCTTACTTTTTTCAGGAATACTGAATATAGAACACTGAATATCGTCAATTACAGGTTCCGTTGATTACCGCAACAGTGTATAAAGCAACTGAAATAGGCATTGCATCCAAGGTTGTATCTGCATCGTTTATGTTCTTATAAAGTGTCATATCATTTCCATTAATTAATTTTATACGGTTTATTGTTGCCCGCAGGCTGAATATATTTCAACTTGAATCACGAAATGAACTAATCATAGATAATTTTCCAGCATTGTACCAATAAAAGTTTTTTGATGGGTAGAATCTTTATTAATTCTCGAGTTTTTGTATTGCGTGTGGTCCCATGTCATCTGTTACATGCAAGACACTTCGATTGAAATTTGAAAGGAATGTGTCAATATTCTCTAAAAACGATCTTGAATATTTCAATTTACGCAATTTCCACAACTCAGATGAGCACAAAATAGTTGTGAGTGATCGATATTATTGAATGATGATCTATAATAGTCCATGTCCAATTTTTTTCAACCATAATGTATATTCAAAAGTTTGGTAATTTTGGTAATAAAATAGTTTTTGAAGATTTCGACCTTTTTCTCAAATTTTCTTTTTTCGAAATTTAGATCTATTTTTCAATTTGACTTTTCTCTAAAATTACATTTTTTTGGCTTTGTTCTAAATACGACTTTTCTCTCGAAATTTATATTCCTTTTAAATGGCCTTCTTTTTCCAAATTTCACCATTTCCCCCAAATATTGACTTCTACTGAACCTTTAAACGTTTATTTATTTTCAGGAAATTTCGATCTGTTTTGCAAAATTAGGTGTCTCTAGAAATTTCAATTTTTGACTGAACATTCGACATTTTATTATGTTTTTGCAAGCTGCGATTTTGTCGACGAAATTTATCCATTTTCACAATGGTTGACTATCTAATAATTTGATTTTGTTTCTAAAATTTGACTTTCTCTGGGAAATTTTGACTTTTTTTAAAAGTTTAACACTTCTCAAAACTGGAAGTTTTATCAACATTCCTTTTTATTTAGAAATTATTTTACCAATTTAAAATTCGAATTTTTCTGAAAATTTGAAGTTTTCTTTTCATTCGTCTTGTTCTCGAAATTTCAAATTTATTCTCAAAATTTAACTTTCTCTGGAAAATTGCAAATTATTTATTTTCTTCTTCTTTGGAAAACTTCGACTTTTTAAAGTGTGACAATTTTAAGTCTTTTTCAATTTATCTATTCGAGATTTTACAATTTTTCACAAAATTCAAATTTGTCTAAAAATTTCAGGTTTTTAAATTTGTTCTGGGTTTCAATCTGTTGTCAAAATTCGACGTTTTTTTTTCCTAAAATTTTGCTTTTTTGAGAATATTTGACAAATTTATATTTTTCAAAATCTCTCTTTTTCAAAATTCGGATTTTTCCGGAAATATTAACTTTTATTTCGAACCAAATTCATCTATTGTCAAATCTCAAAATTTGATTTTTTTCTTAAAATTTGACTTCTCTGGAAAATGTTGACTTTTTTTTAAAGTTTAACACTTCTCGAAATTGGAAGTTTTATCAACATTCTCTTTCCTTTCGAAATTATTTTACCAATTTTCCCAACATTCGATTTATCTGAAAATTTGGAGTTTTTTTAATTCGTCTTGTTTTCGAAATTTCAAATTTATTCTTATAATTTAATTTTCTTTGGAAATTTGGAACTGTTCTTAAAATATTGACCTTTATCTTGAAAATTTTCCTAAAATTTGACTTTTTTCTACTTTTCTGAAAAACTTCGACTTTTTTTAAAGACCGACACTTTTTTAAGCTTCCAGTTTATTTTTACAATTTCTCTTTTATCTAAAAATTTCAGGTTTTTAAATTTGTTTTGGGTTTCAATATATTTTCGAAATTCGACATTTTTTCCTGAAATATTGCCTTTATTTGAGAACTTTGAACAAATTCATTTTTTTTAAATGTCTTCATTTTTCTCAATTTTTATTCGAAATCTCTTCCACATTTTCAAAATTTTACTTTTTATGGGAAATGTTGACCTTTTTTTAAAGTTATACACTTTTATCGAAATTTTCTTTCGAAAGTATTTTACCAATTTTCTCAAACCTCGAATTTATCTGAAAATTTGGATTTTTTTAAATCGTTTTGTTTTCGAACTTTTCAAATTGATTCTTAAAATGTAACTTTCTCTGAAAAATTGTAAGTTTTTGGTCGAAATTTCGAACTTTTCTTAAAATTGTAACTTTTTCCTTGAAATTTTTCCTAAAATTTGACCGTTTTCTTCTTCTCTGAAAAGCTTCGACTTTTTTAAATTTCAACAATTTTTTCTAAGCTTCCAGTTTATTCTTACAATTTCTCTTTTCGAAATTTAGCAATTTTAAAAAAAAATCAAAATCGTCTACAAATTTCAGGTTTTTAAATTTGTTTTGGGTTTCAATCTATTGTCGAAATTCGACGTTTTTTTCTCTAAAATTTTGCCTTTTTTGAGAACTTTCGATAAATTCATTTTTTCGAAATTTCTTTCTTTTTTCCAATTAAGCAAATTCATTTTTTTATTTCTTCATTTTTCCCAATTCTTTTTCAAAATCTCTTCCTATTTCTCAAAATTTGGAGTTTTCTGAGAAATGTTGACCTTTTTTTATAGTTGAACATTTCTCGAAATTTTCTTGGAATTTTCTTTCAAAAGTATCTAACCAATTTTCTCAAACTTCGAATTTATCTGAAAATTTGGATTTTTTTAAATCGTCTTGTTTACGAACCATCAAATTGAGTCCTAAATTTTAACTTTCTCTGAAAAATTGTAAGGTTTTGGTCGAAATTTCAAACTTTTCTTAAAATTTTGACTTTTTCCTTGAAATTTTTCCTAAAATTTGATCTTTTTCTTCTTTTCTGAAAAACTTGGACTTTTTTAAATTTCAACAAATTGTCCTAAGCTTCCAGTTTATTCTTACAATTTCTCTTTTTGAAATTTAGCCATTTTTCAAAAAATTCAAAACCGTCTACAAATTTCAGGTTTTTAAATTTGTTTTGGGCTTCAATCTATTGTCGAAATTCGACGTTTTTTTTTCTAAAATTTTGCCTTTTTTGAGAACTTTCGATAAATTCATTTTTTCGAAATTTCTCTCTTTTTTCCAATTAAGCAAATTCATTTTTTTATTTCTTCATTTTTCTCAATTCTTTTTCAAAATCTCTTCCTATTTCTCAAAATTTGGAGTTTTCTGAGAAATGTTGACCTTTTTTTTATAGTAGAACATTTCTCGAAATTTTCTTAGAATTTTCTTTCGAAAGTATTTAACCAATTTTCTCAAACTTCGAATTTACCTGAAAATTTGGATTTTTTTAAATCGTCTTGTTTACGAACTTTCAAATTGAGTCCTAAATTTTAACTTCCTCTGAAAAATTGTAAGGTTTTGGTCGAAATTTCGAACTTTTCTTAAAATTTTAGCTAATTCCTTGAAATTTTTCCTAAAATTTGACCTTTTTCTTCTTCTCTGAAAAACTTCAACTTTTTTAAATTTCAACAATTTTTTCTAAGCTTCCAGTTTATTCTTACAATTTCTCTTTTCGAAATTTAGCAGTTTTTCAAAAAATTCAAAACCGTCTACAAATTTCAGGTTTTTAAATTTGTTTTGGGTTTCAATCTATTGTCGAAATCGACGTTTTTTTTCTAAAATTTTGCCTTTTTTAAGAACTTTCGATAAATTCATTTTTTCGAAATTTCTCCCTTTTTTCCAATTAGGCAAATTCATTTTTTTATCTCTTCATTTTTCCCAATTCTTTTTGAAAATCTCTCCTATTTCTCAAAATTTGGAGTTTTCTGAGAAATGTTGAGCTATTTTTATAGTTGAACATTTCTCGAAATTTTCTTAGAATTTTCTTTCGAAAGTATTTAACCAATTTTCTCAAACTTCGAATTTACCTGAAAATTTGGATTTTTTTAAATCGTCTTGTTTACGAACTTTCAAATTGAGTCCTAAATTTTAACTTTCGAGTCCTAAGCTTCCAGTTTATTCTTACAATTTCTCTTTTCGAAATTTATCAATTTTTAAAAAAATTCAAAACCGTCTACAAATTTCAGGTTTTTAAATTTGTTTTGGGTTTCAATCTATTGTCGAAATTCGACGTTTTTTTTAAAAAAAAACTTTAATTTCGAACAATTCGACTGAAAATCGAAAATATTGTGATGGTTTGTCAAATAAAGATCTATATAACTCGACAAACTGATTCTTTAAACTTGATAAACTGACTCTTCAAACTTGACAAACTGATTCTTCAAACTTGACAAACTGACTCTTCAAACTTGACAAACTGACTCTTCAAACTTGACAAACTGACTCTTCAAACTTGACAAACTGACTCTTCAAACTTGACAAACTGACTCTTCAAACTTGACAAACTGACTCTTCAAACTTGACAATCTGACTTTTCAAACTTGAGTCCATAGAAGGTTTTACCCTTTTACCACATCTATGGAGTTATTCATAAGTTTAGTTCAGTGCTCTAGTCCTCAAACTTGCTTCAAATGAATAATATTGATAAACTGAACATTTTCAATTTTATGATCAGGTTGAACATATCGAGTCATGGTATTACATACAACTTTTAATCCAAATTTGTCGTAAATTTATCTTGGACGTTTAGAGGAAAATAAATCATTCGTGATGTGCTTACAACGGTTAAAACGTATTTTATTCCTTGTACGTTGCGGACAGTAAACCCTTAATACCGTTGAGGCTTAGTTACCGGAAGGTTTTAATCTTCAAAAGGGTACAGGTGTAGTTATTAGCCATCCTGCAAACTTTTCAAAGACCTTAAAGTAAGAATACCCGATAGGATGGTAGAAATACTTTATTATTTTTATAACCTTGTTCCAAATAAGTGTGCGGACATTCAAGTATCTGCTTTAACTAGCGGACTTCGTCAGCGAATTTGATGCAAGTCAACCGATAATACATTTCAAAACAGTTTTACATTTAAATCACACTTGAAATCAATTTTCGGTTCAAATTGTAACAGAGGTAACGTAATATTACTAAAGTCGATAACACATATGTCTATTTTTATGGTAATAGTTCGAGGACCTAAGAAGAGAGGGCGCTGTCAACATAATGATCACAAAGTTGCCACTTTTATCATTATGGTCGTTTACATCGTATAAAGTTTATCAAAGCTTTCACCGTGTAATATAATTTTGGAATAAACAGTAGCCATAAACTGTTGCTTGTCAAAAAAAACCACTCACACGAATTTTATTAGAGATTATTTTTGCATCGTTCTAATTACTAGTTAGTCTTGTTACTGGAATAGTTGCCGATCATAAAATACCAGAACATTTCTAGTTGTTAATGAAGTGTTTTTTATTTGGCATGAGCATACAACGTTACATGTAAAACGTTTTGCAGACTCTTTGACAGGTTATAAATTATAAATTTGGACTCAAGGCTGTGAAAAAACAGTCTGTGATGTAATTTTTCTTGTGCAACAATTTCAATGGGCCGTATTAAACGACAGTGATAACTGTTTCTCTCAGGCTTTCATTTCCTGTTGCATTTCTAGATTTACATCGGAGACCACATGTTTGAAGTTGAAAGATAACAAAAATCATAAATATTAATAATACTCCTCGACGGTGAAATAGGAGATGGAATGTGGGGAAGGTTCTTATTGTTAACAGCTAATTGCATGAATAGATCCGCAAGTTATCACGCCCACCTCTGGTAACCTCTGCAGATGCCCTAAAGACAAATGTAGCCAGTTCACAACAACGAACCGTAATTTATGAATGTTCGTTTGTTTCTCTTTCCGACATTCGCTGACTTGATCCATAAATTGTTGGTATCATCCGTTCGTAACCATATATTTCACATTTTAACTATAGTGTTATGGACACACGATTTACCTGCACACAGACGGCTGGTGTAATTATTTTTACAAGCTTTCTACGTCTGCTCAGGCTGCCACAAACGAAAATTAATTTCGTCGGATGCTTTCGATACCATTCCGAGCGAAGCAACTTAAACTGAATAAAACTTGATTTCGTAGGTGAAGAATTGGAAGACTTTTATTTTAAAATCGTATGTGTCAACGAAGAGAGCGATTTTTTCATAATTTCATCTCGATATTTAGAAAGTTGTACTTAATCGACAGTATACTTTAGATGCTAGGAACCAGATGCTGAAACTAAATAGAATATCTTCGTCGTCATCTTTCGCATTCAATCAAAACTGATCCTTTTTAATACTCGTCGATGCTTTTGGTCGGCAAAATCACGGTGAAAAATCAAAGTTCATCAGTAATATTTTCTTTTTCTACTATCATTTTGCCTTCATGTCATGATCTTATATATTTGGACACAATCCATCCATTTTATTAACCCTTTGGTGGTCAAAATTTTAATGAAAAACGAAAGTTCATCAGTAATGTTCTCTTTTTCCAGTGTAACTTTGTCTTCATGTGGTACATTTTTCTAAGCTGTTTCTTATCGAATGGTTATGATTGAGACTCTAGCAACTAATCAGAAGCTTCATTTGGAACTGAACAGCATATCGTCATCATGATCTTACTTATTGGGGCACACTCCATTCATCTTAATAATCATTTGGTGGTGAAAATTTCAATGAAAAACGAAAGTTCATCAGTAATATTGTCTTTTTCCATTATTATCCTGTCTTCATGTGGTACATTGTTCTACGCTGTATCTTATTGATCTTACTTAATAATCATTTGGAAGTCATTGGTGGTCAAAATTTTAATGCAAAACGAAAGTTCATCACTAATACTTTCTTTTTCCATTATAATATTGTCTTCATTTGGTCTATTTTTCTAAGTTGTATCTTATGGATCCTACTTAATCATCATTTGGTGGTCAAAATTTTAATGAAAAACGAAAGTTCATCAGTAATACGTCCTTTTTCCACTATAATATTGTCTTCATCTGGGATATTTTCCTAAGCTGTATTTTATGGATCCTACTTAATCATCATTTGGTGGTCAAAATTTTAATGGAAAACGAAAGTTCATCAGTAATATTATCTTTTTCCACCATAATATTGCCTTCATTTTTCTAAACTGCAACTTATCGATCCTACTTAATTATCATTTGGTGGGCAAAATTTCACTGAAAAATAAAAGTTCATCAGTAACAGTTTATTTTTCCATCATAACTTCGTCTTCGTGTGGTACATTTTTCTATACTGTATCTCATTGATCTTACTTAATAATCATTTGGGGGTCATTGGTGGTCAAAATTTCAATAAAAAACGAAAGTTCATTAGTAATACGTTCTTTTTCCATTATAATATTGTCTTCATCTGGTACATTTTTCTGAGCTGTATCTTATGGATCCTATTTAATCAGGATTTGGTGGCCAAAATTTCAATGAAAAACAAAAGTTCATCAGTAATACGTTCTTTTTCCACTATAATATTGTCTTCATGTGGTACATTTTTTCAAGCTGAATCTTATGGATCCTACTTAATCATCATTTGGTGGTCAAAATTTTAATGAAAAACGAAAGTTCATCAGAATTACGTTCTTTTTCTATTATAATATTGTCTTCATCTGGTACATTTTTCTGAGCTGTATCTTATGGATCCTATTTAATCAGGATTTGGTGGCCAAAATTTCAATGAAAAACGAAAGTTCATCAGTAATACGTTCTTTTTCCACTATAATATTGTCTTCATGTGGTACATTTTTTCAAGCTGAATCTTATGGATCCTACTTAATCATCATTTGGTGGTCAGAATTTTAATGAAAAACGACAGCTCATCAGTAATATTATCTTTTTCCGTCATAATATTCCCTTCATTTTTCTAAACTACAACTTATCGATCCTACTTAATTATCTTTTGGTGGTCAAAATTTCAATGAAAAATGAAAGTTCATCAGTAACAGCATATTTTTCCATCATAACTTCGCCTTCATGTGGTTCTTTTTTCTACGCTGTATCTTATCGATCTTACTTAATAATCATTTGGGGGTCATTGGTGGTCAAAATTTTAATGCAAAACGAAAGTTCATCAGTAATACCTTCTTTTTCGATTATAATACTGTCTTCATCTGGTCTATTTTTCTAAGCTGTATCTTATGGATTCTACTTAATCATTATTTGGTGGTCAAAATTTCAACGAAAAATGAAAGTTCATTAGTAATATTATCTTTTTCCACTAAAACATTGCCTTCATTTTTATAAACTGTAACTTATCGATCCTACTTAATTATCGTTTGGTGGTCAACATTTCAATGAAAAATGAAAGTTCATCAGTAACAGCATATTTTTCCATCATAACTTAGCCTTCATGTGGTTTTTTTTTCTACACTGTATCTTATCTATCTTACTTAATAATCATTTGGGGGTCATTGGTGGTCATTGGTGGTCAAAATTTCAATGCAAAACGAAAGTTCATCAGTAATACTTTATTTTTCCATTATAATATTGTCTTCATCTGATACATTTTTTCAAGCTGTATCTTATGGATCCTACTTAATAATCATTTGGTGATCAAAATTTCAATGAAAAATGAAAGTTCATCAGTAACAGCATATTTTTCCATCATAACTTCGCCTTCATGTGGTTCTTTTTTCTACACTGTATCTTATCGATCTTACTTAATAATCATTTGGGGGTCATTGGTGGTCAAAATTTCAATGCAAAACGAAAGTTCATCAGTAATACTTTATTTTTCCATTATAATATTGTCTTCATCTGATACATTTTTTCAAGCTGTATCTTATAGATCCTACTTAATCATCATTTGGTGGTCAAAATTTCAATGAAAAATAAAAGTTCATCAGTAACAGTTTATTTTTCCATCATAACCTCGTCTTCATGTGTTACATTTTTCTACGCCGTATCCTATCGATCTTACTTAATAATCATTTGGGGGTCATTGGTGGTCAAAATTTCAATTCAAAACGAAAGTTCATCAGTAATGCGTTCTTTTTCCATTATAATATTGTCTTCATCCGGCACATTTTTCTAAGCTGTATCTTATGGATCCTACTTAATCATTATTTGGTGGTCAAAATTTTAATGAACAACGAAAGTTCATCAGTAGTACGTTCTTTTTCCATTATAATATTGTCTTCATCTGATACATTTTTCTAAACTGTATCTTATGGATCCTACTTAATCATCATTTGGTGGTCAAAATTTTAATGAAAAATAAAAGTTCATCAGTAACAGTTTATTTTTCCATAATAACTTCGTCTTCATGTGGTACATTTTTCTACGCTGGATCCTATCGATCCTACTTAATAATCATTTGGGGGTCATTGGTGGTCAAAATTTCAATGCGAAACGAAAGTTCATCAGTAATGCGTTCTTTTTCCATTATAATATTGTCTTCATCTGGTACATTTTTCCTAGTGGTATCTTATCGATCCTACTTAATTATCATTTGGTGGTCGAAATTTCAATGAAAAATGAAAGTTCATCAGTAACAGTTTATTTTTCCATCACAACTTCGTCTTCATGTGGTACTTTTTTCTACGCTGTATCTATCGATCTTACTTAATAATCATTTGGGCGTCATTGGTGGTTAAAATTTCAATGAACAACGAAGATTCATCAGCATAACTTTCTTTTTCCACTATAATATTGTCTTCATTGTTTTTCCAAACTGTACCTAATCAACTGATCACATTGAAAGCCACAGAAGCTAATCAGAAGCTTCATTTAAAAATAGACAGCATACAGCCGTCATAAGTATTTATGTAAAATCGGTCCATCTTGATAACATTTGGTGATCAAAATTGTATGCGGCATTGATGTCTCCTTAAAACGTTTAATAATTTTAAAGTGAGCAACATCAAAGCAGTTTCATATGCAAGACACGAGCGTCGTGTAACTTGTGAAGAACGTGTGCAACCATCAATTTACAAGCAAATCCCTTCCCAATAAAAATCATCAAAAACCCACAAACAATCGAAGTTGCAAAATGCACATGCCTTTAGATGTTTATTAACGGGTCAGACTGGCATGATTTATGATAGTCAAGACCATGGATCTATGTGGCATTACATCCACTTGTTTTAAAACGGGTAATTATCTACATCAACGTGTACAAAGAAATCATTAGGATTATTACTAACAAAGGTAATCGTTCGGATTACAACATCAACAATATCCGATGAGATTGACTTTTAAGGCACTGAAAATATAATGGGCTTAAATTGTTGTCGTTGAAGATATTTAGATCGTTAGCTATTCCAACGGCGATCGCACCAAAGTCAATTAGAATATCTAAAGAATCCTTACGTGACATTTTACGAATTCTCTTAAATTCGGTTGCGAGAAGAATGTCATTACGGAAATTCCCTATTGATAGCTTGGTTCACGGGTGTGATTAGGTGCCAACTTTTTGAGACACTATTTCAGGTAAACTCTTGGCAGTAAACTAGGTAAATATTTTTATAAATAACCGAGCCAAATTTGGAAAACTAATACAGTTTTCCAAAACTTGGCTCTTTGGTGCAAAAGAAGAGGCAGACCTTAAAAAATTCTTTCTTCTCTTTGGCTTGGTTATTTATAAAAATAACCCAACCGAGTTTGGGAAACTGTACTAGGTATATTCCTTGGTAAAAAAAGAGGTAGACGTTTAAAAATAATTCCATTTCATTCTTCCCAAACTTGGCTCGGCCATTTATAAAAATAACCCAGCCAAGTTTGGGAAACCCCCCTTTCGTGACCCATTAAAAGATTTTTTAACTGTCTTTTCTAAAACCTGGTTTTTCCTCCCAAAATTTAGACCACACTAATTAATTTTTCAAAAAATATTGAGGTTAGAGGTCAGAATTGGTCTAAGTTTTGGCCTAGACTTTTAGACAATCCAATTTTAGTTCAAGAAGTCAAAATTTTGTCTCTGTTTTTAGAATTTTTTCTCTCAAAATTTCAATATCAATTCCAAAATATTACGATTAGAGGTCAAAATTGGTCTAAGTTTTGGCCTAGAGTTTTAGACAGTCCAATTTTTGTTCAGAGAAGTCAAAATTTTGTCTTTGTTTTCAGAATTTTTTCCCCCAAAATTTCAATATCAATTCCAAAATATTGCGATTTGTCTCGAAATCCAAAGTTTAAATTCCAAAATTCGATCTATCCCATTATTTAGTCTTAAAGCTCTGTCGTTTCTCCATGCTGAGTTTTTTTGGAATTTGGATACTTTTCTGAGAATTTCTGAAATACTTTCGAATACATTCAACTAAGGTGTAATTGTTCTAAAAATTTCGTTTTTTAAACATTTCGATTTTTTTGAACTTCGAGATTATTTGATTATTTAGCCTTTTTTTTTAAATGCGATTTTTTTAGAATATTAATTTTTATGACTATTTTGAGTTTTCAACCTTCGACTCAAAATTCGATTTCAAAATAGCCACTTTATTAAAAAAAATTTGCCACAATTTCCGCATTTTTCAAATTTCGACTTTCGAAATTTTAACTTGATTTGGAAACTTCCATACTTTTTAAAAATTTTAATTTTATCTTTCGGCTTTGACTTATATTTTAAAAACCCAGTTTTACAATTTCGGCTTTTAGTTGAAGTTTTATATTAAAAAAAGTACAAGATGGATTATGACACCATGTTATTTGTCAAGAATATACATTTTCAATATTATTGATTTTTATGAATAACCTTCCTTGGCTAAAGGTTGGTTTCATCTTACCTCTCGTAATGCGTAACATAATAGCCCCACGGAAGGTCGCATGAAACAGGTTATGAAATCAGGTGCCTGTTAACACTTGCATTGATAATAACGTATTTTATGGCATCTTCAAAAATCCGACTTGAAATATTTACTCAGCTGTAAAGTGGATATTGTATCTTTTACCACCCCCAAAGATATCGCCCATCTTAACTTTTATATCCTTTCGGTTACACTTTAATCCTGCGTTTTGTTCTATTACTTTTTCTAAGAAAACCAAAAAGTGATATTTTTAATCTCAAGGAGAAATGTAGCCGAACATTTGAGCTTACATCGTAAGATTTTTCGACAATTTGTTAAATGTTTTTGTTTATTCGGACAAATTTTGTTTCAAAAACTGTATTTTGAAAACGTGTAAAAAAAAGAGTAAAAAAATTAAGCGTAATTACTTATTTCCTGTGCAATAACGTTGCGAAGTTTGTTTAGGTATGTATAAACATTACATATATTTATTCAAAACCGGTACAATTATTTTGTAGGAATTTCAAGTTATTTGCCATTTTGTGTTATGTGTAAGCTCAACAGGTAACTAATTTTGAATTAGCATATTAATCCGAGTTACAGATTAATTATTAGTCCCATTTTTTTATGCTTTACGTAAACAGTGCAGAAACAGTTGATAAATCGATATCGCCATAAATGAGGATACTTTCACACAGTAAATAGCTTGAGAAAATTATTTATTTAACGAAAAACGAAATCTTAATGCTTCAGTTTGGTTTTTAATTTTTATTTGAACTGTATCCAGCACTGCGGTTTTAATTGGGCCTGGTTTGCATGCATTAGTGATCTGTTTTCTACTTTTTTTCTCTTATTCCTTCGATAACAGCGTAAATTAATTACTTCTGTCGTACTAATTTGTTAGCTGTAGATGATATTTCAGGTGGTAGCTTTCTATGTTGGTTTAGCAGGTGTTTAGCGTTTAAAATGGGTATTCAGTGATGCCAAATTGGTGTGGCACAAATAATTCATTCATTTTGTTACTAAATAACACCAGCTGGCCCACTATCTGGCGCATTTTTCCCAGTTACTGAATTATTTTGCTGATCCTAAAAAAAGATTTCAATAGTCAATCAAGGCAAAAGCCGATTTAATAGTGAATGTATTTTGAATAAATCAGTCACGCTGTGATTACAAAAAAGAGAACTGTCGACGTTATAAGATGTAGTATTCGTTGTCTAATTAAAAAGTTCGAATTTTGGTGGATTCGGGGTTCAGCAGATTGCGTTTGTTTGTTCCAATTTATTTATTTTGTTACTAAATAACATCAGCTGGTTCATTGTCTAGCGTAATTTTTCCAGTTACTGAATTACTTCGATGCTCCTGAAAAGAGACTTCAATAGTCAATCAAGACAGAAGCCGATTTAATAGAGAACGTATTTTGAGTAAATTAGTCACCCTATGGTTACAAAAAAGAGAACTCTCGACGTTATAAACTGTAGTATTCATTCTCTGATTAGAAAGTTTGCAAGTTTGGCGGATTCGGGATTCAGCAGATTTTGCATTCGTTTCGTTTATTTTTTGTTCGTTTGCTTCAATTTTACAAAATCCAAAGATTACCTTCATAATCGGAATACGTTATTGGTATGACCTTAGGCTACATTTAAATCTTAAAATGTGTTTTCGGATTTAAAGGAGAAAAATGTGTAAGCTTTGTTGATTTACAAGGCGCTTTAGCATTTCAAATGCGTATTCAGCGATACGAAATTGGTGTGGCACAAATAATTGATTCATTTCGTTACTAAATAACATCATTGGGTCCACTATCTAGAGTATTTTTTTTCAGTTACTGAATTATTTTGCTACTCCTGAAAAGAGACTCCAATAGTCAATCAAGCCAGAAGCCGACCTAAGAGTGAACGTAGTTTGAGTAAAAGACTGGTTTACTCAAACTACGTAGGTGTTTAGCGTTTAAAAGGGGTAAATGGTGCGAAATTGGTGCGGCACAAATAATTTATTAATTTTTTTTTACTAAATAACACCAGCTGGCCCCCTCTATCCAACGTATTTTTTCCAGTTACTGAATTATTTCGCTGCTCTTGAAAAGAGACTCCAATAGTCAATCAAGCCAGAAGCCGATTTAAAAGTGACTGTATTTTGAGTAAAGCAGTCACTCTGTGATTACAAAAAAGAGAACTGTTGACGTTATTAGCTTTAGTATTCGTTGTTGGTATGACCTTTGGCCAAATTTAAATCTTAGGATGTATTTTCGGAAAAATGCGTTACCTTTGTTGGTTTACAAGATACTTTAACATTTCAAATGCATATTCAGCGATATGAAATTGGTGTGGCACAAATAATTTATTCATTTTGTTACCAAATAACACCAGCTGGTCCTCTATCTAGCGTATTTTTCCCAGTTACTGAATTATTTCTTTGCTCCTGAAAAGAGACTTCAATAGTCTCAATCAAGACAGAAGCTGATTTAATAGCGAACGTATTTTGAGTAAATTAGTCACTCTGTGGTTACAAAAAAGAGAACTCGCCACGATTATAAGCTGTAGTATTCTTTAACTAATTAGAAAGTTCGCAAGTTTGGTGGCGTCGAAGTTTGGCAAATTTTGTTGGTTTGCTCCAATTTTACAAAATCCAAAGATTTACTTTCATAACTGGAATACGTTCTTGTTGTGACGTTTGGCCACATTTAAATTTTAGGATGTATTTTCGGCTCTTAGGGAGAAAAATGCGTAATATTTGTTGGTTTACAAGGTTCTTTAACATTTCAAATGCCTATTCAGCGATACGCAATAGCTGCGGTACAAATAATTTATTCATTTTGTTAAGTATTACTAGCTGGCCCACTATCTGGCGCATTTTTTCGCTGCTCCTGAAAAGAGACTCCAATAGTCAATCAAGCCAGAAGCCGATTTAAGAGTGAACGTATTTTGACTAAATCAGTGACTTCGTGGCTACAAAAAAGAGAATTCTCGACGTTATAAGCTGTAGTAATCATTCGTTTGCAAGTTGGGTGGCTTTGAGGTCCAGCAGATTTTGTTTGTTTCCTCCAATTTAACAAAATCCAAAGATTAGTTCGTAATTAGAATATGTTCTTGGCATGACCTTTGGCGACATTAAATCTCAGTACATATTTTCCAGTTTCAGGGGGAAAAATGTGTAACCTTTGTTGGTTTACAAGGAGCTTTATCATTTCAAATGCACATTTAGTGATTCGAACTTGGTATGGCACAAATAACTATTCATTTTGTTACCAAATAACACCAGCTGGTCCATTAAATAGCGTATTTTTCCCAGTTACTGAATTATTTCGCTCCTCCTGAAAAGAGACTCCAATAGTCAATCAAGCCAGAAGCCTGTTTAATAGTGAACGTATTTTGAATAAATCAGTCACTCTGTGGTTACAAAAAAGTGAACTCTCGACCTTATAAGCTGTAGTATTCGTCCTTTGATTAGAAAGTTCGCAAGTTTGGCGGATTCGGGGTTCAGCAGATTTTGTCTTTGTTTCGTTTTTTTTTGTTTGTTTGCTTTAATTTTACAAAATCGAAAGTTACCTTCATAACCAGAATACGTTCTTGGTATGATCTTCGGCCACATTTAAATCTTAGGATGCATCTTTGGCTTTCAGCGGAAAAATGATGAATTAATGTTCCAGATCCTTTTAGTCAGTGACGTTCGTCAAGACGCACTCGTACGGACATCCATCACTTTGTAACACTCACTTGAATACTGCTGCACTCTCATTCAACCGTGATACTTACGTAGTTTCTTGATTTTGTTAGTTTTTGACATTTTCTCTTTGCAAAAAAAAAGACTGGGGGTAGTCTTCTTTGTTTTTGAAAGTTTTTTGGATGTTGAACTTTCTGAAGACTGCACCTTACCTAATTAGAAAGTTCGCAAGTTTGGTGGATTCGGGGTTAAGTAGATTTTGTTTGTCTGCTCCAATCTTACAAAATCCAAAGATTACCTTCATAACCGGAATACGTTATTGATATGACCTTTGGCTACATTTAAATTTTAAGATGTGTTTTCGGATGTGGAGGAGAAAAATGTGAAAGCTTTGTTGATTTACAAGGAGCTTTATCATTTTAAATGCATATTTAGCGATAAGAAATTGGTGTGGAACAAATAATTTACTCATTTTGTTACTAAATAACATCAGCTGACGCACTATCTAGCGTATTTTTCCCAGTTACTGAATTATTTCGCTCCTCCTGAAAAGAGACTCCAATAGTCAATCAAGCCAGAAGCCCATTTAAGAGTAAACGTATTTTTAGTAAATCAGTCACTCTGTGGTTACAAAAAAGAGAGCTCTCGACGTTATAAGCTGTAGTATTCATCCTCTGATTAGAAAGTTCGCAAGTTTGGCGGATTCGAGGCTCAGCAGATTTTATATTCGTTTCGTTTTTTTTTTGTTTGTTTGCTTTAATTTTACGATATCCAAAGATTACCTTCATAACCGGAATAGGTTATTGTTATGACCTTTGGCTGCATTTAAATTTTAAGATGTGTTTTTGGATTTTAAGGAGAAAAGTGTGTAAGCTTGGTTGGTTTACAAGGTGCTTTAGCATTTCAAATGCCCATTCAGCGATACGAAATGGTGTGGTACAAATAATTTACTCATTTTGTTACTAGATAATACTAGCTGGCGCACTATCTAGCGTATTTTTCCCAATTACTGAATTATTTCGCTCCTCCTGAAAAGAGACTCCAATAGTCAATCAAGCCAGAAGCCGATTTAAGAGTGAACGTATTTTGAGTAAATCAGTCACTCTGTGGTTACAAAAAAGAGAACTCTCGAGGTTATAAGCTGAAGTATTCGTCCTCTGATTAGAGAGTTCGTAAGTTTGGCGGATTCGGGGTTCAGCAGATTTTGTCTTTGTTTCTTTTTTTTTTTTGTTTGCTTTAATTTTACAAATTCCAAAGATTACCGTCATAACCAGAATATGTTCTTGGTGTGACCTTTGGTCACATTTAAGTCTTGGGATGTATTTTTGGATTTCAGGGGGAAAATGTGTAACCTTACAAGATGCTTTAGCACTTTAAAATGCCCATTCAGCGATACGAAATGGTGTGGTACAAACAATTTACTCATTTTGTTACTAGATAATACTAGCTGGCGCACTATCTAGCGTATTTTTCCCAGTTACTGAATTATTTCGCTCCTCCTGAAAAGAGACTCCAATAGTCAATCAAGCCAGAAGCCCATTTAAGAGTAAACGTATTTTGGGTAAATCAGTCATTCTGTGGATACAAAAAAGAGAACTCTCGACGTTATAAGCTGTAGGATTCATCCTCTGATTAGAAAGTTCGCAAATTTGACGGATTCGGGGTTCAGCACATTTTGTCTTTGTTCCGTTTTTTTTTGTTTGTTTGCTTCAATTTTACAAAATCCAAAGATTACCTTCATATCCAAAATACGTTATTGGTGTGACCTTTGACTACATTTAAATCTTAAGATGTGTTTTCGGATTTGAAGGCGAAAAATGTGTAAGCTTTGTTAGTTTACAAGGAGCTTTAGCATTTCAAATCCGTGTGCAGCAATACAAAATTGGTGTGGCACAAATAACTATTCATTTTGTTACCAAATAACACCAGCTGGTCCATTATCTGGCGGATTTTTCCCAGTTACTTAATTATTTCGCTCCTCCTGAAAAGAGACTCCAATAGGCCATCAAGCCAGAAGCTCATTTAAGAGTGAACGTATTTTGAGTAAATCAGTCACTCTGTGGTTACAAAAAAGAGAACTCTCGAGGGTATAAGCTGTAGTATTCGTCCTCTAATTAGAAAGTTCGCAAACTTGGCAGATTTGGGGTTCAGCAGATTTTGCATTTGTTTCGTTTTTTTTTGTTTGTTCGCTTCAATTTTACAGAATCCAAAGATTACCTTCATAATCGGAATACGTTATTAGTGTGACCTTTGGCTACATTTAGATCTTAAGATGTGTTTTCGGATTTGAAGGAGAAAAATGTGTAAGCTTTGTTAGTTTACAAGGAACTTTAGCATTTCAAATCCGTATTCAGTGATACGAAATTTGTGTGACACAAATAACTTGTTCATTTTGTTACCAAATAACACCAGCTGGTCTACTATCTAGCGTATTTTTCCCAGTTACTGAATTATTTCGCTACTCCTGAAAAGAGACTCCAATAGTCAATCAAGGCAGAAGCCCATTTAAGAGTAAACGTATTTTGAGTAAATCAGTCACTCTGTGGCTACAAAAAAGAGAACTCTTGACGTTATAAGCTGTAGTATTCATCCTCTGATTAGAAAGTTTGCAAGTTTGGTGGATTCGGGGTTCAGCAGATTTTGTCTTTGTTTCGTTTTTTTTTTTGTTTGTTTGCTTTAATTTTACAAAATCCAAAGTTACCTTCATAACCAGTATACGTTCTTGGTATGATCTTTGGCCACATTTAAATCTTAGGATGCATTTTTGGCTTTCAGCGGAAAAATGATGAATTAATGTTCCAGATCCTTTGTTGCTTTACAAGGTTCTTTAGCACTTCAAATGCGTATTCAGTGATACGAAATTGGTGTGACACAAATAACTTGTTCATTTTGTTACCAAGTAACACCAGCTGGTCCATTATCAAACGTATTTTTCCTAGTTGCTGAATTCTTTCGCTCCTCCTGAAAAGAGACTCCAATAGTCAATCAAGCCAGAAGCCCATTTAAGAGTAAACGTATTTTGAGTAAATCAGTCACTCTGTGGCTACAAAAAAGAGAACTCTTGACGTTATAAGCTGTAGTATTCATTCTCTAATTAGAAAGTTCGTAAGTTTGGCGGATTCGGGATTCAGCAGATTTTACATTCGTTTCGTTTTTTTTGTTTGTTTGCTTCAATTTTACAGAATTCAAAGATTACCTTCATAATCGGAATACGTTATTAGTGTGACCTTTGGCTACATTTAGATCTTAAGATGTGTTTTCGGATTTGAAGTAGAAAAATGCGTAAGCTTTGTTAGTTTACAAGGAGCTTTATCATTTCAAATGCGTATTCAGCAATACGAAATTGGTGTGACACAAATAACTTGTTCATTTTGTTACCAAATAACTCCAGCTGGTCCATTATATAACGTATTTTTTCCAGTTACTGAATTATTTCGCTTCTCCTGAAAAGAGACTCCAATAGTCAATCAAGCCAGAAGCCCATTTAAGAGTGAACGTATTTTGATTAAATCAGTCACTCTGTGGTTACAAAAAAGAGAACTCTCGACGTTATAAGCTGTAGTATTCATCCTCTGATTAGAAAGTTCGCAAGTTTGGCGGATTCGGGGCTCAGCAGATTTTATATTCGTTTCGTTTTTTTTTTGTTTGTTTGCTTCAATTTTACAAAATACAAAGATTATCTTCATAACCAGAATACGTTCCTGGTACGACCTTTGGTCACATTTAAATCTTAGGATGTATTTTTGGATTTCAGGGGGAAAATGTGTAACCTTACAAGATGCTTTAGCATTTTAAAGTGCCCATTCAGCGATACGAAATGGTGTGGTACAAACAATTTACTCATTTTGTTACCAAATAACACCAGCTGGTCCATTATCTAGCGTATTTTTCCCAGTTACTGAATTATTTTGCTCCTCCTGAAAAGAGACTCCAATAGTCAATCAAGCCAGAAGCCCATTTAAGAGTAAACGTATTTTGAGTAAATCAGTCACTCTGTGGCTACAAAAAAGAGAACTCTTGACGTTATAAGCTGTAATATTCATTACCCAATTAGAAAGTTCCCAAGTTCAGCGGATTCGGGGTTCAGCAGATTTTGTATTTGTTTCGTTTTTTTTGTTTGTTTGCTTCAATTTTACAAAATCCAAAGATTACCTTCATAACCGGAATACGTTATTGGTATGACCTTTGGCCACATTTAAATCTTAGGATGCATTTTTGGCTTTCAGGGGAAACATGATGAATTAATGTTCTAGATCCTTTTAGTCAGTGACATTCGTCAAGACGCAATCGTACGGACATCCATCACTTTGTAATACTCACCGGCGCTATCGTTCAACCGTAATCCAACTTACGTAGTTTCTTGATTTTATTATTTTTTGATATTTTCTCTTTGCAAAAAAACACTGGGGGCAGTCTTCTTCGTTTTTGAAAGTTTTTTGAATGTTTAACTTTCTGAAGACTGCACCTTTGACGTAATCGTACGAATATCTATCATTTTGTAGTACTCACTTGAACTGCTGCACTATTCTTCAATCGTAATCCAACCTACGTAGCTTCTTGATTTTTGAAAGTTTTTGACATTTTATCTTTGCAAAAAAAAGACTGAGGGCAGTTTTCTTCGTTTTTGAAAGTTTTTTGGATGTTGAACTTTCTGAAGACTGCACCTTCGTCAAGACGTAAATGTACGAACATCTATCATTTTGTAGTACTCACTTGAACAGCTGCACTATTCTTCAATCGTAATCCAACCTACGTAGCTTCTTGATTTTGCAAGTTTTCGACATCTTGTCTTTGCAAAAAAAGACTGGGGGCAGTTATTTTCGTTTTTGAAATTTTTTTGGATGTTGAAATTTCTCAAGAGTATTCTTCATGGTAGACCCTTATTGACCGGAAATATTATGCTTTTTTCAATTTATTTAACATTTCTTCGGCCCAGTTTTTTATTCTATGCAAAATAAACTAACCTCTTAATTTGTAAACTGTCATGAAGTGACGTTTTTAATAAATTTAAATATCACGTAGTCGCATTTCAAAAATTGTTTAGAAAATTGTCAACAAACCATAAAAAAATTTAAATATTTCCAAACTGGGCCGAAGAAATGTCAAATAAATTGAAAAAAGCATTTCTCAAGAGTGTCTCTAACACCGTGGATAAACTCTAAAGTTAATAATAACGGAATATTGTTAAGGAAAATTGTTCTTAAACTAATTAACGTCAAATCGTCTATTATATCAGTAGTTTGTAATCGCTGATGGTGCGGAATGCAATTATCTGAAATCATGTAATCGGCTTCTTTTAGAATTATGAGTCCAAGACGAAATATCCTAAACGTAAAATCCCTGATCTTGGTTGTGAAGACACCAATACAAGCAACGTTGCCCAGACAAGACTAAATTTATTTGGCGTTTGATCATTATGAAGATTCTGCGATATCCTATTAAATACTATGATGGATAAAGGGGTCGGGTTTGTGCATAAGAAAGAACCTTATTAAAGCTTATAAAATAACCCCACTTGTTGAGTAAAATATGTTGTCATGTTGCCTGCTTTCAGTCTTCATGTTAATAACCTCATAATGATATCTCGTGCTCGTTCCAACGATCATCCAAAGCATTCTTCATTGTTAAAGTTGGTCCGTCCACAATAGATATAATTTCCATGACGTGACGATCTATTATTATTTGTAAAACTGTAAGATATGAATCTCCCCGGCTCATTTGTGTCCCTTTTTTTAAATTCGATATAACCGACCATTCTAACTTCGAAAGTGATATTGTCAAATGGCGTTTTAAACAGTTCAGATTTCGAATCTGGTTGTTGTAGATAAAATCGTTCACATACCTTCGATCGCGGAACGATTAAGCTCGTTAATGTCTTCGCATCTTCATTGACCGACTTGCTGTTTTGTTTCGGAACCTCATTAGTGTCTGCTGTATTATGAAACAAAACTACGCTTTCCTCTTTAACAATCGGCTAAATATATCGCATTGAGATTGATAAATGAATATAGCATCGTATCAATAAATATGGGCCTGCCACGCATGCACGCTGGGCGCAATTAATCATTTTCTTATAGAGCACCTATAAGGAATAAATACCTACTTTCCAATACCGGTTGAACATTATAATTATTGAAATCATTGAAAGACAAACGGTTTGCAATTACACACATATTTACCTCATAAGTACTTTAGTTATATAGATTTGAATGATAACGAAGCTGGTTGTCCAAAATTATTGGATTTACGTATACATTGCAGGTCCTGCAAGATCAAAGACTCGTTTTCAGCAATTATCCTTAAATATGCTAAATCAACAATATAATATTCAATATATTTAGACAAGCGTTAAAAATATTGAATAAACATACGCATATATTATAAACTGATTAATGCAAGAGATGACAGCGTTAATTAACTGGAAAATTTATTGCAAGGCATTTTCATGAAATGCGTGCAATTACAATTATTTCTTTTTATTTCGAAACTAACATACTTTTATGACATAATATCAAGATGAGTTTTTCATTATTTATAAACAAAAAGTTCATAATGCGTTGATATAACTCCGTTTCAGTTACTGCAAATTGCATATTACTGTCAGTTATTACAAAAGTTTCACTGCAAAAAAAACTCTTCTGCAGTATCTTTGTAATCGCAGCAATTTAACAAAATGTTCCCTTTTGGGGTACTTGTACTTTCGATGGGGTGGTTGACAGAACACTTCTTAACGATAAATATGATATTGCGTTGAAGTAACATGATCAACTATGCATTTGCACAGCCTAATTGTACAAAACTTCAAATGCCCTGGAAGGACTATTCTGGTAATCCAAAAAGTAAAAAATGAGTAGGTAACATGGCTCTTAAAAAGTAGCAAACTTCGGGAGAATGTTTTGGACACTTACTAGAAAATAGCTTTACATAAAAAAATCTCTGGAGTAGTAAATAGGAGCCCAAAGAGGCGAATGATCTTCACCGTTATTTTGCCTTATAATTACAATTCACAAATCCAGATAATTCAAAAGGGAACCAAAGGTGCTGTTCCTTGTGTTTATTAGTTGTCCTTATCCGTCCACTGATGCCCAGTGCTGGTGATAGCTGATTTGATTGATCAATGTTACGAGGATTTCTATGACAATATTTTTGTTTAGGCGCCTCCCACTGGCCTGACCACGTTAACAAATTATTTCTCGATTTCTTTGTTCGAACGAGGCAGTGTACCAGAAGTTTCCAATCTGATGGGCTGGCTTATATCAGTCAAAGATGCAAATAACTGCACATGTGTTTAGGAGTAAATAACTACGTGTTTTTACAATAACTGTACCGCAATTACATCTTACATCCTCTTGCTCTCTTGTTGATCTTATTTCACGTTCAACTAGTTAGAAGTAAACATGTTTTACTTCTTATTTCTGTGAGTTATTTTACGGCGATGCAATTAGATATGAGACTGATACGTTATATTTTAATTTTATGCCAGGTAGCTGGTTTGTCCTACACAGGCGCGTTATTTATGTCAGAATAAGGTCGCATTTGGCAAAAATCTAATGAATCGTGATTTTATGACTCGCCGCTTGAATCCATTTCTGCTTTAGTTTATCACCAACGTCACCATGATTTATATTTTTTTACGTTTCAAGCTCGCTCGACTGGAACCAAATACATCTATTATAAAGCATATTATACCGATCTGTAATTGTATGTGTTTTAGAAAGCTTACTTTCATGATATAGTTTATTACTCGCTTGATTTTCTTTCCTGTTGCAAAATTAATAACCATTTGACAATGATAACATAATCATTTCGCACTTATAACGTATCGTTTGTTCATTAGGTTTTCCGTTGCGTTTCTCTCAATCATCGACTGGGCGTACACCAATCCATTTTTTTTCCCTTAAAGAACCGACCCCAAATTACAAATTGTTAAAATTTTGAACGAAGTACATAAAACGAAGCTAAGAACATTTTGACTTCTTTCGAAAATTCAGAATTTTTTAAAAATTTGGTCGCAAAATTTCGCCTTTTTCTCATAATTTGGACTCTTGAAGACTGTGACCTTGTCAGCTCAAAATTTTTTCCCAAACATTTTTTGAAAACTTTGCTTGTCTGCTCAATGTTTCAACTTTTTTTTCTCAAAATTTTAAGTTAAGATGAATTTAAAAATATTGGTTTTAATCCGAATTTGTTTCCAGTATTTCGCTATTTTTCTTGAAATTAAATTAAAAACTTTACCTAACTTGTTTTTTTCTACACGTTCTTGGGGAAATTTTGTTAAAAGTGTACCACAATCCATTTAGTAAATGGTCTCTTTATAGCCCTCATTGAGCTTGCACAGCTTTCAAAAGTTCGTACAGATTGCAGAATGATGTTTTGTTCAAATTCGTTCATAAGTAAAGATCTCTGTATAGCTCGCATTGAGCTTGCACAGCTTTAAAGAGTTCGTGCAGATTGCAGAATGATGTTTTGTTCAAATTCGCTCATAATTAAAGATCTCTGTATAGCTCGCATTGAGCTTGCACCGTTTTAAAGAGTTTGTGCAGATTACAGAATGATGTTTTGTTCAAATTCGTTGATAGTTCAGCAGACTGACAAACTCACACACTTTCTGATTTATATATTAGTTAGGTTAGTTAGTTAGCTTGCAATTTGTTTAACAAGGGGTACGTTACGAAAAACTATGGAAAGGTACACAGATGTCGAAAGTTTGGGTTAAAACAGTCATTCTTTTCAAACTTTGCGAGTGAGTGGCAGTCACTTGAATAGCACAAGTAGCTGGTCTTATTACATGGTTATGTAACATCGGAAAACACCCATATTTTTTTAACAAAACATGTACGGTTTGAATGTAAACAGATGCTGCATACGTTATCATCAACATGCTGACGTATTGCATCAGAGTCGGTCCTCTTGAAAATAAACGGCCATAAAAATGTTTTGTGTTCTCATACGCAATTTGGCCGGTCAATTATTAAGAAACTATATTTAGTAACAATGTAGTATCATCTACAGAGCAAAATTAACGGAATTATTCAGGACATGCAATCAAATGTTATTACATCGACGAAATTTACGAATTGTTTCTTCACGAAACGTTATGGTGTTCGTCTGATGAGAGGAATATAAATAGGAAATGTTTTCGGTTTGTTATGGCATACGTGGAGACCGTAAAGTGGCATAATAGGCAATTTTGTCGTGTCCGAATCTAGTTCGACGAGAAACTTGTTCCATTAGAATAGTTTGTTTTGACCCCAGGTCAACCTCTATAATGGGACTTGTCAGAAGGCGATGTTTCCCCACGAGGTTTTAAAGAAGTGGGGTCGCCAATATGTTAGGCTACTGCAACCGAGGCTATAACATGAAAAAAATTAGCCGTTAAAAGTCTTTGTTAAAGCAGTTTTTAAGCACAGTACACTCGCCTCTAGTAGGAGATGAGGTGCAAATTGATGTAGATAGTTTTTTAAATATAATCCCCTCTCTAAGGGCAATCCTATGTTGTCATTGTGGCCAGTAAGGGTGCGTTTAGATTAGATACTTTATTCCGTACATTTCTCTCTGGCATAAGTGTCAACTATCCTGAGAGAAGCTACCCTAGGCTTATCCACACAGCTGGGAGGAGATAGCTTCTCTTAGTAGAATAGTTAAGAGGCTATCCGAGACTTATCTACACAGCTGGGAGGAGATAGCTTCTTTCAGGATAGTTGACACTTGAGAGAAGCTATCTAAGACTTATCTACGTAGCTGGGAGGACATAGCTTCACTCAGAATAATTAGGAAGCTATTCGAGACTTATCTGCACATCTGGGAGGAGATAGCTTCCCTCAGGATAGTTGACACTTGAGAGAAGCTATCCGAGACTTACCTACACAGCTAGGAGGAGATAGCTTCTCTCAGGATAGTTGAGAAACCACCCGAGACTTATCAACACAGCTGGGAGGAGATAACCACTCTCAGGATAGTTGAAAAGCTATCCAAGACTTATCTAATAAGCTGGGAGGAGATAGCTCCTCTCGGAATAGTTGAAAAGCTATTCGAGCTTTATCTACACAGCTGGGAGGAGAGAGCTTCTCTCGGGATAGTTGAGAAGCTATTCGAGAACTATCTACGCAGCTGGGAGGAGATAACTTCTCTCAGGATAGTTAAGAAGCTATCCGAGACTTATCAACACAGCTGGGAGGAGATAACTTTTCTCAGGATAATAGAAACTTGAGAGAAGCTATCTAAGACTTATCTACACAGCTGGGAGGAGATAGCTTCTCTCAGGATAGTTGAGCAGCGATCCGAGACTTATCTACATAGCCGGAAGGAAATAGATACTTGAGAAAAGCTATCTAAGACTTATCTACGCAGCTGAGAAGGACATAGCTTCTCTCAGAATAGTTAAGAAGCTATCCGATACTTATCTGCACAGCTGGGAGGAGATAGCTTCTCTCAGGATAGTCGACACTTGAGAGAAACCATCCGAGACTTACCTAAACAGCTGGGAGGAGATAGCTTCTTTCAGAATAGTTAAGAAGGTATCCGTTATTTATCTACACATTTTAGAGGAGATAGCTTCGTTCAGGACAGTTAAGAAGCTATCCGAGACTTATCAACATAGCTGGGAGGAGACAGCTTTTCTCAGGATAATAGAAACTTGAGAGAAGCTATCTAAGACTTATCTACACAGCTGGGAGGAGATAGCTTCTCTTAGAATAGTTAAGAAGCTATCCGAGATTTATCTACACAGCTTAGAGGAGATAGCTTCTCTCAGGATAGTTAAGAAGCTATCCGAGACTTACCTGCACAACTAGGAGGAGATAGCTTCTCTCAGGATAGTTGAGCAGCGATGCGAGACTTATTCACCCAGCTGGGAGGAGCTAGCTTCTTTCAGGATAGTCGACACTTGAGAGAAACCATCCGAGACTTACCTAAACAGTTGGGAGGAAATAGCTCCTCTCAGGATAGTTAAGAAGCTATCCGTTACTTATCTACACAGCTTAGAGGTGACAGCTTTTCTCAGGATAGTAGAAACTTGAGAGAAGCTATCTAAGACTTAACTACACAGCTGGGAGGAGATAGCTTTACTTAGAATAGTTAAGAAGCTATCCGAGACTTATCAACACAGCTAGGAGGAGATAGCTTCACTTAGAATAGTTAAGAAGCTATCTGAGATTTATCTACACAGCTTAGAGGAGATAGCTTCTCTCAGGATAGTTAGGAAGCTATCCGAGACTTATCTGCACAGCTAGGAGAAGATAGCTTCTCTCAGGATAGTTGAGTAGTGATCCAAAACTTATCCACCCAGCTGGGAGGAGATACCTCCTCTCAGGATAGTTGAGAAGCTATCCGAGACTTATCTGCACAACTAGGAGGAGATAGCTTCTCTCAGAATAATTGAGTAGTGATGCGAGACTTATCCACCCAGCTGGGAGGAGATAACTTCTCTCAGAACAGTCGACACTTGAGAGAAGCCATCCGAGACTTACCTAAACAGCTGGGAAGAGATTGCTCCTCTCAGGATAGTTGGGAAGCCATTCGAGACTTATCTACACAGCTGGGAGGAGATAACTTCTCTCAGGATAGTCGACACTTGAGAGAAGCTATCCGAGACTTACCTACACAGCTGGGAGGAGATAACTTCTCTCAAGATAGTTGAGAAGCCATAAGAGACTTATCTACAGAGCTGGGAGGAGATAGCTTCTCTTAAGATAGTCGACATTTCCGTCATATTTTGTCAGAGACAAATGCACGGAATAAAGTATCTAGTATAAACGCAATCGCAAAGGCGGAAATGATGATAATAATCTGCCGGCATGAATGCAAATTCGTTGTAATTCTTTGGCAATTTCGGCAACCAATTACTTGAATTCTAAAAGTTCTGCAGAAAACAGGTTCGCCTAAAGGATTCTGACTGTATGAAGCTGGACTAGGCTGACTTCGATTGTCTTGTATGTCTCTATGTTGGAGGAATCAGAACCTCAACTTTTGCGAAAACCTTTCTCATATTGTCATGTAGAAAACAGACAAGTCGTCAATCATCCGTCCCAGTTCCAAATTTTGGAGAGACTCAGTAAACGTTTTATGGTCAAAAACTGAAATAGAAATCTTGTCCCCTGAAACCAAGAAGGATTAAAAAACACAACAAAGGCTGCTCTAACGCGTTTCGATAGCCAAATTATTATTTTGCTTTCAGGGGACATAATTTGTATTTCAATTTTTGAAGGGAACCAAGGACCAGTCCGTTCCACCAAAAATAAAAAAGTTTTATAATCAATTAAGCGAATTGATCTTTGGAATCCAAAAGAGCCAGTGTATTGGAGTTGCTTTGGAGTGCGCTATCGTCGACCCGTCGTCGGTTCTAAAGAGAGTAATTGTCTGATAAAATGTGCAGTACTTCTCAGCTCGACACTTTTGAGAAGATGGTTTTAGCAATGGCGTTATACTATCCATTTGAAGAAACGTTGATGCTTGCTAGTAGAGTCTTATAGGAAGACTTTTACTACCCAAAGAAGATTTAGTACATTAGTGGTTAACGGTTTCTTAAAGAAAGCAGCGAGCTCAGTTTTTAATGCACTGGAGTCTAGCCCATTCCAGAACGATCTCGATCAACTGCATCTCCTCCAAATTTCAATTTTTTTTTTTGAAAATGACTTTTTACGAGAATTTCGATTTTTTTAACGTTTCATTTTTCAAATATTTTGTTACAATTTTTTAAATTTTCGATTTTTATAAATTTCGACCTCCTTTTGAAAATTTAGACTTTTTTCTCAAAATTTCTACTTTTTTCTCAAAATTTTGACTTTTTTCTCAAAACGTCGGCATTTTTTGAAAAATTACAATCCACTGAATATGAGCTTTTTAAAAGAATTCGATTTCATTTCAAAATTTCGTCTTTTTCCTAAACTTTGATTTTCTTAAAAATTTCGCCTTTTTTCGAATATTTTTTTGGCAATTTCTCAAATTGTCGATGTTTATAAACTGCGACTGTCGAAAATTTAAACTTTTTTTTTCAAAATTTCGGCTATTTTTTGAAAAATTTCATTATTTGTGAAAATGACTTTTTTAAAGAACGATGTATTCAAAATTTCGATTTTAATTCGAAATTTCGACTTTTTTTTAAATTTCGATTTTTGTTTCATAGTTACGCCTTCTTTTGAATTTTTGCTGACAATTTTTCAAATTGTCGATGTTTATAAACTTCGACTTTCGAAAATTTCGACTTTTTTTGTCAAAATTTCGCCCATTTTTTGAAAAATTTCATTGTTTGTGAAAATGACTTTTTTAAAGAACGATTTATTCAAAATTTCGATTTTAATGCAAAATTTCGATTTTAATGCAAAATTTCGACTTTTTTTTGAATTTCAACTTTTTTTTTGGAATTTCGATTTTTGTTTGAAAGTTACGCCTTTTTTTTAATATTTTTCACAATTTTTCAAATTTTCTATTTTATAAAATTCGACTCCCTTTTGAAAATGTCAACTTCTTTTCTCAAAATTGCGGCTATTTTCTGGGAAATTTCAGTTTTTTTGTAAATGACTTTTTTAAAGAATGATCTTTTTAAAATTTCGATTTTATTACGAAGTTTCGACTTTTTTTGAATTTCGATTTTTCGAAAATTTCGACTTTTTTTCAAAATTTCGGCTATTTTTTTAAAAATTTCATTATTTGTGAAAATGACTTAAAGAACGATTTATTCAAAATTTCGACTTTATTTCAAAATTTCAATTTTTTTTTAATTTCGAATTGTTTTTTGATAGTGACGCCTTTTTCGAATATTTTTTTGACAATTTTTCAAATTGTTGATGTTTATAAACTTCAACATTCGAAAATTTCCACTTTTTTTTCAAAATTTTAGCTATTTTTTTGAAAAATTTCATTATTTCTGAAAATTACTTTTTTAAAAAACAATTTATTCAAAACTTTAATTTTATTTCAAAATTTCGACTTTTTTTTTTAATTTCGATTTTTGTTTAAAAGTTACGCCTTTTTTCGAATATTTTTGACAATTTTTCAAAGTTTCGATGTTTATAAACTTTGACTTTGCAAATTTCGATTCGAGCAACCTTTGTTGTGTTTTTTAATCTTTCTTGGTTTCAGGGGACAAGTTCTGTATTTCAATATTTCGATTATTTTTTGAAAAATTTCATTATTTGTGAAAATGACTTTTTTATAGAACGATCTATTCAAAATTTCGATTTTAATTCAAAATTTCGACTTTTTTTTAATTTCGATTTTTTTTTGATAGCTACGCCTGTTTTCGAAAATTTTCTTGACAGTTTTTTAAATTGTCGATGTTTATAAACTTCCACTTTCGGAAATTTCGACTTTTTTTTCAAAATTTCGGCTATTTACTGAGAAATTTTAATTTTTTTTTAAAATGACTTTTTTAAAGAATGATCAAAATACAAAACTTATCCCCTAAAATCAAGAAAGATTAAAAAACACAACAAAGGTTGCTTTAACGCGTTTCGACATCCAAGCTATCATCTTCAGAGAGATACAGTAAATTTCGTTTTTTTTTTAAATATGCTTTGACAATTGTCAAATTTTCGATGTTTATAAACTCGACTGCGTTTTGAAAATTTCGCCACTTCCCAAAATTCCGGTTATTTTTTCAAAATTTCGATTTGAAAATTGATTTGAAAATGACTCTTAAACAGTGATCTATTCAAAATTTCGATTTTAGTTCAAAATTTCGACTTTTTTCTAAATTTCGATTTTTTTTTAAAGTTTCGCCTGTTTTCGAATATTGACAATTTTATTTTTGTATATTTAAACTTCCTCAAAATTCGAAAATTTCGATATTTTTTTGGAAACCATTTTTTAAAATGTTTACTTTGGAAATTTCTATATTTTTTTTTTCAAAAAAGCAAGCTATACTTTTTTTTGAAATGAGTTTTTGAAGAGAATAGATTTTTAAAAATTTCAATTTTATTTCGAAACTTCGACCTATTTCAAAATTTCGATTTCTTTAAATCGCGATTTTCAAGTTTCGACTTTTTCGAATATTTTTGGACAATTTTTTGTTGTTGTTTTGGCTATCCAAAATTTTTCGAACTTTCCGACCTTCATTGAAAACCTCGATTTGTCGAGCTTTTTGAAGATAGATTTTTTTTAAATTGGCGACTTTACAAAGTAGCACAATTTTTTAAAATTTTGGGCTTCTTTTGAAATGTCGACAGGAAAATTTCGACTTTTATCAAAGATTTGAATTTCGACCGTGTTTTATATTTTTACTTCTGATTTGTTTCTTTTTTTTTTTTTTGAAAAGTTGGGTCTTTTTGAAAAATTTTACTTCTCTGAAATCTTCGAATTTCTTCCCAAAATTTCACTGTGTTGTTCGCGTATAATAATAACAATAAAATTGGTGTGTAGATTGGCCTCAATCAAAACAATTATACGACGAGCTGGTCTTTGGTGATTCAAAAATTGAAAAACAAAACTTGTCCCTTGAAACAAAGAAAGTTTAAAAAATACAACAAAGGTTGCTCTAACGCGTTTTGACAGCCAAGCGTTAGAGCAACCTTTGTTGTGTTTTTTAATCTTTCTTGGTTTCAGGGGACAACAATTATACGAATCAAATGCTTGGCAAAAAAGTGGATGGTTAAACTCCAGCTGGCGAGTCATTGAACTTTAATGTAACAACATTTGTTAGGCAAATTTATCCATCGAAAGCTCATTTCACAAAATTATACATGTAATAAATAATCGTTCAAAATTCATTTACACCACACTCGAAGTTGTTATTTACCATTTTAATTATATAATATTTCATCCTTAATCGCCAGGAATTCACGCGATGAAAATCTAAATTTACTCGTCTATTACAAATTCATTGACATATTTGACCGCATATGAGAACCAGAATCTCAATTTTCCAGCAATCATAATGTATTGATCATTTATGATTATCATGATTATCAACTAGTGTTACCAGCGACTTCGTCAGCGAACTCAAATAACTACAATATAATTGAATGGAAATTTCAAAACAATTTCGCATTTAAATTAATTTTACAGTAATACCAGTTGAAGTTTCAAGCTGGTAACGTAATATTAGTGAAATCGACAATACAGATACCTACTTTTATGGTAATAGTTCGGCAATTTTAAAAGAGAGGGCGCTGCAAAACGATCACAGAGTTGACACTCTATATATTAAGCTTTAATTCATTAAGTTGTTAATGGAGCTTTCTGGATGTAGATTTAGGATAAAATGTAGCCTGCTAACCATTCTACATCACACGGAATATCTGTCCAATTTTCAAAAAAATCGCTTCAGTAATTGAGCCGTGAAAAACGCACAAACAAACAGACAAATACACTATCACTTTTATGTATTAGTAAGGATGGTTCAAGCTATAGAGAGGATTTTCTTTCAGAATGATTTTTTATTGAAAATTGGACTTAACAAAGTAGTTTAAGCAGATGCTCTCCTACGGAAGATATGCTTGTTTTCATTTGGAAGAAAATGCATTATGTAGATGATATATTGCAGTGACTTCAATTTGATAGAACTTCCTCAATATTGTTGTGTGGCCTTTTCAATAAAAGGCAGATCGAGGTGGTCACGATTATGTTCCCAAGTGTTGTTTATAAACCAATACAACTCGAAAAACGCATAAACAATGTCTTTAGCTTCATGTACATCCTATAAACATCACTTTCCTACAAAGTAGCTTTTACATCGATATATTCCTGCATATTGGCTTATCTTTATTTAACTTAACCACAGTCGGTCTTACGAAGAAGAATGAAATAGTGAAAGCTTCAAAACAATACGCCTCCTTGCCAGGATAGTCCATTTTTCAGATATTTTACAAAATAAAGACTTTTTTTTCTACGAAAACAATTAAAAGCAAATGAATGTTGCCATTAAGCAATACAGTCAAAGTGCGTTGAAAAATATATAATTATAGCCGGTATATTTGTCAATAGCTTTAATTAAATTTAATAGACGATTATTATTCTGTTTGCAGTAATGCAAGCGCAAAAAATGCATATTTTTAAATAACGTTTGTTAATTACTTGTTTTTCCCACATTAGAAAAATTTCAATTAGAGTTAAGTGTAAATGAGAAAAAATTATGAATTCGCAATAAGCATGTGAAAGGGATTTGCGAAAAACCAAAACAATACTGCTCCCGTACTTCAATGAATAGTAGTTTACGTAACAAGCACGGAAATTTACAAATTTGGAAAACGTAGATGAATTCACCAATGAGAAGATTTTTAGCAGGTGACGCATGCAATATGGATAAATTCGTAGCGAAACGTCGATTTGGGGCAGATATCTCCTCCGAGGGAACAATCGGTGGAACATAGATGGTAACGGCAGGTCTTAATGATCATTTAATTTCGTTTAGAAATTTTATTATGTTCGCCTTAGGTCGATAAACGAATTTGAATTCGAAAAGAGTCAAAGAAATAACACGACACGTCAAGAGGTCTCATGTTCGACTTAAAGTGGTACCTTTGATATAAATACCTGACTTTAGGTCTGAACTTTTCCTTAAACGATATTTGGGTCTGAACTTTTCCCTAAACGATATTCAAGTTTGAACTTTTCCCTAAACCGTATCCAAGTATGTTTTTTTCGCCCGTCATTTTATAAATTAATTATAGAACAACACTCTTCCCGTTCGATAACTTCAACGATAGCAACAGTTATCAAAATTGGAAAATTTCGCATCTCTAATGTAGTATAACCCGACGGTAATACTGTGTCGTTTTAGATGCCCAACACGTAAATAAACAATTTGAATACATGCATTAGAATGTGTCCCATTTGATTTGTTTTGCATGTAATTTTACTTTAAAAGTTCTATTTCAAAGTCACACATACTATATGGTGTTTAGCAGACGTTCGCTTTTTGGAAATGTAAATGGATTTAGCAGAAAATAAATGGATTTATTCAGATGACAGAGCTTAAGTCAGACTCTCTATTGAAGACAGAGAGTATTTTGTATCGCGTCCACGACAATTTACGAGTGCATACCAATGGGGTTCTGGTAATAAAACTTTTATAACGAACGTATAAAGCATTATACACACGCAACTCGACACAGATTGAAACATAAATGAAGAATGAGATATTTTAATACGATCCAATTTACAGCAAATTTAACAAAGACGAGAGTTTGGCTTTTGTACGAGTACATAGTTATTTGGTTCACAAAGAAGTTTTGCATAAAACTAAAATTTCGGAGATGCAGATGCCAATTTATGTATGTGCAACAAGTGCTACACCACAAGGGGTTTCACTACGATGGGACGAGCTGTTTTTTTTTGATCCAAGTAGTGTAGTAATGCAAGTAGAATGCAACCTAGACTACGTGCCCTCTAAACGTCTTCAGTGAATCATAGGTAGACGAACTACCAACAGTTGAACCACAAACGTTTGGCAAAGCGATTGCTCCCTAGGAAAGTCCCAAAAGAGCAGCTTCTAATGCACAGACCAATAGGTTTGAACATTTATCGTTCAGCCACAAACGCTTAGCAACCGATTGTTCTCTAGAAAAGTCCTAGAAGACTAGATTCTAACGCACAGACCAACAGACTTGAAAATTTATCAGATTCGGAGTTTGGAAACCAAACGAAATCCAATGCGATCGAACCTGGTTCAAACTCTCAATCTGATAAATGTTCAAACTTATTGGTCTGTGCATTACAAGTGGTAACAAGTTGGATTGTTTTCTTATAAATCAATTGAGGACTTTCACCAAGAAATTTCACTAGGCTAGGCCTTGGGATGTCAATTTGACACTCAGTTACTAATAAATGTTTTTTCCCTTGCAAACGCCAAGACTCGAATTATACCACTGAAGACCTCGGAGGCGTTCAACGGATCATCACTACCGTTACTACCTAAGTGGTGTTGCTTTGGTACCACCTTCTATTGAGCAACCTAAGACATAAAGAACTTTCACTTCGTCTCTGTCATTAAATAACAGAACTCTTCAGTCGTTGATGACATCTCTTAGAACATTTGCGCCTAATGTGGGGGTTCCCCAAGGATCTATTCTGCTGCCTGTTCAGTTTCTGTTGCACATAAACGATCTCCTACCTTTGACTTTTAATTTTCTTAGCTTCAATGCCTGACCTCATCCCAGAGAGTTCAAAAGCTTCGACAGATTCTCACGATCACTACCGTTACCACCTAGGTGGTGTTGGTTTGGTACGACCTTCTTCTCAGCAACTTCACACATTATGAACTTTCACTAGGTCTCCATCATTTGAAGCCAAAATGGCTGAGGAGTCAAATTCGTCAAAACAAGTTCAGATTTTGAAAAAGTCATGATTTTGAAAAAATCATAATACTGAAAGTCATAATTTTGAAAAAGTCATAATTTTGAAACAGTCATAATTTTGAAACAGTCATAGTTTTGAAAGTCATGATTTTAAAAAAAATCATAATATTGAAAAAGTCACTATTTTAAAAAAGTCATAATTTTGAAAGTCATAATTTTGAAAAATTCCTAATTTTAAGAGTCATTATTTTAAAAGTCATAATTTTGAAAATCATGATTTTAAAAAAGTCATGCTTTTGAAAAATTCCTAATTTTGAAAAATTCCTAATTTTGAAAAAGTCATAATTTTGAAAAAGTCGTAATTTTGGAAAAGTCATAATTTTGAAAAACCTTCTTTCTTTCTAGTAATTGTTTTTCGTTGTTAATTTAGTTTCTTTTTGTTTTCAAAGTTATAAAAATTTAATAAAAGCAGTCAATAATTTCGGACAAGATGTTTTCCATTTAAAAAAAGTAAAAATGGAAAAATAATTTTTTGACTTTTTTATTCCGATATTTTAGAAATTCTTGCTTCATTTTCAAAATTTGTCTTGTTCTCAAAGTTTAGATTTACATCGTAATATTCAACTGTTTCTTCAAACGTTCAAAATGTTGAAAATTTCGACTCTTTTGAAAAATTCCATTTTTGAGAGCTGAGAGTTCGACTGTTTTAGAATTTGACTATTTCAATATTGGGCCAAATTTAAAAACAATTTGGCATTTTTTATGTTTATGCCATTTTTCTTAAAAATCGAATTTTTAAACTCGATTTTTTCTCTCTCGAAATTGTTATTGATTCTTTTTTGATTTCTTTATTGGTTCTTTGAACTTCTTGGTTGGTGGAAATATCCCCAAAAATTCGATCTTTTACTCAAAATTTGAGGTCGAAATCCCCAAAGATTTCGACTTTTTTTTTCAAACAGTGACTATTTGAAGAAGAATATTTTTGGAAATTTCAACTTTATTTTACGACATTTCAGCAATGAAAATATGTTTGATGGAACGGACTGGTCCTTGGTTATCTTAAAAAATTGAAATACAGAACTTGCCCCTGAAACCAAGAAAGATTAAAAAACACAACAAAGGTTGCTCTAACGCGTTTCGACAGCCAAGCCAGTTTCTCTCTGAAGATGACAGCTTGGCTGTCGAAACGCGTTAGAGCAACCTTTGTTGTGTTTTTTAATCTTTCTTGGTTTCAGGGGACAAGTCCTGTATTTCAATTAATGAAAATATGTATTCAGTCGGAAGATTTCCTGCAAATTATATTTTTTATTTCATCAATTTTGCTAAATGAATCCTGTCACCTCCTAATTACACTCATGTAAGCTTATATGTAAATCTAAGGATTTCGTCTATTATTATTTACGTTATTTGTTTTATTTTTTATTAATAAAACACGTGTTGGTTTTAGTTTTGGCAAACAGTTTTGTTTAAAAATGTAACTTCGTAGAACACAGGAAATCTGTACGATGTTTACTTTGTGTAAAAGTAAACGATTTTTTTTTGCCTTCGAAATGTTGACAATGGCGGATATCCTTTAATTTAAAGTAAACACAATCGACTGTTAAAAACTAAAGCAAAACCAAACAGTAATCTACTTCTTATATAATACTAGCGATTACCCGCGACTTCGTCTGCGGATTTAAGTGAATAATTAAAATTTAAGAGAAAAACTGTCCAAAATTAAAGAGTTTTTTTTGAATTGACCAATCAATTTCTTTGTTCTAATGTTTTTACTTGTCTCTGCAATAGATGATGCTGCCAAACAAATATGCTTTCTTATTTATGAAATTTGTGTTACCGTTGCACTCTTTAAATTGCGTGGGATTTCTTTCCGAATGGAGATTTCTTTCCAAAAACAGATTTACCAAATTATGGAAAAACCCGTAAAATACGGGAGATCTGGTAACTATCACCGGAGGGAAGTCGCGCTCTATCGCGTTATGACGCTGTCAAACTGTCAGACTTCCTCTAAAAGAATCCTACCTGGAAGGTTGCATTAAGTCATCGTTAGATGACGCCGTTGTCGTGTTGTCATTGCCAAGTTTTGCATTTATTTAAAAATATATGCGCAAGAGTAGAACAGAAAGTGCTCGAAATCTGGCAACACTGAAGCAGACAAACAGGCAGACAAACACACCTTCACATTTATATATTAGTAAATATTGCCAATTAGATACAATAAGAATGAGGCAAAGTGTATTCATATTAGTAAAACTGGTACAATTTAATTGTTTTGATATTTTCTTTAATGGAATGATAATGTAGCAGAAATAGGGCTTTATGTAAGGTTGACCTTTAAAACAATACATTTCTTTATCTTGGTAATTTCAACTGTACCATACCAACAAAGTGAATAATGAAACAACTTCCAATTACACCATCATCCGTGCAAAAAGCGTCCAAAATTTAAAACGAGCCATTATTAATTTGATTCATTTCGGTTGGTCGAAATTTTCGAAATAATTTATGTAGAACGAATTCAGTCGGCGGTTTTACAAGAATTTAATGAACATAATTGCAGCCGGGTACATCGTAAATTCCGAACCAGATCATCTCCCAATGTTTTATAATCGTTAATAATCTCGGCCCGCGGTCATTTAAACAAAATGAATATTAATGAAAATAGAAAGTATGCGAGAATATCGTGCGTGATTCGGATATTTCCATATGAAAATGTGGATCATAAATAAGGAAACGTTAAATCTCTGGCCGGTTTCCATCAGATATCGATTCGAATATCGATTGATCAAACTATTTTAATAAATACCGCGCTTCAGCATTCGTTTCTTTTGTTTATAGGATGCTAGATATAACTAATTAATGTGTACTATTTTTTGAATTTTGAGTATCAGTCCCAACTTTCCAGATGTTCGCATTTAAAAAAACTCAACTTTCAGAAGCCAAAAAATCAGTAAAATGACCAAAAGTCGAAATAAAAGGACGAATTTTGAGAACAAAGACGAAATTTCAAAAAAAAAGTCGATAAGAGAAAGTCAAACTTTGAAAGAAAGTAGGATCTAGATGAATTTTGAAAACTAAGTTGAAACATCGAGAAAAAATCGAAATTTCGAAAAAATCGAGATTTAGACAATATTTCAAAAAATTTGAAATTTAGAAAGACGAAAAAAAAATTGGAAAAAAATAGGCTTTGAAAGTCGAAATTTCAAATTTTTTGAAATTTTGTCTAAATCTCGATTTCGAGAAAAAATCGAGAGAAAATCGAAATTTCAAAAAAATCGAGATTTAGACAATATTTCAAAAAATTTGAAATTTACAAAGACGAAAAAAAATTGGAAAAAAATAGGCTTTGAAAGTCGAAATTTCAAATTTTTTGAAATTTTGTCTAAATCTCGATTTTTTTGAAATTTCGATTTTTTCTCGATGTTTCAACTTAGTTTTCAAAACTCGTCTAGATTCTACTTTCTTTCAAAGTTTGACTTTCTCTTATCGACTTTTTTTTTTGAAATTTCGACTTTTTTCTGAAAATTCGTCCTTTTATTTCGACTTTTGGTCATTTTACTGATTTTTGGCTTCTGAAAGTCGAGCTTTTTTAAATGCGAAAAAAAAGAAGAATTTTGAAATTAAAGACATTGCAAATGGAGACTAGATTTTTGGCCGAAACCGAAACCACAAAACCGAAACCACGAAACCGAAACCACGAAACAGAAACCACGAAATCGAATTTCGGCTTCTACTCGTAACTTCGACCGAAAACGAAGCCGAAATTTATGATAATTGTATTGGTAACACGTACAATTAAAACAAAACAGTAACAAGCAGCCACAGTTTAAATGTTTAGCTGTTACTTTTTACTTTTATCACTAAATTGGCTATTTTAAATTTAAACTCCTTGAAAAGTCCTTGAAGGGTTTTTAAACGTTAAGAAAAAAAAAATTTTGAAATTGAAATTTAAATTTCGAAAAAAGAAGGTCAATATCTGTCAGGTTTGAAGCACTAATATTTTAGAAAGTGAAAAAGAAAAGGTTTTGAAATTTTGAAAACAAAATTAGTTTTAAAACAAAATCAGTTTTAAAACAAAATCAGTTTTAAAACAAAATCAGAGTTTTAAAACAAAATTAGAGTTTAAAAAAGGGAGGGAAATTTTGATCTTTAACCTTAAAATGTTCCTTGTTTAGAAACTTCTCAACAAAAGGTCGTAATTTTATCAGAATTTTAAGTTATATAATTTATCAAAATTCACGAATTTTATTTGGGTCAATTTTGAGTTTCTTGCGAAGTGTGAACTTTTGAACTTTGAACTATGATTGAAATACAAATTTTGAAGAAAGATTAAAAAACACAACAGAGGTTGCTGCTCTAACGCGTTTCGATAGCAAAGCTATCATCTTCAGACACTAAATATAGTGTTAAAGCTTCAATTTTTCAGCTAAACAACTGCACTTCTATTTAATAAATCTTTAAGCATCGACTGTCACAGAAAACTAAACCGATGTGTATAGGGAGCATGAAATTTCCCGTAACACGTAGGCGAGCACTTTTCAAAATCGAGCCTCTAAGGTGGTAAAAATAGACATTAAAAACCACTTAAAATGTATGCAATGAACGCGATTGCATTAAAGTTGCAAGGACCTGACGTCCTTAATGAATGTGTTTCCACACGAATTTATCCCAAATGTTGTAGATAATCACAGTTCTTTTTTTTTAAATATATACTTCCAAACATTTAAGTTTAAACTCAAAATTTTGGATTCTAATGCACAGATCAATAGGTTTGAATATTTACTAGACTCGAAACTTGGAAATCAAAGACCGGTTTCGATCTTGTTAGATCTCGTCAGTTTGGTATATCCAACTCGAATGCTAAAAAATGTTCCGACAAATTGGATAAATCAAACTTTAGGCAACCCACAACAACTCCAGATTCCAGAGCAACTGTTTTTTCTGGAATTTTACCTTCAGAAAACTTCCACGCAAGAAATACAACAACAAAAAAAGAAAAACAAGATTAGAATTCCCCAAATTCCTCTCTATTGATGTCTGCTCCTTCTGTTCACTTCTATGTCTTCAAATGCACAGGCCAATAGGTTTGAGCATTTATTAGATTCGAAGTTTGACGTGAATTCTTTAGTACTTGTCGGAACATTTGTTAGCATTCGAGTTGGATATACCAAAGTGACGAGATCTAATAAGATCGAAACCAGTATTTGGTTTCCAAACTTCGAATCTAATAAATGTTCAAACCTATTGGTCTGTGCATTAGAATCCTTGTCTTCTGGGAACTTTCCTAGAGAGCAACCGGTTTGCTAGGTGGCAGTGTTTCAAATATTGGTAGTTCAGCTACTTATGGTTCACTATACACACTCGGAGCTATACACACTCGGAGGGCTGCATGAATTGCAGTCTAGGTTGTATTCTACTTGCATATCAAAACTTTGGCTTTAATTTGGCACTTTTAACTTCCAACTATTAAAAAATACGACATTTTTCGGTCGCATTTTGAGAAAAAAAGTCCATTTTTAAAATAGTCGAGATGAGAAATTTTGAGGGAGTACAAAATTCAAGTAAAAAGTCAAAATTTGATAAGATGGTTGCATTTGAGATCGGGGAAAAGACTAATTTTTAAACAAGACGGAATTTTCGGAAGGATGTAAAGAAAGCCAATTTTCGGGAAGTCTGATTTCCAGTAAAACTAATGAAATTGCGACGAAACGTCAAAAGAAGAATCTAAAATTAAGAAAAAGTCGAAATTTCTAGAGAAAATCAAACTTCGAAAAAAAATGAGAAGCTAGTCTTAGAAAGGTTTCGAAAAAAAATTGGAACTTCGAAAAAATCGAAATTTCAAAAAAAAAAATGAGACGTTATTTTGGAAAAAAATGAATCTTTGAAAAAAATCGGAATTTCGAAAAAAATGAGAAATTATTCTGAAAAAAAAATTGAATCTTCGAAAAACGGAATTTCGAGAAAAGTTCAAGTTTACGAAAAGGCGATTAAAAATAGAATTTGGAAAAAATTAAATTTTGAAGGTCGAGATTTAAAAAGAAAGACCAATACCGAGTCGGAACTTTTAAGGCGAAAGTTCTCCGACATCGTCACTTTTGAAGGAAAAAGGCAATTTTTTAAATGAAGTCAAAGTTTCAAAGAACAATTTTTTGGGGGAATACTTTGAAATTGCTAACGTGGTTGAATTTTGAAATCGAGAAACTGGAAATATGAAGAAAGAATGGCAAATTTCCAAAAAAATTGTATTTTAAAACGCCGATTTTCAGAAAAAAACAGAAATTTCAGAAATTTTGGGAAAAGGACGAATTAAAAAATAGTCGAAATTTCAAGGAAAAATAATCCAAATTTTGAGAAAAAGTCAAAATTTGGTAAAAAAAAGTCGAAATTTCCTAGAGAAACCAGAATTTTGAAAAAAATTAGACAAATTGAAAAGAAAGGGGCATTTTGAATTTGGTTAAAATTTCGGAGACGAATTTCAAAAAATCTCAAAAATCCCCCCCCCCCCCCCCCGCTAATTTTGGGACACGATATATAAATTTTCCCTTCAACGCATGAGACGGATTTTGGGTTTAGTCAAAATTTCGAAGACGAATTTCGAAAAAACTCAAAATTTCGAAAATAAGCTGAATTTTGAAATAAAGGCCCAATTTCTAGAAAAGAGTCCCTTTCGCTAATTTTGGGACACGATGTATAAATTTTCCCTTCAGTGCATCGGATTTTGGGCTTCGTCAAAATTTCGAAGACGAATTTCCAAAAATCTCAAAATTTCGAAAACAAGCTGAATTTTGACATAAGGGCTTAAATTTCTAGAAAGGAGTCCCCTCCGAAAATTTTGGGACACGATATTTAAATTTTTCATTGAGCGCATTCGATGGATTTTGGGTTTAGTCATTCGAAGACGAATTTCGAAAAAACTCAAAATTTCGAAAACAAGCTGAATTTTGACATAAGGGCTTAAATTTCTAGAAAAGAGTCCCCTCCGCAAATTTTGGAAAACGATACATAAATTTTCCCTTCAGCTCATGAGACGGATTTTTGATTTAGTCCAAATTTGGAAGACGAATTTCGAAAAATCTCAAAATTTCGAGAACAAGCTGGATTTTGAAATAAAGACTTACATTTCTAGAGAAGAGTCCAATTCGCAAATTTTGGAAAACGATATATAAATTTTCCCTTCAGCGCATCGGATTTTGGGCTTACTAAATTTCGAAGACGAATTTCGAAAAATCTCAAAATTTCGAGAACAAGCTGGATTTTGAAATAAAGATTTAAATTTCTAGAGAAGAGTCCCCTCCGCAAATTTTGGATAACGATATATAAATTTTCCATTCAGCGCATGAGATTGATTTTGGGTTTTGTCAAAATTTCGAAGACGAATTTCGAAAAATCTCAAAATTTCGAGAACAAGCTGTATTTTGAATTAAAGGCTTAAATTTCTAGAAAAGAGTCCCCTTTGCAAATTTTGGAAAACGACATTGTAACGCAATGTAAATAAATGGAATAGAATTTAGAATAGAATTGTATAATTTAGTAAATAAAAAAAAGTTTCTAGAAGGATCTGAAAAGGGGAAAGCGGTCGCGATAACGAAACAAATGGTAGATAAGCGTTCCAGAAATTTCGGGAACGATAAGCCTTATCTGCCGAAAAGTTCTAGAAGCCGGGGGCCAAAACTATAAAAGGTGGTCAGCTTTCCCTCAAGTCAGTCAGTTGGAGTCAGTGTAATTAGTGAGTTAGTAGAAGTCAATAATAAGTGAGTTAATTGTCCAATTGTGGTGATCCGAGTTTAGTTTAGTAATAAAGTGGCTATTATTCGATGAGTGTAATCAATTTGAACCGATAACCCCGTAGCAATATATAAATTTTCCCTTCAGAGCATGAGACGGATTTTGGGTTTAGTCATTTGAAGACGAATTCCGAAAAAAACTCAAAATTTGGAGAACAAGCTGAATTTTGAAATAAAGTCTTAAATTTCTAGAAAAGAGTCCCCTCCAAACATTTTGGGACCCGATATTTAAATTTTTCATTTAGCGCATGAAACGGATTTTGGATTTTGTCAAAATTTCGAAGACGAATTTCGAAAAATCTCAAAATTTCGAGAACAAGCTGTATTTTGAATTAAAGGCTTAAATTTCTAGAAAAGAGTCCCCTTTGCAAAATTTGGAAAACGACATTGTAACGCAATGTAAATAAATGGAATAGAATTTAGAATAGAATTGTATAATTTAGTAAATAAAAAAAAGTTTCTAGAAGGATCTGATAAGGGGAAAGCGGTCGCGATAACGAAACAAATGGTAGATAAGCGTTCCAGAAATTTCGGGAACGATAAACCTTATGTGCCGAAAAGTTCTAGAAGCCGGGGGCCAAAACTATAAAAGGCGGTCAGCTTTCCCTCAAGTCAGTCAGTTGGAGTCAGTGTAATTAGTGAGTTAGTAGAAGTCAATAATAAGTGAGTTAATTGTCCAATTGTGGTGATCCAAGTTTAGTTTAGTAATAAAGTGGGTATTATTCGATAAGTGTAATCAGTTAGAACCGATAACCCCGTAGCAATATATAAATTTTCCCTTCAACGCATGAGACGGATTTTGGGTTTAGTCAAAATTTCGAGGACGAATTTCGAAAACAAGCTGAATTTTGAAATAAAGGCCCAATTTCTAGAAAAGAGTCCCTTTCGCTACTTTTGGGACACGATGTATAAATTTTCCCTTAGTGCATCGGATTTTGGGCTTCGTCAAAATTTCGAAGACGAATTTCCAAAAATCTCAAAATTTCGAGAACAAGCTGAATTTTGACATAAGGTCTTAAATTTCTAGAAAAGAGTCCCCTCCGCAAATTTTGGAAAACGATATATAAATTTTCCCTTCAGCGCATGAGACGGATTTTTGATTTAGTCCAAATTTGGAAGACGAATTTCGAAAAATCTCAAAATTTCGAGAACAAGCTGAATTTTGAAATAAAGACTTAGATTTCTAGAGAAGAGTCCAATTCGCAAATTTTGGAAAACGATATATAAATTTTCCCTTCAGCGCATCGGATTTTGGGCTTACTAAATTTCGAAGACGAATTTCGAAAAATCTCAAAATTTCGAGAACAAGCTGGATTTTGAAATAAAGATTTAAATTTCTAGAGAAGAGTCCCCTCCGCAAATTTTGGATAACGATATATAAATTTTCCATTCAGCGCATGAGATTGATTTTGGGTTTTGTCAAAATTTCGAAGACGAATTTCGAAAAATCTCAAAATTTCGAGAACAAGCTGTATTTTGAATTAAAGGCTTAAATTTCTAGAAAAGAGTCCCCTTTGCAAATTTTGGAAAACGACATTGTAACGCAATGTAAATAAATGGAATAGAATTTAGAATAGAATTGTATAATTTAGTAAATAAAAAAAAGTTTCTAGAAGGATCTGAAAAGGGGAAAGCGGTCGCGATAACGAAACAAATGGTAGATAAGCGTTCCAGAAATTTCGGGAACGATAAGCCTTATCTGCCGAAAAGTTCTAGAAGCCGGGGGCCAAAACTATGAAAGGCGGTCAGCTTTCCCTCAAGTTGGAGTCAGTGTAATTAGTGAGTTAGTAGAAGTCAATAATAAGTGAGTTAATTGTCCAATTGTGGTGATCCAAGTTTAGTTTAGTAATAAAGTGGGTATTAGTCGATAAGTGTAATCAGTTAGAACCGATAACCCCGTAGCAATATATAAATTTTCCCTTCAGAGCATGAGACGGATTTTGGGTTTAGTCATTTGAAGACGAATTCCGAAAAAAACTCAAAATTTGGAGAACAAGCTGAATTTTGAAATAAAGGCTTACATTTCTAGAAAAGAGCCCCCTCCGGTAATTGTGGGATACGATGTATACATTTTCCCTTCAGCGCATGAGACAGATTTTTTGCTTAATCAAAATTTCGAAGAAGAATTTTGAAAAAAAAACTCAACATTTCGAGAACAAGCTGGATTTTGAAATAAAGTCTTAAATTTCTAGAAAAGAGTCCCCTCCGCAAATTTTGGCAAACGATATATACATTTTCCCTTCAGAGTATGAGACGGATTTTGGGTTTAGTCCAAATTTCGAAGGCGAATTTCGAAAAATCTCAAAATTTCGAGAACAAGCTGGATTTTGAAATAAAGATTTAAACCTATAGAGAAGAGTCCCCTCCGCAAATTTTTGGAAAACTATATATAAATTTTCCCTTCAGAGCACGAGACGGATTTTGGGTTTGGTCAAAATTTCGAAGACGAATTTCGAAAAATCTCAAATTTTCGAGAACAAGCTGGATTTTGAAATAAAGATTTAAATTTCTAGAGAAGAGTCCCCTCCACAAATTTTGGAAAATGATATATAAATTTTCCATTCAGCGCATGAGATTGATTTTGAGTTTAGTCAAAATTTCGAAGACGAATTTCAAAAAATCTCAAAATTTCGAGAACAAGCTGTATTTTGAATTAAAGGCTTAAATTTCTAGAAAAGAGTCCCCTTTGCAAATTTTGGAAAACGACATTGTAACGCAATGTAAATAAATGGAATAGAATTTAGAATAGAATTGTATAATTTAGTAAATAAAAAAAAGTTTCTAGAAGGATCTGATAAGGGGAAAGCGGTCGCGATAACGAAACAAATGGTAGATAAGCGTTCCAGAAATTTCGGGAACGATAAGCCTTATCTGCCGAAAAGTTCTAGAAGCCGGGGGCCAAAACTATGAAAGGCGGTCAGCTTTCCCTCAAGTTGGAGTCAGTGTAATTAGTGAGTTAGTAGAAGTCAATAATAAGTGAGTTAATTGTCCAATTGTGGTGATCCAAGTTTAGTTTAGTAATAAAGTGGGTATTAGTCGATAAGTGTAATCAGTTAGAACCGATAACCCCGTAGCAATATATAAATTTTCCCTTCAGAGCATGAGACGGATTTTGGGTTTAGTCATTTGAAGACGAATTCCGAAAAAAACTCAAAATTTGGAGAACAAGCTGGATTTTGAAATAAAGTCTTAAATTTCTAGAAAAGAGTCCCCTCCAAAAATTTTGGGACCCGATATTTAAATTTTTCATTTAGCGCATGAAACGGATTTTGGATTTTGACAAAATTTCGAAGACCAATTTCGAAAAATCTCAAATTTTCGAGAACAAGCTGAATTTTGAAATAAAGGCTTACATTTCTAGAAAAGAGTCCCCTCCGGTAATTTTGGGACACGAAGTATAAATTTTCCCTTCAACGCATGAACTAATTTTGGGTTTAGTCAAAATTTCGAAGACGAATTTCGAAAAATCTCAAAATTTCGAGAACAAGCAGGATTTTGAAATAAAGTCTTAAATTTCTAGAAAATAGTCCCCTCCGCAAATTTTGGAAAAGGATCTATACATTTTCCTTTCAGCGCATGAGATGGATTTTGGGTTTAGTCAAAATTTGGAAGACGAATTTCGAAAAAACTCAAAATTTCGAGAACAAGCTGAATTTTGAAATAAAGGCTTAAATTTCTAGAAAAGAGCCCCCTCCGGTAATTGTGGGATACGATGTATACATTTTCCCTTCAGCGCATGAGACAGATTTTTTGCTTAGTCAAAATTTCGAAGACGAATTTTGAAAAAAAACTCAAAATTTGGAGAACAAGCTGGATTTTGAAATAAAGATTTAAATTTCTAGAGAAGAGTCCCCTCTGGAAAATTTGGAAAACGATATATAAATTTTCCCTTTAGCAGATGAGACGAATTTTGGGTTTAGTCATTCGAAGACGAATTTCGAAAAAACTCAAAATTTCGAGAACAAGCTGAATTTTGAAATAAAGACTTAAATTTCTAGAGAAGAATCCCCTTCGCAAATTTTGGAAAACGATGTATAAATTTTCCCTTCAGCGCATGAGACGGATTTTGGGTTTAGTCAAAATTTCGAAGACGAATTTCGAAAAAACTCAAAATTTCGAGAACAAGCTAAATTTTGAAACAAAGGCTTAAATTTCTAGAAAAGAGTCACTTCCGCTAATTTTGGGACACGATCTATAAATTTTCCCTTCAGCGCATCGAATTTTGGGTTCAGTCAAAATTTCGAAGACGAATTTCGAAAAAACTCAAAATTTCGAGAACAAGCTGAATTTTGAAATAAAGGCTTAAATTTCTAGAAAAGTATCCCCTACGCAAATTTTGGGACACGATGTATAAATTTTCCCTTCAGCGTATGAGACGGATTTTGGGTTTAGTCAAAATTTCGAAGACGAATTTCGCAAAATCTCAAAATTTCGAGAACAAGCTGAAGTTTGAAGTAAAGGCTTACCTTTCTAGAAAAATGTCCCCTCGGTAATTTTGGGACACGATTGGGTGGGGGGGGGGGGACAATTTCTTATTTAATTTTAATAGAATAATAAATTCAAAAAGTTCGCCCTCCTGATTCTAGAATTGTAGGTGGCGTGCAATATTATAAAAAAATTGATACGGAAATCGTGTCCCCTGAAACCAAGAAAGGTTAAAAAACAATAATAATTTCCATAACGCATTTCGACAGCCAAGCTATCATCTTCAGCATTCAGAGAGTGCAATATTATATCAGCCAGTTTCTCTGTTCTGTATTATAACCTCAAATAAAATTGTTAGCATAGTCGTTGATTGAATAAAGTATCAATCAACGCCACAGCTAACTTCTTACAATTGGAAGTGAAAGGTTGAGTTTTACTGGAATTAAAATAGCCTAAAAGGTAGCCCTGAAAATACTCTACATTTTAGTAAAAGTTTCATTAAAATCGAATTTGCGGTTTTCGAGATTAGCTCGGACAAAACATCAGTCGACAGACCGACAGGCCCTTCAATTTTGTTAAAATGGATAAGTAACTATTGCGGAATGTACCCCCAAAAACTTTTCTCCAATTTGGTAGCCATCTCTAGAGGATTAAGCAGTATACAAATTCGTTTTTATTATTTAATAAGTTCGAGGCATTTGATTTTACTGTAGATAAATTTAACTGCATCTTACTCGTTGGTTAAAATTAATTACATACTAATTTTAATCACATAAAGTTTATTATTATTGCTGCTCTGTAGGAGTAACCAAGAATACTTGTCTCAGCTTTCGTCACGGAAATATTCGTTTCAGTAAATTCATTTGCAATTAATTATTTAATGTTCTTGAATGGACGGCATTATTCATCACAACATTACTATAAAATAAACGTATTCTAAGTAAAATTCAATCTGTTACGCGAAAACGTAACGTCACTGTTTAAAAGATTAGATTTGTGAACAGTTACGTAATTTCACGAGTGTCTGTAATGAATTAAAAAATTGAAATACAAAACTTGTCCCCTGAAACCAAGAAAGGTAAAAAAAGTAATAAATTAGAAATTAAGATTTGACTACCAATAGGCTATAACCCTCGCAACACATTTAAACAATAGAAGAGACTTGAAATACAGAACTTGTCCCCTGAAACCAACAAAGATTAAAAAACACAACAGAGGTTGCTTTAACGCGTTTCGATAGTTCTTCAGAGAGATAGATAGACAGTATCTCTCTGAAGATGATAGCTTGGCTATCGAAACGCGTTAGAGCAACCTCTGTTGTGTTTTTTAATCTTTCTTGGTTTCAGGGGACAAGATTTGTATTTCAATTTTCGAAGATATCAAGGACCAGTCCGTCCACCAAAAAAAAAAACCAACCGATCATTTCGGAAGCTGCGCACTACACACAATCACTGTGAGAAAAATTCGAAATAAAAATCTTTGGGATTAGGTGTTAGTATCACTCTGAAGATGATATCTTGGCTATCGAAACGCGTTAGAGCAACCTCTGTTGTTTTTTTTAATCTTTCTTGGTTCCAGGGGACAAGATTTGTATTTCAATTTTTGGAGATAACCAAGAACCAGTTCGTTCCACCAACATAAATTCTTGAAAAAACTTTTTCTTGATTACTTCAAGATAACATGTGATTTTCGAAATTGAACATGATTGACGACCTACGGAAATTGACTTATTTTCCTTCGGTTGACATCGCAACGCTGTAATCCGGATATATCGACTGAAATAGTTACAGTCCATCTTTTTATCTGACTAGGAAATGAAGATATAATTGCGGTTTACCAACAGGATAGAACTTACATAGATGAGCAAATGGTTTTAACCTTTTCAGTGGATACAATTGTGTTCGTACAAATATCTTGACAGTTTGATTACGATCTAACCAAACTCAGGCGTGTATTTAATCCATTTGTTTATTTATCTCTTCATGAAAATTAACTTGTTATGTTAAGTTTTCTTCCATACTCCTGTGATGTGATTTCAATACATGAAATATACTCGAAACAGCTTTCACCGTTTTTGTATTGAATTTATTATAATATAGGAAATCGAGTCGATTATTCAGATAATTTTATCTTGAGACTTATCTATGTGTAATGTCAGAATTATGATTTGTCTCTTTTGACAAGTATTCAACTTTATATCTGATATTCGAGATTACTTTCATTAATATCATTTGATGTAATACAATGTAATTCCGGCTAGTAAATGAGTCCTTACTAATACATAAATGCAAAAGTGTGTTTGTCTGTTTGTTTGTCCACGCTTTTCACGGATTAATTACCGAAGCGATTTTGACAAAAATTGGTGTACACATTCCTTTGATGCGGAATAGTTAGTTGCCTTTGACCCTAAACTTATACCCAGAACACTTTTTCTATCCCAAACTTATACCCAGAAAACTTTTTTTATAACGTTTTTATACGATGTAAACAATCATCGAGAAAGGTAAGAGTGTCTGTCAACTCTCTGATCTCTATTATGTCAGCGCCCTCTCTTCTTAGGTCCTCGAACTATTACTAAAAAATTAGCCTTCTGCATTATCGACTACAGTAATATTACATTACCGTCGTACAATTTGAAATGAAAATTAATTTCAAACTTCATTTAAAGGTAAAAATTGTGAAGTTTCTTTTCGTTTGCTTTGTAGTTATTTATCCAAGTTCGCTGACGAAGTCGCTGGTAACACCTGAAATAACATACTTTTCTTTTGGTGGAATGGACTGGTCCTTGGTTATCTCCAAAAATTGGAATACAAATCTTGCCTCTGAAACCAAAAAAGATTAAAAAACGCAACAGAGGTTGCTCTAACGCGTTTCGATAGCCAAGCTATCATCTTCAAAGAGATATTGTCTATCTATCTCTCTGAAGAAGCTTGCCCCTGAAACCAAGAAAGAATTAAAAACATAACAGAGGTTGCTCTAACACGTTTCGATAGCCAAGCTGTCATCCTTAAAGAGATACTGTCTATCTATCTCTCTGAAGAAGCTTGGCTATCGAAACGCGGTAGAGCAACCTCTGTTGTGTTTTTTAATTTTTTTTGGTTTCAGGGGGAGATTTGTATTTCAATTTTTACAATCATCTGCTTAGTAATTCCCAAATTGGGAATGATGCCAAGCTTTTAAAAAATTTCGATTGTTCCTCGAAATTTCGACTGTTTCTTGAAACTTCTGTTTCTGGAAATTTCTGTTTCTTAAGATTTCTGTTTCTTGAAGTTTCTGTTTTTTGAGATTTCTGTTTCTCGAAATTTCTGTTTCTTGAGATTACTGTTTCTTGAAGTTTCTGTTTCTTGAGGTTTCTGTTTCTTGAAGTTTCTGTTTTTTGAGATTTCTGTTTCTCGAAATTTCTGTTTCTTGAGATTACTGTTTCTTGAAGTTTCTGTTTCTTGAGGTTTCTGTTTCTTGAAGTTTCTGTTTCTTGAGATTTCTGTTTCTCGAAATTTCGATTATTTTTAGAAAACAGTTTAAATTTCGAGTTTGTTTTATAAGAATAGTTTTTATTTGAAAATTTCGACTTTGTTTTCAAAATTTCAACTTTGTGTTTAAAAAAAACACGATATTTTGACATTTTCTAATTCTTCCAAGTATTTCGCAATATTTTTGAGACTCGTTTTTTTCGAATAATTTGGCTGTTTTTGAAACTCAAAAATCTCAAATTTGGACTTCTTTAAAAAATCTTGACTATTTGTATTGGGGAATTCGATATTTTTTTTGAAATTTTTGCGGAATTCGACTTATTTGAAATTTTTGCGGAAGTGGGCTTTTTTGAAATTTTTGCGGAATTCGACTTTTTTGAAAATTTGGAAATTCATAATTTTTATCATCCACTGAAAATTTAGACTTTCTTAAATACCTCATTTAAAAATGTTCACTTTTTAAAATTCGATTATTTCAGAATTTCTGCTTTTTTAAAAATTAAATATTTTTTTTTCAAAATTTGCTTATTTTAAGAATTTCTTTTTGACAATTTTGACATTTTCTCAAAATTATGACCTTTTTTCCAAATTTTGATCAATTTTTGGAATTTTTAGCTTCTTCAAAATTTTTACCTTTTATCAAAATGTTTTGCATATTTTGAAATTTTCGACTTTTTCTCAAAAGTTTTATTTATTTGGGAAACGTCTGCCTTTTTCAAAATTTCCGGGTTTTTAGAAAACGTTTCAAAATTTCCGCTTTTTTTGAAAATGTTTCAAAATTTCCACTTTTTCTCAATGTTAATATTTTGAAAATTTCGACTTTTTCTCAAAATTTTGATTTGTTTTCGAAATTTCGGCCCTTTTCAAAATTTTCATATTTTTGAAAATGTTTCAAAATTTCCACTTTTTCTCAAAATGTTACTTATTTTTTGAAAATTTTGACTTTTCTCAAAATTTTGATTTATTTTGGAAATTTTTCCCCTTTTCAAAATTTTCGCTTTTTTTGAAAATGTTTTAAAATTTCCACTTTTTCTCAAAATGTTACTTATATTTTGAAATTTTCGAGTTTTTCTCAAATCTTGAGTTATTTTGGAAATTTCTAATATTTTCAAAATTTCCCTTTTTTTAGAAAATGTTTCAAAATTTCCACTTTTTCTCAAAATGTTACTTATATTTTGAAATTTTCGAGTTTTTCTCAAATCTTGAGTTATTTTGGAAATTTCTAATATTTTCAAAATTTCCCCTTTTTTAGAAAATGTTTCAAAATTTCCGCTTCTTTTGAAAATGTTTCAAAATTTCTACTTTCTCTCAAAAGGTTACTTATATTTTGAAAATTTCGACTTTTTTCTCAAAATTTTGATTTATTTTGAAAATTTCTGCCTTTTTCAAAATTTCCGCTTTTTTTGAAAATGTTTTGAAATGTCCACTTTTTCTCAAAATGTCACTTATATTTTGACATTTTCGACCTTTTCTTAAAATTTTAATTTATTTTTGAAACTTCTATTTCAAAATTTCCGCTTTTTTGAAAATGTTTCAAAATTTCCATTTTTTCTCAAAATGTTACTTATATTTTGAAATTTTCGAGTTTTTCTCAAATTTGGATTTGTGTTGGAATATTCTACCTTTTTCAAAATTTCCGTTTTTTTAGAAAATGTTTCAAAATTTCCGTTTTTTTGAAAATGTTTCGAAATTTCCACTTTTTTCAAAATGTTACTTATATTTTGAAAATTTCGACTTGTTCTCAAAATTTTGATTTATTTTGAAAATTTCCGCTTTTTTTGAAAATGTTTTGAAATGTCCACTTTTTCTCAAAATGTCACTTATATTTTGACATTTTCGACCTTTTCTTAAAATTTTGATTTATTTTGGAAACTTCTATTTCAAAATTTCCGCTTTTTTTGAAAATGTTTCAAAATTTCCTTTTTTTTCTCAAAATGTTACTTATATTTTGAAATTTTCGAGTTTTTCTCAAATTTGGATTTGTGTTGGAAATTTCTACCTTTTTCAAAATTTCCGTTTTTTTAGAAAACGTTTCAAAATTTCCGTTTTTTGAAAATGTTTCGAAATTTCCACTTTTTTCAAAATGTTACTTATATTTTGAAAATTTCGACTTTTTGTCAAAATTTTAATTTATTTTGGAAATTTCTGCCTTTTTAAAAATTTCCGCTTTTTTGAAAATGTTTCAAAATTTCCACTTTTTCTCAAAATGTCACTTATATTTTGAAAATTTCGGCCTTTTCTTAAAATTTTGATTTATTTTGGAAACTTCTATTTCAAAATATATGCTTTTTTTTTAAATGTTCCAAAATTTCCACGTTTTATCAAAATGTCACTTATATTTTGAAATCTTCGACTTTTCCTTAAAATTTTGATTTATTTTGGAAACTTCTATTTCAAAATTACCGCTTTTTTTGAAAATGTTTCGAAATTTCCACTTTTTCTCAAAATGTTATTTATATTTTGAAATTTTCGAGTTTTTCTCAAAAGTTTGATTTATTTTGGAAATTTCTACCTTTTTCAAAATTTCCGTTTTTTAGAAAATATTTCAAAATTTCCGCTTTTTTCAAAATGTTGCTTATAATTTGAAAATTTCGATCTTTTCTCAAAATTTTGATTTATTTTGGAAATTTCTGCCTGTTTCAAAATTTCCCCTTTTTTTGAAAATGTTTAAAAATTTCCGCTTTTTTTGAAAATGTTTCCAAATTTCCGCTTTTTTTGAAAATGTTTCAAAATTTCCGCTCTTCCTCAAAATGTTATTTATATTTTGCAAATTTCGACTTTTGCTTAAAATTTCGATCTATTTTGTAAATTTCTGTCTTTTATCAAAATTTTCGCTTTATTTTGAAAATGTTTCTTGAAAATTTCAGTGTTTCTTCAAGTTTTCGCTTTCTTTGTAACCTCGGAAAATCTATTTTTTATGAAAATTTAAATTTTTTCCCCAAATGTTGAATTTTTTTAATTATTTTGACTTTTCTCTACTTTTTTTTTCTAAAGTATTTTTATTGTCTTCTCCAAAATATTTGACTTTTTTTCAGAAGTTCACTTTTTCCAAATTTTGTCTTTGTCCCAATTTTTATCAAAATTTTGTCTTTATCAAAATTTGAAGTATTTCAAAACTTTGTTTGTAAATTATGATTTTTTTTTGAAAATTTTGACTAGTCACAAATTCGACTTTAAAATTTCCAGGTTTAATTTCGAAATTTTGTCTTCTTGTAAATTTGACTTTTTGTAGAAATTTTTAATTAAAAAAAAAATTTAAAGTTTCGACATTTTGAAAATTTGAACATTTTGAAAATTTCGACTTTCTAAAAAATTTCGACTTTCTAAAAAAATGTCGACTCTTAAAAATTTGTTTTTTGAAAATTTCTGTTTTTTGAAAATTTGTTTTTTGAAAATGTCTGTTTTTTGAAAATTTCGACTTTTAAAATTTCGACTTTTAAAATTTCGACTTTTTTACAATTTCGACTTTTTTAAAATTTCGACTTTTTGAAAAATTGCGACATTTCAAAATATCTACTTTTCCCAAATCATGTTTATCAAAATTTTGATTAACTTTTGAAAAAAAATTTCGTAAATGGTGATTTTTTGAAAATCCTGACTTGTGACAATTCCGACTCCAAATCTACACCTTTTTCTCAAAATTCTGTCTTCATAAATTTCGACTTTTTATCGACTATTCTAAAAATGTCGATTTTTCTGGACATTTCGTTTTTAATGAATTTTAAGTTACCTTGAAAAATGCATCCATGTTTTTTAGTCTCTTTTTGAAAATATTGACATTTTTAAGTTTCGTTTCTTCAAAATTTCTTTTTTTTTGAAAATTTCGTCTTTTTGAATATTTTGTCTTTTTGAAAATTTCGTCTTTTTGAAAATTTCGTCTATTTGAAAATTTCAACCCTTTTAAAATGTTGATCCTTTTTAAAATGTGACTAAAAATTTTGGATACTTTTCTTAAAATGTAGACTTTTTGAAAATAACGACATTCCAAAATATTCGATCTTTGACTTATTTTAAAATTTAAATTGTCCTTCAAAATGCGGACCTTTTTCAAAACTTTATTTTAAAAAGATGCGATTTTTTCGAAATTTCGACATTTTTTTGTATAAATTTTCAATTATTTTCGGAAAACTCTACTTTCTTCGAAAATTTTGACTTCTAAACATGCTAACTTTTTGAAAGGATTTCGACTCTTTTAAACAGTTCGACTTTTTAAATATTTTGACCTTTTAAATAGTGCGATTTTTCCAAAAATTTGGGCAATTGAAAATGTCGATTTTTTTGTGATTTTTCGGATAGTAAATTTGTGTCTGTATCTGATGAATTCAGATTATTTAGAACGGTCAAAAGTAACCCCATGGATTGTTCCAAATTCCAAATTTATCCTATTTGCTTTCCCAAAACGCATCATCTTGTCATTTTTTTTTAAGTTTAATCCACTTGCAAAGGGTAAACCCATTATGCTTTTAAAGCACTGCGAGTAGGATGCGGAAACAAGGATAGATGGCAATGAATCGCCTTCTTAAACAAGGATAGGTTGTAATTTTTGGGGGAAATTTTTTTCGGTAACAAGTTCCATAACTTGGAAGTTCTATAGAAAAAAGAGCCTTCATAGACAGAAGTCCTCACTGTGTCAAGCTGGACCGCACAGGAATTTGCTGTCTCCGACTATCTAGTATGTCCCAAGAACCTTGCCTTTGGGGGATCAATCCTATTACTTCCAGCGGGCGAAAAAGCATCTACGTGAAAAAGGAATTCATTGCTTCTGCCATACACTCAAAATTTTCATTATAGCACATACGGCTCCAAAGTTACTCTATCTGCTTTCAAAAAAAGCACAATCTTGTGAACTGCGTGCGAAACTCTTTAGCAAAACTGCATTCTCAAAAATTGAAATACAAAGCTTGTCCCCTGAAACCAAGAAAGATTAAAAAAAGCAACAAAAGTTTCTCTTGCATTTTAATTTTTGAAGATAATCAAGGACCAGTCTGTTCCACCAAAAAGAAAGTGCATCTTCATCAAAAAGGCATCCATTGCTTCTACCTTTCACCCAACATTTTCGTACTGCTCCAAAGTTACTCTATTTTCATTCCAAAAAAGCATCATCTTGTGAACTGCGTGCGAACCTTTTTGGAGAAAGTGTGTCATGTCAAAAAGGCACCTAATACTTCAACACATTCAAAATTTTCATAATAGCACGTACTGCAGTTACCCTATTTGGCTTCCAAAAACGTATCATCTTGTGAACTGGATATACAACTTTTTGGAGAAAGTGCAGCCATGTCAGAAAGCCACCTAGTGCTTCAACCGACCAAAAATTTTAACAATTGCACCGTACTACTCCAAAGTTACGCTGTTTGTACTCTAAAAAGGTATTATCTTGTGAGCTGGGTGCGAAATTTTTTGCCAAAAGTACACCCGTTTACTGCTTCAACCAACCCAAAATTTTCACATTAGCACGTCGTTGTTTCAATTTTGAGAACAGTTTTGGTACCAGATTTGCTCATACTTTATGGATTGAAAGATGTGCCTTAATGATATTTTTGGTAAATTTTTTTGTTCAGCCACCGTTTCATCGTTTTGCAAAAGTTAAGACAGTTTATATTTTTGAAGTCAAAAATAGGATTTTTTGGAAATTGGGAATATTCTTCTTTATGTTAATAAAATGTAATTAGTTGCGGTAGTTAATTCGTCATTAAACTCGAATGCGTTTAAACTGTTGACGAGATTGTTTTTTGCATTTAGATATAAAATTAGTGTAGTACCACTTCAACGACAGTACTTCGTTCATAAAGCAGTAAATTTTATGAGGTAAAACTTACTATTAAAGTTACAACGCTTAAGGAAGGCTATAAACCTTTCTGAAATTGGAATTGCACATCCGAAAGTTTAGTGTCAATTAAAACATAGAAGAAAATTACACACTTATCACTAAAGTGCCTTGAAGGCACTGAAAAATATGTCACCGCGCCAACGATGTTAATGACACATCTGAAGGGGTAATTTCACTATAAGGAGAGATGCTTAGAGCATATAATATTGTCCATAAATGTAAACTCTAATGATGGATCGTAATTAATTGTCGATGGAATAACACACAATTTACTTAATAGACTTTATTGGTCTCTTTTGCATATGCTCTCGATGTTTACTCGGCTTATTTTCGACTGCCTTCTTCCCCTTACTCCTTTACGTGGCTCAAGGTCACGGGTTTGCATCACATGTGGCACATTCTACGTAGGAAAGACAGTGGCGGGTTCTGAAGACATAGACAAGTAGAATACAACCTAGACTACAAATTCATGAAGCCCTCCAGGAATGTATAGTGAATCATAGGTAGCTGAACTACCAATAATTGAAACACTGCCACTTAGCAAAGCGGTTGCTCTCTAGGAAAGTTCCCAGAAGACAAGGATTCTAATGCACGGATCAATAGGTTTGAACATTTATTAGATTCGAAGTTTGGAAACCAAATACCGGTTTCGATTTTATTAGATCTCGTCAGTTTGGTATATCCAACTCGAATGCTAACAAATGTTCCGACAAGTATTAAAGAATTCACGGATGTCAAGCTTCGAATCTAATAAATGCTCAAACCTATTGGTCTGTGCATTTGAAGATATAGAAATGAACAAAAGGAGCAGACCTCAATAGAGAAGAATTTGGGGAATTCTAATCTTGTTTTTCTTTTTTTTGTTGCATTTCTTGCGTGGAAGTTTTCTAAAGGTAAAATTCAGAAAAAACAGTTGCTCTGGAATCTGGATTTGTTGTGGGTTGCCTAAAGTTAAGGCCAGCATTTAGGCCACCCTTTCCGGGCCCATTGTGCTAAGTTGCTCTGGGAATTTGTAACTATTTTGCAAAACTTTGTAACTATTTTGCAAAACTTTGTAACTATTTTGCAAAACTTTGTAACTATTTTGCAAAACTTTGTAACTATTTTGCAAAAGTATGTAACTATTTGGCAAAAAAAACATTTAAAACAAGAGAAGTATTATAAACTCTAACTCATTTTCTTCAGTGCACATCTAAAATCGGAAAAATCGTTAGTTATAATCATCCAAATCATCTAACGGTGTTGCTAGTAGTTCACTTGAAGTTGGCCTCAGTTTCTTGCAGCCTTGTCACTGCCTGTTGGTAGCATTCGTAAACTTGAAAATAGAATGCAGCCTATTTCCTTTTGATCTATTTATGAAAAGTGTTGCAATAATTATGCTTTGACGCAATCAATCCTAACGCCCTAGGGAAGGTCGTTCCTAGTACTGGCATTTTTTCCATATACTTAGAGCGCCTCAGGTGCTATGACATTACGTGTGTAGCCGGATCTATCTATTATTATAATATCAATTCGCTTTGCATAAAATAATTAATATGTGGTTGTATGTGAGAAATAAGTGTATTGGAAATTGCACTGTATAAATCACATGCGTTGTGCTAATTAAACCTAATTTTTTACCTGTTTCTGCTCTAAGCTTTTACTGTTTTTGCTGCTCGTTGCAAATGGAACATAAATAGTATGTTCTACTCAGCTGACACGACCACAACATAATGTTGCAGGATTTCATATCAAAGTAATAATTTATGTAACGTACTACCAGTATACCAGTACAATAAAACAAGACTTGAACCTGATTATTATACAAGTTAATATTTGTAAGATCGGTTTTCAACATTGTACTCTGTATGAAACAGTTCTCGCTTAGAAAAAGTTCTCGAACGAAAAAGTTCTCGTACCAAAAAGGTCTCGCTTAGAAAAAGTTCTCGAACGAAAAAGTTCTCGTACCAAAAAGTTCTCGAACGAAAAAGTTCTCGAACGAAAAAGTTCTCGAACGAAAAAGTTCTTGAACGAAAAAGTTCGTACGAAAAAGTTCTCGTAGGGAAAAGTTCTCGTACGAAAAAGTTCTCGAACGAAAAAGTTCTCGAACGAAAAAGTTCTCGTACGAAAAAATTCTCGCGCGAAAAGGTTCTCGCACGAAAAAGTTCTCGAACGAAAAAGTTCTCGAACGAAAAAGTTCTTGAACGAAAAAGTTCGTACGAAAAAGTTCTCGTAGGGAAAAGTTCTCGTACGAAAAAGTTCTCGAACGAAAAAGTTCTCGAACGAAGAAGTTCTCGTACGAAAAAATTCTCGCGCGAAAAGGTTCTCGCACGAAAAAGTTCTCGAACGAAAAAGTTCTCGAACGAAAAAGTTCTCGAACGAAAAAGTTCTCGAACGAAAAAGTTCTTGAACCAAAAAGTTCGTACGAAAAAGTTCTCGTACGAAAAAGTTCTCGAACGAAAAAGTTCTCGAAGGAAAAAGTTCCCGTACGAAAAAATTCTCGGGCGAAAAGGTTCTCGCACGAAAAAGTTCTTGTGCTAGAAACGTACGTTCTCGTGCGAGAAACGGACGTTCTCGTACGAGAAACGAGCTTTTTCCATTTCAAAAACGGCCGTCCCTCGAAATGAAGACTTTTTGTGTACCGCCACAAACGTCTGTCAGTGCTCGAAACTCCTATGAACTTCCATTTAAACCAGTTCTTGCGTATTTGTGGTATTCAAAGCGTTCTAATTGTCAAGTCAAACAGAAATCGAAAGGACATAAAACACGTCTGCCAAATATCGGAGCTTTTTTCCGGCTGGTACCAAAGAAACCAAACGAGTATTAAGTAAACAATGCCAGACGTTCCGAACAAACAAAGAAATGTCTTTATTTTTTGTACAATTAGAAGTTGCATGTGATGTTGGGATAGTTTGGAAGTTAATTAAAAAATGCTAATGCACCGACTTGACTGGTTACACAAAGGGGATAATTTTGGTTTTGTTTGATCAAGTCGATGCTACGTTTTAATGATGTGACGTGATTTTCTCCTATTCATATTTTTTCCTGTTCTGTCGAGAAATAAGATAGGAATGTAAGAAAATTACTACGCGAGTAACATTGACTACTGAAAATATTTCACTACCAAAGATTTTAATGAGATAATATACGTATAGTAAGTAGCAGCTTTCGACAGGATGACAGTTGTAAAGCCAAGAGATTTAATCTTTTGAATGCTCAATACGACTGCTTCTTCGTAAAATCACTCACGTTTGTTCTAGCTGTTAAGGAAATCACTGCCTTTGTTTCTTGTCTATGATTAATTAGTAGTGCCAATCTGATATCTTTATTACTTCTCTAGTTGAAACTAGACATTGGTTTTTTGTAACTTTTTCCAATAGCGCATCGCCAGTTAGTTGAGACGTTAATTTTTTTTTACAGATGTACCTGTGATGAAGGCTTTACTGGCCAAAACTGTGAAAGTGAATACATTCCTTGTGATCCGAGCCCTTGTTTAAATGGGGGACAATGTCGACCGCGTGATAAACACACATATGTCTGTGATTGCCCTACTGGTAAGTAAACTTACTTAGACTTAGTCCTACGTCAATAATGGACAACCATAGCCCCGCAGCATAGAATTTGTAGATTTTGTGACTTAAAGTCATCTGGAAATACAACTGGTGAAATGTGTTCCAAATTTTATGGTACAACTAGGTTATGTACTTGTGATGTAACGAATATTCCCGAATTGGCTAACTGAAGTATGTCCACCCATAGGTGCCCTTGGAAATTAAAATTTTAGGGAGAAACTAAAATTCATCAGTAATATTTTATTTTTCTACCATAATTTTATCTTCAGGCTTGGAAAATTGTACTTAATCGGTTAAATATGCTACGGATTCTAAGAATTGACCATGCGCAATCAAAACCGATCATTCTTAATACACAGCAATGCTTTTGGTGGTCAAATTTTTAATGAAAAAGGAAAGTTCATCAGTTATATTATCTTTTTCCATTACAAGTTTGTCTTCATGTGATACCATTTTCTAAACAGTAATTTGATTAATAACCATTTGGTGGTCAAAATTTCAATGAAAAAGGAAAGTTCATCAGTAATATTTTCTTTTTCCATCATAATTTTGTCTTCATATGGAACCCTTTGCTAAGCCTGTACTCATCAAATGGTTGTGCTAGAAACCCTGCAATAATCAAATCATTTGGTGGCCAAAATTTCAATGATAAACGAAAGTTCATCAGTAATATTTTCTTTTTCCACTACAACTTTGTCTTCATATGGAACACTTTCCTAGGCCTGCCCTCATCAAATGGTTATGATTGAGGTACAATCAAATCATCATTTGGTGGCCGAAATTTCAATGAAAAACGAAAGTTCATCAGTAATGTTATCTTTTTCCATTACAATTTTGTCTTCATGTGGAACATATATCGGGATCTCGGTATACTGGGATTGCTATGACCGATGCTTTTGGTGCTCAAAATGTTAACGAAAAACGAAAGTTTATCAGTAATATTTTATTTTTCCACTATAATTTTGTCTTCATATGGAACACTTTTCTAAGCCTGTACTCATCAAATGGTTATGTTAGAGACCATGTAATAATCAAATCATTTGGTGGCCAAAATTTCAATGAAAAACGAAAGTTTATCAGTAATATCTTCTTTTTCCACTATAACCTTGTCTTCATGTTAGCATATCGTCTTTATAATCTTACTGAGGTACAATCAAGTCATTATTTGGTGGCCAAAATTTCAATGAAAAACGAAAGTTCATCAGTAATATTATCTTTTTCCATTACAATTTTGTCTTCACGTGGAACCTTTGTCAGGATCTTGGTATACCGGGATTGTAGTCCTTATGACCAATGCTTTTGGTGTTCAAAGTTTGAACGAAAAAGGAAAGTTCATCAGTAATATTTTCTTTTTCTACTATAATTTTGTCTTCGTATCAAATATTTTCCTACGCCTCTACCTTATCCAGTAGTTATGCGAGAGATCATTCAGGTACAATCAAATCGTAATTTGGTGATCAAAATGTCAATGGAAAACGAAAGTTCATCAGTATTATTATCTTTTTCCATTACAATTTTGTCTTCACGTGGAACCTATATCGGGATCTTGGTACCCTGGTATTGTAATCCCTATGACCAATGCTTTTGGTGCTCAAAGTTTTAACGAAAAAGGAAAGTTCATCAATAATCTTTTCTTTTTCCACTATAACTTTGCCTTCATATCAGAAATTTTTCTACGCCTGTACCTTACCCAGTGGTTATGCTAGAAACCATTCAAGTACAATCAAATGATCATTTGGTGGTCAAAATGTCGATGAAATATGAAAGTTCGTTATTAATATTATCTTTTTCCATTACAACAATTTCATCTTCATGTAGAACATATATAAGGATCTCGATATATCAAGATTACAATCCCTATTACCGATGCTTTTGGTGCTCAAACATTTAATCAAAAAGGAAAGTTCATCAGTAATACTTTCTTTTTCCACTATAATCTTGCCTTCATATGAAACAATATGTACTTTATCAAATGTATATGTTAGAGACCCTACAATAATCAAATCTTTTGGTGGCCAAAGTTTTAATGAAAAACGAAAGTTCATCAGTAATATCTTCTTTTTCCACGGTAACCTTGTCTTCATGTGGATCATGTTTCTAAGGTAAACCCTATCGAATGATTATGTCTTAGACCATAGAAACTAACCAGAATTTTCATGAGAAACTGATTGGCACATCGCCTCGATTGTCTTACGTATTCAGGTACAATCAAATCATTTGGTGGCGAAAATTTCAATGAAAAACGAAAGTTCATCAGTAATATTTTCTTTTTCCACTATAATCTTGCCTTCATATGAAACATTATGTACTCTATCAATCAGATGGATATACTAGAGACCCCACAACCATTTGGTGGCCAAAGTTTTAATGAAAAACGGAAGTTCATCAGTAATATCTTCTTTTTCCATTATAACTTTGTCTTCATGTGGATCATGTTTCTAAGGTGAACCCTATCGAATGATCATGTCTTAAACCATAGAAACTAACCAGAAGCTTCATGAGAAACTGATTAGCACATCGCCTCGGTAGTCTTTCGTATTCAGGTACAATCAAATCATTTGGTGCCCAAAATTTCAATGAAAAACGACAGTTTATCAGTAATATCTTCTTTTTTCACTATAACCTTGTCTTCATGTGGATCATCTTTCTAAGCGGTACCTTATCGAATAGTTATGCCTTAGATCCTAGAAACTAACGAGAAGCTGAAGAAACTGAATAGCGTCTTTCTAACCTTATTGAGGTACAATCAAGTCATCATTTGGTGGCCAAAATTTCAATGGAAAACGAAAGTTCATCACTAATATTATCTTTTTCCATTACAATTTTGTCTTCATGTAATACCAGTTTCTAAACTGTAATTTGATTAATAATCATTTGGTGGTCAAAATTTCAATGAAAAAGGAAAGTTCATCAGTAATATTTTCTTTGTCCACTATAATTTTGCCTTCATATGGGACACTTTTCCAAGCCTGTACTCATCAGATGGTTATGCTGGAGACCCTGCAATAATCAAATCATTTGGTGGCCAAAATTTTAATGAAAAACGAAAGTTCATCAGTAATATTTTCTTTTTCCACTATAATCTTGCCTTCATATGAAACATTATGTACTCTATCAATCAAATGGATATACTAGAGACCCTACAATCATTTGGTGGCCAAAGTTTTAATGAAAAATGGAAGTTCATCAGTAATATCTTCTTTTTCCATTATAACTTTGTCTCCATGTGGATCATGTTTCTAAGGTGAACGCTATCGAATGATCATGTCTTAGACCATAAAAACTAACCAGAAGCTTCATGAGAAACTGATTGGCACATCGCCTCGGTAGTCTTTCGTATTCAGGTACAATCAAATCATTTGGTGCCCAAAATTTCAATGAAAAACGAAAGTTCATCAGTAATATCTCCTATTTTCACTATAACCTTGTCTTCATGTGATACCAGTTTCTAATTTGTATGCAGTTTTATTGGCTTTTTCTTCGCCGGTCACTCCTTTCACAGTCCTAAATTTCAGTACCTTCTATTAAGGAATGTTAATCTGTTATAGATTGCCGCAAACTGCGATTGCGTTGGATCTTGGTTTGTCAATCGTTGTTTGGGACTAAACACTGAAAAACACATATAACTATATTAAAATTTAAACGACATAAAACATAAATAACAACAAGATTATTTACAATTTTAAAATTGTGAAAAGACTAACCGGCGAAGAAAAAGCCAATAAAACTGCATACAAATATGAATACTTCGCAAAGAAATTACAGAGAATACCAGTTTCTAAACTGTAATTTGATTAATAACTATTTGGTGGTCAAAATTTCAATGAAAAAGGAAAGTATATCAGTAATATTGTTACGCGCTTATCGGTTCGAATTGATTAACACATTGAATAATACCCACTTTATTTTCAAACTCAATTCGGATCACTTCAACTGAACAGTTAACCCACTTATTGACTTCTAACTGCTAACTCACTACTTATCTGCCGTTTGCTTCGTTATCGCGGCCGCTTTCCCCTTATCAGATCTTTCTAGAAACTTCTTATGCACTAAATTCTAAAATTTATATTTCGTTACAATATTTTCTTTTTCCACTTTTTCCACAATTTTGCCTTCATATGGGACACTGTTCTAAGTCTGTACTCATCAGATGGTTTTGCTGGAGACCCTGAAATAATCAAATCATTTGGTGACCAAAATTTCAATGAAAAAGGAAAGTGCATCAGTAATATTTTCTTTTTCCACTATAATTTTGTCTTCATATGGGACACTGTTCTAAACCTGTACTCATCAAATGGTTATGCTGGAGATCCTGCAATAATCAAATCATTTGGTGGCCAAAATTTCAATGAAAAACGAAAGTTCATCAGCACTATTTTCTCTTTCCACTATAATTTTGTCTTCATATGGGACACTTTTCTAGGCCTGTACTCATCAGTTGGTTATGCTGGGGACCCCGCAATAATCAAATGATTTGGTGGCCAAAATGTCAATGAAAAACGAAAGTTCATTAGTAGTATCTTCTTTTTCCAATATAACCGTGGCTTCATGTGGATCATGTTTCTAAACTGTACCCTATCGAATGGTTGTGCCTGAGACCTTAGAAATTAATCAGAAGCTTCATTAGGAACTGAATAGCATTTCGTCTTTATAACCTTACGTCTAGTGGTCGAATCAAATCATCATTTGGTAGAGAAAATTTCAATGGAAAACGAAAGTTCATCAGTAATACTATTTTTTTCCATTACAATTTTGTCTTCATGTGATACCAGTTTCTAAACTGTAATTTGATTAATAACCATTTGGTGGTCAAAATTTCAATGAAAAAGGAAAGTTCATCAGTAATATATTTTTTTTCCACTATAATTTTGCCTTCATATGGGTCAGATTTCTAAGCCTGTACTCATTGGATGGTTATGCTGGAGAGCCTGCAATAATCAAATCATTTGGTGGCCAAAATTTCAATGAAAAACGAAAGTTCATCAGTAATATTATCTTTTTCCATTACAATTTTGTCTTCATGTGGAACATATATGGGGATCTCGGTACATTGGGATTGCAGTCCCTATCACCGATGTTTTTGGTGCTGAAAATGTTAACGCAAAAGGAAAGTTCATCAGTAATATTTTCTTTTTCCATTATAATTTTGTCTTCATATGGAACCCTTTTCTAGGCCTGTACTCATCAAATGGTTATCTTAGAGACTATGCAATAATCAAATCATTTGGTAGCCAAAATTTCAATGAAAAACGAAAGTTCATCAGTAATATCATCTTTTTTCATTACAATTTTGTCTTCATGTGGAACATATATCGGGATCTCGGTACATCGGGATTGCAGTCCCCATGACCGATGCTTTTGGTGCTCAAAATGTTAACAAAAAAGGAAAGTTCATCAGTAATATTTTCTTTTTCCATTATAATTTTGTCTTCATATGGAACCCTTTTCTAGGCCTGTACTCATCAAATGGTCATCTTAGAGACCATGCAATAATCAAATCGTTTGGTAGCCAAAATTTCAATGAAAAACGAAAGTTCATCAGTAATATTATCTTTTTTCATTACAATTTTGTCTTCATGTGGAACATATATCGGGATTTCGGTACATTGGGATTGCAGTCCCTATCACCTATGCTTTTGGTGCTGAAAATGTTAACGCAAAAGAAAAGTTCATGAGTAGTATTTTCTTTTTCCACCATAATTTTGCCTTCATATGGAACACTTTTCTAAGCCTGTACTCATCAGATGGTTATGCTGGAGACCCTGCAATAATAAAATCATTTGGTGGCCAAAATTTCAATGAAAAACGAAAGTTCATAAGTAATATTTTCTTTTTCCATTACAATTTCGTCTTCATATGGGACCCTTCTAAGCCTGTACTCATCAGATGGTTATGTTGGAGACCCTGTAATAATCAAATCATTTGGTGGCCAAAATTTCAATGAAAAACGAAAGTTCATAAGTAATATTTTCTTTTTCCATTACAATTTTGACTTCATGTGGAACATATATCGGGATCTCGGTACATCGGGATTGCAGTCCCCATGACCGAGGCTTTTGGTGCTCAAAATGTTAACAAAAAAGGAAAGTTCATCAGTAATATTTTCTTTTTCCATTAAAATTTTGTCTTCATATGGAACCCTTTTCTAGGCCTGTACTCATCAAATGGTTATCTTAGAGACCATGCAATAATCAAATCTTTTGGTGGCCAAAATTTCAATGAAAAACGAAAGTTCATCAGTAATATCATCTTTTTTCATTACGATTTTGTCTTCATGTGGAACATATATCAGGATCTCGGTATACCGGGACAGTAGTCCCCATGACCGATGCTTTTGGTGCTCAAAATGTTAACTCAAAAGGAAAGTTCATGAGTAGTATTTTCTTTTTCCACCATAATTTTGCCTTCATATGGGACACTTTTCTAAGCCTGTACTCATCAGATGGTTATGCTGGAGACCCTGCAATAATCAAATCATTTGGTGGCCAAAATTTCAATGAAAAACGAAAGTTCATCAGTAATATTTTCTTTTTCCACTATAATTTTGTCTTCATATGGGACAATTTTCTAAGCCTATACTTATCAGAAGGTTATGCTGGAGACCCTGCAATAATTAAATCATTTGGTGGCCAAAATTTTAATGAAAAACGACAGTTCATTAGTAATATTCTGAGTTGTACATCATCCCTTTGGTATACCAGAGGACCGAAGAGTTGAACAGAACCTTCGTTTTCATATTTTGTGCATGCAGATGTTATTGGTGGTCAACATTTTTGTAATTAGTTAAGTTCATCAGTAATACTTTCTTTTTGCACTGTAATAAAGTGGTTGGTTATAACAATTAAAATTTCATATATCGTCTACTAGCAAATTAAATTTCATCTCACATACTACATCGTCGCGTGTGGGTTACATCTAGTCTTCTGGAAGAAGCAAATAATGATGACCATCTCTACTCGCACACGACGCGTACAATAGATGCATAATCCCGACGAGGCTTATTTGAATAATGTATCTAAATCTCCAGAGTCGTGTGTTGTTAAGATTCCAATTATTGTATATCTGACCCATATTCGTGCATCTAGTCACTGTAATTACGTAAATTATCTGTCATTAAAGGAAACCATTTTCGATTGTTTCTAGAAGATTACCATTCCAGTCCATGAAGTCATGGTAAATATTCCACATTTCTTTGAATGTGTTAACGTCACTTACATATGCAAATATAACCAGCGATGACAATCTTACATTTTCACATCACAAGCCAGAAAACTGAAGCAAATTTCCCAAAGAAATATGTTTTTTGGAATAATTATTATCAATTATATTAGTAAAGTTGACAATAGTTGTCCAGAATATTGAGTCTGAAGCAACCTTAGGATATAAGTCTTCTTGACAAGGATAAGCCAAGCTACATGATCTAGTACTTGGAGGAAGAACCTTGTCACGAAAAAACCCAATCAATCCATAGTGAAGTGTCATGTTACATTTTAATCTACATTACAAGCCAGAAAACAGAAGCAAATTTCCCAAAGAAATGTTGTTCTTTTTGGGATAATTATTATCAATTATTTTAGTAAAGTTGATAATACTATTAGTTGTCCAGAATATTGCATCTGAAACAACCTTAGGATTGCATCTGAAGCTGACAATATTAATAGTCCAGAATATTGCGTCTGAAGCAACCTTAGGATTTAAGTCTTCTTGACAAAGATAAGCCAATCTACATGATCTAGTACTTGGAGGAAGAACCTTGTCACGAAAAAACCCAATCAATCCATAGTGAAGTGTCATGTTACATTTTAGTCCACATTACAAGCCAGAAAACTGAAGCAAATTTCCCAAAGAATTGGGTTTTTTGGAATATTTATTATCAATTATTTTAGTAAAGTTGACAATAGTTGTCCAGAATATTGTGTCTGAAGCAACCTTAGGATATAATTCTTCTTGATAAAGGTAAGCCAACCTACATGATCTAGTACTTGGAGGAAGAACCTTGTCACGAAAAAACCCAATCAATCCATAGTGAAGTGTCATGTTACATTTTAATCCACATTACAAGCCAGAAAACTGAAGCAAATTTCCCAAAGAAATGTGTTTTTTGGAATAATTAATTATTATCAATTATTTTAGTAAAGTTGACAATAGTTGTCCAGAATATTGAGTCTGAAGCAACCTTAGGATATAAGTCTTCTTGACAAGGATAAGCCAAGCTACATGATCTAGTACTTGGATGAAGAACCTTGTCACGAAAAAACCCAACCAATCCATAGTGAAGTGTCATGTTACATTTTAATCTACATTACAAGCCAGAAAACTGAAGAAAATTTCCCAAAGAAATGTTGTTCTTTTTGGGATAATTATTATTAATTATTTTAGTAAAGTTGATAATATTATTAGTTGTCCAGAATATTGCATCTCAAGCAACCATAGGATTGCATCTGAAGTTGACAATATTAATAGTCCAGAGTATTACGTCTGAAGCAACCTTAGGATATAAGTCTTCTTGACAAAGGTAAGCCAACCTACATGATCTAGTACTTGGAGGAAGAACCTTGTCACGAAAAAACCCAATCAATCCATAGTGAAGTGTCATGTTACATTTTAATCCACATTACAAGCCAGAAAACTGAAGCAAATTTCCCAAAGAATTGGGTTTTTTGGAATAATTATTATCAATTAATTATTTTAGTAAAGTTGACAATAGTTGTCCAGAATATTGTGTCTGAAGCAACCTTAGGATATAAGTGTTCTTGAGAAGGATAAGCTAAGTACTACATGATGTAGTACTAGGAGGAAGAAACCTATCACGAAAAAACCCAATTAATCCATAGTGAAGGGTTAATCTTTGGTATATCGGAGGAAGAAGAAGCCTACAGCAAGAAAAACCCAATCAAACCATAGTGAAGTGTCAATCTTTGGTATATCGGAGGAAGAAGCCTACAGTAACAAATCCTAATCAATCCATAGTGACGTGTTAATGTTTGGTAGATCGGAGGAAGAAACCTGTCACGAAAAAACCCAATCAATCCATAGTGAAGGGTCAATCTTTGGTATATCGGAGGAAGAAGAAGTCTACAGCAAAAAAACCCAATCAATCCATAGTGAAGTGTCAATCTTTGGTATATTAGAGAAAGAAGCCTACAGTAACAAACCCCAATCAATCCATAGTGAAGTGTCAACCTTTGGTATATTGGAGGAAGAAGCCTATAGCAAAAAAACCCAATCAATCCATAGTGAGGTGTCAATCTTTGGTACATCGAATCCTAGAATATCAATCAAATCGATGAATCATAAGGCGCAGTCTGCATTGCATACTATATCAGTATACTACAATACGATAAACGCGTCGCCCTATAAATTATACCAGCGAAACTTCAACCACTCAATATTTTCAAGAATTCAATCATGCAATCAAAGTAGTTGCACTGGAATGTTTGCTCGTCGATCCCAGCTGGCCGGCAAAAACTTAAAACAATGCAACATCGACCTTGTCGGATTTAATTCGATCGCCATTGTCCTGTACATTGATAAATGTCGCATTGTGGTTTAGCTAAGAGGATTTATAAGGCGACTTTTTGGCCAACATATTTTATTTATAGTTTTTAAAAGTCATCGCCGCCGACATTACCACCACCAATGGACCAGATCGCCGTGTATCGCGGTTGCTAATTTATAGTCGATAATATCTTTCGACAGATACATCTATAAATAATAATTTATTGCGTCAGTTTCAAAATCGTTGCTTCACTTCCGAGAATTATGTTTTGCTAAATGGTACAGTAGCATCGACTAATGCTATTCCCACAAAAGGATGGATGGTTTGCATCTCGTTTACATCTATTAATGGATGGAACATTTTCCCTTACATATATTGCTAAATAGGAAGAAGCATGACGTTAAACATACCATCCAACTAATAATCTATTTCTAATACACAGACAGAGGTTTGAGCATTTATTAGATTCGAAGTTTGGAAACCAAACACCGGTTTCGATCTTGTTAGATCTCCATGTATGCTACCAAACTGACGAGATCTAACAAGCTCGAAACCGATATTTGGTTTCCAAACTTCGAATCTAATAATTGTTCAAACCTATTGGTCTGTGCATTAGAATCCTTGTCTTCTGGGAACTTTTTCCTAGGGAGCAACCCCTTTGCTAGGTGGCAATGTTTCAACTGTTGGTAGTTGAACTGCTACACGACATGAGGAAATGACTCATGACTCTTAGAAAGCTAAATTTTGACTCATGACTGTTAGAAAGCTAAATTTTGCTATCAAAAATTTGTTGATTAAGCTTAGACTTTTAAATCAAAATACGTCGGTGTCTTAAACATTGTAAAATATACATTTGAAAGGTAAGCTTGTTAATTACACAATCTACAATGTGTATTTTCCTTTAGTCATGATTGAATTGTATACAATGAAGCACACTTTTTCCTTAGCGGTCTCAAGTACACACAATGATTAGAGCAAATAATACTTAAATGATTTCTAAAAAACAAAATACACAATAGAACTTTGTGTTCGGTTTCCATTAACGAACAACGCCGTATTGTTACAAGTGCACGTGAAAAATCTTATACGGTCCTTTTGCTGCATTTCAATCACCATGTATGACTAGGAAATTATATGTTACTAATAGAACTTCCTTTTTAGTTTTCGTTCCGCAATTAGAATATTATTTGAGTGTGTTATTTTCAAATGGACGGCAACAATAGGCGCGCGTTATAATACGTTGTTAGAAATCCTAACTAGTCCCGTAGTGACCCCGCGACTGAAATTGAAACTAAAATACATCTTTGGTCTTTATTTCATAATATAATAGTTTTATTTATTATATGTAAATAGTTATGAATGATCAAGAGAGTATTTAATAGATCGCTTCTGGTTACGTTGAACGTTTATTTCCTGAACAATGTAGCCTCTAGAAATAAGCATCAAAGTCGGCCATAAAGAACGTTAAACTATACGTAATATGCCGTAATTAATGCAATTAATGTTTTTTCTCAGCATTTACAGGAAATGAGTACGTTACAAAAATCTTAATGTCATGAATTTATAATCATGGAGGGAAAATGCACGTTTATACATAGATAGATGTAGAAACATACCTCAGGGAATAAGACAAATTAATGGTATTATTATTTAATGAAAAGTCCGCAGAAACTAAACCAATGTTGGTAATTATTCAAGGTTTAATATGAGCATTTTTTATTATTTTGTTAAATGGATCGAAAGAAGAAACATTGTTGCGCGTTATCAGTTCGAATGATTAACAACTTCGTGAAACAACGCACAACGCAAATATTTATTGATGTGGATCTACGTCGATAAAAATTTGTGTCGTGCGTTATGTTCGTCACAAAAAGTTAACCACGACTTTTGCGTTGTTTCACGTCAACAAAAATTTGTGTCGTGCGTTGTACTTGTCACAAAAAGTTATCCACGGTTTTTACACTGTATTTGGAGAGTTTGGGGCGGATTTGGTGATACAACACACAAAATAACTATTTACGTCACAAAATAACTGACCTTGCGCGAAAAATGCGTTTTTAAAATTCAAAATACAACGCACAACGCAAATATTTATTGATGTGGATCTACGTCGATAAAAATTTGTGTCGTGCGTTGTGTTCGTCGCAAAAAGTTAACCACGACTTTTGCGTTGTTTCACGTCAACAAAAATTTGTGTCGTGCGTTGTACTTGTCACAAAAAGTTATCCACGATTTTTACGCTGTATTTGGAGAGTTTGGGGCAGATTTGGTGATACAATACACAAAATAACTATTTACGTCACAAAATAACTGACCTTGCGCGAAAAATGCGTTTTTTAAAATTCAAAATACAACGCACAACGCAAATATTTATTGATGTGGATCTACGTCGATAAAAATTTGTGTCGTGCGTTGTGGTCGTCACAAAAAGTTAACCACGACTTTTGCGTTGTTTCACGTCAACAAAAATTTGTGTCGTGCGTTGTACTTGTCACAAAAAGTTATCCACGGTTTTACGCTGTATTTGGAGAGTTTGGGGCGGATTTGGTGATACAATACACAAAATAACTATTTACGTCACAAAATAACTGACCTTGCGCGAAAAATGCGTTTTTTAAAATTCAAAATACAACGCACAACGCAAATATTTATTGATGTGGATCTACGTCGATAAAAATTTGTGTCGTGCGATTGTGTTCGTCACAAAAAGTTAACCACGACTTTTGCGTTGTTTCACGTCAACAAAAATTTGTGTCGTGCGTTGTACTTGTCACAAAAAGTTATCCACGGTTTTTACACTGTATTTGGAGAGTTTGGAGCGGATTTGGTGATACAATACACAAAATAACTATTTACGTCACAAAATAACTGACCTTGCGCGAAAAATGCGTTTTTAAAATTCAAAATACAACGCACAACGCAAATATTTATTGATGTGGATCTACGTCGATAAAAATTTGTGTCGTGCGTTGTGTTCGTCACAAAAAGTTAATCACGACTTCTGCGTTGTTTCACGTCAACAAAAATTTGTGTCGTGCGTTGTACTTGTCACAAAAAGTTATCCACGGTTTTACGCTGTATTTGGAGAGTTTGGGGCGGATTTGGTGATACATTACACAAAATAACTATTTACGTCACAAAATAACTGACCTTGCGCGAAAAATGCGTTTTTTAAAATTCAAAATACAACGCACAACGCAAATATTTATTGATGTGGATCCACGTCAATAAAAATTTGTGTTGTGTGTTGTGTTCGTCACAAGAAGTTATCCACGATTTTTGCGTTACATTTAATGAGTGTAGGACGCACCGAAACGTATTCAGCGCTATAACAGACAAACTAAACTTGTTAAACCACAAAATGACTGACCTTGCGTAAAAAATGTGTTTCACTGAATTTGCGTGAAAAATATGTCTTTTTAAATTCAAAATACAACGCCCAACACAAATTTTAATTGATGTGGCAGCTTTAAGCTGGATCCACGTTAATAAAAATTTGTGTCGTGTGTTGTACTTGCCACAGAAAGTTATCCACGGTTTTTACACTGTATTTGGTGGAGTTTAGGACGGGTTCGGTATTCGGGTGACAGACGAACTAAGTTACACCACCTTGCTTGAAAAATATGTTTTTCAACATTCAAAATGCGACGCACAACACAAATTTTTATTGATGTGGATCCCCATCTGCTGGTTGCTAGTTATATAATAGTTTTGTATATTTTTTCTTATTGGGAAAGCGACTACAATGGAATATAACAATTCAATTCATACATACATCTTATAATTATCATCTTAGGATAATAAACAGATGTCTGCAGAAACCCATTGTGAAATTATATGTAGAAAATATCGTGCGCCTAGTTTGGTTTATTTAGAAGAATATGTGCATGCGCCCATGTCTCTTATTATCTTTGATCTTAAGAAGGTTACCACATCGTTGTGAAACGTCCCGAGGATTTTGTACATGAGCAATAAAAGAAAATGAAAAGGTTAGAGCATTACAACGGCAGTAAATCTTAAAAAAATTACGATGTCTACTGACATGTGGATGTAGAACATTGAAGCATTTACTTGGCCATAGTTTCGTTCCTATTAATTAACTTTACTTGTGTAATAAATATATAATAATAAATATATAATAAAAACTGTAATAAAATTGAAGTGTCTGCCTGTCTGTCGACTGATTTTTTGTCCGGGCTAATCCCAGGAACTTGTACACCGATTTTAATCAAACTTTTACTGAAATTTAGAGCATTGTTGGGGGTATCTTTTAGGGTGTTTTTATTCCGGTAGAACTCAACCTTTCATTGCTAGGAACTGTGCTAATGTTTTTATTTGAGGTTGGTAAGCTTTTTTAATTTTGTAGGAATGTAAGCAATCTGGAGAACCTGGTGTAGTATTTATTAAAATTTAATTGACACACTAGAGCATTTAATGGCTATTATAGGTAATTAGTTGAATTCAGATCATTTTGTAATAATTTATAACAACATATAGGATATTAAACGTCAGGGGTAATAGCCGTTGAGATGTCTAGGTTAGCTAAAATAAATTCTCATTTACGAAGAATTTTTTAAACCAATAAACTGGTACGTACGTACCAATCTTTCAATAAATGATAAATTCTTTAACGTCTACACCTCAAGTACTAGTAAATTACAAAATAAAGAATGTCACTTGTTCCACTTACGTTTGAGAGTAGCGTGCGCCATAAATAATTTTTATGATAATAATAAATTCCAATTATCTTTCCTATTGAAGAAGACCAATAAATATTTCAAATCCGGCTAGTTTTTTAAGGATTAGAGATATCCGATCGAGTAGTAAGCTGTAAAAACAAATCTATGCGTTCATCAGACGCAATAATATTGTGATAGATCGTTTAGTATACAAGGCAGGTGTCACGGTACATTCACATAAGCTTCACGAACTGTGAACGTAAGTTATGTTTTACCAATAAAAAGTCATCATAGTTGCGGCTGTCGCTGGGTAAAGATGGTATTTTTTTATCCAACGATGACATATTTTCCTAATGCATCACAAAACGGTCGCTTATTATCATAACTATGATCTCAGCTCAACGGGAGATTTCCATCATCAACGTTTAGATGCAGTTCTACTACTTCGTTACTGAATAATCACCATTTATTTATGTAATTATTATTTAGATTCCTTGTACGGTCATTATTGGAATCTCATTTATTTATCCACGGGTAGCATGATCATCGAGATAAATTGGGAAGAATAAATATCATAAAAATTCTAGATTCAACTACATATCAAGTATTACTCAAGAAAAATTAAAAAAAAATTAATAGTACTAACAATAAAATAAAAGAGTCAGTCTTCCTGTTTGTAAGTTAACGAATTGATTCCATTTAGGTTATTTATGTTGTGTTGCTAAACCAGAAATAAGTAAACCATCAGAATTTCTCTAAAGCAGCAACAGATCAGTATCACCACACGGTGAACACGCTCTAAATAAGGAAACTTGTCTGGGGGACTTCTGATGGATGCATTTCTATCTTTCTAATTCCTAATGCATTGGAACTCCTCTAATCCGACCATGATGGGACTAAGGGGTAGATCGGATTCCAAAAAAGGTCGGATTATCCGATGAATAAGAAATCTCAACCGAAAATGCCTCGGGCAGTTTTTCCGCAATTTCGCACTTTTGGTTTTCGTGTTTTTTCGAAATGTAGGCTCTTTTTCCCAAAAATTAGTCCTTTCACAAATTCGACTTTATTTTAAAAAATCAGTTTTGTCCTCAGAATTTGATTTCCCTCGAGAAATGTATATCTTTTCTTGTTAAATTTTTTCCCAACGTCTATCACAAAATTCAGCATTTTATTTGAGCATTCGTCTTCAAAGAAGTTTCATTTATTTTTTTTTTTAAATCAGTCACTTCTTTTCGAAATTTCGGCTTTATTTCCAAAATTTGACTCGTTGCTTGAACTTTGAATTGTTTCTCAAAATTTAACACTCTCTGGGAAATTTTGACTTTTTTTGTGATGCTATGATATTTTTACCAATGTTTAACATTTTTCCAATTTTTTTTTTTAATTTCCCTGCCCCAAAATTCTATTCAATTAAAAAAAGTCAATTTTTTTTATGTGTTAATGTTATGTGTTAATGTTATATGTAAAATTTTAAAAATTGAAATACAAATCTTATCCCCTGAAACCAAGAAAGACAAGATTTGTAGATTGTAGATTTGTATTTCAATTTTCGAAAATAACCAAGGACCAGTTTTGAAAAATAGTCAAAAATTTTCAAAACAGTCAAAAATCTTGAATAGTCGAAAATGTTGAAGAGAAGCAATTTCGGAAAATTGTCGGATTAGAAAAATTCGAAATTTTTTAAGGACAAAAGGTTGAAGCTTTTGAAAAAAGTCGAAATTTGAAAAAATCGCAATTTTCAAAAACCTCGAAATTTTGAAAAATTTTAAACTAATCTAAATTTTAAAGCCGAAATATTGAGAAAATTTGAAAGAATAGTTCGAATTTTCTACAAAAGTCGAAATTTTAAATATGATCAAAAATATTAAAAAAAACAGAATTTCAAAAAAATTTCAATTTCAAAAATGATAGAAATTTTGAAAAAAAAGTCGAAATTTTGAATACAATCTTACAGAAAGTCAAAAAGTTGAAAATGTGAAACACTTTTTAAAAAACCTCAAAAGTTTCGAAAAAAGTCGAAATATTTATGAAACTTTGACAGGAAAATGTCAAGTATTCGAAAAAGTCGAAATTTTGAAAATGTTCCAAATTTTTTTAAGAGTCAAAAGGTCGAAATTTTTAAAATAGGTGAATTTTAAAAAAAGTCAAAATGTTAAGTATTCGAATGCACGACACAAACTTTTATTGACGTGGATCCAGCCCAAAGCTGCCACATAAATAAAAATTTACGACGTAAGATAATTGACCTTGCATGAGAAGTATGTTTTTTAAACTTCAAAATACAACGCACAACACAAATTTTTAGTGATGTGGACCCAGCTTAAAATTGCCACATCAATAAAAATTTGTGTTGTGCGTTGTATTTTGAAATTTGAAAGCCACATTTTTTACGCAAGCTTAAATTTTGTTGTGTAAATAATTTTGTGCGTTATAGCGCTGGAATTCGTTTCTGTGCGTCCTAAACTCTTCAAATACAGTGAAAAAATCGTGGATAATTTTTTGTGACGAATACAATGCCCAGCATAAATTTTTGTTGATGTGAATCCAGCTGAAAGCTGCCACATCAATAAAAATTTGCCTTGTGCGTTGTTGCATTTTAAAAAACATATTTTCCACGCAAGATCAGATATTTTGTGGCGCAAATAGTTATTTTGTGTGTTGTAACATCGAATCCGTTTGTGTGCGTCCTAAACCCTCCAAATACAGTGCAAAACCCGCAGATAACTTTTTATGACAAGTTCAATGCACGACACAAACTTTTATTGACGTGGATCCAGCCCAAAGCTGCCACATAAATAAAAATTTACGACGTAAGATAATTGACCTTGCGTGAGAAGTATGTTTTTTAAACTTCAAAATACAACGCACAACACAAATTTTTAGTGATGTGGACCCAGCTTAAAATTGCCACATCAATAAAAATTTGTGTTGTGCGTTGTATTTTGAAATTTGAAAGCCACATTTTTTACGCAAGCTTAAATTTTGTTGTGTAAATAATGTTGTGCGTTATAGCGCTGGAATTCGTTTCTGTGCGTCCTAAACTCTTCAAATACAGTGAAAAAATCGTGGATAATTTTTTGTGACGAATACAATGCACAGCATAAATTTTTGTTGATGTGGATCCAGCTGAAAGCTGCCACATCAATAAAAATTTGTCTTGTGCGTTGTTGCATTTTAAAAAACATATTTTCCACGCAAGATCAGATATTTTGTGGCGCAAATAGTTATTTTGTGTGTTGTAACATCGAATCCGTTTGTGTGCGTCCTAAACCCTCCAAATACAGTGCAAAACCCGCAGATAACTTTTTATGACAAGTTCAATGCACGACACAAACTTTTATTGACGTGGATCCAGCCCAAAGCTGCCACATAAATAAAAATTTACGACGTAAGATAATTGACCTTGCGTGAGAAGTATGTTTTTTAACTTTCAAAATACAACGCACAACACAAATTTTTAGTGATGTGGACCCAGCTTAAAATTGCCACATCAATAAAAATTTGTGTTGTGCGTTGTATTTTGAAATTTGAAAGCCACATTTTTTACGCAAGCTTAAATTTTGTTGTGTAAATAATTTTGTGCGTTATAGCGCTGGAATTCGTTTCTGTGCGTCCTAAACTCTTTAAATACAGTGAAAAAATCGTGGATAATTTTTTGTGACGAATACAATACCCAGCATAAATTTTTGTTGATGTGGATCCAGCTGAAAGCTGCCACATCAATAAAAATTTGTCTTCTGCGTTGTTGCATTTTAAAAAACATATTTTCCACGCAAGATCAGATATTTTGTGGCGCAAATAGTTATTTTGTGTGTTGTAACATCGAATCCGTTTGTGTGCGTCCTAAACCCTCCAAATACAGTGCAAAACCCGCAGATAACTTTTTATGACAAGTACAACGTACGGCACAATTTTTTATTGACTTGGATCCAGCCTAAAGCTGCCACATAAATAAAAATTTACGCCGCGTGAGAAATATATTTTTAAAACTGCAAAATACAATGCACAACACAAATTTTGTGTGTTGTAGCGCTGGAATTCGTTTCTGTGCATCCTAAACTCTATCTACGGTTTTTTTCACTGTATTTGAATACAGTGAAAAAACCGTAGATAATTTTTTGTGACGAATACAATGCACAGCATAAATTTCTGTTGATGTGGATCCAGCTGAAAGCTACCACATCAATAAAAATTTGTGTTGTGCGTTGTATTTTGAATTTTAGAAAGCGTATTTTTCAGTCAACTTAGTTATTTTGTGACGTAAATAGGTATTTTGTGTGTTGTTTCGCCGAATCCGTTTGTGTGCATCCCAAATTTTCCAAATACGGTGCAAAAGCCGAAAAACTTTTTGTGACAAGTACAACGCACGACACAAATTTTTATTGACGTGGATGCAGCCCAAAGTTTTTTAAACTTCAAAATACAACGCACAACACAAAATTTTTGTAATGTGGACCCCCCAGCTTAAAGCTACCACATTAATAAAAATTTGTGTTGTGCGTTGTATTTTGAAAATTTCCTTTTCAAAATTTCGACCTTTGGAACGTTTACAAAATCTCCGCTTATATTAATTATTAAATGTGGAATTTTTCTAAAATTTTGACTTCTTTTTGAACCTTTTGTTGTCAAGTTTTTCGAAAAATTCTCATTTTGTTGAACATTTCTAGTTGATTCCCCAAATTTTGTTTTGTTTTTCTAAAAGTTTTGACCTCTTGTAAATTTCTATTTTAAAAATTGAAATACAAATCTTGTCCACTGAAACCAAGAAAGATTAAAAAACACAACAGAGGTTGCTCTAACGCGTTTCGATAGCCAAGCTATCATCTTCAGAGAGATACTTTCTTGGTTTCAGGGGACAAGATTTGTATTTCAATTTTTGAAGATAACCAAGGACCAGTCCGTTCCATCAAACTTTCTATTTTGACTGAAAAATCCTTCGTTTTTGAAAATTTTGACACTTGGAGTTTCTCATTTTTAATTTGAAAATTTTGACTTGAAACCTTTTTTTTTTCATAATTTTTTTTAAACTTTAAGCTTTTTTTAATTTAAACATTTGTTCAAAATTGTAGGCTTCCCTGATGTTTTGACTTTATAAATATTTTGGCCTTTTCAAAACTTCAGATTTTTTTCTCAAGATTTCCAGGTTTTTATAAAGCCGAATTCCAGACATTCGACTTTGAAAATGTTAATTTCTTTAAACAATATCGCTCATTTTTAACGATTTTGTTGACGATGAAGTTGTAACTTATTCTTAAATATTCTTCTTTCGAAAGTTCGACTTTTTCCAAAAGCTTGACCTTTTCTCAAAAGTTCCACCTTCATTTTTAAATGTCGTAAAAGTGTCGAGTTTTGTTTTTTAAAATTTTGGTTTGTCTTTCTCAAAATATTAGTTTTCTCTGAAAATTTCGACTCTTGAAATTTTTGGGCTTTTTTGTCAAGAGTAGAATTGAGTAAAATTTTTCTAAAAACTCTGTTTGTCAAATTTATTTCAATTTCAATCGTTTTGAAAATTTCATCTTTTAAATAATTTTAAAAATTTCATCTTGTTTTGAAAATTGTTGGCCTTTTTAAAGAGTAGAATTTTTCTAAAAATTCTGCTTGTCAAATGTATTTTAATTTCAGTCGTTTTGAAAATTTCACCTTTTAAATAATTTTAAAAATTTGATCTTGTTTTGAAATTTGTTGGCCTTTTTAAAGAGTGGAATTTTTCTAAAAATTCTGTTTGTCAAATTTATCCTGATTTTGCCTTTTTTGAAGAGTAGAATTAGGTAGAATTTTTCTAAAAATTCTATCAGGCAAATTTGTTTTAATTTCGCTCTTTTTAAAATTCTCTCTTTCTCTCTCTCTCTCTCTCTCTCTCTCTCTCTCTCTCTCTCTCTCTCTCTCTCTCTGTCTGTCTGTCTGTCTGTCTGTCTGTCTCTCTCTCTCTCTCTCTCTCTCTCTCTCTCTCTCTCTCTCTCTCTCTCTCTCTCTCTCTTTCTCTCTTTCTCTCTTTCTTTCTTTCTTTCTTTCTTTCTTTCTTTCTTTCTTTCTTTCTTTCTCGAATCTTTCTAAAAATGACTTGTAAATTT